>OX465286.1:10855675-12055675 GCA_949987705.1 Thereva unica
ATTTTCCGGTTTTGGGAAAATTCTGGAGTGGCCCTTTTTTGGATGGGAAATTGTTAGGGACCTCCCAGGGAGGCTGTGAATTCAATCCCACCCCGGGCTGACCAGTATTTCCCGAGATAATGGGCATTCTGCAGCCCCCCTTGGGGAAATCACAAAAGGGGGGATAACTCCCGAACCCCTTGGAATTTCTGGACCAAATAAAGTGCGCTGAACTCGGGAGAGCGAGCCCTTTCCAACGATACCCCATTCATTAAGATCCCAGCACTTTCGTGAAATCGACCAAAAATATCCCAAGGGGTACCCCTTTGAAAATTTTCCGGTTTTGGGAAAATTCTGGAGTGGCCCTTTTTTGGATGGGAAATTGTTAGGGACCTCCCAGGGAGGCTGTGAATTCAATCCCACCCCGGGCTGACCAGTATTTCCCGAGATAATGGGCATTCTGCAGCCCCCCTTGGGGAAATCACAAAAGGGGGGATAACTCCCGAACCCCTTGGAATTTCTGGACCAAATAAAGTGCGCTGAACTCGGGAGAGCGAGCCCTTTCCAACGATACCCCATTCATTAAGATCCCAGCACTTTCGTGAAATCGACCAAAAATATCCCAAGGGGTACCCCTTTGAAAATTTTCCGGTTTTGGGAAAATTCTGGAGTGGCCCTTTTTTGGATGGGAAATTGTTAGGGACCTCCCAGGGAGGCTGTGAATTCAATCCCACCCCGGGCTGACCAGTATTTCCCGAGATAATGGGCATTCTGCAGCCCCCCTCGGGGAAATCACAAAAGGGGGGATAACTCCCGAACCCCTTGGAATTTCTGGACCAAATAAAGTGCGCTGAACTCGGGAGAGCGAGCCCTTTCCAACGATACCCCATTCATTAAGATCCCAGCACTTTCGTGAAATCGACCAAAAATATCCCAAGGGGTACCCCTTTGAAAATTTTCCGGTTTTAGGAAAATTTTGGAGTGGCCCTTTTTTGGATGGGAAATTGTTAGGGACCTCCCAGGGAGGCTGTGAATTCAATCCCACCCCGGGCTGACCAGTATTTCCCGAGATAATGGGCATTCTGCAGCCCCCCTTGGGGAAATCACAAAAGGGGGGATAACTCCCGAACCCCTTGGAATTTCTGGACCAAATTAAGTGCGCTGAACTCGGGGGAGCGAGCCCTTTCCAACGATACCCCATTCATTAAGATCCCAGCACTTTCGTGAAATCGACCAAAAATATCCCAAGGGGTACCCCTTTGAAAATTTTCCGGTTTTAGAAAAATTCTGGAGTGGCCCTTTTTTGGATGGGAAATTGTTAGGGACCTCCCAGGGAGGCTGTGAATTCAATCCCACCTCGGGTTGACCAGTATTTCCCGAGATTATGGGCATTCTGCAGCCCCCCTCGGGGAAATCACAAAAGAGGGGATAACTCCCGAACCCCTTGGAATTTCTGGACCAAATCAAGTGCGCTGAACTCGGGGGAGCGAGCCCTTTCCAACGATACCCCATTCATTAAGATCCCAGCACTTTCGTGAAATCGACCAAAAATATCCCAAGGGGTACCCCTTTGAAAATTTTCCGGTTTTAGGAAAATTCTGGAGTGGCCCTTTTTTGGATGGGAAATTGTTAGGGACCTCCCAGGGAGGCTGTGAATTCAATCCCACCTCGGGTTGACCAGTATTTCCCGAGATTATGGGCATTCTGCAGCCCCCCTCGGGGAAATCACAAAAGAGGGGATAACTCCCGAACCCCTTGGAATTTCTGGACCAAATTAAGTGCGCTGAACTCGGGGGAGCGAGCCCTTTCCAACGATACCCCATTCATTAAGATCCCAGCACTTTCGTGAAATCGACCAAAAATATCCCAAGGGGTACCCCTTTGAAAATTTTCCGGTTTTAGGAAAATTCTGGAGTGGCCCTTTTTTGGATGGGAAATTGTTAGGGACCTCCCAGGGAGGCTGTGAATTCAATCCCACCCCGGGCTGACCAGTATTTCCCGAGATAATGGGCATTCTGCAGCCCCCCTTGGGGAAATCACAAAAGGGGGGATAACTCCCGAACCCCTTGGAATTTCTGGACCAAATAAAGTGCGCTGAACTCGGGAGAGCGAGCCCTTTCCAACGATACCCCATTCATTAAGATCCCAGCACTTTCGTGAAATCGACCAAAAATATCCCAAGGGGTACCCCTTTGAAAATTTTCCGGTTTTAGGAAAATTCTGGAGTGGCCCTTTTTTGGATGGGAAATTGTTAGGGACCTCCCAGGGAGGCTGTGAATTCAATCCCACCCCGGGCTGACCAGTATTTCCCGAGATAATGGGCATTCTGCAGCCCCCCTTGGGGAAATCACAAAAGGGGGGATAACTCCCGAACCCCTTGGAATTTCTGGACCAAATTAAGTGCGCTGAACTCGGGGGAGCGAGCCCTTTCCAACGATACCCCATTCATTAAGATCCCAGCACTTTCGTGAAATCGACCAAAAATATCCCAAGGGGTACCCCTTTGAAAATTTTCCGGTTTTAGGAAAATTCTGGAGTGGCCCTTTTTTGGATGGGAAATTGTTAGGGACCTCCCAGGGAGGCTGTGAATTCAATCCCACCTCGGGTTGACCAGTATTTCCCGAGATTATGGGCATTCTGCAGCCCCCCTCGGGGAAATCACAAAAGAGGGGATAACTCCCGAACCCCTTGGAATTTCTGGACCAAATCAAGTGCGCTGAACTCGGGGGAGCGAGCCCTTTCCAACGATACCCCATTCATTAAGATCCCAGCACTTTCGTGAAATCGACCAAAAATATCCCAAGGGGTACCCCTTTGAAAATTTTCCGGTTTTAGGAAAATTCTGGAGTGGCCCTTTTTTGGATGGGAAATTGTTAGGGACCTCCCAGGGAGGCTGTGAATTCAATCCCACCTCGGGTTGACCAGTATTTCCCGAGATTATGGGCATTCTGCAGCCCCCCTCGGGGAAATCACAAAAGAGGGGATAACTCCCGAACCCCTTGGAATTTCTGGACCAAATTAAGTGCGCTGAACTCGGGGGAGCGAGCCCTTTCCAACGATACCCCATTCATTAAGATCCCAGCACTTTCGTGAAATCGACCAAAAATATCCCAAGGGGTACCCCTTTGAAAATTTTCCGGTTTTAGGAAAATTCTGGAGTGGCCCTTTTTTGGATGGGAAATTGTTAGGGACCTCCCAGGGAGGCTGTGAATTCAATCCCACCCCGGGCTGACCAGTATTTCCCGAGATAATGGGCATTCTGCAGCCCCCCTTGGGGAAATCACAAAAGGGGGGATAACTCCCGAACCCCTTGGAATTTCTGGACCAAATAAAGTGCGCTGAACTCGGGAGAGCGAGCCCTTTCCAACGATACCCCATTCATTAAGATCCCAGCACTTTCGTGAAATCGACCAAAAATATCCCAAGGGGTACGTACCCCTTTGAAAATTTTCCGGTTTTAGGAAAATTCTGGAGTGGCCCTTTTTTGGATGGGAAATTGTTAGGGACCTCCCAGGGAGGCTGTGAATTCAATCCCACCTCGGGCTGACCAGTATTTCCCGAGATTATGGGCATTCTGCAGCCCCCCTCGGGGAAAGCACAAAAGAGGGGATAACTCCCGAACCCTTTGGAATTTCTGGACCAAATAAAGTGCGCTGAACTCGGGAGAGCGAGCCCTTTCCAACGATACCCCATTCATTAAGATCCCAGCACTTTCGTGAAATCGACCAAAAATATCCCAAGGGGTACCCCTTTGAAAATTTTCCGGTTTTAGGAAAATTCTGGAGTGGCCCTTTTTTGGATGGGAAATTGTTAGGGACCTCCCAGGGAGGCTGTGAATTCAATCCCACCCCGGGCTGACCAGTATTTCCCGAGATAATGGGCATTCTGCAGCCCCCCTTGGGGAAATCACAAAAGGGGGGATAACTCCCGAACCCCTTGGAATTTCTGGACCAAATTAAGTGCGCTGAACTCGGGGGAGCGAGCCCTTTCCAACGATACCCCATTCATTAAGATCCCAGCACTTTCGTGAAATCGACCAAAAATATCCCAAGGGGTACCCCTTTGAAAATTTTCCGGTTTTAGGAAAATTCTGGAGTGGCCCTTTTTTGGATGGGAAATTGTTAGGGACCTCCCAGGGAGGCTGTGAATTCAATCCCACCTCGGGTTGACCAGTATTTCCCGAGATTATGGGCATTCTGCAGCCCCCCTCGGGGAAATCACAAAAGAGGGGATAACTCCCGAACCCCTTGGAATTTCTGGACCAAATCAAGTGCGCTGAACTCGGGAGAGCGAGCCCTTTCCAACGATACCCCATTCATTAAGATCCCAGCACTTTCGTGAAATCGACCAAAAATATCCCAAGGGGTACCCCTTTGAAAATTTTCCGGTTTTAGGAAAATTCTGGAGTGGCCCTTTTTTGGATGGGAAATTGTTAGGGACCTCCCAGGGAGGTTTGTGAATTCAATCCCACCTCGGGCTGACCAGTATTTCCCGAGATTATGGTCATTCTGCAGCCCCCCTCGGGGAAATCACAAAAGAGGGGATAACTCCCGAACCCCTTGGAATTTCTGGACCAAATCAAGTGCGCTGAACTCGGGAGAGCGAGCCCTTTCCAACGATACCCCATTCATTAAGATCCCAGCACTTTCGTGAAATCGACCAAAAATATCCCAAGGGGTACCCCTTTGAAAATTTTCCGGTTTTAGGAAAATTCTGGAGTGGCCCTTTTTTGGATGGGAAATTGTTAGGGACCTCCCAGGGAGGCTGTGAATTCAATCCCACCTCGGGCTGACCAGTATTTCCCGAGATTATGGGCATTCTGCAGCCCCCTCGGGGAAATCACAAAAGAGGGGATAACTCCCGAACCCCTTGGAATTTCTGGACCAAATCAAGTGCGCTGAACTCGGGAGAGCGAGCCCTTTCCAACGATACCCCATTCATTAAGATCCCAGCACTTTCGTGAAATCGACCAAAAATATCCCAAGGGGTACCCCTTTGGAAATTTTCCGGTTTTAGGAAAATTCTGGAGTGGCCCTTTTTTGGATGGGAAATTGTTAGGGACCTCCCAGGGAGGCTGTGAATTCAATCCCACCTCGGGCTGACCAGTATTTCCCGAGATTATGGGCATTCTGCAGCCCCCCTCGGGGAAATCACAAAAGAGGGGATAACTCCCGAACCCCTTGGAATTTCTGGACCAAATCAAGTGCGCTGAACTCGGGAGAGCGAGCCCTTTCCAACGATACCCCATTCATTAAGATCCCAGCACTTTCGTGAAATCGACCAAAAATATCCCAAGGGGTACCCCTTTGAAAATTTTCCGGTTTTAGGAAAATTCTGGAGTGGCCCTTTTTTGGATGGGAAATTGTTAGGGACCTCCCAGGGAGGCTGTGAATTCAATCCCACCTCGGGCTGACCAGTATTTCCCGAGATTATGGGCATTCTGCAGCCCCCCTCGGGGAAATCACAAAAGAGGGGATAACTCCCGAACCCCTTGGAATTTCTGGACCAAATAAAGTGCGCTGAACTCGGGAGAGCGAGCCCTTTCCAACGATACCCCATTCATTAAGATCCCAGCACTTTCGTGAAATCGACCAAAAATATCCCAAGGGGTACCCCTTTGAAAATTTTCCGGTTTTAGGAAAATTCTGGAGTGGCCCTTTTTTGGATGGGAAATTGTTAGGGACCTCCCAGGGAGGCTGTGAATTCAATCCCACCTCGGGCTGACCAGTATTTCCCGAGATTATGGGCATTCTGCAGCCCCCTCGGGGAAATCACAAAAGAGGGGATAACTCCCGAACCCCTTGGAATTTCTGGACCAAATAAAGTGCGCTGAACTCGGGAGAGCGAGCCCTTTCCAACGATACCCCATTCATTAAGATCCCAGCACTTTCGTGAAATCGACCAAAAATATCCCAAGGGGTACCCCTTTGAAAATTTTCCGGTTTTAGGAAAATTCTGGAGTGGCCCTTTTTTGGATGGGAAATTGTTAGGGACCTCCCAGGGAGGCTGTGAATTCAATCCCACCTCGGGCTGACCAGTATTTCCCGAGATTATGGGCATTCTGCAGCCCCCCTCGGGGAAATCACAAAAGAGGGGATAACTCCCGAACCCCTTGGAATTTCTGGACCAAATAAAGTGCGCTGAACTCGGGAGAGCGAGCCCTTTCCAACGATACCCCATTCATTAAGATCCCAGCACTTTCGTGAAATCGACCAAAAATATCCCAAGGGGTACCCCTTTGAAAATTTTCCGGTTTTAGGAAAATTCTGGAGTGGCCCTTTTTTGGATGGGAAATTGTTAGGGACCTCCCAGGGAGGCTGTGAATTCAATCCCACCTCGGGCTTACCAGTATTTCCCGAGATTATGGGCATTCTGCAGCCCCCCTCGGGGAAATCACAAAAGAGGGGATAACTCCCGAACCCCTTGGAATTTCTGGACCAAATAAAGTGCGCTGAACTCGGGAGAGCGAGCCCTTTCCAACGATACCCCATTCATTAAGATCCCAGCACTTTCGTGAAATCGACCAAAAATATCCCAAGGGGTACCCCTTTGAAAATTTTCCGGTTTTAGGAAAATTCTGGAGTGGCCCTTTTTTGGATGGGAAATTGTTAGGGACCTCCCAGGGAGGCTGTGAATTCAATCCCACCTCGGGCTGACCAGTATTTCCCGAGATTATGGGCATTCTGCAGCCCCCCTCGGGGAAATCACAAAAGAGGGGATAACTCCCGAACCCCTTGGAATTTCTGGACCAAATAAAGTGCGCTGAACTCGGGAGAGCGAGCCCTTTCCAACGATACCCCATTCATTAAGATCCCAGCACTTTCGTGAAATCGACCAAAAATATCCCAAGGGGTACCCCTTTGAAAATTTTCCGGTTTTAGGAAAATTCTGGAGTGGCCCTTTTTTGGATGGGAAATTGTTAGGGACCTCCCAGGGAGGCTGTGAATTCAATCCCACCTCGGGCTGACCAGTATTTCCCGAGATTATGGGCATTCTGCAGCCCCCCTCGGGGAAATCACAAAAGAGGGGATAACTCCCGAACCCCTTGGAATTTCTGGACCAAATAAAGTGCGCTGAACTCGGGAGAGCGAGCCCTTTCCAACGATACCCCATTCATTAAGATCCCAGCACTTTCGTGAAATCGACCAAAAATATCCCAAGGGGTACCCCTTTGAGAATTTTCCGGTTTTAGGAAAATTCTGGAGTGGCCCTTTTTTGGATGGGAAATTGTTAGGGACCTCCCAGGGAGGCTGTGAATTCAATCCCACCTCGGGCTGACCAGTATTTCCCGAGATTATGGGCATTCTGCAGCCCCCCTCGGGGAAAGCACAAAAGAGGGGATAACTCCCGAACCTCTTGGAATTTCTGGACCAAATAAAGTGCGCTGAACTCGGGAGAGCGAGCCCTTTCCAACGATACCCCATTCATTAAGATCCCAGCACTTTCGTGAAATCGACCAAAAATATCCCAAGGGGTACCCCTTTGAAAATTTTCCGGTTTTAGGAAAATTCTGGAGTGGCCCTTTTTTGGATGGGAAATTGTTAGGGACCTCCCAGGGAGGCTGTGAATTCAATCCCACCTCGGGCTGACCAGTATTTCCCGAGATTATGGGCATTCTGCAGCCCCCCTCGGGGAAATCACAAAAGAGGGGATAACTCCCGAACCCCTTGGAATTTCTGGACCAAATAAAGTGCGTTGAACTCGGGAGAGCGAGCCCTTTCCAACGATACCCCATTCATTAAGATCCCAGCACTTTCGTGAAATCGACCAAAAATATCCCAAGGGGTACCCCTTTGAAAATTTTCCGGTTTTAGGAAAATTCTGGAGTGGCCCTTTTTTGGATGGGAAATTGTTAGGGACCTCCCAGGGAGGCTGTGAATTCAATCCCACCTCGGGCTGACCAGTATTTCCCGAGATTATGGGCATTCTGCAGCCCCCCTCGGGGAAAGCACAAAAGAGGGGATAACTCCCGAACCCTTTGGAATTTCTGGACCAAATAAAGTGCGCTGAACTCGGGAGAGCGAGCCCTTTCCAACGATACCCCATTCATTAAGATCCCAGCACTTTCGTGAAATCGACCAAAAATATCCCAAGGGGTACCCCTTTGAAAATTTTCCGGTTTTAGGAAAATTCTGGAGTGGCCCTTTTTTGGATGGGAAATTGTTAGGGACCTCCCAGGGAGGCTGTGAATTCAATCCCACCTCGGGCTGACCAGTATTTCCCGAGATTATGGGCATTCTGCAGCCCCCCTCGGGGAAAGCACAAAAGAGGGGATAACTCCCGAACTCCTTGGAATTTCTGGACCAAATAAAGTGCGCTGAACTCGGGAGAGCGAGCCCTTTCCAACGATACCCCATTCATTAAGATCCCAGCACTTTCGTGAAATCGACCAAAAATATCCCAAGGGGTACCCCTTTGAAAATTTTCCGGTTTTGGGAAAATTCTGGAGTGGCCCTTTTTTGGATGGGAAATTGTTAGGGACCTCCCAGGGAGGCTGTGAATTCAATCCCACCTCGGGCTGACCAGTATTTCCCGAGATTATGGGCATTCTGCAGCCCCCCTCGGGGAAAGCACAAAAGAGGGGATAACTCCCGAACCCTTTGGAATTTCTGGACCAAATAAAGTGCGCTGAACTCGGGAGAGCGAGCCCTTTCCAACGATACCCCATTCATTAAGATCCCAGCACTTTCGTGAAATCGACCAAAAATATCCCAAGGGGTACCCCTTTGAAAATTTTCCGGTTTTAGGAAAATTCTGGAGTGGCCCTTTTTTGGATGGGAAATTGTTAGGGACCTCCCAGGGAGGCTGTGAATTCAATCCCACCTCGGGCTGACCAGTATTTCCCGAGATAATGGGCATTCTGCAGCCCCCCTCGGGGAAAGCACAAAAGAGGGGATAACTCCCGAACCCTTTGGAATTTCTGGACCAAATAAAGTGCGCTGAACTCGGGAGAGCGAGCCCTTTCCAACGATACCCCATTCATTAAGATCCCAGCACTTTCGTGAAATCGACCAAAAATATCCCAAGGGGTACCCCTTTGAAAATTTTCCGGTTTTGGGAAAATTCTGGAGTGGCCCTTTTTTGGATGGGAAATTGTTAGGGACCTCCCAGGGAGGCTGTGAATTCAATCCCACCTCGGGCTGACCAGTATTTCCCGAGATTATGGGCATTCTGCAGCCCCCCTCGGGGAAAGCACAAAAGAGGGGATAACTCCCGAACCCTTTGGAATTTCTGGACCAAATAAAGTGCGCTGAACTCGGGAGAGCGAGCCCTTTCCAACGATACCCCATTCATTAAGATCCCAGCACTTTCGTGAAATCGACCAAAAATATCCCAAGGAGTACCCCTTTGAAAATTTTCCGGTTTTAGGAAAATTCTGGAGTGGCCCTTTTTTGGATGGGAAATTGTTAGGGACCTCCCAGGGAGGTTTGTGAATTCAATCCCACCTCGGGCTGACCAGTATTTCCCGAGATTATGGGCATTCTGCAGCCCCCTCGGGGAAATCACAAAAGAGGGGATAACTCCCGAACCCCTTGGAATTTCTGGACCAAATAAAGTGCGCTGAACTCGGGAGAGCGAGCCCTTTCCAACGATACCCCATTCATTAAGATCCCAGCACTTTCGTGAAATCGACCAAAAATATCCCAAGGGGTACCCCTTTGAAAATTTTCCGGTTTTAGGAAAATTCTGGAGTGGCCCTTTTTTGGATGGGAAATTGTTAGGGACCTCCCAGGGAGGCTGTGAATTCAATCCCACCTCGGGCTGACCAGTATTTCCCGAGATTATGGGCATTCTGCAGCCCCCCTCGGGGAAAGCACAAAAGAGGGGATAACTCCCGAACCCTTTGGAATTTCTGGACCAAATAAAGTGCGCTGAACTCGGGAGAGCGAGCCCTTTCCAACGATACCCCATTCATTAAGATCCCAGCACTTTCGTGAAATCGACCAAAAATATCCCAAGGGGTACCCCTTTGAAAATTTTCCGGTTTTAGGAAAATTCTGGAGTGGCCCTTTTTTGGATGGGAAATTGTTAGGGACCTCCCAGGGAGGCTGTGAATTCAATCCCACCTCGGGCTGACCAGTATTTCCCGAGATTATGGGCATTCTGCAGCCCCCCTCGGGGAAAGCACAAAAGAGGGGATAACTCCCGAACCCTTTGGAATTTCTGGACCAAATAAAGTGCGCTGAACTCGGGAGAGCGAGCCCTTTCCAACGATACCCCATTCATTAAGATCCCAGCACTTTCGTGAAATCGACCAAAAATATCCCAAGGAGTACCCCTTTGAAAATTTTCCGGTTTTAGGAAAATTCTGGAGTGGCCCTTTTTTGGATGGGAAATTGTTAGGGACCTCCCAGGGAGGCTGTGAATTCAATCCCACCTCGGGCTGACCAGTATTTCCCGAGATTATGGGCATTCTGCAGCCCCCCTCGGGGAAAGCACAAAAGAGGGGATAACTCCCGAACCCTTTGGAATTTCTGGACCAAATAAAGTGCGCTGAACTCGGGAGAGCGAGCCCTTTCCAACGATACCCCATTCATTAAGATCCCAGCACTTTCGTGAAATCGACCAAAAATATCCCAAGGAGTACCCCTTTGAAAATTTTCCGGTTTTAGGAAAATTCTGGAGTGGCCCTTTTTTGGATGGGAAATTGTTAGGGACCTCCCAGGGAGGTTTGTGAATTCAATCCCACCTCGGGCTGACCAGTATTTCCCGAGATTATGGGCATTCTGCAGCCCCCCTCGGGGAAATCACAAAAGAGGGGATAACTCCCGAACCCCTTGGAATTTCTGGACCAAATAAAGTGCGCTGAACTCGGGAGAGCGAGCCCTTTCCAACGATACCCCATTCATTAAGATCCCAGCACTTTCGTGAAATCGACCAAAAATATCCCAAGGGGTACCCCTTTGAAAATTTTCCGGTTTTAGGAAAATTCTGGAGTGGCCCTTTTTTGGATGGGAAATTGTTAGGGACCTCCCAGGGAGGCTGTGAATTCAATCCCACCTCGGGCTGACCAGTATTTCCCGAGATTATGGGCATTCTGCAGCCCCCCTCGGGGAAATCACAAAAGAGGGGATAACTCCCGAACCCCTTGGAATTTCTGGACCAAATAAAGTGCGCTGAACTCGGGAGAGCGAGCCCTTTCCAACGATACCCCATTCATTAAGATCCCAGCACTTTCCTGAAATCGACCAAAAATATCCCAAGGGGTACCCCTTTGAAAATTTTCCGGTTTTAGGAAAATTCTGGAGTGGCCCTTTTTTGGATGGGAAATTGTTAGGGACCTCCCAGGGAGGTTTGTGAATTCAATCCCACCTCGGGCTGACCAGTATTTCCCGAGATTATGGGCATTCTGCAGCCCCCCTCGGGGAAATCACAAAAGAGGGGATAACTCCCGAACCCCTTGGAATTTCTGGACCAAATAAAGTGCGCTGAACTCGGGAGAGCGAGCCCTTTCCAACGATACCCCATTCATTAAGATCCCAGCACTTTCGTGAAATCGACCAAAAATATCCCAAGGGGTACCCCTTTGAAAATTTTCCGGTTTTAGGAAAATTCTGGAGTGGCCCTTTTTTGGATGGGAAATTGTTAGGGACCTCCCAGGGAGGCTGTGAATTCAATCCCACCTCGGGCTGACCAGTATTTCCCGAGATTATGGGCATTCTGCAGCCCCCCTCGGGGAAATCACAAAAGAGGGGATAACTCCCGAACCCCTTGGAATTTCTGGACCAAATAAAGTGCGCTGAACTCGGGAGAGCGAGCCCTTTCCAACGATACCCCATTCATTAAGATCCCAGCACTTTCGTGAAATCGACCAAAAATATCCCAAGGGGTACCCCTTTGAAAATTTTCCGGTTTTGGGAAAATTCTGGAGTGGCCCTTTTTTGGATGGGAAATTGTTAGGGACCTCCCAGGGAGGTTTGTGAATTCAATCCCACCTCGGGCTGACCAGTATTTCCCGAGATTATGGGCATTCTGCAGCCCCCCTCGGGGAAAGCACAAAAGAGGGGATAACTCCCGAACCCTTTGGAATTTCTGGACCAAATAAAGTGCGCTGAACTCGGGAGAGCGAGCCCTTTCCAACGATACCCCATTCATTAAGATCCCAGCACTTTCGTGAAATCGACCAAAAATATCCCAAGGGGTACCCCTTTGAAAATTTTCCGGTTTTAGGAAAATTCTGGAGTGGCCCTTTTTTGGATGGGAAATTGTTAGGGACCTCCCAGGGAGGCTGTGAATTCAATCCCACCTCGGGCTGACCAGTATTTCCCGAGATTATGGGCATTCTGCAGCCCCCCTCGGGGAAATCACAAAAGAGGGGATAACTCCCGAACCCCTTGGAATTTCTGGACCAAATAAAGTGCGCTGAACTCGGGAGAGCGAGCCCTTTCCAACGATACCCCATTCATTAAGATCCCAGCACTTTCGTGAAATCGACCAAAAATATCCCAAGGGGTACCCCTTTGAAAATTTTCCGGTTTTAGGAAAATTCTGGAGTGGCCCTTTTTTGGATGGGAAATTGTTAGGGACCTCCCAGGGAGGCTGTGAATTCGATCCCACCTCGGGCTGACCAGTATTTCCCGAGATTATGGGCATTCTGCAGCCCCCCTCGGGGAAATCACAAAAGAGGGGATAACTCCCGAACCCCTTGGAATTTCTGGACCAAATAAAGTGCGCTGAACTCGGGAGAGCGAGCCCTTTCCAACGATACCCCATTCATTAAGATCCCAGCACTTTTGTGAAATCGACCAATAATATCCCAAGGGGTACCCCTTTGAAAATTTTCCGGTTTTGGGAAAATTCTGGAGTGGCCCTTTTTTGGATGGGAAATTGTTAGGGACCTCCCAGGGAGGCTGTGAATTCAATCCCACCCCGGGCTGACCAGTATTTCCCGAGATAATGGGCATTCTGCAGCCCCCCTCGGGGAAATCACAAAAGGGGGGATAACTCCCGAACCCCTTGGAATTTCTGGACCAAATAAAGTGCGCTGAACTCGGGAGAGCGAGCCCTTTCCAACGATACCCCATTCATTAAGATCCCAGCACTTTCGTGAAATCGACCAAAAATATCCCAAGGGGTACCCCTTTGAAAATTTTCCGGTTTTAGGAAAATTCTGGAGTGGCCCTTTTTTGGATGGGAAATTGTTAGGGACCTCCCAGGGAGGCTGTGAATTCAATCCCACCTCGGGCTGACCAGTATTTCCCGAGATTATGGGCATTCTGCAGCCCCCCTCGGGGAAAGCACAAAAGAGGGGATAACTCCCGAACCCTTTGGAATTTCTGGACCAAATAAAGTGCGCTGAACTCGGGAGAGCGAGCCCTTTCCAACGATACCCCATTCATTAAGATCCCAGCACTTTCGTGAAATCGACCAAAAATATCCCAAGGGGTACGTACCCCTTTGAAAATTTTCCGGTTTTGGGAAAATTCTGGAGTGGCCCTTTTTTGGATGGGAAATTATTAGGGACCTCCCAGGGAGGCTGTGAATTCAATCCCACCTCGGGCTGACCAGTATTTCCCGAGATTATGGGCATTCTGCAGCCCCCCTCGGGGAAAGCACAAAAGAGGGGATAACTCCCGAACCCTTTGGAATTTCTGGACCAAATAAAGTGCGCTGAAGTCGGGAGAGCGAGCCCTTTCCACCGATACCCCATTCATTAAGATCCCAGCACTTTCGTGAAATCGACCAAAAATATCCCAAGGGGTACCCCTTTGAAAATTTTCCGGTTTTGGGAAAATTCTGGAGTGGCCCTTTTTTGGATGGGAAATTGTTAGGGACCTCCCAGAGAGGCTGTGAATTCAATCCCACCTCGGGCTGACCAGTATTTCCCGAGATAATGGGCATTCTGCAGCCCCCCTTGGGGAAATCACAAAAGAGGGGATAACTCCCAAACCCCTTGGAATTTCCGGACCAAATCAAGTGCGCTGAACTCGGGAGAGCGAGCCCTTTCCAATGATACCCCATTCATTAAGATCCCAGCACTTTCGTGAAATCGACCAAAAATATCCCGAGGGGTACCCCTTTGAAAATTTTCCGGTTTTGGGAAAATTCTGGAGAGGACCTTTTTTGGATGGGAAATTGTTAGGGACCTCCCAGGGAGGCTGTGAATTCAATCCCACCTCGGGCTGACCAGTATTTCCCGAGATTATGGGCATTCTGCAGCCCCCCTCAGGGAAAGCACAAAAGAGGGGATAACTCCCGAATCCTTTGGAATTTCTGGACCAAATAAAGTGCGCTGAACTCGGGAGAGCGAGCCCTTTCCAACGATACCCCATTCATTAAGATCCCAGCACTTTCGTGAAATCGACCAAAAATATCCCAAGGGGTACCCCTTTGAAAATTTTCCGGTTTTAGGAAAATTCTGGAGTGGCCCTTTTTTGGATGGGAAATTGTTAGGGACCTCCCAGGGAGGCTGTGAATTCAATCCCACCTCGGGCTGACCAGTATTTCCCGAGATTATGGGCATTCTGCAGCCCCCCTCGGGGAAAGCACAAAAGAGGGGATAACTCCCGAACCCCTTGGAATTTCTGGACCAAATAAAGTGCGCTGAACTCGGGAGAGCGAGCCCTTTCCAACGATACCCCATTCATTAAGATCCCAGCACTTTCGTGAAATCGACCAAAAATATCCCAAGGGGTACGTACCCCTTTGAAAATTTTCCGGTTTTGGGAAAATTCTGGAGTGGCCCTTTTTTGGATGGGAAATTATTAGGGACCTCCCAGGGAGGCTGTGAATTCAATCCCACCTCGGGCTGACCAGTATTTCCCGAGATTATGGGCATTCTGCAGCCCCCCTCGGGGAAAGCACAAAAGGGGGGATAACTCCCGAACCCCTTGGAATTTCTGGACCAAATAAAGTGCGCTGAACTCGGGAGAGCGAGCCCTTTCCAACGATACCCCATTCATTAAGATCCCAGCACTTTCGTGAAATCGACCAAAAATATCCCAAGGGGTACGTACCCCTTTGAAAATTTTCCGGTTTTGGGAAAATTCTGGAGTGGCCCTTTTTTGGATGGGAAATTATTAGGGACCTCCCAGGGAGGCTGTGAATTCAATCCCACCTCGGGCTGACCAGTATTTCCCGAGATTATGGGCATTCTGCAGCCCCCCTCGGGGAAAGCACAAAAGGGGGGATAACTCCCGAACCCCTTGGAATTTCTGGACCAAATAAAGTGCGCTGAACTCGGGAGAGCGAGCCCTTTCCAACGATACCCCATTCATTAAGATCCCAGCACTTTCGTGAAATCGACCAAAAATATCCCAAGGGGTACGTACCCCTTTGAAAATTTTCCGGTTTTGGGAAAATTCTGGAGTGGCCCTTTTTTGGATGGGAAATTATTAGGGACCTCCCAGGGAGGCTGTGAATTCAATCCCACCTCGGGCTGACCAGTATTTCCCGAGATTATGGGCATTCTGCAGCCCCCCTCGGGGAAAGCACAAAAGAGGGGATAACTCCCGAACCCTTTGGAATTTCTGGACCAAATAAAGTGCGCTGAACTCGGGAGAGCGAGCCCTTTCCACCGATGACCCATTCATTAAGATCCCAGCACTTTCGTGAAATCGACCAAAAATATCCCGAGGGGTACCCCTTTGAAAATTTTCCGGTTTTGGGAAAATTCTGGAGTGGCCCTTTTTTGGATGGGAAATTGTTAGGGACCTCCCAGGGAGGCTGTGAATTCAATCCCACCTCGGGCTGACCAGTATTTCCCGAGATAATGGGCATTCTGCAGCCCCCCTTGGGGAAATCACAAAAGAGGGGATAACTCCCGAACCCCTTGGAATTTCCGGACCAAACCAAGTTCGCTGAACTCGGGAGAGCGAGCCCTTTCCAACGATACCCCATTCATTAAGATCCCAGCACTTTCGTGAAATCGACCAAAAATATCCCAAGGGGTACCCCTTTGAAAATTTTCCGGTATTGGGAAAATTCTGGAGAGGCCCTTTTTTGGATGGGAAATTGTTAGGGACCTCCCAGGGAGGCTGTGAATTCAATCCCACCTCGGGCTGACCAGTATTTCCCGAGATTATGGGCATTCTGCAGCCCCCCTCGGGGAAAGCACAAAAGGGGGGATAACTCCCGAACCCCTTGGAATTTCTGGACCAAATAAAGTGCGCTGAACTCGGGAGAGCGAGCCCTTTCCAACGATACCCCATTCATTAAGATCCCAGCACTTTCGTGAAATCGACCAAAAATATCCCAAGGGGTACGTACCCCTTTGAAAATTTTCCGGTTTTAGGAAAATTCTGGAGTGGCCCTTTTTTGGATGGGAAATTGTTAGGGACCTCCCAGGGAGGCTGTGAATTCAATCCCACCTCGGGCTGACCAGTATTTCCCGAGATTATGGGCATTCTGCAGCCCCCCTCGGGGAAAGCACAAAAGGGGGGATAACTCCCGAACCCCTTGGAATTTCTGGACCAAATAAAGTGCGCTGAACTCGGGAGAGCGAGCCCTTTCCAACGATACCCCATTCATTAAGATCCCAGCACTTTCGTGAAATCGACCAAAAATATCCCAAGGGGTACGTACCCCTTTGAAAATTTTCCGGTTTTGGGAAAATTCTGGAGTGGCCCTTTTTTGGATGGGAAATTATTAGGGACCTCCCAGGGAGGCTGTGAATTCAATCCCACCTCGGGCTGACCAGTATTTCCCGAGATTATGGGCATTCTGCAGCCCCCCTCGGGGAAAGCACAAAAGAGGGGATAACTCCCGAACCCTTTGGAATTTCTGGACCAAATAAAGTGCGCTGAACTCGGGAGAGCGAGCCCTTTCCACCGATGACCCATTCATTAAGATCCCAGCACTTTCGTGAAATCGACCAAAAATATCCCGAGGGGTACCCCTTTGAAAATTTTCCGGTTTTGGGAAAATTCTGGAGTGGCCCTTTTTTGGATGGGAAATTGTTAGGGACCTCCCAGGGAGGCTGTGAATTCAATCCCACCTCGGGCTGACCAGTATTTCCCGAGATAATGGGCATTCTGCAGCCCCCCTTGGGGAAATCACAAAAGAGGGGATAACTCCCGAACCCCTTGGAATTTCCGGACCAAACCAAGTTCGCTGAACTCGGGAGAGCGAGCCCTTTCCAACGATACCCCATTCATTAAGATCCCAGCACTTTCGTGAAATCGACCAAAAATATCCCAAGGGGTACCCCTTTGAAAATTTTCCGGTATTGGGAAAATTCTGGAGAGGCCCTTTTTTGGATGGGAAATTGTTAGGGACCTCCCAGGGAGGCTGTGAATTCAATCCCACCTCGGGCTGACCAGTATTTCCCGAGATAATGGGCATTCTGCAGCCCCCCTTGGGGAAATCACAAAAGAGGGGATAACTCCCGAACCCCTTGGAATTTCCGGACCAAACCAAGTTCGCTGAACTCGGGAGAGCGAGCCCTTTCCAACGATACCCCATTCATTAAGATCCCAGCACTTTCGTGAAATCGACCAAAAATATCCCAAGGGGTACCCCTTTGAAAATTTTCCGGTATTGGGAAAATTCTGGAGAGGCCCTTTTTTGGATGGGAAATTGTTAGGGACCTCCCAGGGAGGCTGTGAATTCAATCCCACCTCGGGCTGACCAGTATTTCCCGAGATAATGGGCATTCTGCAGCCCCCCTTGGGGAAATCACAAAAGAGGGGATAACTCCCGAACCCCTTGGAATTTCCGGACCAAATCAAGTTCGCTGAACTCGGGAGAGCGAGCCCTTTCCAACGATACCCCATTCATTAAGATCCCAGCACTTTCGTGAAATCGACCAAAAATATCCCAAGGGGTACCCCTTTGAAAATTTTCCGGTATTGGGAAAATTCTGGAGAGGCCCTTTTTTGGATGGGAAATTGTTAGGGACCTCCCAGGGAGGCTGTGAATTCAATCCCACCTCGGGCTGACCAGTATTTCCCGAGATAATGGGCATTCTGCAGCCCCCCTTGGGGAAATCACAAAAGAGGGGATAACTCCCGAACCCCTTGGAATTTCCGGACCAAACCAAGTTCGCTGAACTCGGGAGAGCGAGCCCTTTCCAACGATACCCCATTCATTAAGATCCCAGCACTTTCGTGAAATCGACCAAAAATATCCCAAGGGGTACCCCTTTGAAAATTTTCCGGTTTTGGGAAAATTCTGGAGAGGACCTTTTTTGGATGGGAAATTGTTAGGGACCTCCCAGGGAGGCTGTGAATTCAATCCCACCTCGGGCTGACCAGTATTTCCCGAGATAATGGGCATTCTGCAGCCCCCCTTGGGGAAATCACAAAAGAGGGGATAACTCCCGAACCCCTTGGAATTTCCGGACCAAACCAAGTTCGCTGAACTCGGGAGAGCGAGCCCTTTCCAACGATACCCCATTCATTAAGATCCCAGCACTTTCGTGAAATCGACCAAAAATATCCCAAGGGGTACCCCTTTGAAAATTTTCCGGTATTGGGAAAATTCTGGAGAGGCCCTTTTTTGGATGGGAAATTGTTAGGGACCTCCCAGGGAGGCTGTGAATTCAATCCCACCTCGGGCTGACCAGTATTTCCCGAGATAATGGGCATTCTGCAGCCCCCCTTGGGGAAATCACAAAAGAGGGGATAACTCCCGAACCCCTTGGAATTTCCGGACCAAATCAAGTTCGCTGAACTCGGGAGAGCGAGCCCTTTCCAACGATACCCCATTCATTAAGATCCCAGCACTTTCGTGAAATCGACCAAAAATATCCCAAGGGGTACCCCTTTGAAAATTTTCCGGTATTGGGAAAATTCTGGAGAGGCCCTTTTTTGGATGGGAAATTGTTAGGGACCTCCCAGGGAGGCTGTGAATTCAATCCCACCTCGGGCTGACCAGTATTTCCCGAGATAATGGGCATTCTGCAGCCCCCCTTGGGGAAATCACAAAAGAGGGGATAACTCCCGAACCCCTTGGAATTTCTGGACCAAATCAAGTGCGCTGAACTCGGGAGAGCGAGCCCTTTCCAACGATACCCCATTCATTAAGATCCCAGCACTTTCGTGAAATCGACCAAAAATATCCCAAGGGGTACCCCTTTGAAAATTTTCCGGTTTTGGGAAAATTCTGGAGTGGCCCTTTTTTGGATGGGAAATTGTTAGGGACCTCCCAGGGAGGCTGTGAATTCAATCCCACCTCGGGCTGACCAGTATTTCCCGAGATAATGGGCATTCTGCAGCCCCCCTTGGGGAAATCACAAAAGAGGGGATAACTCCCGAACCCCTTGGAATTTCCGGACCAAATCAAGTGCGCTGAACTCGGGAGAGCGAGCCCTTTCCAACGATACCCCATTCATTAAGATCCCAGTACTTTCGTGAAATCGACCAAAAATATCCCAAGGGGTACCCCTTTGAAAATTTTCCGGTTTTGGGAAAATTCTGAAGTGGCCCTTTTTTGGATGGGAAATTGTTAGGGACCTCCCAGGGAGGCTGTGAATTCAATCCCACCTCGGGCTGACCAGTATTTCCCGAGATAATGGGCATTCTGCAGCCCCCCTTGGGGAAATCACAAAAGAGGGGATAACTCCCGAACCCCTTGGAATTTCTGGACCAAATGAAGTGCGCTGAACTCGGGAGAGCGAGCCCTTTCCAACGATACCCCATTCATTAATATCCCAGCACTTTCGTGAAATCGACCAAAAATATCCCAAGGGGTACCCCTTTGAAAATTTTCCGGTATTGGGAAAATTCTGGAGAGGCCCTTTTTTGGATGGGAAATTGTTAGGGACCTCCCAGGGAGGCTGTGAATTCAATCCCACCTCGGGCTGACCAGTATTTCCCGAGATAATGGGCATTCTGCAGCCCCCCTTGGGGAAATCACAAAAGAGGGGATAACTCCCGAACCCCTTGGAATTTCTGGACCAAATGAAGTGCGCTGAACTCGGGAGAGCGAGCCCTTTCCAACGATACCCCATTCATTAAGATCCCAGCACTTTCGTGAAATCGACCAAAAATATCCCAAGGGGTACCCCTTTGAAAATTTTCCGGTTTTGGGAAAATTCTGGAGTGGCCCTTTTTTGGATGGGAAATTGTTAGGGACCTCCCAGGGAGGCTGTGAATTCAATCCCACCTCGGGCTGACCAGTATTTCCCGAGATAATGGGCATTCTGCAGCCCCCCTTGGGGAAATCACAAAAGAGGGGATAACTCCCGAACCCCTTGGAATTTCCGGACCAAATCAAGTGCGCTGAACTCGGGAGAGCGAGCCCTTTCCAACGATACCCCATTCATTAAGATCCCAGTACTTTCGTGAAATCGACCAAAAATATCCCAAGGGGTACCCCTTTGAAAATTTTCCGGTTTTGGGAAAATTCTGGAGAGGACCTTTTTTGGATGGGAAATTGTTAGGGACCTCCCAGGGAGGCTGTGAATTCAATCCCACCTCGGGCTGACCAGTATTTCCCGAGATAATGGGCATTCTGCAGCCCCCCTTGGGGAAATCACAAAAGAGGGGATAACTCCCGAACCCCTTGGAATTTCCGGACCAAACCAAGTTCGCTGAACTCGGGAGAGCGAGCCCTTTCCAACGATACCCCATTCATTAAGATCCCAGCACTTTCGTGAAATCGACCAAAAATATCCCAAGGGGTACCCCTTTGAAAATTTTCCGGTATTGGGAAAATTCTGGAGAGGCCCTTTTTTGGATGGGAAATTGTTAGGGACCTCCCAGGGAGGCTGTGAATTCAATCCCACCTCGGGCTGACCAGTATTTCCCGAGATAATGGGCATTCTGCAGCCCCCCTTGGGGAAATCACAAAAGAGGGGATAACTCCCGAACCCCTTGGAATTTCCGGACCAAATCAAGTTCGCTGAACTCGGGAGAGCGAGCCCTTTCCAACGATACCCCATTCATTAAGATCCCAGCACTTTCGTGAAATCGACCAAAAATATCCCAAGGGGTACCCCTTTGAAAATTTTCCGGTTTTGGGGAAATTCTGGAGTGGCCCTTTTTTGGATGGGAAATTGTTAGGGACCTCCCAGGGAGGCTGTGAATTCAATCCCACCTCGGGCTGACCAGTATTTCCCGAGATAATGGGCATTCTGCAGCCCCCCTTGGGGAAATCACAAAAGAGGGGATAACTCCCGAACCCCTTGGAATTTCTGGACCAAATCAAGTGCGCTGAACTCGGGAGAGCGAGCCCTTTCCAACGATACCCCATTCATTAAGATCCCAGCACTTTCGTGAAATCGACCAAAAATATCCCAAGGGGTACCCCTTTGAAAATTTTCCGGTTTTGGGAAAATTCTGGAGTGGCCCTTTTTTGGATGGGAAATTGTTAGGGACCTCCCAGGGAGGCTGTGAATTCAATCCCACCTCGGGCTGACCAGTATTTCCCGAGATAATGGGCATTCTGCAGCCCCCCTTGGGGAAATCACAAAAGAGGGGATAACTCCCGAACCCCTTGGAATTTCCGGACCAAATCAAGTGCGCTGAACTCGGGAGAGCGAGCCCTTTCCAACGATACCCCATTCATTAAGATCCCAGTACTTTCGTGAAATCGACCAAAAATATCCCAAGGGGTACCCCTTTGAAAATTTTCCGGTTTTGGGAAAATTCTGAAGTGGCCCTTTTTTGGATGGGAAATTGTTAGGGACCTCCCAGGGAGGCTGTGAATTCAATCCCACCTCGGGCTGACCAGTATTTCCCGAGATAATGGGCATTCTGCAGCCCCCCTTGGGGAAATCACAAAAGAGGGGATAACTCCCGAACCCCTTGGAATTTCTGGACCAAATGAAGTGCGCTGAACTCGGGAGAGCGAGCCCTTTCCAACGATACCCCATTCATTAAGATCCCAGCACTTTCGTGAAATCGACCAAAAATATCCCAAGGGGTACCCCTTTGAAAATTTTCCGGTATTGGGAAAATTCTGGAGAGGCCCTTTTTTGGATGGGAAATTGTTAGGGACCTCCCAGGGAGGCTGTGAATTCAATCCCACCTCGGGCTGACCAGTATTTCCCGAGATAATGGGCATTCTGCAGCCCCCCTTGGGGAAATCACAAAAGAGGGGATAACTCCCGAACCCCTTGGAATTTCTGGACCAAATGAAGTGCGCTGAACTCGGGAGAGCGAGCCCTTTCCAACGATACCCCATTCATTAAGATCCCAGCACTTTCGTGAAATCGACCAAAAATATCCCAAGGGGTACCCCTTTGAAAATTTTCCGGTTTTGGGAAAATTCTGGAGTGGCCCTTTTTTGGATGGGAAATTGTTAGGGACCTCCCAGGGAGGCTGTGAATTCAATCCCACCTCGGGCTGACCAGTATTTCCCGAGATAATGGGCATTCTGCAGCCCCCCTTGGGGAAATCACAAAAGAGGGGATAACTCCCGAACCCCTTGGAATTTCCGGACCAAATCAAGTGCGCTGAACTCGGGAGAGCGAGCCCTTTCCAACGATACCCCATTCATTAAGATCCCAGTACTTTCGTGAAATCGACCAAAAATATCCCAAGGGGTACCCCTTTGAAAATTTTCCGGTTTTGGGAAAATTCTGAAGTGGCCCTTTTTTGGATGGGAAATTGTTAGGGACCTCCCAGGGAGGCTGTGAATTCAATCCCACCTCGGGCTGACCAGTATTTCCCGAGATAATGGGCATTCTGCAGCCCCCCTTGGGGAAATCACAAAAGAGGGGATAACTCCCGAACCCCTTGGAATTTCCGGACCAAATCAAGTGCGCTGAACTCGGGAGAGCGAGCCCTTTCCAACGATACCCCATTCATTAAGATCCCAGTACTTTCGTGAAATCGACCAAAAATATCCCAAGGGGTACCCCTTTGAAAATTTTCCGGTTTTGGGAAAATTCTGAAGTGGCCCTTTTTTGGATGGGAAATTGTTAGGGACCTCCCAGGGAGGCTGTGAATTCAATCCCACCTCGGGCTGACCAGTATTTCCCGAGATAATGGGCATTCTGCAGCCCCCCTTGGGGAAATCACAAAAGAGGGGATAACTCCCGAACCCCTTGGAATTTCCGGACCAACTCAAGTTCGCTGAACTCGGGAGAGCGAGCCCTTTCCAACGATACCCCATTCATTAAGATCCCAGCACTTTCGTGAAATCGACCAAAAATATCCCAAGGGGTACCCCTTTGAAAATTTTCCGGTATTGGGAAAATTCTGGAGAGGCCCTTTTTTGGATGGGAAATTGTTAGGGACCTCCCAGGGAGGCTGTGAATTCAATCCCACCTCGGGCTGACCAGTATTTCCCGAGATAATGGGCATTCTGCAGCCCCCCTTGGGGAAATCACAAAAGAGGGGATAACTCCCGAACCCCTTGGAATTTCTGGACCAAATGAAGTGCGCTGAACTCGGGAGAGCGAGCCCTTTCCAACGATACCCCATTCATTAAGATCCCAGCACTTTCGTGAAATCGACCAAAAATATCCCAAGGGGTACCCCTTTGAAAATTTTCCGGTTTTGGGAAAATTCTGGAGTGGCCCTTTTTTGGATGGGAACTTGTTAGGGACCTCCCAGGGAGGCTGTGAATTCAATCCCACCTCGGGCTGACCAGTATTTCCCGAGATAATGGGCATTCTGCAGCCCCCCTTGGGGAAATCACAAAAGAGGGGATAACTCCCGAACCCCTTGGAATTTCCGGACCAAATCAAGTGCGCTGAACTCGGGAGAGCGAGCCCTTTCCAACGATACCCCATTCATTAAGATCCCAGCACTTTCGTGAAATCGACCAAAAATATCCCAAGGGGTACCCCTTTGAAAATTTTCCGGTTTTGGGAAAATTCTGGAGTGGCCCTTTTTTGGATGGGAAATTGTTAGGGACCTCCCAGGGAGGCTGTGAATTCAATCCCACCTCGGGCTGACCAGTATTTCCCGAGATAATGGGCATTCTGCAGCCCCCCTTGGGGAAATCACAAAAGAGGGGATAACTCCCGAACCCCTTGGAATTTCCGGACCAAATCAAGTGCGCTGAACTCGGGAGAGCGAGCCCTTTCCAACGATACCCCATTCATTAAGATCCCAGCACTTTCGTGAAATCGACCAAAAATATCCCAAGGGGTACCCCTTTGAAAATTTTCCGGTATTGGGAAAATTCTGGAGAGGCCCTTTTTTGGATGGGAAATTGTTAGGGACCTCCCAGGGAGGCTGTGAATTCAATCCCACCTCGGGCTGACCAGTATTTCCTGAGATAATGGGCATTCTGCAGCCCCCTTGGGGAAATCACAAAAGAGGGGAAAACTCCCGAACCCCTTGGAATTTCCGGACCAAATCAAGTTCGCTGAACTCGGGAGGGCGAGCCCTTTCCAACGATACCCCATTCATTAAGATCCCAGCACTTTCGTGAAATCGACCAAAAATATCCCAAGGGGTACCCCTTTGAAAATTTTCCGGTATTGGGAAAATTCTGGAGAGGCCCTTTTTTGGATGGGAAATTGTTAGGGACCTCCCAGGGAGGCTGTGAATTCAATCCCACCTCGGGCTGACCAGTATTTCCCGAGATAATGGGCATTCTGCAGCCCCCCTTGGGGAAATCACAAAAGAGGGGATAACTCCCGAACCCCTTGGAATTTCTGGACCAAATCAAGTGCGCTGAACTCGGGAGAGCGAGCCCTTTCCAACGATACCCCATTCATTAAGATCCCAGCACTTTCGTGAAATCGACCAAAAATATCCCAACGGGTACCCCTTTGAAAATTTTCCGGTTTTGGGAAAATTCTGGAGTGGCCCTTTTTTGGATGGGAAATTGTTAGGGACCTCCCAGGGAGGCTGTGAATTCAATCCCACCTCGGGCTGACCAGTATTTCCCGAGATAATGGGCATTCTGCAGCCCCCCTTGGGGAAATCACAAAAGAGGGGATAACTCCCGAACCCCTTGGAATTTCCGGACCAAATCAAGTGCGCTGAACTCGGGAGAGCGAGCCCTTTCCAATGATACCCCATTCATTAAGATCCCAGCACTTTCGTGAAATCGACCAAAAATATCCCAAGGGGTACCCCTTTGAAAATTTTCCGGTTTTGGGAAAATTCTGGAGAGGACCTTTTTTGGATGGGAAATTGTTAGGGACCTCCCAGGGAGGCTGTGAATTCAATCCCACCCCGGGCTGACCAGTATTTCCCGCGATAATGGGCATTCTGCAGCCCCCCTTGGGGAAATCACAAAAGAGGGGATAACTCCCGAACCCCTTGGAATTTCCGGACCAAATCAAGTGCGCTGAACTCGGGAGAGCGAGCCCTTTCCAACGATACCCCATTCATTAAGATCCCAGCACTTTCGTGAAATCGACCAAAAATATCCCAAGGGGTACCCCTTTGAAAATTTTCCGGTTTTGGGAAAATTCTGGAGTGGCCCTTTTTTGGATGGGAAATTGTTAGGGACCTCCCAGGGAGGCTGTGAATTCAATCGCACCTCGGGCTGACCAGTATTTCCCGAGATAATGGGCATTCTGCAGCCCCCCTTGGGGAAATCACAAAAGAGGGGATAACTCCCGAACCCCTTGGAATTTCCGGACCAAATCAAGTGCGCTGAACTCGGGAGAGCGAGCCCTTTCCAACGATACCCCATTCATTAAGATCCCAGTACTTTCGTGAAATCGACCAAAAATATCCCAAGGGGTACCCCTTTGAAAATTTTCCGGTTTTGGGAAAATTCTGAAGTGGCCCTTTTTTGGATGGGAAATTGTTAGGGACCTCCCAGGGAGGCTGTGAATTCAATCCCACCTCGGGCTGACCAGTATTTCCCGAGATAATGGGCATTCTGCAGCCCCCCTTGGGGAAATCACAAAAGAGGGGATAACTCCCGAACCCCTTGGAATTTCCGGACCAAATCAAGTTCGCTGAACTCGGGAGAGCGAGCCCTTTCCAACGATACCCCATTCATTAGGATCCCAGCACTTTCGTGAAATCGACCAAAAATATCCCAAGGGGTACCCCTTTGAAAATTTTCCGGTTTTGGGAAAATTCTGGAGTGGCCCTTTTTTGGATGGGAAATTGTTAGGGACCTCCCAGGGAGGCTGTGAATTCAATCCCACCTCTGGCTGACCAGTATTTCCCGAGATAATGGGCATTCTGCAGCCCCCCTTGGGGAAATCACAAAAGAGGGGATAACTCCCGAACCCCTTGGAATTTCCGGACCAAATCAAGTGCGCTGAACTCGGGAGAGCGAGCCCTTTCCAACGATACCCCATTCATTAAGATCCCAGTACTTTCGTGAAATCGACCAAAAATATCCCAAGGGGTACCCCTTTGAAAATTTTCCGGTTTTGGGAAAATTCTGAAGTGGCCCTTTTTTGGATGGGAAATTGTTAGGGACCTCCCAGGGAGGCTGTGAATTCAATCCCACCTCGGGCTGACCAGTATTTCCCGAGATAATGGGCATTCTGCAGCCCCCCTTGGGGAAATCACAAAAGAGGGGAAAACTCCCGAACCCCTTGGAATTTCCGGACCAAATCAAGTTCGCTGAACTCGGGAGAGCGAGCCCTTTCCAACGATACCCCATTCATTAAGATCCCAGCACTTTCGTGAAATCGACCAAAAATATCCCAAGGGGTACCCCTTTGAAAATTTTCCGGTATTGGGAAAATTCTGGAGAGGCCCTTTTTTGGATGGGAAATTGTTAGGGACCTCCCAGGGAGGCTGTGAATTCAATCCCACCTCGGGCTGACCAGTATTTCCCGAGATAATGGGCATTCTGCAGCCCCCCTTGGGGAAATCACAAAAGAGGGGATAACTCCCGAACCCCTTGGAATTTCCGGACCAAATCAAGTGCGCTGAACTCGGGAGAGCGAGCCCTTTCCAACGATACCCCATTCATTAAGATCCCAGTACTTTCGTGAAATCGACCAAAAATATCCCAAGGGGTACCCCTTTGAAAATTTTCCGGTTTTGGGAAAATTCTGAAGTGGCCCTTTTTTGGATGGGAAATTGTTAGGGACCTCCCAGGGAGGCTGTGAATTCAATCCCACCTCGGGCTGACCAGTATTTCCCGAGATAATGGGCATTCTGCAGCCCCCCTTGGGGAAATCACAAAAGAGGGGATAACTCCCGAACCCCTTGGAATTTCCGGACCAAATCAAGTTCGCTGAACTCGGGAGAGCGAGCCCTTTCCAACGATACCCCATTCATTAGGATCCCAGCACTTTCGTGAAATCGACCAAAAATATCCCAAGGGGTACCCCTTTGAAAATTTTCCGGTTTTGGGAAAATTCTGGAGTGGCCCTTTTTTGGATGGGAAATTGTTAGGGACCTCCCAGGGAGGCTGTGAATTCAATCCCACCTCTGGCTGACCAGTATTTCCCGAGATAATGGGCATTCTGCAGCCCCCCTTGGGGAAATCACAAAAGAGGGGATAACTCCCGAACCCCTTGGAATTTCCGGACCAAATCAAGTGCGCTGAACTCGGGAGAGCGAGCCCTTTCCAACGATACCCCATTCATTAAGATCCCAGCACTTTCGTGAAATCGACCAAAAATATCCCAAGGGGTACCCCTTTGAAAATTTTCCGGTTTTGGGAAAATTCTGAAGTGGCCCTTTTTTGGATGGGAAATTGTTAGGGACCTCCCAGGGAGGCTGTGAATTCAATCCCACCTCGGGCTGACCAGTATTTCCCGAGATAATGGGCATTCTGCAGCCCCCCTTGGGGAAATCACAAAAGAGGGGATAACTCCCGAACCCCTTGGAATTTCCGGACCAAATCAAGTTCGCTGAACTCGGGAGAGCGAGCCCTTTCCAACGATACCCCATTCATTAAGATCCCAGCACTTTCGTGAAATCGACCAAAAATATCCCAAGGGGTACCCCTTTGAAAATTTTCCGGTATTGGGAAAATTCTGGAGAGGCCCTTTTTTGGATGGGAAATTGTTAGGGACCTCCCAGGGAGGCTGTGAATTCAATCCCACCTCGGGCTGACCAGTATTTCCCGAGATAATGGGCATTCTGCAGCCCCCCTTGGGGAAATCACAAAAGAGGGGATAACTCCCGAACCCCTTGGAATTTCCGGACCAAATCAAGTGCGCTGAACTCGGGAGAGCGAGCCCTTTCCAACGATACCCCATTCATTAAGATCCCAGCACTTTCGTGAAATCGACCAAAAATATCCCAAGGGGTACCCCTTTGAAAATTTTCCGGTTTTGGGAAAATTCTGGAGTGGCCCTTTTTTGGATGGGAAATTGTTAGGGACCTCCCAGGGAGGCTGTGAATTCAATCCCACCTCGGGCTGACCAGTATTTCCCGAGATAATGGGCATTCTGCAGCCCCCCTTGGGGAAATCACAAAAGAGGGGATAACTCCCGAACCCCTTGGAATTTCCGGACCAAATCAAGTGCGCTGAACTCGGGAGAGCGAGCCCTTTCCAACGATACCCCATTCATTAAGATCCCAGTACTTTCGTGAAATCGACCAAAAATATCCCAAGGGGTACCCCTTTGAAAATTTTCCGGTTTTGGGAAAATTCTGAAGTGGCCCTTTTTTGGATGGGAAATTGTTAGGGACCTCCCAGGGAGGCTGTGAATTCAATCCCACCTCGGGCTGACCAGTATTTCCCGAGATAATGGGCATTCTGCAGCCCCCCTTGGGGAAATCACAAAAGAGGGGAAAACTCCCGAACCCCTTGGAATTTCCGGACCAAATCAAGTTCGCTGAACTCGGGAGAGCGAGCCCTTTCCAACGATACCCCATTCATTAAGATCCCAGCACTTTCGTGAAATCGACCAAAAATATCCCAAGGGGTACCCCTTTGAAAATTTTCCGGTATTGGGAAAATTCTGGAGAGGCCCTTTTTTGGATGGGAAATTGTTAGGGACCTCCCAGGGAGGCTGTGAATTCAATCCCACCTCGGGCTGACCAGTATTTCCCGAGATAATGGGCATTCTGCAGCCCCCCTTGGGGAAATCACAAAAGAGGGGATAACTCCCGAACCCCTTGGAATTTCCGGACCAAATCAAGTGCGCTGAACTCGGGAGAGCGAGCCCTTTCCAACGATACCCCATTCATTAAGATCCCAGCACTTTCGTGAAATCGACCAAAAATATCCCAAGGGGTACCCCTTTGAAAATTTTCCGGTTTTGGGAAAATTCTGGAGAGGACCTTTTTTGGATGGGAAATTGTTAGGGACCTCCCAGGGAGGCTGTGAATTCAATCCCACCTCGGGCTGACCAGTATTTCCCGAGATAATGGGCATTCTGCAGCCCCCCTTGGGGAAATCACAAAAGAGGGGATAACTCCCGAACCCCTTGGAATTTCCGGACCAAATCAAGTGCGCTGAGCTCGGGAGAGCGAGCCCTTTCCAATGATACCCCATTCATTAAGATCCCAGCACTTTCGTGAAATCGACCAAAAATATCCCAAGGGGTACCCCTTTGAAAATTTTCCGGTTTTGGGAAAATTCTGGAGTGGCCCTTTTTTGGATGGGAAATTGTTAGGGACCTCCCAGGGAGGCTGTGAATTCAATCCCACCCCGGGCTGACCAGTATTTCCCGCGATAATGGGCATTCTGCAGCCCCCCTTGGGGAAATCACAAAAGAGGGGATAACTCCCGAACCCCTTGGAATTTCCGGACCAAATCAAGTGCGCTGAACTCGGGAGAGCGAGCCCTTTCCAACGATACCCCATTCATTAAGATCCCAGCACTTTCGTGAAATCGACCAAAAATATCCCAAGGGGTACCCCTTTGAAAATTTTCCGGTTTTGGGAAAATTCTGAAGTGGACCTTTTTTGGATGGGAAATTGTTAGGGACCTCCCAGGGAGGCTGTGAATTCAATCCCACCTCGGGCTGACCAGTATTTCCCGAGATAATGGGCATTCTGCAGCCCCCCTTGGGGAAATCACAAAAGAGGGGATAACTCCCGAACCCCTTGGAATTTCCGGACCAAATCAAGTGCGCTGAACTCGGGAGAGCGAGCCCTTTCCAACGATACCCCATTCATTAAGATCCCAGCACTTTCGTGAAATCGACCAAAAATATCCCAAGGGGTACCCCTTTGAAAATTTTCCGGTTTTGGGAAAATTCTGGAGTGGCCCTTTTTTGGATGGGAAATTGTTAGGGACCTCCCAGGGAGGCTGTGAATTCAATCCCACCTCGGGCTGACCAGTATTTCCCGAGATAATGGGCATTCTGCAGCCCCCCTTGGGGAAATCACAAAAGAGGGGATAACTCCCGAACCCCTTGGAATTTCCGGACCAAATCAAGTGCGCTGAACTCGGGAGAGCGAGCCCTTTCCAATGATACCCCATTCATTAAGATCCCAGCACTTTCGTGAAATCGACCAAAAATATCCCAAGGGGTACCCCTTTGAAAATTTTCCGGTTTTGGGAAAATTCTGGAGAGGACCTTTTTTGGATGGGAAATTGTTAGGGACCTCCCAGGGAGGCTGTGAATTCAATCCCACCTCGGGCTGACCAGTATTTCCCGAGATAATGGGCATTCTGCAGCCCCCCTTGGGGAAATCACAAAAGAGGGGATAACTCCCGAACCCCTTGGAATTTCCGGGCCAAATCAAGTGCGCTGAACTCGGGAGAGCGAGCCCTTTCCAACGATACCCCATTCATTAAGATCCCAGCACTTTCGTGAAATCGACCAAAAATATCTCAAGGGGTACCCCTTTGAAAATTTTCCGGTTTTGGGAAAATTCTGGAGTGGCCCTTTTTTGGATGGGAAATTGTTAGGGACCTCCCAGGGAGGCTGTGAATTCAATCCCACCTCGGGCTGACCAGTATTTCCCGAGATAATGGGCATTCTGCAGCCCCCCTTGGGGAAATCACAAAAGAGGGGATAACTCCCGAACCCCTTGGAATTTCTGGACCAAATCAAGTGCGCTGAACTCGGGAGAGCGAGCCCTTTCCAACGATACCCTATTCATTAAGATCCCAGCACTTTCGTGAAATCGACCAAAAATATCCCAAGGGGTACCCCTTTGAAAATTTTCCGGTTTTGGGAAAATTCTGGAGTGGCCCTTTTTTGGATGGGAAATTGTTAGGGACCTCCCAGGGAGGCTGTGAATTCAATCCCACCTCGGGCTGACCAGTATTTCCCGAGATAATGGGCATTCTGCAGCCCCCCTTGGGGAAATCACAAAAGAGGGGATAACCCCCGAACCCCTTGGAATTTCCGGACCAAATCAAGTGCGCTGAACTCGGGAGAGCGAGCCCTTTCCAATGATACCCCATTCATTAAGATCCCAGCACTTTCGTGAAATCGACCAAAAATATCCCAAGGGGTACCCCTTTGAAAATTTTCCGGTTTTGGGAAAATTCTGGAGTGGCCCTTTTTTGGATGGGAAATTGTTAGAGACCTCCCAGGGAGGCTGTGAATTCAATCCCACCTCGGGCTGACCAGTATTTCCCGAGATAATGGGCATTCTGCAGCCCCCCTTGGGGAAATCACAAAAGAGGGGATAACTCCCGAACCCCTTGGAATTTCTGGACCAAATCAAGTGCGCTGAACTCGGGAGAGCGAGCCCTTTCCAACGATACCCCATTCATTAAGATCCCAGCACTTTCGTGAAATCGACCAAAAATATCCCAAGGGGTACCCCTTTGAAAATTTTCCGGTTTTGGGAAAATTCTGGAGTGGCCCTTTTTTGGATGGGAAATTGTTAGGGACCTCCCAGGGAGGCTGTGAATTCAATCCCACCTCGGGCTGACCAGTATTTCCCGAGATAATGGGCATTCTGCAGCCCCCCTTGGGGAAATCACAAAAGAGGGGATAACTCCCGAACCCCTTGGAATTTCCGGACCAAATCAAGTGCGCTGAACTCGGGAGAGCGAGCCCTTTCCAACGATACCCCATTCATTAAGATCCCAGCACTTTCGTGAAATCGACCAAAAATGTCCCAAGGGGTACCCCTTTGAAAATTTTCCGGTTTTGGGAAAATTCTGGAGTGGCCCTTTTTTGGATGGGAAATTGTTAGGGACCTCCCAGGGAGGCTGTGAATTCAATCCCACCTCGGGCTGACCAGTATTTCCCGAGATAATGGGCATTCTGCAGCCCCCCTTGGGGAAATCACAAAAGAGGGGATAACCCCCGAACCCCTTGGAATTTCCGGACCAAATCAAGTGCGCTGAACTCGGGAGAGCGAGCCCTTTCCAATGATACCCCATTCATTAAGATCCCAGCACTTTCGTGAAATCGACCAAAAATATCCCAAGGGGTACCCCTTTGAAAATTTTCCGGTTTTGGGAAAATTCTGGAGTGGCCCTTTTTTGGATGGGAAATTGTTAGGGACCTCCCAGGGAGGCTGTGAATTCAATCCCACCTCGGGCTGACCAGTATTTCCCGAGATAATGGGCATTCTGCAGCCCCCCTTGGGGAAATCACAAAAGAGGGGATAACCCCCGAACCCCTTGGAATTTCCGGACCAAATCAAGTGCGCTGAACTCGGGAGAGCGAGCCCTTTCCAATGATACCCCATTCATTAAGATCCCAGCACTTTCGTGAAATCGACCAAAAATATCCCAAGGGGTCCCTTTGAAAATTTTCCGGTTTTGGGAAAATTCTGGAGTGGCCCTTTTTTGGATGGGAAATTGTTAGAGACCTCCCAGGGAGGCTGTGAATTCAATCCCACCTCGGGCTGACCAGTATTTCCCGAGATAATGGGCATTCTGCAGCCCCCCTTGGGGAAATCACAAAAGAGGGGATAACTCCCGAACCCCTTGGAATTTCTGGACCAAATCAAGTGCGCTGAACTCGGGAGAGCGAGCCCTTTCCAACGATACCCCATTCATTAAGATCCCAGCACTTTCGTGAAATCGACCAAAAATATCCCAAGGGGTACCCCTTTGAAAATTTTCCGGTTTTGGGAAAATTCTGGAGTGGCCCTTTTTTGGATGGGAAATTGTTAGGGACCTCCCAGGGAGGCTGTGAATTCAATCCCACCTCGGGCTGACCAGTATTTCCCGAGATAATGGGCATTCTGCAGCCCCCCTTGGGGAAATCACAAAAGAGGGGATAACTCCCGAACCCCTTGGAATTTCCGGACCAAATCAAGTGCGCTGAACTCGGGAGAGCGAGCCCTTTCCAACGATACCCCATTCATTAAGATCCCAGCACTTTCGTGAAATCGACCAAAAATGTCCCAAGGGGTACCCCTTTGAAAATTTTCCGGTTTTGGGAAAATTCTGGAGTGGCCCTTTTTTGGATGGGAAATTGTTAGGGACCTCCCAGGGAGGCTGTGAATTCAATCCCACCTCGGGCTGACCAGTATTTCCCGAGATAATGGGCATTCTGCAGCCCCCCTTGGGGAAATCACAAAAGAGGGGATAACCCCCGAACCCCTTGGAATTTCCGGACCAAATCAAGTGCGCTGAACTCGGGAGAGCGAGCCCTTTCCAATGATACCCCATTCATTAAGATCCCAGCACTTTCGTGAAATCGACCAAAAATATCCCAAGGGGTACCCCTTTGAAAATTTTCCGGTTTTGGGAAAATTCTGGAGTGGCCCTTTTTTGGATGGGAAATTGTTAGGGACCTCCCAGGGAGGCTGTGAATTCAATCCCACCTCGGGCTGACCAGTATTTCCCGAGATAATGGGCATTCTGCAGCCCCCCTTGGGGAAATCACAAAAGAGGGGATAACTCCCGAACCCCTTGGAATTTCTGGACCAAATCAAGTGCGCTGAACTCGGGAGAGCGAGCCCTTTCCAACGATACCCCATTCATTAAGATCCCAGCACTTTCGTGAAATCGACCAAAAATATCCCAAGGGGTACCCCTTTGAAAATTTTCCGGTTTTGGGAAAATTCTGGAGTGGCCCTTTTTTGGATGGGAAATTGTTAGGGACCTCCCAGGGAGGCTGTGAATTTAATCCCACCTCGGGCTGACCAGTATTTCCCGAGATAATGGGCATTCTGCAGCCCCCCTTGGGGAAATCACAAAAGAGGGGATAACTCCCGAACCCCTTGGAATTTCGGGACCAAATCAAGTGCGCTGAACTCGGGAGGGAGAGCGAGCCCTTTCCAACGATACCCCATTCATTAAGATCCCAGCACTTTCGTGAAATCGACCAAAAATATCCCAAGGGGTACCCCTTTGAAAATTTTCCGGTTTTGGGAAAATTCTGGAGTGGCCCTTTTTTGGATGGGAAATTGTTAGGGACCTCCCAGGGAGGCTGTGAATTCAATCCCACCTCGGGCTGACCAGTATTTCCCGAGATAATGGGCATTCTGCAGCCCCCCTTGGGGAAATCACAAAAGAGGGGATAACTCCCGAACCCCTTGGAATTTCCGGACCAAATCAAGTGCGCTGAACTCGGGAGAGCGAGCCCTTTCCAACGATACCCCATTCATTAAGATCCCAGCACTTTCGTGAAATCGACCAAAAATATCCCAAGGGGTACCCCTTTGAAAATTTTCCGGTTTTGGGAAAATTCTGGAGTGGCCCTTTTTTGGATGGGAAATTGTTAGGGACCTCCCAGGGAGGCTGTGAATTCAATCCCACCTCGGGCTGACCAGTATTTCCCGAGATAATGGGCATTCTGCAGCCCCCCTTGGGGAAATCACAAAAGAGGGGATAACTCCCGAACCCCTTGGAATTTCTGGACCAAATCAAGTGCGCTGAACTCGGGAGAGCGAGCCCTTTCCAACGATACCCCATTCATTAAGATCCCAGCACTTTCGTGAAATCGACCAAAAATATCCCAAGGGGTACCCCTTTGAAAATTTTCCGGTTTTGGGAAAATTCTGGAGTGGCCCTTTTTTGGATGGGAAATTGTTAGGGACCTCCCAGGGAGGCTGTGAATTCAATCCCACCTCGGGCTGACCAGTATTTCCCGAGATAATGGGCATTCTGCAGCCCCCCTTGGGGAAATCACAAAAGAGGGGATAACTCCCGAACCCCTTGGAATTTCCGGACCAAATCAAGTGCGCTGAACTCGGGAGAGCGAGCCCTTTCCAATGATACCCCATTCATTAAGATCCCAGCACTTTCGTGAAATCGACCAAAAATATCCCAAGGGGTACCCCTTTGAAAATTTTCCGGTTTTGGGAAAATTCTGGAGTGGCCCTTTTTTGGATGGGAAATTGTTAGGGACCTCCCAGGGAGGCTGTGAATTCAATCCCACCTCGGGCTGACCAGTATTTCCCGAGATAATGGGCATTCTGCAGCCCCCCTTGGGGAAATCACAAAAGAGGGGATAACTCCCGAACCCCTTGGAATTTCTGGACCAAATCAAGTGCGCTGAACTCGGGAGAGCGAGCCCTTTCCAACGATACCCCATTCATTAAGATCCCAGCACTTTCGTGAAATCGACCAAAAATATCCCAAGGGGTACCCCTTTGAAAATTTTCCGGTTTTGGGAAAATTCTGGAGTGGCCCTTTTTTGGATGGGAAATTGTTAGGGACCTCCCAGGGAGGCTGTGAATTTAATCCCACCTCGGGCTGACCAGTATTTCCCGAGATAATGGGCATTCTGCAGCCCCCCTTGGGGAAATCACAAAAGAGGGGATAACTCCCGAACCCCTTGGAATTTCCGGACCAAATCAAGTGCGCTGAACTCGGGAGAGCGAGCCCTTTCCAACGATACCCCATTCATTAAGATCCCAGCACTTTCGTGAAATCGACCAAAAATATCCCAAGGGGTACCCCTTTGAAAATTTTCCGGTTTTGGGAAAATTCTGGAGTGGCCCTTTTTTGGATGGGAAATTGTTAGGGACCTCCCAGGGAGGCTGTGAATTCAATCCCACCTCGGGCTGACCAGTATTTCCCGAGATAATGGGCATTCTGCAGCCCCCCTTGGGGAAATCACAAAAGAGGGGATAACTCCCGAACCCCTTGGAATTTCTGGACCAAATCAAGTGCGCTGAACTCGGGAGAGCGAGCCCTTTCCAACGATACCCCATTCATTAAGATCCCAGCACTTTCGTGAAATCGACCAAAAATATCCCAAGGGGTACCCCTTTGAAAATTTTCCGGTTTTGGGAAAATTCTGGAGTGGCCCTTTTTTGGATGGGAAATTGTTAGGGACCTCCCAGGGAGGCTGTGAATTCAATCCCACCTCGGGCTGACCAGTATTTCCCGAGATAATGGGCATTCTGCAGCCCCCCTTGGGGAAATCACAAAAGAGGGGATAACTCCCGAACCCCTTGGAATTTCTGGACCAAATCAAGTGCGCTGAACTCGGGAGAGCGAGCCCTTTCCAACGATACCCCATTCATTAAGATCCCAGCACTTTCGTGAAATCGACCAAAAATATCCCAAGGGGTACCCCTTTGAAAATTTTCCGGTTTTGGGAAAATTCTGGAGTGGCCCTTTTTTGGATGGGAAATTGTTAGGGACCTCCCAGGGAGGCTGTGAATTCAATCCCACCTCGGGCTGACCAGTATTTCCCGAGATAATGGGCATTCTGCAGCCCCCCTTGGGGAAATCACAAAAGAGGGGATAACTCCCGAACCCCTTGGAATTTCCGGACCAAATCAAGTGCGCTGAACTCGGGAGAGCGAGCCCTTTCCAACGATACCCCATTCATTAAGATCCCAGCACTTTCGTGAAATCGACCAAAAATGTCCCAAGGGGCACCCCTTTGAAAATTTTCCGGTTTTGGGAAAATTCTGGAGTGGCCCTTTTTTGGATGGGAAATTGTTAGGGACCTCCCAGGGAGGCTGTGAATTCAATCCCACCTCGGGCTGACCAGTATTTCCCGAGATAATGGGCATTCTGCAGCCCCCCTTGGGGAAATCACAAAAGAGGGGATAACTCCCGAACCCCTTGGAATTTCTGGACCAAATCAAGTGCGCTGAACTCGGGAGAGCGAGCCCTTTCCAACGATACCCCATTCATTAAGATCCCAGCACTTTCGTGAAATCGACCAAAAATATCCCAAGGGGTACCCCTTTGAAAATTTTCCGGTTTTGGGAAAATTCTGGAGTGGCCCTTTTTTGGATGGAAAATTGTTAGGGACCTCCCAGGGAGGCTGTGAATTCAATCCCACCTCGGGCTGACCAGTATTTCCCGAGATAATGGGCATTCTGCAGCCCCCCTTGGGGAAATCACAAAAGAGGGGATAACTCCCGAACTCCTTGGAATTTCTGGACCAAATCAAGTGCGCTGAACTCGGGAGAGCGAGCCCTTTCCAACGATACCCCATTCATTAAGATCCCAGCACTTTCGTGAAATCGACCAAAAATATCCCAAGGGGTACCCCTTTGAAAATTTTCCGGTTTTGGGAAAACTCTGGAGTGGCCCTTTTTTGGATGGGAAATTGTTAGGGACCTCCCAGGGAGGCTGTGAATTTAATCCCACCTCGGGCTGACCAGTATTTCCCGAGATAATGGGCATTCTGCAGCCCCCCTTGGGGAAATCACAAAAGAGGGGATAACTCCCGAACCCCTTGGAATTTTCGGACCAAATCAAGTGCGCTGAACTCGGGAGAGCGAGCCCTTTCCAACGATACCCCATTCATTAAGATCCCAGCACTTTCGTGAAATCGACCAAAAATATCCCAAGGGGTACCCCTTTGAAAATTTTCCGGTTTTGGGAAAATTCTGGAGTGGCCCTTTTTTGGATGGGAAATTGTTAGGGACCTCCCAGGGAGGCTGTGAATTCAATCCCACCTCGGGCTGACCAGTATTTCCCGAGATAATGGGCATTCTGCAGCCCCCCTTGGGGAAATCACAAAAGAGGGGATAACTCCCGAACCCCTTGGAATTTCCGGACCAAATCAAGTGCGCTGAACTCGGGAGAGCGAGCCCTTTCCAACGATACCCCATTCATTAAGATCCCAGCACTTTCGTGAAATCGACCAAAAATATCCCCAGGGGTACCCCTTTGAAAATTTTCCGGTTTTGGGAAAATTCTGGAGTGGCCCTTTTTTGGATGGGAAATTGTTAGGGACCTCCCAGGGAGGCTGTGAATTCAATCCCACCTCGGGCTGACCAGTATTTCCCGAGATAATGGGCATTCTGCAGCCCCCCTTGGGGAAATCACAAAAGAGGGGATAACTCCCGAACCCCTTGGAATTTCCGGACCAAATCAAGTGCGCTGAACTCGGGAGAGCGAGCCCTTTCCAACGATACCCCATTCATTAAGATCCCAGCACTTTCGTGAAATCGACCAAAAATATCCCAAGGGGTACCCCTTTGAAAATTTTCCGGTTTTGGGAAAATTCTGGAGTGGCCCTTTTTTGGATGGGAAATTGTTAGGGACCTCCCAGGGAGGCTGTGAATTCAATCCCACCTCGGGCTGACCAGTATTTCCCGAGATAATGGGCATTCTGCAGCCCCCCTTGGGGAAATCACAAAAGAGGGGATAACTCCCGAACCCCTTGGAATTTCTGGACCAAATCAAGTGCGCTGAACTCGGGAGAGCGAGCCCTTTCCAACGATACCCCATTCATTAAGATCCCAGCACTTTCGTGAAATCGACCAAAAATATCCCAAGGGGTACCCCTTTGAAAATTTTCCGGTTTTGGGAAAATTCTGGAGTGGCCCTTTTTTGGATGGGAAATTGTTAGGGACCTCCCAGGGAGGCTGTGAATTCAATCCCACCTCGGGCTGACCAGTATTTCCCGAGATAATGGGCATTCTGCAGCCCCCCTTGGGGAAATCACAAAAGAGGGGATAACTCCCGAACCCCTTGGAATTTCCGGACCAAATCAAGTGCGCTGAACTCGGGAGAGCGAGCCCTTTCCAACGATACCCCATTCATTAAGATCCCAGCACTTTCGTGAAATCGACCAAAAATATCCCAAGGGGTACCCCTTTGAAAATTTTCCGGTTTTGGGAAAATTCTGGAGTGGCCCTTTTTTGGATGGGAAATTGTTAGGGACCTCCCAGGGAGGCTGTGAATTTAATCCCACCTCGGGCTGACCAGTATTTCCCGAGATAATGGGCATTCTGCAGCCCCCCTTGGGGAAATCACAAAAGAGGGGATAACTCCCGAACCCCTTGGAATTTCCGGACCAAATCAAGTGCGCTGAACTCGGGAGAGCGAGCCCTTTCCAACGATACCCCATTCATTAAGATCCCAGCACTTTCGTGAAATCGACCAAAAATATCCCAAGGGGTACCCCTTTGAAAATTTTCCGGTTTTGGGAAAATTCTGGAGTGGCCCTTTTTTGGATGGGAAATTGTTAGGGACCTCCCAGGGAGGCTGTGAATTCAATCCCACCTCGGGCTGACCAGTATTTCCCGAGATAATGGGCATTCTGCAGCCCCCCTTGGGGAAATCACAAAAGAGGGGATAACTCCCGAACCCCTTGGAATTTCTGGACCAAATCAAGTGCGCTGAACTCGGGAGAGCGAGCCCTTTCCAACGATACCCCATTCATTAAGATCCCAGCACTTTCGTGAAATCGACCAAAAATATCCCAAGGGGTACCCCTTTGAAAATTTTCCGGTTTTGGGAAAATTCTGGAGTGGCCCTTTTTTGGATGGGAAATTGTTAGGGACCTCCCAGGGAGGCTGTGAATTCAATCCCACCTCGGGCTGACCAGTATTTCCCGAGATAATGGGCATTCTGCAGCCCCCCTTGGGGAAATCACAAAAGAGGGGATAACTCCCGAACCCCTTGGAATTTCTGGACCAAATCAAGTGCGCTGAACTCGGGAGAGCGAGCCCTTTCCAACGATACCCCATTCATTAAGATCCCAGCACTTTCGTGAAATCGACCAAAAATATCCCAAGGGGTACCCCTTTGAAAATTTTCCGGTTTTGGGAAAATTCTGGAGTGGCCCTTTTTTGGATGGGAAATTGTTAGGGACCTCCCAGGGAGGCTGTGAATTCAATCCCACCTCGGGCTGACCAGTATTTCCCGAGATAATGGGCATTCTGCAGCCCCCCTTGGGGAAATCACAAAAGAGGGGATAACTCCCGAACCCCTTGGAATTTCCGGACCAAATCAAGTGCGCTGAACTCGGGAGAGCGAGCCCTTTCCAACGATACCCCATTCATTAAGATCCCAGCACTTTCGTGAAATCGACCAAAAATGTCCCAAGGGGTACCCCTTTGAAAATTTTCCGGTTTTGGGAAAATTCTGGAGTGGCCCTTTTTTGGATGGGAAATTGTTAGGGACCTCCCAGGGAGGCTGTGAATTCAATCCCACCTCGGGCTGACCAGTATTTCCCGAGATAATGGGCATTCTGCAGCCCCCCTTGGGGAAATCACAAAAGAGGGGATAACTCCCGAACCCCTTGGAATTTCTGGACCAAATCAAGTGCGCTGAACTCGGGAGAGCGAGCCCTTTCCAACGATACCCCATTCATTAAGATCCCAGCACTTTCGTGAAATCGACCAAAAATATCCCAAGGGGTACCCCTTTGAAAATTTTCCGGTTTTGGGAAAATTCTGGAGTGGCCCTTTTTTGGATGGAAAATTGTTAGGGACCTCCCAGGGAGGCTGTGAATTCAATCCCACCTCGGGCTGACCAGTATTTCCCGAGATAATGGGCATTCTGCAGCCCCCCTTGGGGAAATCACAAAAGAGGGGATAACTCCCGAACCCCTTGGAATTTCTGGACCAAATCAAGTGCGCTGAACTCGGGAGAGCGAGCCCTTTCCAACGATACCCCATTCATTAAGATCCCAGCACTTTCGTGAAATCGACCAAAAATATCCCAAGGGGTACCCCTTTGAAAATTTTCCGGTTTTGGGAAAACTCTGGAGTGGCCCTTTTTTGGATGGGAAATTGTTAGGGACCTCCCAGGGAGGCTGTGAATTTAATCCCACCTCGGGCTGACCAGTATTTCCCGAGATAATGGGCATTCTGCAGCCCCCCTTGGGGAAATCACAAAAGAGGGGATAACTCCCGAACCCCTTGGAATTTTCGGACCAAATCAAGTGCGCTGAACTCGGGAGAGCGAGCCCTTTCCAACGATACCCCATTCATTAAGATCCCAGCACTTTCGTGAAATCGACCAAAAATATCCCAAGGGGTACCCCTTTGAAAATTTTCCGGTTTTGGGAAAATTCTGGAGTGGCCCTTTTTTGGATGGGAAATTGTTAGGGACCTCCCAGGGAGGCTGTGAATTCAATCCCACCTCGGGCTGACCAGTATTTCCCGAGATAATGGGCATTCTGCAGCCCCCCTTGGGGAAATCACAAAAGAGGGGATAACTCCCGAACCCCTTGGAATTTCCGGACCAAATCAAGTGCGCTGAACTCGGGAGAGCGAGCCCTTTCCAACGATACCCCATTCATTAAGATCCCAGCACTTTCGTGAAATCGACCAAAAATATCCCCAGGGGTACCCCTTTGAAAATTTTCCGGTTTTGGGAAAATTCTGGAGTGGCCCTTTTTTGGATGGGAAATTGTTAGGGACCTCCCAGGGAGGCTGTGAATTCAATCCCACCTCGGGCTGACCAGTATTTCCCGAGATAATGGGCATTCTGCAGCCCCCCTTGGGGAAATCACAAAAGAGGGGATAACTCCCGAACCCCTTGGAATTTCCGGACCAAATCAAGTGCGCTGAACTCGGGAGAGCGAGCCCTTTCCAACGATACCCCATTCATTAAGATCCCAGCACTTTCGTGAAATCGACCAAAAATATCCCAAGGGGTACCCCTTTGAAAATTTTCCGGTTTTGGGAAAATTCTGGAGTGGCCCTTTTTTGGATGGGAAATTGTTAGGGACCTCCCAGGGAGGCTGTGAATTCAATCCCACCTCGGGCTGACCAGTATTTCCCGAGATAATGGGCATTCTGCAGCCCCCCTTGGGGAAATCACAAAAGAGGGGATAACTCCCGAACCCCTTGGAATTTCTGGACCAAATCAAGTGCGCTGAACTCGGGAGAGCGAGCCCTTTCCAACGATACCCCATTCATTAAGATCCCAGCACTTTCGTGAAATCGACCAAAAATATCCCAAGGGGTACCCCTTTGAAAATTTTCCGGTTTTGGGAAAATTCTGGAGTGGCCCTTTTTTGGATGGGAAATTGTTAGGGACCTCCCAGGGAGGCTGTGAATTCAATCCCACCTCGGGCTGACCAGTATTTCCCGAGATAATGGGCATTCTGCAGCCCCCCTTGGGGAAATCACAAAAGAGGGGATAACTCCCGAACCCCTTGGAATTTCCGGACCAAATCAAGTGCGCTGAACTCGGGAGAGCGAGCCCTTTCCAACGATACCCCATTCATTAAGATCCCAGCACTTTCGTGAAATCGACCAAAAATATCCCCAGGGGTACCCCTTTGAAAATTTTCCGGTTTTGGGAAAATTCTGGAGTGGCCCTTTTTTGGATGGGAAATTGTTAGGGACCTCCCAGGGAGGCTGTGAATTCAATCCCACCTCGGGCTGACCAGTATTTCCCGAGATAATGGGCATTCTGCAGCCCCCCTTGGGGAAATCACAAAAGAGGGGATAACTCCCGAACCCCTTGGAATTTCCGGACCAAATCAAGTGCGCTGAACTCGGGAGAGCGAGCCCTTTCCAACGATACCCCATTCATTAAGATCCCAGCACTTTCGTGAAATCGACCAAAAATATCCCAAGGGGTACCCCTTTGAAAATTTTCCGGTTTTGGGAAAATTCTGGAGTGGCCCTTTTTTGGATGGGAAATTGTTAGGGACCTCCCAGGGAGGCTGTGAATTCAATCCCACCTCGGGCTGACCAGTATTTCCCGAGATAATGGGCATTCTGCAGCCCCCTTGGGGAAATCACAAAAGAGGGGATAACTCCCGAACCCCTTGGAATTTCCGGACCAAATCAAGTGCGCTGAACTCGGGAGAGCGAGCCCTTTCCAACGGTACCCCATTCATTAAGATCCCAGCACTTTCGTGAAATCGACCAAAAATATCCCAAGGGGTACCCCTTTGAAAATTTTCCGGTTTTGGGAAAATTCTGGAGTGGCCCTTTTTTGGATGGGAAATTGTTAGGGACCTCCCAGGGAGGCTGTGAATTCAATCCCACCTCGGGCTGACCAGTATTTCCCGAGATAATGGGCATTCTGCAGCCCCCCTTGGGGAAATCACAAAAGAGGGGATAACTCCCGAACCCCTTGGAATTTCCGGACCAAATCAAGTGCGCTGAACTCGGGAGAGCGAGCCCTTTCCAACGGTACCCCATTCATTAAGATCCCAGCACTTTCGTGAAATCGACCAAAAATATCCCAAGGGGTACCCCTTTGAAAATTTGCCGGTTTTGGGAAAATTCTGGAGTGGCCCTTTTTTGGATGGGAAATTGTTAGGGACCTCCCAGGGAGGCTGTGAATTCAATCCCACCTCGGGCTGACCAGTATTTCCCGAGATAATGGGCATTCTGCAGCCCCCCTTGGGGAAATCACAAAAGAGGGGATAACTCCCGAACCCCTTGGAATTTCCGGACCAAATCAAGTGCGCTGAACTCGGGAGAGCGAGCCCTTTCCAACGATACCCCATTCATTAAGATCCCAGCACTTTCGTGAAATCGACCAAAAATATCCCAAGGGGTACCCCTTTGAAAATTTTCCGGTTTTGGGAAAATTCTGGAGTGGCCCTTTTTTGGATGGGAAATTGTTAGGGACCTCCCAGGGAGGCTGTGAATTCAATCCCACCTCGGGCTGACCAGTATTTCCCGAGATAATGGGCATTCTGCAGCCCCCCTTGGGGAAATCACAAAAGAGGGGATAACTCCCGAACCCCTTGGAATTTCCGGACCAAATCAAGTGCGCTGAACTCGGGAGAGCGAGCCCTTTCCAATGATACCCCATTCATTAAGATCCCAGCACTTTCGTGAAATCGACCAAAAATATCCCAAGGGGTACCCCTTTGAAAATTTTCCGGTTTTGGGAAAATTCTGGAGTGGCCCTTTTTTGGATGGGAAATTGTTAGGGACCTCCCAGGGAGGCTGTGAATTCAATCCCACCTCGGGCTGACCAGTATTTCCCGAGATAATGGGCATTCTGCAGCCCCCCTTGGGGAAATCACAAAAGAGGGGATAACTCCCGAACCCCTTGGAATTTCCGGACCAAATCAAGTGCGCTGAACTCGGGAGAGCGAGCCCTTTCCAACGATACCCCATTCATTAAGATCCCAGCACTTTCGTGAAATCGACCAAAAATATCCCCAGGGGTACCCCTTTGAAAATTTTCCGGTTTTGGGAAAATTCTGGAGTGGCCCTTTTTTGGATGGGAAATTGTTAGGGACCTCCCAGGGAGGCTGTGAATTCAATCCCACCTCGGGCTGACCAGTATTTCCCGAGATAATGGGCATTCTGCAGCCCCCCTTGGGGAAATCACAAAAGAGGGGATAACTCCCGAACCCCTTGGAATTTCCGGACCAAATCAAGTGCGCTGAACTCGGGAGAGCGAGCCCTTTCCAACGATACCCCATTCATTAAGATCCCAGCACTTTCGTGAAATCGACCAAAAATATCCCAAGGGGTACCCCTTTGAAAATTTTCCGGTTTTGGGAAAATTCTGGAGTGGCCCTTTTTTGGATGGAAAATTGTTAGGGACCTCCCAGGGAGGCTGTGAATTCAATCCCACCTCGGGCTGACCAGTATTTCCCGAGATAATGGGCATTCTGCAGCCCCCCTTGGGGAAATCACAAAAGAGGGGATAACTCCCGAACCCCTTGGAATTTCTGGACCAAATCAAGTGCGCTGAACTCGGGAGAGCGAGCCCTTTCCAACGATACCCCATTCATTAAGATCCCAGCACTTTCGTGAAATCGACCAAAAATATCCCAAGGGGTACCCCTTTGAAAATTTTCCGGTTTTGGGAAAACTCTGGAGTGGCCCTTTTTTGGATGGGAAATTGTTAGGGACCTCCCAGGGAGGCTGTGAATTTAATCCCACCTCGGGCTGACCAGTATTTCCCGAGATAATGGGCATTCTGCAGCCCCCCTTGGGGAAATCACAAAAGAGGGGATAACTCCCGAACCCCTTGGAATTTTCGGACCAAATCAAGTGCGCTGAACTCGGGAGAGCGAGCCCTTTCCAACGATACCCCATTCATTAAGATCCCAGCACTTTCGTGAAATCGACCAAAAATATCCCAAGGGGTACCCCTTTGAAAATTTTCCGGTTTTGGGAAAATTCTGGAGTGGCCCTTTTTTGGATGGGAAATTGTTAGGGACCTCCCAGGGAGGCTGTGAATTCAATCCCACCTCGGGCTGACCAGTATTTCCCGAGATAATGGGCATTCTGCAGCCCCCCTTGGGGAAATCACAAAAGAGGGGATAACTCCCGAACCCCTTGGAATTTCCGGACCAAATCAAGTGCGCTGAACTCGGGAGAGCGAGCCCTTTCCAACGATACCCCATTCATTAAGATCCTAGCACTTTCGTGAAATCGACCAAAAATATCCCCAGGGGTACCCCTTTGAAAATTTTCCGGTTTTGGGAAAATTCTGGAGTGGCCCTTTTTTGGATGGGAAATTGTTAGGGACCTCCCAGGGAGGCTGTGAATTCAATCCCACCTCGGGCTGACCAGTATTTCCCGAGATAATGGGCATTCTGCAGCCCCCCTTGGGGAAATCACAAAAGAGGGGATAACTCCCGAACCCCTTGGAATTTCCGGACCAAATCAAGTGCGCTGAACTCGGGAGAGCGAGCCCTTTCCAACGATACCCCATTCATTAAGATCCCAGCACTTTCGTGAAATCGACCAAAAATATCCCAAGGGGTACCCCTTTGAAAATTTTCCGGTTTTGGGAAAATTCTGGAGTGGCCCTTTTTTGGATGGGAAATTGTTAGGGACCTCCCAGGGAGGCTGTGAATTCAATCCCACCTCGGGCTGACCAGTATTTCCCGAGATAATGGGCATTCTGCAGCCCCCCTTGGGGAAATCACAAAAGAGGGGATAACTCCCGAACCCCTTGGAATTTCTGGACCAAATCAAGTGCGCTGAACTCGGGAGAGCGAGCCCTTTCCAACGATACCCCATTCATTAAGATCCCAGCACTTTCGTGAAATCGACCAAAAATATCCCAAGGGGTACCCCTTTGAAAATTTTCCGGTTTTGGGAAAATTCTGGAGTGGCCCTTTTTTGGATGGGAAATTGTTAGGGACCTCCCAGGGAGGCTGTGAATTCAATCCCACCTCGGGCTGACCAGTATTTCCCGAGATAATGGGCATTCTGCAGCCCCCCTTGGGGAAATCACAAAAGAGGGGATAACTCCCGAACCCCTTGGAATTTCCGGACCAAATCAAGTGCGCTGAACTCGGGAGAGCGAGCCCTTTCCAACGATACCCCATTCATTAAGATCCCAGCACTTTCGTGAAATCGACCAAAAATATCCCCAGGGGTACCCCTTTGAAAATTTTCCGGTTTTGGGAAAATTCTGGAGTGGCCCTTTTTTGGATGGGAAATTGTTAGGGACCTCCCAGGGAGGCTGTGAATTCAATCCCACCTCGGGCTGACCAGTATTTCCCGAGATAATGGGCATTCTGCAGCCCCCCTTGGGGAAATCACAAAAGAGGGGATAACTCCCGAACCCCTTGGAATTTCCGGACCAAATCAAGTGCGCTGAACTCGGGAGAGCGAGCCCTTTCCAACGATACCCCATTCATTAAGATCCCAGCACTTTCGTGAAATCGACCAAAAATATCCCAAGGGGTACCCCTTTGAAAATTTTCCGGTTTTGGGAAAATTCTGGAGTGGCCCTTTTTTGGATGGGAAATTGTTAGGGACCTCCCAGGGAGGCTGTGAATTCAATCCCACCTCGGGCTGACCAGTATTTCCCGAGATAATGGGCATTCTGCAGCCCCCTTGGGGAAATCACAAAAGAGGGGATAACTCCCGAACCCCTTGGAATTTCCGGACCAAATCAAGTGCGCTGAACTCGGGAGAGCGAGCCCTTTCCAACGGTACCCCATTCATTAAGATCCCAGCACTTTCGTGAAATCGACCAAAAATATCCCAAGGGGTACCCCTTTGAAAATTTTCCGGTTTTGGGAAAATTCTGGAGTGGCCCTTTTTTGGATGGGAAATTGTTAGGGACCTCCCAGGGAGGCTGTGAATTCAATCCCACCTCGGGCTGACCAGTATTTCCCGAGATAATGGGCATTCTGCAGCCCCCCTTGGGGAAATCACAAAAGAGGGGATAACTCCCGAACCCCTTGGAATTTCCGGACCAAATCAAGTGCGCTGAACTCGGGAGAGCGAGCCCTTTCCAACGGTACCCCATTCATTAAGATCCCAGCACTTTCGTGAAATCGACCAAAAATATCCCAAGGGGTACCCCTTTGAAAATTTGCCGGTTTTGGGAAAATTCTGGAGTGGCCCTTTTTTGGATGGGAAATTGTTAGGGACCTCCCAGGGAGGCTGTGAATTCAATCCCACCTCGGGCTGACCAGTATTTCCCGAGATAATGGGCATTCTGCAGCCCCCCTTGGGGAAATCACAAAAGAGGGGATAACTCCCGAACCCCTTGGAATTTCCGGACCAAATCAAGTGCGCTGAACTCGGGAGAGCGAGCCCTTTCCAACGATACCCCATTCATTAAGATCCCAGCACTTTCGTGAAATCGACCAAAAATATCCCAAGGGGTACCCCTTTGAAAATTTTCCGGTTTTGGGAAAATTCTGGAGTGGCCCTTTTTTGGATGGGAAATTGTTAGGGACCTCCCAGGGAGGCTGTGAATTCAATCCCACCTCGGGCTGACCAGTATTTCCCGAGATAATGGGCATTCTGCAGCCCCCCTTGGGGAAATCACAAAAGAGGGGATAACTCCCGAACCCCTTGGAATTTCCGGACCAAATCAAGTGCGCTGAACTCGGGAGAGCGAGCCCTTTCCAATGATACCCCATTCATTAAGATCCCAGCACTTTCGTGAAATCGACCAAAAATATCCCAAGGGGTACCCCTTTGAAAATTTTCCGGTTTTGGGAAAATTCTGGAGTGGCCCTTTTTTGGATGGGAAATTGTTAGGGACCTCCCAGGGAGGCTGTGAATTCAATCCCACCTCGGGCTGACCAGTATTTCCCGAGATAATGGGCATTCTGCAGCCCCCCTTGGGGAAATCACAAAAGAGGGGATAACTCCCGAACCCCTTGGAATTTCCGGACCAAATCAAGTGCGCTGAACTCGGGAGAGCGAGCCCTTTCCAACGATACCCCATTCATTAAGATCCCAGCACTTTCGTGAAATCGACCAAAAATATCCCCAGGGGTACCCCTTTGAAAATTTTCCGGTTTTGGGAAAATTCTGGAGTGGCCCTTTTTTGGATGGGAAATTGTTAGGGACCTCCCAGGGAGGCTGTGAATTCAATCCCACCTCGGGCTGACCAGTATTTCCCGAGATAATGGGCATTCTGCAGCCCCCCTTGGGGAAATCACAAAAGAGGGGATAACTCCCGAACCCCTTGGAATTTCCGGACCAAATCAAGTGCGCTGAACTCGGGAGAGCGAGCCCTTTCCAACGATACCCCATTCATTAAGATCCCAGCACTTTCGTGAAATCGACCAAAAATATCCCAAGGGGTACCCCTTTGAAAATTTTCCGGTTTTGGGAAAATTCTGGAGTGGCCCTTTTTTGGATGGGAAATTGTTAGGGACCTCCCAGGGAGGCTGTGAATTCAATCCCACCTCGGGCTGACCAGTATTTCCCGAGATAATGGGCATTCTGCAGCCCCCCTTGGGGAAATCACAAAAGAGGGGATAACTCCCGAACCCCTTGGAATTTCCGGACCAAATCAAGTGCGCTGAACTCGGGAGAGCGAGCCCTTTCCAACGATACCCCATTCATTAAGATCCCAGCACTTTCGTGAAATCGACCAAAAATATCCCCAGGGGTACCCCTTTGAAAATTTTCCGGTTTTGGGAAAATTCTGGAGTGGCCCTTTTTTGGATGGGAAATTGTTAGGGACCTCCCAGGGAGGCTGTGAATTCAATCCCACCTCGGGCTGACCAGTATTTCCCGAGATAATGGGCATTCTGCAGCCCCCCTTGGGGAAATCACAAAAGAGGGGATAACTCCCGAACCCCTTGGAATTTCCGGACCAAATCAAGTGCGCTGAACTCGGGAGAGCGAGCCCTTTCCAACGATACCCCATTCATTAAGATCCCAGCACTTTCGTGAAATCGACCAAAAATATCCCAAGGGGTACCCCTTTGAAAATTTTCCGGTTTTGGGAAAATTCTGGAGTGGCCCTTTTTTGGATGGGAAATTGTTAGGGACCTCCCAGGGAGGCTGTTAATTCAATCCCACCTCGGGCTGACCAGTATTTCCCGAGATAATGGGCATTCTGCAGCCCCCCTTGGGGAAATCACAAAAGGGGGGATAACTCCCGAACCCCTTGGAATTTCCGGACCAAATTAAGTGCGCGGAACTCGGGGGAGCGAGTCCTTTCCCACGATACCCCATTCATTAAGATCCCAGCACTTTCGTGAAATCGACCAAAAATATCCCAAGGGGTACCCCTTTGAAAATTTTCCGGTTTTGGGAAAATTCTGGAGTGGCCCTTTTTTGGATGGGAAATTGTTAGGGACCTCCCAGGGAGGCTGTGAATTCAATCCCACCCAGGGCTGACCAGTATTTCCCGAGATAATGGGCATTCTGCAGCCCCCCTTGGGGAAATCACAAAAGAGGGGATAACTCCCGAACCCCTTGGAATTTCCGGACCAAATTAAGTGCGCGGAACTCGGGAGAGCGAGCCCTTTCCAACGATACCCCATTCATTAAGATCCCAGCACTTTCGTGAAATCGACCAAAAATATCCCAAGGGGTACCCCTTTGAAAATTTTCCGGTTTTGGGAAAATTCTGCAGTGGCCCTTTTTTGGATGGGAAATTGTTAGGGACCTCCCAGGGAGGCTGTGAATTCAATCCCACCCCGGGCTGACCAGTATATCCCATGATAATGGGCATTCTGCAGCCCCCCTTGTTTTTCCGGTTTTGGGAAAATTCTGGAGTGGCCCTTTTTTGAATGGAAAATTGTTAGGGACCTCCCAGGGAGGCTGTGAATTCAATCCCACCCCGGGCTGACCAGTATTTCCCGAGATAATGGGCATTCTGCAGCCCCCCTTGGGGAAATCACAAAAGAGGGGATAACTCCCGAACCCCTTGGAATTTCTGGACCAAATCAAGTGCGCTGAACTCGGGAGAGCGAGCCCTTTCCAACGATACCCCATTCATTAAGATCCCAGCACTTTCGTGAAATCGACCAAAAATATCCCAAGGGTACCCCTTTGAAAATTTTCCGGTTTTGGGAAAATTCTGGAGTGGCCCTTTTTTGGATGGGAAATTGTTAGGGACCTCCCAGGGAGGCTGTGAATTCAATCCCACCTCGGGCTGACCAGTATTTCCCAAGATAATGGGCATTCTGCAGCCCCCCTTGGGGAAATCACAAAAGGGGGGATAACTCCCGAACCCCTTGGAATTTCCGGACCAAATAAAGTGCGCGGAACTCGGGGGAGCGAGTCCTTTCCAACGATACCCCATTCATTAAGATCCCAGCACTTTCGTGAAATCGACCAAAAATATCCCAAGGGGTACCCCTTTGAAAATTTTCCGGTTTTGGGAAAATTCTGGAGTGGCCCTTTTTTGGATGGGAAATTGTTAGGGACCTCCCAGGGAGGCTGTGAATTCAATCCCACCTCGGGCTGACCAGTATTTCCCGAGATAATGGGCATTCTGCAGCCCCCCTTGGGGAAATCACAAAAGGGGGGATAACTCCCGAACCCCTTGGAATTTCCGGACCAAATAAAGTGCGCGGAACTCGGGGGAGCGAGTCCTTTCCAACGATACCCCATTCATTAAGATCCCAGCACTTTCGTGAAATCGACCAAAAATATCCCAAGGGGTACCCCTTTGAAAATTTTCCGGTTTTGGGAAAATTCTGGAGTGGCCCTTTTTTGGATGGGAAATTGTTAGGGACCTCCCAGGGAGGCTGTGAATTCAATCCCACCTCGGGCTGACCAGTATTTCCCGAGATAATGGGCATTCTGCAGCCCCCCTTGGGGAAATCACAAAAGAGGGGATAACTCCCGAACCCCTTGGAATTTCCGGACCAAGTCAAGTGCGCTGAACTCGGGGGAGCGAGCCCTTTCCAACGATACCCCATTCATTAAGATCCCAGCACTTTCGTGAAATCGACCAAAAATATCCCAAGGGGTACCCCTTTGAAAATATTCCGGTTTTGGGAAAATTCTGGAGTGGCCCTTTTTTGGATGGGAAATTGTTAGGGACCTCCTAAGGAGGCTGTGAATTCAATCCCACCCCGGGCTGACCAGTATTTCCCGAGATAATGGGCATTCTGCAGCCCCCCTTGGGGAAATCACAAAAGAGGGGATAACTCCCGAACCCCTTGGAATTTCTGGATCAAATCAAGTGCGCTGAACTCGGGAGAGAGAGCCCTTTCCAACGATACCCCATTCATTAAGATCCCAGCACTTTCGTGAAATCGACCAAAAATATCCCAAGGGGTACCCCTTTGAAAATTTTCCGGTTTTGGGAAAATTCTGGAGTGGCCCTTTTTTGGATGGGAAATTGTTAGGGACCTCCTAAGGAGGCTGTGAATTCAATCCCACCCCGGGCTGACCAGTATTTCCCGAGATAATGGGCATTCTGCAGCCCCCCTTGGGGAAATCACAAAAGAGGGGATAACTCCCGAACCCCTTGGAATTTCCGGACCAAATCAAGTGCGCTGAACTCGGGAGAGCGAGCCCTTTCCAACGATACCCCATTCATTAAGATCCCATCACTTTCGTGAAATCGACCAAAAATATCCCAAGGGGTACCCCTTTGAAAATTTTCCGGTTTTGGGAAAATTCTGGAGTGGCCCTTTTTGGATGGGAAATTGTTAGGGACCTCCCAGGGAGGCTGTGAATTCAATCCCACCCCGGGCTGACCAGTATTTCCCGAGATAATGGGCATTCTGCAGCCCCCCTTGGGGAAATCACAAAAGAGGGGATAACTCCCGAACCCCTTGGAATTTCTGGACCAAATCAAGTGCACTGAGCTCGGGAGAGCGAGCCCTTTCCAACGATACCCCATTCATTAAGATCCCAGCACTTTCGTGAAATCGACAAAAAATATCCCAAGGGGTACCCCTTTGAAAATTTTCCGGTTTTGGGAAAATTCTGGAGTGGCCCTTTTTGGATGGGAAATTGTTAGGGACCTCCCAGGGAGGCTGTGAATTCAATCCCACCCCGGGCTGACCAGTATTTCCCGAGATAATGGGCATTCTGCAGCCCCCCTTGGGGAAATCACAAAAGAGGGGATAACTCCCGAACCCCTTGGAATTTCCGGACCAAATCAAGTGCGCTGAACTCGGGAGAGCGAGCCCTTTCCAATGATACCCCATTCATTAAGATCCCAGCACTTTCGTGAAATCGACCAAAAATATCCCAAGGGGTACCCCTTTGAAAATTTTCCGGTTTTGGGAAAATTCTGGAGTGGCCCTTTTTTGGATGGGAAATTGTTAGGGACCTCCCAGGGAGGCTGTGAATTCAATCCCACCTCGGGCTGACCAGTATTTCCCGAGATAATGGGCATTCTGCAGCCCCCTTGGGGAAATCACAAAAGAGGGGATAACTCCCGAACCCCTTGGAATTTCCGGACCAAATCAAGTGCGCTGAACTCGGGAGAGCGAGCCCTTTCCAACGATACCCCATTCATTAAGATCCCAGCACTTTCGTGAAATCGACCAAAAATATCCCAAGGGGTACCCCTTTGAAAATTTTCCGGTTTTGGGAAAATTCTGGAGTGGCCCTTTTTTGGATGGGAAATTGTTAGGGACCTCCCAGGGAGGCTGTGAATTCAATCCCACCTCGGGCTGACCAGTATTTCCCGAGATAATGGGCATTCTGCAGCCCCCTTGGGGAAATCACAAAAGAGGGGATAACTCCCGAACCCCTTGGAATTTCCGGACCAAATTAAGTGCGCGGAACTCGGGAGAGCGAGCCCTTTCCAACGATACCCCATTCATTAAGATCCCAGCACTTTCGTGAAATCGACCAAAAATATCCCAAGGGGTACCCCTTTGAAAATTTTCCGGTTTTGGGAAAATTCTGGAGTGGCCCTTTTTTAGATGGGAAATTGTTAGGGACCTCCCAGGGAGGCTGTGAATTCAATCCCACCTCGGGCTGACCAGTATTTCCCGAGATAATGGGCATTCTGCAGCCCCCCTTGGGGAAATCACAAAAGAGGGGATAACTCCCGAACCTATTGGAATTTCCGGACCAAATCAAGTGCGCTGAACTCGGGAGAGCGAGCCCTTTCCAACGATACCCCATTCATTAAGATCCCAGCACTTTCGTGAAATCGACCAAAAATATCCCAAGGAGTACCCCTTTGAAAATTTTCCGGTTTTGGGAAAATTCTGGAGTGGCCCTTTTTTGGATGGGAAATTGTTAGGGACCTCCCAGGGAGGCTGTGAATTCAATCCCACCCCGGGCTGACCAGTATTTCCCGAGATAATGGGCATTCTGCAGCCCCCCTTGGGGAAATCACAAAAGAGGGGATAACTCCCGAACCCCTTGGAATTTCCGGACCAAATCAAGTGCGCTGAACTCGGGAGAGCGAGCCCTTTCCAATGATACCCCATTCATTAAGATCCCAGCACTTTCGTGAAATCGACCAAAAATATCCCAAGGGGTACCCCTTTGAAAATTTTCCGGTTTTGGGAAAATTCTGGAGTGGCCCTTTTTTGGATGGGAAATTGTTAGGGACCTCCCAGGGAGGCTGTGAATTCAATCCCACCTCGGGCTGACCAGTATTTCCCGAGATAATGGGCATTCTGCAGCCCCCTTGGGGAAATCACAAAAGAGGGGATAACTCCCGAACCCCTTGGAATTTCCGGACCAAATCAAGTGCGCTGAACTCGGGAGAGCGAGCCCTTTCCAACGATACCCCATTCATTAAGATCCCAGCACTTTCGTGAAATCGACCAAAAATATCCCAAGGGGTACCCCTTTGAAAATTTTCCGGTTTTGGGAAAATTCTGGAGTGGCCCTTTTTTAGATGGGAAATTGTTAGGGACCTCCCAGGGAGGCTGTGAATTCAATCCCACCTCGGGCTGACCAGTATTTCCCGAGATAATGGGCATTCTGCAGCCCCCCTTGGGGAAATCACAAAAGAGGGGATAACTCCCGAACCTATTGGAATTTCCGGACCAAATCAAGTGCGCTGAACTCGGGAGAGCGAGCCCTTTCCAACGATACCCCATTCATTAAGATCCCAGCACTTTCGTGAAATCGACCAAAAATATCCCAAGGGGTACCCCTTTGAAAATTTTCCGGTTTTGGGAAAATTCTGGAGTGGCCCTTTTTGGATGGGAAATTGTTAGGGACCTCCCAGGGAGGCTGTGAATTCAATCCCACCTCGGGCTGACCAGTATTTCCCGAGATAATGGGCATTCTGCAGCCCCCCTTGGGGAAATCACAAAAGAGGGGATAACTCCCGAACCCCTTGAAATTTCCGGACCAAATCAAGTGCGCTGAACTCGGGAGAGCGAGCCCTTTCCAACGATACCCCATTCATTAAGATCCCAGCACTTTCGTGAAATCGACCAAAAATATCCCAAGGGGTACCCCTTTGAAAATTTTCCGGTTTTGGGAAAATTCTGAAGTGGCCCTTTTTTGGATGGGAAATTGTTAGGGACCTCCCAGGGAGGCTGTGAATTCAATCCCACCTCGGGCTGACCAGTATTTCCCGAGATAATGGGCATTCTGCAGCCCCCCTTGGGGAAATCACAAAAGAGGGGATAACTCCCGAACCCCTTGGAATTTCCGGACCAAATCAAGTGCGCTGAACTCGGGAGAGCGAGCCCTTTCCAACGATACCCCATTCATTAAGATCCCAGCACTTTCGTGAAATCGACAAAAAATATCCCAAGGGGTACCCCTTTGAAAATTTTCCGGTTTTGGGAAAATTCTGGAGTGGCTTTTTTTGGATGGGAAATTGTTAGGGACCTCCCAGGGAGGCTGTGAATTCAATCCCACCCCGGGCTGACCAGTATTTCCCGAGATAATGGGCATTCTGCAGCCCCCCTTGGGGAAATCACAAAAGAGGGGATAACTCCCGAACCCCTTGGAATTTCTGGACCAAATCAAGTGCGCTGAACTCGGGGGAGCGAGCCCTTTCCAACGATACCCCATTCATTAAGATCCCAACACTTTCGTGAAATCGACCAAAAATATCCCAAGGGGTACCCCTTTGAAAATTTTCCGGTTTTGGGAAAATTCTGGAGTGGCCCTTTTTTGGATGGGAAATTGTTAGGGACCTCCCAGGGAGGCTGTGAATTCAATCCCACCACGGGCTGACCAGTATTTCCCGAGATAATGGGCATTCTGCAGCCCCCCTTGGGGAAATCACAAAAGAGGGGATAACTCCCGAACCCCTTGGAATTTCTGGACCAAATCAAGTGCGCTGAACTCGGGAGAGCGGGCCCTTTCCAACGATACCCCAAATTTGTTAGGGACCTCCCAGGGAGGCTGTGAATTCAATCGCACCCCGGGCTGACCAGTATTTCCCGAGATAATGGGCATTCTGCAGCCCCCCTTGGGGAAATCACAAAAGAGGGGATAACTCCCGAACCCCTTGGAATTTCTGGACCAAATCAAGTGCGCTGAACTCGGGGGAGCGAGCCCTTTCCAACGATACCCCATTCATTAAGATCCCAGCACTTTCGTGAAATCGACCAAAAATATCCCAAGGGGTACCCCTTTGAAAATTTTCCGGTTTTGGGAAAATTCTGGAGTGGCCCTTTTTTGGATGGGAAATTGTTAGGGACCTCCCAGGGAGGCTGTGAATTCAATCCCACCCCGGGCTGACCAGTATTTCCCGAGATAATGGGCATTCTGCAGCCCCCTTGGGGAAATCACAAAAGAGGGGATAACTCCCGAACCCCTTGGAATTTCTGGACCAAATCAAGTGCGCTGAACTCGGGAGAGCGAGCCCTTTGCAACGATACCCCATTCATTAAGATCCCAGCACTTTCGTGAAATCGACCAAAAATATCCCAAGGGGTACCCCTTTGAAAATTTTCCGGTTTTGGGAAAATTCTGGAGTGGCCCTTTTTTGGATGGGAAATTGTTAGGGACCTCCCAGGGAGGCTGTGAATTCAATCCCACCCCGGGCTGACCAGTATTTCCCGAGATAATGGGCATTCTGCAGCCCCCCTTGGGGAAATCACAAAAGAGGGGATAACTCCCGAACCCCTTGGAATTTCTGGATCAAATCAAGTGCGCTGAACTCGGGGGAGCGAGCTCTTTCCAACGATACCCCATTCATTAAGATCCCAGCACTTTCGTGAAATCGACCAAAAATATCCCAAGGGGTACCCCTTTGAAAATTTTCCGGTTTTTGGAAAATTCTGGAGTGGCCCTTTTTTGGATGGGAAATTGTTAGGGACCTCCCAGGGAGGCTGTGAATTCAATCCCACCCCGGGCTGACCAGTATTTCCCGAGATAATGGGCATTCTGCAGCCCCCTTGGGGAAATCACAAAAGAGGGGATAACTCCCGAACCCCTTGGAATTTCTGGACCAAATCAAGTGCGCTGAACTCGGGAGAGCGAGCCCTTTGCAACGATACCCCATTCATTAAGATCCCAGCACTTTCGTGAAATCGACCAAAAATATCCCAAGGGGTACCCCTTTGAAAATTTTCCGGTTTTGGGAAAATTCTGGAGTGGCCCTTTTTTGGATGGGAAATTGTTAGGGACCTCCCAGGGAGGCTGTGAATTCAATCCCACCCCGGGCTGACCAGTATTTCCCGAGATAATGGGCATTCTGCAGCCCCCCTTGGGGAAATCACAAAAGAGGGGATAACTCCCGAACCCCTTGGAATTTCTGGACCAAATCAAGTGCGCTGAACTCGGGGGAGCGAGCCCTTTCCAACGATACCCCATTCATTAAGATCCCAGCACTTTCGTGAAATCGACCAAAAATATCCCAAGGGGTACCCCTTTGAAAATTTTCCGGTTTTGGGAAAATTCTGGAGTGGCCCTTTTTTGGATGGGAAATTGTTAGGGACCTCCCAGGGAGGCTGTGAATTCAATCCCACCCCGGGCTGACCAGTATTTCCCGAGATAATGGGCATTCTGCAGCCCCCTTGGGGAAATCACAAAAGAGGGGATAACTCCCGAACCCCTTGGAATTTCTGGACCAAATCAAGTGCGCTGAACTCGGGAGAGCGAGCCCTTTGCAACGATACCCCATTCATTAAGATCCCAGCACTTTCGTGAAATCGACCAAAAATATCCCAAGGGGTACCCCTTTGAAAATTTTCCGGTTTTGGGAAAATTCTGGAGTGGCCCTTTTTTGGATGGGAAATTGTTAGGGACCTCCCAGGGAGGCTGTGAATTCAATCCCACCCCGGGCTGACCAGTATTTCCCGAGATAATGGGCATTCTGCAGCCCCCCTTGGGGAAATCACAAAAGAGGGGATAACTCCCGAACCCCTTGGAATTTCTGGATCAAATCAAGTGCGCTGAACTCGGGGGAGCGAGCTCTTTCCAACGATACCCCATTCATTAAGATCCCAGCACTTTCGTGAAATCGACCAAAAATATCCCAAGGGGTACCCCTTTGAAAATTTTCCGGTTTTTGGAAAATTCTGGAGTGGCCCTTTTTTGGATGGGAAATTGTTAGGGACCTCCCAGGGAGGCTGTGAATTCAATCCCACCCCGGGCTGACCAGTATTTCCCGCGATAATGGGCATTCTGCAGCCCCCCTTGGGGAAATCACAAAAGAGGGGATAACTCCCGAACCCCTTGGAATTTCTGGACCAAATCAAGTGCGCTGAGCTCGGCAGAGCGAGCCCTTTCCAACGATACCCCATTCATTAAGATCCCAGCACTTTCGTGAAATCGACCAAAAATATCCCAAGGGGTACCCCTTTGAAAATTTTCCGGTTTTGGGAAAATTCTGGAGTGGCCCTTTTTTGGATGGGAAATTGTTAGGGACCTCCCAGGGAGGCTGTGAATTCAATCCCACCCCGGGCTGACCAGTATTTCCCGAGATAATGGGCATTCTGCAGCCCCCCTTGGGGAAATCACAAAAGAGGGGATAACTCCCGAACCCCTTGGAATTTCTGGATCAAATCAAGTGCGCTGAACTCGGGGGAGCGAGCTCTTTCCAACGATACCCCATTCATTAAGATCCCAGCACTTTCGTGAAATCGACCAAAAATATCCCAAGGGGTACCCCTTTGAAAATTTTCCGGTTTTGGGAAAATTCTGGAGTGGCCCTTTTTTGGATGGGAAATTGTTAGGGACCTCCCAGGGAGGCTGTGAATTCAATCCCACCTCGGGCTGACCAGTATTTCCCGAGATAATGGGCATTCTGCAGCCCCCTTGGGGAAATCACAAAAGAGGGGATAACTCCCGAACCCCTTGGAATTTCCGGACCAAATCAAGTGCGCTGAACTCGGGAGAGCGAGCCCTTTCCAATGATACCCCATTCATTAAGATCCCAGCACTTTCGTGAAATCGACCAAAAATATCCCAAGGGGTACCCCTTTGAAAATTTTCCGGTTTTTGGAAAATTCTGGAGTGGCCCTTTTTTGGATGGGAAATTGTTAGGGACCTCCCAGGGAGGCTGTGAATTCAATCCCACCCCGGGCTGACCAGTATTTCCCGCGATAATGGGCATTCTGCAGCCCCCCTTGGGGAAATCACAAAAGAGGGGATAACTCCCGAACCCCTTGGAATTTCTGGACCAAATCAAGTGCGCTGAGCTCGGCAGAGCGAGCCCTTTCCAACGATACCCCATTCATTAAGATCCCAGCACTTTCGTGAAATCGACCAAAAATATCCCAAGGGGTACCCCTTTGAAAATTTTCCGGTTTTGGGAAAATTCTGGAGTGGCCCTTTTTTGGATGGGAAATTGTTAGGGACCTCCCAGGGAGGCTGTGAATTCAATCCCACCCCGGGCTGACCAGTATTTCCCGAGATAATGGGCATTCTGCAGCCCCCTTGGGGAAATCACAAAAGAGGGGATAACTCCCGAACCCCTTGGAATTTCTGGACCAAATCAAGTGCGCTGAACTCGGGAGAGCGAGCCCTTTGCAACGATACCCCATTCATTAAGATCCCAGCACTTTCGTGAAATCGACCAAAAATATCCCAAGGGGTACCCCTTTGAAAATTTTCCGGTTTTGGGAAAATTCTGGAGTGGCCCTTTTTTGGATGGGAAATTGTTAGGGACCTCCCAGGGAGGCTGTGAATTCAATCCCACCCCGGGCTGACCAGTATTTCCCGAGATAATGGGCATTCTGCAGCCCCCCTTGGGGAAATCACAAAAGAGGGGATAACTCCCGAACCCCTTGGAATTTCCGGACCAAATCAAGTGCGCTGAACTCGGGAGAGCGAGCCCTTTCCAATGATACCCCATTCATTAAGATCCCAGCACTTTCGTGAAATCGACCAAAAATATCCCAAGGGGTACCCCTTTGAAAATTTTCCGGTTTTGGGAAAATTCTGGAGTGGCCCTTTTTTGGATGGGAAATTGTTAGGGACCTCCCAGGGAGGCTGTGAATTCAATCCCACCTCGGGCTGACCAGTATTTCCCGAGATAATGGGCATTCTGCAGCCCCCTTGGGGAAATCACAAAAGAGGGGATAACTCCCGAACCCCTTGGAATTTCCGGACCAAATCAAGTGCGCTGAACTCGGGAGAGCGAGCCCTTTCCAACGATACCCCATTCATTAAGATCCCAGCACTTTCGTGAAATCGACCAAAAATATCCCAAGGGGTACCCCTTTGAAAATTTTCCGGTTTTGGGAAAATTCTGGAGTGGCCCTTTTTTGGATGGGAAATTGTTAGGGACCTCCCAGGGAGGCTGTGAATTCAATCCCACCTCGGGCTGACCAGTATTTCCCGAGATAATGGGCATTCTGCAGCCCCCTTGGGGAAATCACAAAAGAGGGGATAACTCCCGAACCCCTTGGAATTTCCGGACCAAATTAAGTGCGCGGAACTCGGGAGAGCGAGCCCTTTCCAACGATACCCCATTCATTAAGATCCCAGCACTTTCGTGAAATCGACCAAAAATATCCCAAGGGGTACCCCTTTGAAAATTTTCCGGTTTTGGGAAAATTCTGGAGTGGCCCTTTTTTAGATGGGAAATTGTTAGGGACCTCCCAGGGAGGCTGTGAATTCAATCCCACCTCGGGCTGACCAGTATTTCCCGAGATAATGGGCATTCTGCAGCCCCCCTTGGGGAAATCACAAAAGAGGGGATAACTCCCGAACCTATTGGAATTTCCGGACCAAATCAAGTGCGCTGAACTCGGGAGAGCGAGCCCTTTCCAACGATACCCCATTCATTAAGATCCCAGCACTTTCGTGAGATCGACCAAAAATATCCCAAGGGGTACCCCTTTGAAAATTTTCCGGTTTTGGGAAAATTCTGGAGTGGCCCTTTTTTGGATGGGAAATTGTTAGGGACCTCCCAGGGAGGCTGTGAATTCAATCCCACCCCGGGCTGACCAGTATTTCCCGAGATAATGGGCATTCTGCAGCCCCCCTTGGGGAAATCACAAAAGAGGGGATAACTCCCGAACCCCTTGGAATTTCCGGACCAAATCAAGTGCGCTGAACTCGGGAGAGCGAGCCCTTTCCAATGATACCCCATTCATTAAGATCCCAGCACTTTCGTGAAATCGACCAAAAATATCCCAAGGGGTACCCCTTTGAAAATTTTCCGGTTTTGGGAAAATTCTGGAGTGGCCCTTTTTTAGATGGGAAATTGTTAGGGACCTCCCAGGGAGGCTGTGAATTCAATCCCACCTCGGGCTGACCAGTATTTCCCGAGATAATGGGCATTCTGCAGCCCCCCTTGGGGAAATCACAAAAGAGGGGATAACTCCCGAACCCCTTGAAATTTCCGGACCAAATCAAGTGCGCTGAACTCGGGAGAGCGAGCCCTTTCCAACGATACCCCATTCATTAAGATCCCAGCACTTTCGTGAAATCGACCAAAAATATCCCAAGGGGTACCCCTTTGAAAATTTTCCGGTTTTGGGAAAATTCTGGAGTGGCCCTTTTTTGGATGGGAAATTGTTAGGGACCTCCCAGGGAGGCTGTGAATTCAATCCCACCTCGGGCTGACCAGTATTTCCCGAGATAATGGGCATTCTGCAGCCCCCCTTGGGGAAATCACAAAAGAGGGGATAACTCCCGAACCCCTTGAAATTTCCGGACCAAATCAAGTGCGCTGAACTCGGGAGAGCGAGCCCTTTCCAACGATACCCCATTCATTAAGATCCCAGCACTTTCGTGAAATCGACCAAAAATATCCCAAGGGGTACCCCTTTGAAAATTTTCCGGTTTTGGGAAAATTCTGGAGTGGCCCTTTTTTGGATGGGAAATTGTTAGGGACCTCCCAGGGAGGCTGTGAATTCAATCCCACCTCGGGCTGACCAGTATTTCCCGAGATAATGGGCATTCTGCAGCCCCCTTGGGGAAATCACAAAAGAGGGGATAACTCCCGAACCCCTTGGAATTTCCGGACCAAATCAAGTGCGCTGAACTCGGGAGAGCGAGCCCTTTCCAACGATACCCCATTCATTAAGATCCCAGCACTTTCGTGAAATCGACCAAAAATATCCCAAGGGGTACCCCTTTGAAAATTTTCCGGTTTTGGGAAAATTCTGGAGTGGCCCTTTTTTAGATGGGAAATTGTTAGGGACCTCCCAGGGAGGCTGTGAATTCAATCCCACCTCGGGCTGACCAGTATTTCCCGAGATAATGGGCATTCTGCAGCCCCCCTTGGGGAAATCACAAAAGAGGGGATAACTCCCGAACCTATTGGAATTTCCGGACCAAATCAAGTGCGCTGAACTCGGGAGAGCGAGCCCTTTCCAACGATACCCCATTCATTAAGATCCCAGCACTTTCGTGAAATCGACCAAAAATATCCCAAGGGGTACCCCTTTGAAAATTTTCCGGTTTTGGGAAAATTCTGAAGTGGCCCTTTTTTGGATGGGAAATTGTTAGGGACCTCCCAGGGAGGCTGTGAATTCAATCCCACCTCGGGCTGACCAGTATTTCCCGAGATAATGGGCATTCTGCAGCCCCCCTTGGGGAAATCACAAAAGAGGGGATAACTCCCGAACCCCTTGAAATTTCCGGACCAAATCAAGTGCGCTGAACTCGGGAGAGCGAGCCCTTTCCAACGATACCCCATTCATTAAGATCCCAGCACTTTCGTGAAATCGACCAAAAATATCCCAAGGGGTACCCCTTTGAAAATTTTCCGGTTTTGGGAAAATTCTGAAGTGGCCCTTTTTTGGATGGGAAATTGTTAGGGACCTCCCAGGGAGGCTGTGAATTCAATCCCACCTCGGGCTGACCAGTATTTCCCGAGATAATGGGCATTCTGCAGCCCCCCTTGGGGAAATCACAAAAGAGGGGATAACTCCCGAACCCCTTGGAATTTCCGGACCAAATCAAGTGCGCTGAACTCGGGAGAGCGAGCCCTTTCCAACGATACCCCATTCATTAAGATCCCAGCACTTTCGTGAAATCGACCAAAAATATCCCAAGGGGTACCCCTTTGAAAATTTTCCGGTTTTGGGAAAATTCTGGAGTGGACCTCCCAGGGAGGCTGTGAATTCAATCCCACCTCGGGCTGACCAGTATTTCCCGAGATAATGGGCATTCTGCAGCCCCCCTTGGGGAAATCACAAAAGAGGGGATAACTCCCGAACCCCTTGGAATTTCCGGACCAAATCAAGTGCGCTGAACTCGGGAGAGCGAGCCCTTTCCAATGATACCCCATTCATTAAGATCCCAGCACTTTCGTGAAATCGACCAAAAATATCCCAAGGGGTACCCCTTTGAAAATTTTCCGGTTTTGGGAAAATTCTGGAGTGGCCCTTTTTTGGATGGGAAATTGTTAGGGACCTCCCAGGGAGGCTGTGAATTCAATCCCACCTCGGGCTGACCAGTATTTCCCGAGATAATGGGCATTCTGCAGCCCCCCTTGGGGAAATCACAAAAGAGGGGATAACTCCCGAACCCCTTGAAATTTCCGGACCAAATCAAGTGCGCTGAACTCGGGAGAGCGAGCCCTTTCCAACGATACCCCATTCATTAAGATCCCAGCACTTTCGTGAAATCGACCAAAAATATCCCAAGGGGTACCCCTTTGAAAATTTTCCGGTTTTGGGAAAATTCTGGAGTGGCCCTTTTTTAGATGGGAAATTGTTAGGGACCTCCCAGGGAGGCTGTGAATTCAATCCCACCTCGGGCTGACCAGTATTTCCCGAGATAATGGGCATTCTGCAGCCCCCCTTGGGGAAATCACAAAAGAGGGGATAACTCCCGAACCCCTTGAAATTTCCGGACCAAATCAAGTGCGCTGAACTCGGGAGAGCGAGCCCTTTCCAACGATACCCCATTCATTAAGATCCCAGCACTTTCGTGAAATCGACCAAAAATATCCCAAGGGGTACCCCTTTGAAAATTTTCCGGTTTTGGGAAAATTCTGGAGTGGCCCTTTTTTAGATGGGAAATTGTTAGGGACCTCCCAGGGAGGCTGTGAATTCAATCCCACCTCGGGCTGACCAGTATTTCCCGAGATAATGGGCATTCTGCAGCCCCCCTTGGGGAAATCACAAAAGAGGGGATAACTCCCGAACCCCTTGAAATTTCCGGACCAAATCAAGTGCGCTGAACTCGGGAGAGCGAGCCCTTTCCAACGATACCCCATTCATTAAGATCCCAGCACTTTCGTGAAATCGACCAAAAATATCCCAAGGGGTACCCCTTTGAAAATTTTCCGGTTTTGGGAAAATTCTGGAGTGGCCCTTTTTTGGATGGGAAATTGTTAGGGACCTCCCAGGGAGGCTGTGAATTCAATCCCACCTCGGGCTGACCAGTATTTCCCGAGATAATGGGCATTCTGCAGCCCCCCTTGGGGAAATCACAAAAGAGGGGATAACTCCCGAACCCCTTGAAATTTCCGGACCAAATCAAGTGCGCTGAACTCGTGAGAGCGAGCCCTTTCCAACGATACCCCATTCATTAAGATCCCAGCACTTTCGTGAAATCGACCAAAAATATCCCAAGGGGTACCCCTTTGAAAATTTTCCGGTTTTGGGAAAATTCTGGAGTGGCCCTTTTTTAGATGGGAAATTGTTAGGGACCTCCCAGGGAGGCTGTGAATTCAATCCCACCTCGGGCTGACCAGTATTTCCCGAGATAATGGGCATTCTGCAGCCCCCCTTGGGGAAATCACAAAAGAGGGGATAACTCCCGAATCCCTTGGAATTTCCGGACCAAATCAAGTGCGCTGAACTCGGGAGAGCGAGCCCTTTCCAATGATACCCCATTCATTAAGATCCCAGCACTTTCGTGAAATCGACCAAAAATATCCCAAGGGGTACCCCTTTGAAAATTTTCCGGTTTTGGGAAAATTCTGGAGTGGCCCTTTTTTAGATGGGAAATTGTTAGGGACCTCCCAGGGAGGCTGTGAATTCAATCCCACCTCGGGCTGACCAGTATTTCCCGAGATAATGGGCATTCTGCAGCCCCCCTTGGGGAAATCACAAAAGAGGGGATAACTCCCGAACCCCTTGAAATTTCCGGACCAAATCAAGTGCGCTGAACTCGTGAGAGCGAGCCCTTTCCAACGATACCCCATTCATTAAGATCCCAGCACTTTCGTGAAATCGACCAAAAATATCCCAAGGGGTACCCCTTTGAAAATTTTCCGGTTTTGGGAAAATTCTGGAGTGGCCCTTTTTTAGATGGGAAATTGTTAGGGACCTCCCAGGGAGGCTGTGAATTCAATCCCACCTCGGGCTGACCAGTATTTCCCGAGATAATGGGCATTCTGCAGCCCCCCTTGGGGAAATCACAAAAGAGGGGATAACTCCCGAATCCCTTGGAATTTCCGGACCAAATCAAGTGCGCTGAACTCGGGAGAGCGAGCCCTTTCCAATGATACCCCATTCATTAAGATCCCAGCACTTTCGTGAAATCGACCAAAAATATCCCAAGGGGTACCCCTTTGAAAATTTTCCGGTTTTGGGAAAATTCTGGAGTGGCCCTTTTTTAGATGGGAAATTGTTAGGGACCTCCCAGGGAGGCTGTGAATTCAATCCCACCTCGGGCTGACCAGTATTTCCCGAGATAATGGGCATTCTGCAGCCCCCCTTGGGGAAATCACAAAAGAGGGGATAACTCCCGAACCCCTTGAAATTTCCGGACCAAATCAAGTGCGCTGAACTCGGGAGAGCGAGCCCTTTCCAACGATACCCCATTCATTAAGATCCCAGCACTTTCGTGAAATCGACCAAAAATATCCCAAGGGGTACCCCTTTGAAAATTTTCCGGTTTTGGGAAAATTCTGAAGTGGCCCTTTTTTGGATGGGAAATTGTTAGGGACCTCCCAGGGAGGCTGTGAATTCAATCCCACCTCGGGCTGACCAGTATTTCCCGAGATAATGGGCATTCTGCAGCCCCCCTTGGGGAAATCACAAAAGAGGGGATAACTCCCGAACCCCTTGGAATTTCCGGACCAAATCAAGTGCGCTGAACTCGGGAGAGCGAGCCCTTTCCAATGATACCCCATTCATTAAGATCCCAGCACTTTCGTGAAATCGACCAAAAATATCCCAAGGGGTACCCCTTTGAAAATTTTCCGGTTTTGGGAAAATTCTGGAGTGGCCCTTTTTTGGATGGGAAATTGTTAGGGACCTCCCAGGGAGGCTGTGAATTCAATCCCACCTCGGGCTGACCAGTATTTCCCGAGATAATGGGCATTCTGCAGCCCCCCTTGGGGAAATCACAAAAGAGGGGATAACTCCCGAACCCCTTGAAATTTCCGGACCAAATCAAGTGCGCTGAACTCGGGAGAGCGAGCCCTTTCCAACGATACCCCATTCATTAAGATCCCAGCACTTTCGTGAAATCGACCAAAAATATCCCAAGGGGTACCCCTTTGAAAATTTTCCGGTTTTGGGAAAATTCTGAAGTGGCCCTTTTTTGGATGGGAAATTGTTAGGGACCTCCCAGGGAGGCTGTGAATTCAATCCCACCTCGGGCTGACCAGTATTTCCCGAGATAATGGGCATTCTGCAGCCCCCCTTGGGGAAATCACAAAAGAGGGGATAACTCCCGAACCCCTTGGAATTTCTGGACCAAATCAAGTGCGCTGAACTCGGGAGAGCGAGCCCTTTCCAACGATACCCCATTCATTAAGATCCCAGCACTTTCGTGAAATCGACCAAAAATATCCCAAGGGGTACCCCTTTGAAAATTTTCCGGTTTTGGGAAAATTCTGGAGTGGCCCTTTTTTGGATGGGAAATTGTTAGGGACCTCCCAGGGAGGCTGTGAATTCAATCCCACCTCGGGCTGACCAGTATTTCCCGAGATAATGGGCATTCTGCAGCCCCCCTTGGGGAAATCACAAAAGAGGGGATAACTCCCGAACCCCTTGGAATTTCCAGACCAAATCAAGTGCGCTGAACTCGGGAGAGCGAGCCCTTTCCAACGATACCCCATTCATTAAGATCCCAGCACTTTCGTGAAATCGACCAAAAATATCCCAAGGGGTACCTACCCCTTTGCAAAATTTTCCGGTTTTGGGAAAATTATGGAGTGGCCCTTTTTTGGATGGGAAATTGTTAGGGACCTCCCAGGGAGGCTGTGAATTCAATCCCACCTCGGGCTGACCAGTATTTCCCGAGATAATGGGCATTCTGCAGCCCCCCTTGGGGAAATCACAAAAGAGGGGATAACTCCCGAACCCCTTGGAATTTCCGGACCAAATCAAGTGCGCTGAACTCGGGAGAGCGAGCCCTTTCCAACGATACCCCATTCATTAAGATCCCAGCACTTTCGTGAAATCGACCAAAAATATCCCAAGGGGTACCCCTTTGAAAATTTTCCGGTTTTGGGAAAATTATGGAGTGGCCCTTTTTTGGATGGGAAATTGTTAGGGACCTCCCAGGGAGGCTGTGAATTCAATCCCACCTCGGGCTGACCAGTATTTCCTGAGATAATGGGCATTCTGTAGCCCCCCTTGGGGAAATCACAAAAGAGGGGATAACTCCCGAACCCCTTGGAATTTCCGGACCAAATCAAGTGCGCTGAACTCGGGAGAGCGAGCCCTTTCCAACGATACCCCATTCATTAAGATCCCAGCACTTTCGTGAAATCGACCAAAAATATCCCAAGGGGTACCCCTTTGCAAAATTTCCGGTTTTGGGAAAATTCTGGAGTGGCCCTTTTTTGGATGGGAAATTGTTAGGGACCTCCCAGGGAGGCTGTGAATTCAATCCCACCTCGGGCTGACCAGTATTTCCCGAGATAATGGGCATTCTGCAGCCCCCCTTGGGGAAATCACAAAAGAGGGGATAACTCCCGAACCCCTTGGAATTTCCGGACCAAATCAAGTGCGCTGAACTCGGGAGAGCGAGCCCTTTCCAACGATACCCCATTCATTAAGATCCCAGCACTTTCGTGAAATCGACCAAAAATATCCCAAGGGGTACCCCTTTGCAAAATTTCCGGTTTTGGGAAAATTCTGGAGTGGCCCTTTTTTGGATGGGAAATTGTTAGGGACCTCCCAGGGAGGCTGTGAATTCAATCCCACCTCGGGCTGACCAGTATTTCCCGAGATAATGGGCATTCTGCAGCCCCCCTTGGGGAAATCACAAAAGAGGGGATAACTCCCGAACCCCTTGGAATTTCCGGACCAAATCAAGTGCGCTGAACTCGGGAGAGCGAGCCCTTTCCAACGATACCCCATTCATTAAGATCCCAGCACTTTCGTGAAATCGACCAAAAATATCCCAAGGGGTACCCCTTTGAAAATTTTCCGGTTTTGGGAAAATTCTGGAGTGGCCCTTTTTTGGATGGGAAATTGTTAGGGACCTCCCAGGGAGGCTGTGAATTCAATCCCACCTCGGGCTGACCAGTATTTCCCGAGATAATGGGCATTCTGCAGCCCCCCTTGGGGAAATCACAAAAGAGGGGATAACTCCCGAACCCCTTGAAATTTCCGGACCAAATCAAGTGCGCTGAACTCGGGAGAGCGAGCCCTTTCCAACGATACCCCATTCATTAAGATCCCAGCACTTTCGTGAAATCGACCAAAAATATCCCAAGGGGTACCCCTTTGAAAATTTTCCGGTTTTGGGAAAATTCTGAAGTGGCCCTTTTTTGGATGGGAAATTGTTAGGGACCTCCCAGGGAGGCTGTGAATTCAATCCCACCTCGGGCTGACCAGTATTTCCCGAGATAATGGGCATTCTGCAGCCCCCCTTGGGGAAATCACAAAAGAGGGGATAACTCCCGAACCCCTTGGAATTTCTGGACCAAATCAAGTGCGCTGAACTCGGGAGAGCGAGCCCTTTCCAACGATACCCCATTCATTAAGATCCCAGCACTTTCGTGAAATCGACCAAAAATATCCCAAGGGGTACCCCTTTGAAAATTTTCCGGTTTTGGGAAAATTCTGGAGTGGCCCTTTTTTGGATGGGAAATTGTTAGGGACCTCCCAGGGAGGCTGTGAATTCAATCCCACCTCGGGCTGACCAGTATTTCCCGAGATAATGGGCATTCTGCAGCCCCCCTTGGGGAAATCACAAAAGAGGGGATAACTCCCGAACCCCTTGGAATTTCCAGACCAAATCAAGTGCGCTGAACTCGGGAGAGCGAGCCCTTTCCAACGATACCCCATTCATTAAGATCCCAGCACTTTCGTGAAATCGACCAAAAATATCCCAAGGGGTACCTACCCCTTTGCAAAATTTTCCGGTTTTGGGAAAATTATGGAGTGGCCCTTTTTTGGATGGGAAATTGTTAGGGACCTCCCAGGGAGGCTGTGAATTCAATCCCACCTCGGGCTGACCAGTATTTCCCGAGATAATGGGCATTCTGCAGCCCCCCTTGGGGAAATCACAAAAGAGGGGATAACTCCCGAACCCCTTGGAATTTCCGGACCAAATCAAGTGCGCTGAACTCGGGAGAGCGAGCCCTTTCCAACGATACCCCATTCATTAAGATCCCAGCACTTTCGTGAAATCGACCAAAAATATCCCAATGGGTACCCCTTTGAAAATTTTCCGGTTTTGGGAAAATTATGGAGTGGCCCTTTTTTGGATGGGAAATTGTTAGGGACCTCCCAGGGAGGCTGTGAATTCAATCCCACCTCGGGCTGACCAGTATTTCCTGAGATAATGGGCATTCTGTAGCCCCCCTTGGGGAAATCACAAAAGAGGGGATAACTCCCGAACCCCTTGGAATTTCCGGACCAAATCAAGTGCGCTGAACTCGGGAGAGCGAGCCCTTTCCAACGATACCCCATTCATTAAGATCCCAGCACTTTCGTGAAATCGACCAAAAATATCCCAAGGGGTACCCCTTTGCAAAATTTCCGGTTTTGGGAAAATTCTGGAGTGGCCCTTTTTTGGATGGGAAATTGTTAGGGACCTCCCAGGGAGGCTGTGAATTCAATCCCACCTCGGGCTGACCAGTATTTCCCGAGATAATGGGCATTCTGCAGCCCCCCTTGGGGAAATCACAAAAGAGGGGATAACTCCCGAACCCCTTGGAATTTCCGGACCAAATCAAGTGCGCTGAACTCGGGAGAGCGAGCCCTTTCCAACGATACCCCATTCATTAAGATCCCAGCACTTTCGTGAAATCGACCAAAAATATCCCAAGGGGTACCCCTTTGCAAAATTTCCGGTTTTGGGAAAATTCTGGAGTGGCCCTTTTTTGGATGGGAAATTGTTAGGGACCTCCCAGGGAGGCTGTGAATTCAATCCCACCTCGGGCTGACCAGTATTTCCCGAGATAATGGGCATTCTGCAGCCCCCCTTGGGGAAATCACAAAAGAGGGGATAACTCCCGAACCCCTTGGAATTTCCGGACCAAATCAAGTGCGCTGAACTCGGGAGAGCGAGCCCTTTCCAACGATACCCCATTCATTAAGATCCCAGCACTTTCGTGAAATCGACCAAAAATATCCCAAGGGGTACCCCTTTGCAAAATTTCCGGTTTTGGGAAAATTCTGGAGTGGCCCTTTTTTGGATGGGAAATTGTTAGGGACCTCCCAGGGAGGCTGTGAATTCAATCCCACCGCGGGCTGACCAGTATTTCTTGAGATAATGGGCATTCTGCAGCCCCCCTTGGGGAAATCACAAAAGAGGGGATAACTCCCGAACCCCTTGGAATTTCCGGACCAAATCAAGTGCGCTGAACTCGGGAGAGCGAGCCCTTTCCAACGATACCCCATTCATTAAGATCCCAGCACTTTCGTGAAATCGACCAAAAATATCCCAAGGGGTACCCCTTTGCAAAATTTCCGGTTTTGGGAAAATTCTGGAGTGGCCCTTTTTTGGATGGGAAATTGTTAGGGACCTCCCAGGGAGGCTGTGAATTCAATCCCACCGCGGGCTGACCAGTATTTCTTGAGATAATGGGCATTCTGCAGCCCCCCTTGGGGAAATCACAAAAGAGGGGATAACTCCCGAACCCCTTGGAATTTCCGGACCAAATCAAGTGCGCTGAACTCGGGAGAGCGAGCCCTTTCCAACGATACCCCATTCATTAAGATCCCAGCACTTTCGTGAAATCGACCAAAAATATCCCAAGGGGTACCCCTTTGAAAATTTTCCGGTTTTGGGAAAATTCTGGAGTGGCCCTTTTTTGGATGGGAAATTGTTAGGGACCTCCCAGGGAGGCTGTGAATTCAATCCCACCTCGGGCTGACCAGTATTTCCCGAGATAATGGGCATTCTGCAGCCCCCCTTGGGGAAATCACAAAAGAGGGGATAACTCCCGAACCCCTTGAAATTTCCGGACCAAATCAAGTGCGCTGAACTCGTGAGAGCGAGCCCTTTCCAACGATACCCCATTCATTAAGATCCCAGCACTTTCGTGAAATCGACCAAAAATATCCCAAGGGGTACCCCTTTGAAAATTTTCCGGTTTTGGGAAAATTCTGGAGTGGCCCTTTTTTAGATGGGAAATTGTTAGGGACCTCCCAGGGAGGCTGTGAATTCAATCCCACCTCGGGCTGACCAGTATTTCCCGAGATAATGGGCATTCTGCAGCCCCCCTTGGGGAAATCACAAAAGAGGGGATAACTCCCGAACCCCTTGAAATTTCCGGACCAAATCAAGTGCGCTGAACTCGTGAGAGCGAGCCCTTTCCAACGATACCCCATTCATTAAGATCCCAGCACTTTCGTGAAATCGACCAAAAATATCCCAAGGGGTACCCCTTTGAAAATTTTCCGGTTTTGGGAAAATTCTGGAGTGGCCCTTTTTTAGATGGGAAATTGTTAGGGACCTCCCAGGGAGGCTGTGAATTCAATCCCACCTCGGGCTGACCAGTATTTCCCGAGATAATGGGCATTCTGCAGCCCCCCTTGGGGAAATCACAAAAGAGGGGATAACTCCCGAACCCCTTGAAATTTCCGGACCAAATCAAGTGCGCTGAACTCGTGAGAGCGAGCCCTTTCCAACGATACCCCATTCATTAAGATCCCAGCACTTTCGTGAAATCGACCAAAAATATCCCAAGGGGTACCCCTTTGAAAATTTTCCGGTTTTGGGAAAATTCTGGAGTGGCCCTTTTTTAGATGGGAAATTGTTAGGGACCTCCCAGGGAGGCTGTGAATTCAATCCCACCTCGGGCTGACCAGTATTTCCCGAGATAATGGGCATTCTGCAGCCCCCCTTGGGGAAATCACAAAAGAGGGGATAACTCCCGAACCCCTTGAAATTTCCGGACCAAATCAAGTGCGCTGAACTCGTGAGAGCGAGCCCTTTCCAACGATACCCCATTCATTAAGATCCCAGCACTTTCGTGAAATCGACCAAAAATATCCCAAGGGGTACCCCTTTGAAAATTTTCCGGTTTTGGGAAAATTCTGGAGTGGCCCTTTTTTAGATGGGAAATTGTTAGGGACCTCCCAGGGAGGCTGTGAATTCAATCCCACCTCGGGCTGACCAGTATTTCCCGAGATAATGGGCATTCTGCAGCCCCCCTTGGGGAAATCACAAAAGAGGGGATAACTCCCGAACCCCTTGGAATTTCCGGACCAAATCAAGTGCGCTGAACTCGGGAGAGCGAGCCCTTTCCAATGATACCCCATTCATTAAGATCCCAGCACTTTCGTGAAATCGACCAAAAATATCCCAAGGGGTACCCCTTTGAAAATTTTCCGGTTTTGGGAAAATTCTGAAGTGGCCCTTTTTTGGATGGGAAATTGTTAGGGACCTCCCAGGGAGGCTGTGAATTCAATCCCACCTCGGGCTGACCAGTATTTCCCGAGATAATGGGCATTCTGCAGCCCCCCTTGGGGAAATCACAAAAGAGGGGATAACTCCCGAACCCCTTGGAATTTCCGGACCAAATCAAGTGCGCTGAACTCGGGAGAGCGAGCCCTTTCCAATGATACCCCATTCATTAAGATCCCAGCACTTTCGTGAAATCGACCAAAAATATCCCAAGGGGTACCCCTTTGAAAATTTTCCGGTTTTGGGAAAATTCTGGAGTGGCCCTTTTTTGGATGGGAAATTGTTAGGGACCTCCCAGGGAGGCTGTGAATTCAATCCCACCTCGGGCTGACCAGTATTTCCCGAGATAATGGGCATTCTGCAGCCCCCCTTGGGGAAATCACAAAAGAGGGGATAACTCCCGAACCCCTTGAAATTTCCGGACCAAATCAAGTGCGCTGAACTCGGGAGAGCGAGCCCTTTCCAACGATACCCCATTCATTAAGATCCCAGCACTTTCGTGAAATCGACCAAAAATATCCCAAGGGGTACCCCTTTGAAAATTTTCCGGTTTTGGGAAAATTCTGAAGTGGCCCTTTTTTGGATGGGAAATTGTTAGGGACCTCCCAGGGAGGCTGTGAATTCAATCCCACCTCGGGCTGACCAGTATTTCCCGAGATAATGGGCATTCTGCAGCCCCCCTTGGGGAAATCACAAAAGAGGGGATAACTCCCGAACCCCTTGGAATTTCCGGACCAAATCAAGTGCGCTGAACTCGGGAGAGCGAGCCCTTTCCAATGATACCCCATTCATTAAGATCCCAGCACTTTCGTGAAATCGACCAAAAATATCCCAAGGGGTACCCCTTTGAAAATTTTCCGGTTTTGGGAAAATTCTGGAGTGGCCCTTTTTTGGATGGGAAATTGTTAGGGACCTCCCAGGGAGGCTGTGAATTCAATCCCACCTCGGGCTGACCAGTATTTCCCGAGATAATGGGCATTCTGCAGCCCCCCTTGGGGAAATCACAAAAGAGGGGATAACTCCCGAACCCCTTGAAATTTCCGGACCAAATCAAGTGCGCTGAACTCGGGAGAGCGAGCCCTTTCCAACGATACCCCATTCATTAAGATCCCAGCACTTTCGTGAAATCGACCAAAAATATCCCAAGGGGTACCCCTTTGAAAATTTTCCGGTTTTGGGAAAATTCTGAAGTGGCCCTTTTTTGGATGGGAAGTTGTTAGGGACCTCCCAGGGAGGCTGTGAATTCAATCCCACCTCGGGCTGACCAGTATTTCCCGAGATAATGGGCATTCTGCAGCCCCCCTTGGGGAAATCACAAAAGAGGGGATAACTCCCGAACCCCTTGGAATTTCTGGACCAAATCAAGTGCGCTGAACTCGGGAGAGCGAGCCCTTTCCAACGATACCCCATTCATTAAGATCCCAGCACTTTCGTGAAATCGACCAAAAATATCCCAAGGGGTACCCCTTTGAAAATTTTCCGGTTTTGGGAAAATTCTGGAGTGGCCCTTTTTTGGATGGGAAATTGTTAGGGACCTCCCAGGGAGGCTGTGAATTCAATCCCACCTCGGGCTGACCAGTATTTCCCGAGATAATGGGCATTCTGCAGCCCCCCTTGGGGAAATCACAAAAGAGGGGATAACTCCCGAACCCCTTGGAATTTCCAGACCAAATCAAGTGCGCTGAACTCGGGAGAGCGAGCCCTTTCCAACGATACCCCATTCATTAAGATCCCAGCACTTTCGTGAAATCGACCAAAAATATCCCAAGGGGTACCCCTTTGCAAAATTTCCGGTTTTGGGAAAATTCTGGAGTGGCCCTTTTTTGGATGGGAAATTGTTAGGGACCTCCCAGGGAGGCTGTGAATTCAATCCCACCGCGGGCTGACCAGTATTTCTTGAGATAATGGGCATTCTGCAGCCCCCCTTGGGGAAATCACAAAAGAGGGGATAACTCCCGAACCCCTTGGAATTTCCGGACCAAATCAAGTGCGCTGAACTCGGGAGAGCGAGCCCTTTCCAACGATACCCCATTCATTAAGATCCCAGCACTTTCGTGAAATCGACCAAAAATATCCCAAGGGGTACCCCTTTGAAAATTTTCCGGTTTTGGGAAAATTCTGGAGTGGCCCTTTTTTGGATGGGAAATTGTTAGGGACCTCCCAGGGAGGCTGTGAATTCAATCCCACCTCGGGCTGACCAGTATTTCCCGAGATAATGGGCATTCTGCAGCCCCCCTTGGGGAAATCACAAAAGAGGGGATAACTCCCGAACCCCTTGGAATTTCCGGACCAAATCAAGTGCGCTGAACTCGGGAGAGCGAGCCCTTTCCAACGATACCCCATTCATTAAGATCCCAGCACTTTCGTGAAATCGACCAAAAATATCCCAAGGGGTACCCCTTTGAAAATTTTCCGGTTTTGGGAAAATTATGGAGTGGCCCTTTTTTGGATGGGAAATTGTTAGGGACCTCCCAGGGAGGCTGTGAATTCAATCCCACCTCGGGCTGACCAGTATTTCCTGAGATAATGGGCATTCTGTAGCCCCCCTTGGGGAAATCACAAAAGAGGGGATAACTCCCGAACCCCTTGGAATTTCCGGACCAAATCAAGTGCGCTGAACTCGGGAGAGCGAGCCCTTTCCAACGATACCCCATTCATTAAGATCCCAGCACTTTCGTGAAATCGACCAAAAATATCCCAAGGGGTACCCCTTTGCAAAATTTCCGGTTTTGGGAAAATTCTGGAGTGGCCCTTTTTTGGATGGGAAATTGTTAGGGACCTCCCAGGGAGGCTGTGAATTCAATCCCACCTCGGGCTGACCAGTATTTCCCGAGATAATGGGCATTCTGCAGCCCCCCTTGGGGAAATCACAAAAGAGGGGATAACTCCCGAACCCCTTGGAATTTCTGGACCAAATCAAGTGCGCTGAACTCGGGAGAGCGAGCCCTTTCCAACGATACCCCATTCATTAAGATCCCAGCACTTTCGTGAAATCGACCAAAAATATCCCAAGGGGTACCCCTTTGAAAATTTTCCGGTTTTGGGAAAATTCTGGAGTGGCCCTTTTTTGGATGGGAAATTGTTAGGGACCTCCCAGGGAGGCTGTGAATTCAATCCCACCTCGGGCTGACCAGTATTTCCCGAGATAATGGGCATTCTGCAGCCCCCCTTGGGGAAATCACAAAAGAGGGGATAACTCCCGAACCCCTTGGAATTTCCGGACCAAATCAAGTGCGCTGAACTCGGGAGAGCGAGCCCTTTCCAACGATACCCCATTCATTAAGATCCCAGCACTTTCGTGAAATCGACCAAAAATATCCCAAGGGGTACCCCTTTGCAAAATTTTTTTTTAGGCCCCTGTAAGGTGCAATGACCTTCTATCGATTGATTAGTAATTATTACATTGTAATTAACTAGTTTTATAATTTAGACATGGGTGGCGTGCATAGGGTGGCGTGGCCCTTTTTTGGATGGGAAATTGTTAGGGACCTCCCAGGGAGGCTGTGAATTCAATCCCACCGCGGGCTGACCAGTATTTCTTGAGATAATGGGCATTCTGCAGCCCCCCTTGGGGAAATCACAAAAGAGGGGATAACTCCCGAACCCCTTGGAATTTCCGGACCAAATCAAGTGCGCTGAACTCGGGAGAGCGAGCCCTTTCCAACGATACCCCATTCATTAAGATCCCAGCACTTTCGTGAAATCGACCAAAAATATCCCAAGGGGTACCCCTTTGAAAATTTTCCGGTTTTGGGAAAATTCTGGAGTGGCCCTTTTTTGGATGGGAAATTGTTAGGGACCTCCCAGGGAGGCTGTGAATTCAATCCCACCTCGGGCTGACCAGTATTTCCCGAGATAATGGGCATTCTGCAGCCCCCCTTGGGGAAATCACAAAAGAGGGGATAACTCCCGAACCCCTTGGAATTTCCGGACCAAATCAAGTGCGCTGAACTCGGGAGAGCGAGCCCTTTCCAACGATACCCCATTCATTAAGATCCCAGCACTTTCGTGAAATCGACCAAAAATATCCCAAGGGGTACCCCTTTGAAAATTTTCCGGTTTTGGGAAAATTATGGAGTGGCCCTTTTTTGGATGGGAAATTGTTAGGGACCTCCCAGGGAGGCTGTGAATTCAATCCCACCTCGGGCTGACCAGTATTTCCCGAGATAATGGGCATTCTGCAGCCCCCCTTGGGGAAATCACAAAAGAGGGGATAACTCCCGAACCCCTTGGAATTTCCGGACCAAATCAAGTGCGCTGAACTCGGGAGAGCGAGCCCTTTCCAACGATACCCCATTCATTAAGATCCCAGCACTTTCGTGAAATCGACCAAAAATATCCCAAGGGGTACCCCTTTGAAAATTTTCCGGTTTTGGGAAAATTATGGAGTGGCCCTTTTTTGGATGGGAAATTGTTAGGGACCTCCCAGGGAGGCTGTGAATTCAATCCCACCTCGGGCTGACCAGTATTTCCTGAGATAATGGGCATTCTGTAGCCCCCCTTGGGGAAATCACAAAAGAGGGGATAACTCCCGAACCCCTTGGAATTTCCGGACCAAATCAAGTGCGCTGAACTCGGGAGAGCGAGCCCTTTCTAACGATACCCCATTCATTAAGATCCCAGCACTTTCGTGAAATCGACCAAAAATATCCCAAGGGGTACCCCTTTGCAAAATTTCCGGTTTTGGGAAAATTCTGGAGTGGCCCTTTTTTGGATGGGAAATTGTTAGGGACCTCCCAGGGAGGCTGTGAATTCAATCCCACCTCGGGCTGACCAGTATTTCCCGAGATAATGGGCATTCTGCAGCCCCCCTTGGGGAAATCACAAAAGAGGGGATAACTCCCGAACCCCTTGGAATTTCCGGACCAAATCAAGTGCGCTGAACTCGGGAGAGCGAGCCCTTTCCAACGATACCCCATTCATTAAGATCCCAGCACTTTCGTGATATCGACCAAAAATATCCCAAGGGGTACCCCTTTGCAAAATTTCCGGTTTTGGGAAAATTCTGGAGTGGCCCTTTTTTGGATGGGAAATTGTTAGGGACCTCCCAGGGAGGCTGTGAATTCAATCCCACCGCGGGCTGACCAGTATTTCCCGAGATAATGGGCATTCTGCAGCCCCCCTTGGGGAAATCACAAAAGAGGGGATAACTCCCGAACCCCTTGGAATTTCCGGACCAAATCAAGTGCGCTGAACTCGGGAGAGCGAGCCCTTTCCAACGATACCCCATTCATTAAGATCCCAGCACTTTCGTGAAATCGACCAAAAATATCCCAAGGGGTACCCCTTTGCAAAATTTCCGGTTTTGGGAAAATTCTGGAGTGGCCCTTTTTTGGATGGGAAATTGTTAGGGACCTCCCAGGGAGGCTGTGAATTCAATCCCACCGCGGGCTGACCAGTATTTCTTGAGATAATGGGCATTCTGCAGCCCCCCTTGGGGAAATCACAAAAGAGGGGATAACTCCCGAACCCCTTGGAATTTCCGGACCAAATCAAGTGCGCTGAACTCGGGAGAGCGAGCCCTTTCCAACGATACCCCATTCATTAAGATCCCAGCACTTTCGTGAAATCGACCAAAAATATCCCAAGGGGTACCCCTTTGCAAAATTTCCGGTTTTGGGAAAATTCTGGAGTGGCCCTTTTTTGGATGGGAAATTGTTAGGGACCTCCCAGGGAGGCTGTGAATTCAATCCCACCTCGGGCTGACCAGTATTTCCCGAGATAATGGGCATTCTGCAGCCCCCCTTGGGGAAATCACAAAAGAGGGGATAACTCCCGAACCCCTTGGAATTTCCGGACCAAATCAAGTGCGCTGAACTCGGGAGAGCGAGCCCTTTCCAACGATACCCCATTCATTAAGATCCCAGCACTTTCGTGAAATCGACCAAAAATATCCCAAGGGGTACCCCTTTGCAAAATTTCCGGTTTTGGGAAAATTCTGGAGTGGCCCTTTTTTGGATGGGAAATTGTTAGGGACCTCCCAGGGAGGCTGTGAATTCAATCCCACCGCGGGCTGACCAGTATTTCTTGAGATAATGGGCATTCTGCAGCCCCCCTTGGGGAAATCACAAAAGAGGGGATAACTCCCGAACCCCTTGGAATTTCCGGACCAAATCAAGTGCGCTGAACTCGGGAGAGCGAGCCCTTTCCAACGATACCCCATTCATTAAGATCCCAGCACTTTCGTGAAATCGACCAAAAATATCCCAAGGGGTACCCCTTTGAAAATTTTCCGGTTTTGGGAAAATTATGGAGTGGCCCTTTTTTGGATGGGAAATTGTTAGGGACCTCCCAGGGAGGCTGTGAATTCAATCCCACCTCGGGCTGACCAGTATTTCCCGAGATAATGGGCATTCTGCAGCCCCCCTTGGGGAAATCACAAAAGAGGGGATAACTCCCGAACCCCTTGGAATTTCCGGACCAAATCAAGTGCGCTGAACTCGGGAGAGCGAGCCCTTTCCAACGATACCCCATTCATTAAGATCCCAGCACTTTCGTGAAATCGACCAAAAATATCCCAAGGGGTACCCCTTTGCAAAATTTCCGGTTTTGGGAAAATTCTGGAGTGGCCCTTTTTTGGATGGGAAATTGTTAGGGACCTCCCAGGGAGGCTGTGAATTCAATCCCACCTCGGGCTGACCAGTATTTCCCGAGATAATGGGCATTCTGCAGCCCCCCTTGGGGAAATCACAAAAGAGGGGATAACTCCCGAACCCCTTGGAATTTCCGGACCAAATCAAGTGCGCTGAACTCGGGAGAGCGAGCCCTTTCCAACGATACCCCATTCATTAAGATCCCAGCACTTTCGTGAAATCGACCAAAAATATCCCAAGGGGTACCCCTTTGCAAAATTTCCGGTTTTGGGAAAATTCTGGAGTGGCCCTTTTTTGGATGGGAAATTGTTAGGGACCTCCCAGGGAGGCTGTGAATTCAATCCCACCGCGGGCTGACCAGTATTTCTTGAGATAATGGGCATTCTGCAGCCCCCCTTGGGGAAATCACAAAAGAGGGGATAACTCCCGAACCCCTTGGAATTTCCGGACCAAATCAAGTGCGCTGAACTCGGGAGAGCGAGCCCTTTCCAACGATACCCCATTCATTAAGATCCCAGCACTTTCGTGAAATCGACCAAAAATATCCCAAGGGGTACCCCTTTGAAAATTTTCCGGTTTTGGGAAAATTATGGAGTGGCCCTTTTTTGGATGGGAAATTGTTAGGGACCTCCCAGGGAGGCTGTGAATTCAATCCCACCTCGGGCTGACCAGTATTTCCCGAGATAATGGGCATTCTGCAGCCCCCCTTGGGGAAATCACAAAAGAGGGGATAACTCCCGAACCCCTTGGAATTTCCGGACCAAATCAAGTGCGCTGAACTCGGGAGAGCGAGCCCTTTCCAACGATACCCCATTCATTAAGATCCCAGCACTTTCGTGAAATCGACCAAAAATATCCCAAGGGGTACCCCTTTGCAAAATTTCCGGTTTTGGGAAAATTCTGGAGTGGCCCTTTTTTGGATGGGAAATTGTTAGGGACCTCCCAGGGAGGCTGTGAATTCAATCCCACCTCGGGCTGACCAGTATTTCCCGAGATAATGGGCATTCTGCAGCCCCCCTTGGGGAAATCACAAAAGAGGGGATAACTCCCGAACCCCTTGGAATTTCCGGACCAAATCAAGTGCGCTGAACTCGGGAGAGCGAGCCCTTTCCAACGATACCCCATTCATTAAGATCCCAGCACTTTCGTGAAATCGACCAAAAATATCCCAAGGGGTACCCCTTTGCAAAATTTCCGGTTTTGGGAAAATTCTGGAGTGGCCCTTTTTTGGATGGGAAATTGTTAGAGACCTCCCAGGGAGGCTGTGAATTCAATCCCACCTCGGGCTGACCAGTATTTCCCGAGATAATGGGCATTCTGCAGCCCCCCTTGGGGAAATCACAAAAGAGGGGATAACTCCCGAACCCCTTGGAATTTCCGGACCAAATCAAGTGCGCTGAACTCGGGAGAGCGAGCCCTTTCCAACGATACCCCATTCATTAAGATCCCAGCACTTTCGTGAAATCGACCAAAAATATCCCAAGGGGTACCCCTTTGAAAATTTTCCGGTTTTGGGAAAATTATGGAGTGGCCCTTTTTTGGATGGGAAATTGTTAGGGACCTCCCAGGGAGGCTGTGAATTCAATCCCACCTCGGGCTGACCAGTATTTCCTGAGATAATGGGCATTCTGTAGCCCCCCTTGGGGAAATCACAAAAGAGGGGATAACTCCCGAACCCCTTGGAATTTCCGGACCAAATCAAGTGCGCTGAACTCGGGAGAGCGAGCCCTTTCCAACGATACCCCATTCATTAAGATCCCAGCACTTTCGTGAAATCGACCAAAAATATCCCAAGGGGTACCCCTTTGCAAAATTTCCGGTTTTGGGAAAATTCTGGAGTGGCCCTTTTTTGGATGGGAAATTGTTAGGGACCTCCCAGGGAGGCTGTGAATTCAATCCCACCTCGGGCTGACCAGTATTTCCCGAGATAATGGGCATTCTGCAGCCCCCCTTGGGGAAATCACAAAAGAGGGGATAACTCCCGAACCCCTTGGAATTTCCGGACCAAATCAAGTGCGCTGAACTCGGGAGAGCGAGCCCTTTCCAACGATACCCCATTCATTAAGATCCCAGCACTTTCGTGAAATCGACCAAAAATATCCCAAGGGGTACCCCTTTGCAAAATTTCCGGTTTTGGGAAAATTCTGGAGTGGCCCTTTTTTGGATGGGAAATTGTTAGGGACCTCCCAGGGAGGCTGTGAATTCAATCCCACCGCGGGCTGACCAGTATTTCCCGAGATAATGGGCATTCTGCAGCCCCCCTTGGGGAAATCACAAAAGAGGGGATAACTCCCGAACCCCTTGGAATTTCCGGACCAAATTAAGTGCGCGTAACTCGGGGGAGCGAGTCCTTTCCAACGATACCCCATTCATTAAGATCCCAGCACTTTCGTGAAATCGACCAAAAATATCCCAAGGGGTACCCCTTTGAAAATTTTCCGGTTTTGGGAAAATTCTGGAGTGGCCCTTTTTTGGATGGGAAATTGTTAGGGACCTCCCAGGGAGGCTGTGAATTCAATCGCACCTCGGGCTGACCAGTATTTCCCGAGATAATGGGCATTCTGCAGCCCCCCTTGGGGAAATCACAAAAGAGGGGATAACTCCCGAACCCCTTGGAATTTCCGGACCAAATCAAGTGCGCTGAACTCGGGAGAGCGAGCCCTTTCCAACGATACCCCATTCATTAAGATCCCAGCACTTTCGTGAAATCGACCAAAAATATCCCAAGGGGTACCCCTTTGAAAATTTTCCGGTTTTGGGAAAATTCTGGAGTGGCCCTTTTTTGGATGGGAAATTGTTAGGGACCTCCCAGGGAGGCTGTGAATTCAATCCCACCTCGGGCTGACCAGTATTTCCCGAGATAATGGGCATTCTGCAGCCCCCCTTGGGGAAATCACAAAAGAGGGGATAACTCCCGAACCCCTTGGAATTTCCGGACCAAATCAAGTGCGCTGAACTCGGGAGAGCGAGCCCTTTCCAACGATACCCCATTCATTAAGATCCCAGCACTTTCGTGAAATCGACCAAAAATATCCCAAGGGGTACCCCTTTGAAAATTTTCCGGTTTTGGGAAAATTCTGAAGTGGCCCTTTTTTGGATGGGAAATTGTTAGGGACCTCCCAGGGAGGCTGTGAATTCAATCCCACCTCGGGCTGACCAGTATTTCCCGAGATAATGGGCATTCTGCAGCCCCCCTTGGGGAAATCACAAAAGAGGGGATAACTCCCGAACCCCTTGGAATTTCCGGGCCAAATCAAGTGCGCTGAACTCGGGAGAGCGAGCCCTTTCCAACGATACCCCATTCATTAAGATCCCAGCACTTTCGTGAAATCGACCAAAAATATCCCAAGGGGTACCCCTTTGAAAATTTTCCGGTTTTGGGAAAATTCTGGAGTGGCCCTTTTTTGGATGGGAAATTGTTAGGGACCTCCCAGGGAGGCTGTGAATTCAATCCCACCTCGGGCTGACCAGTATTTCCCGAGATAATGGGCATTCTGCAGCCCCCCTTGGGGAAATCACAAAAGAGGGGATAACTCCCAAACCCCTTGGAACTTCCGGGCCAAATCAAGTGCGCTGAACTCGGGAGAGCGAGCCCTTTCCAACGATACCCCATTCATTAAGATCCCAGCACTTTCGTGAAATCGACCAAAAATATCTCAAGGGGTACCCCTTTGAAAATTTTCCGGTTTTGGGAAAATTCTGGAGTGGCCCTTTTTTGGATGGGAAATTGTTAGGGACCTCCCAGGGAGGCTGTGAATTCAATCCCACCTCGGGCTGACCAGTATTTCCCGAGATAATGGGCATTCTGCAGCCCCCCTTGGGGAAATCATAAAAGAGGGGATTACTCCCGAACCCCTTGGAATTTCTGGACCAAATCAAGTGCGCTGAACTCGGGAGAGCGAGCCCTTTCCAACGATACCCTATTCATTAAGATCCCAGCACTTTCGTGAAATCGACCAAAAATATCCCAAGGGGTACCCCTTTGAAAATTTTCCGGTTTTGGGAAAATTCTGGAGTGGCCCTTTTTTGGATGGGAAATTGTTAGGGACCTCCCAGGGAGGCTGTGAATTCAATCCCACCTCGGGCTGACCAGTATTTCCCGAGATAATGGGCATTCTGCAGCCCCCCTTGGGGAAATCACAAAAGAGGGGATAACCCCCGAACCCCTTGGAATTTCCGGACCAAATCAAGTGCGCTGAACTCGGGAGAGCGAGCCCTTTCCAATGATACCCCATTCATTAAGATCCCAGCACTTTCGTGAAATCGACCAAAAATATCCCAAGGGGTACCCCTTTGAAAATTTTCCGGTTTTGGGAAAATTCTGGAGTGGCCCTTTTTTGGATGGGAAATTGTTAGGGACCTCCCAGGGAGGCTGTGAATTCAATCCCACCTCGGGCTGACCAGTATTTCCCGAGATAATGGGCATTCTGCAGCCCCCCTTGGGGAAATCACAAAAGAGGGGATAACTCCCGAACCCCTTGGAATTTCTGGACCAAATCAAGTGCGCTGAACTCGGGAGAGCGAGCCCTTTCCAACGATACCCCATTCATTAAGATCCCAGCACTTTCGTGAAATCGACCAAAAATATCCCAAGGGGTACCCCTTTGAAAATTTTCCGGTTTTGGGAAAATTCTGGAGTGGCCCTTTTTTGGATGGGAAATTGTTAGGGACCTCCCAGGGAGGCTGTGAATTCAATCCCACCTCGGGCTGACCAGTATTTCCCGAGATAATGGGCATTCTGCAGCCCCCCTTGGGGAAATCACAAAAGAGGGGATAACTCCCGAACCCCTTGGAATTTCCGGACCAAATCAAGTGCGCTGAACTCGGGAGAGCGAGCCCTTTCCAACGATACCCCATTCATTAAGATCCCAGCACTTTCGTGAAATCGACCAAAAATGTCCCAAGGGGTACCCCTTTGAAAATTTTCCGGTTTTGGGAAAATTCTGGAGTGGCCCTTTTTTGGATGGGAAATTGTTAGGGACCTCCCAGGGAGGCTGTGAATTCAATCCCACCTCGGGCTGACCAGTATTTCCCGAGATAATGGGCATTCTGCAGCCCCCCTTGGGGAAATCACAAAAGAGGGGATAACTCCCGAACCCCTTGGAATTTCTGGACCAAATCAAGTGCGCTGAACTCGGGAGAGCGAGCCCTTTCCAACGATACCCCATTCATTAAGATCCCAGCACTTTCGTGAAATCGACCAAAAATATCCCAAGGGGTACCCCTTTGAAAATTTTCCGGTTTTGGGAAAATTCTGGAGTGGCCCTTTTTTGGATGGGAAATTGTTAGGGACCTCCCAGGGAGGCTGTGAATTTAATCCCACCTCGGGCTGACCAGTATTTCCCGAGATAATGGGCATTCTGCAGCCCCCCTTGGGGAAATCACAAAAGAGGGGATAACTCCCGAACCCCTTGGAATTTCTGGACCAAATCAAGTGCGCTGAACTCGGGAGGGAGAGCGAGCCCTTTCCAACGATACCCCATTCATTAAGATCCCAGCACTTTCGTGAAATCGACCAAAAATATCCCAGTACCCCTTTGAAAATTTTCCGGTTTTGGGAAAATTCTGGAGTGGCCCTTTTTTGGATGGGAAATTGTTAGGGACCTCCCAGGGAGGCTGTGAATTTAATCCCACCTCGGGCTGACCAGTATTTCCCGAGATAATGGGCATTCTGCAGCCCCCCTTGGGGAAATCACAAAAGAGGGGATAACTCCCGAACCCCTTGGAATTTCCGGACCAAATCAAGTGCGCTGAACTCGGGAGAGCGAGCCCTTTCCAACGATACCCCATTCATTAAGATCCCAGCACTTTCGTGAAATCGACCAAAAATATCCCAAGGGGTACCCCTTTGAAAATTTTCCGGTTTTGGGAAAATTCTGGAGTGGCCCTTTTTTGGATGGGAAATTGTTAGGGACCTCCCAGGGAGGCTGTGAATTCAATCCCACCTCGGGCTGACCAGTATTTCCCGAGATAATGGGCATTCTGCAGCCCCCCTTGGGGAAATCACAAAAGAGGGGATAACTCCCGAACCCCTTGGAATTTCTGGACCAAATCAAGTGCGCTGAACTCGGGAGAGCGAGCCCTTTCCAACGATACCCCATTCATTAAGATCCCAGCACTTTCGTGAAATCGACCAAAAATATCCCAAGGGGTACCCCTTTGAAAATTTTCCGGTTTTGGGAAAATTCTGGAGTGGCCCTTTTTTGGATGGGAAATTGTTAGGGACCTCCCAGGGAGGCTGTGAATTCAATCCCACCTCGGGCTGACCAGTATTTCCCGAGATAATGGGCATTCTGCAGCCCCCCTTGGGGAAATCACAAAAGAGGGGATAACTCCCGAACCCCTTGGAATTTCTGGACCAAATCAAGTGCGCTGAACTCGGGAGAGCGAGCCCTTTCCAACGATACCCCATTCATTAAGATCCCAGCACTTTCGTGAAATCGACCAAAAATATCCCAAGGGGTACCCCTTTGAAAATTTTCCGGTTTTGGGAAAATTCTGGAGTGGCCCTTTTTTGGATGGGAAATTGTTAGGGACCTCCCAGGGAGGCTGTGAATTCAATCCCACCTCGGGCTGACCAGTATTTCCCGAGATAATGGGCATTCTGCAGCCCCCCTTGGGGAAATCACAAAAGAGGGGATAACTCCCGAACCCCTTGGAATTTCTGGACCAAATCAAGTGCGCTGAACTCGGGAGAGCGAGCCCTTTCCAACGATACCCCATTCATTAAGATCCCAGCACTTTCGTGAAATCGACCAAAAATATCCCAAGGGGTACCCCTTTGAAAATTTTCCGGTTTTGGGAAAATTCTGGAGTGGCCCTTTTTTGGATGGGAAATTGTTAGGGACCTCCCAGGGAGGCTGTGAATTCAATCCCACCTCGGGCTGACCAGTATTTCCCGAGATAATGGGCATTCTGCAGCCCCCCTTGGGGAAATCACAAAAGAGGGGATAACTCCCGAACCCCTTGGAATTTCCGGACCAAATCAAGTGCGCTGAACTCGGGAGAGCGAGCCCTTTCCAACGATACCCCATTCATTAAGATCCCAGCACTTTCGTGAAATCGACCAAAAATGTCCCAAGGGGTACCCCTTTGAAAATTTTCCGGTTTTGGGAAAATTCTGGAGTGGCCCTTTTTTGGATGGGAAATTGTTAGGGACCTCCCAGGGAGGCTGTGAATTCAATCCCACCTCGGGCTGACCAGTATTTCCCGAGATAATGGGCATTCTGCAGCCCCCCTTGGGGAAATCACAAAAGAGGGGATAACTCCCGAACCCCTTGGAATTTCCGGACCAAATCAAGTGCGCTGAACTCGGGAGAGCGAGCCCTTTCCAATGATACCCCATTCATTAAGATCCCAGCACTTTCGTGAAATCGACCAAAAATATCCCAAGGGGTACCCCTTTGAAAATTTTCCGGTTTTGGGAAAATTCTGGAGTGGCCCTTTTTTGGATGGGAAATTGTTAGGGACCTCCCAGGGAGGCTGTGAATTCAATCCCACCTCGGGCTGACCAGTATTTCCCGAGATAATGGGCATTCTGCAGCCCCCCTTGGGGAAATCACAAAAGAGGGGATAACTCCCGAACCCCTTGGAATTTCTTTACCAAATCAAGTGCGCTGAACTCGGGAGAGCGAGCCCTTTCCAACGATACCCCATTCATTAAGATCCCAGCACTTTCGTGAAATCGACCAAAAATATCCCAAGGGGTACCCCTTTGAAAATTTTCCGGTTTTGGGAAAATTCTGGAGTGGCCCTTTTTTGGATGGGAAATTGTTAGGGACCTCCCAGGGAGGCTGTGAATTCAATCCCACCTCGGGCTGACCAGTATTTCCCGAGATAATGGGCATTCTGCAGCCCCCCTTGGGGAAATCACAAAAGAGGGGATAACTCCCGAACCCCTTGGAATTTCTGGACCAAATCAAGTGCGCTGAACTCGGGAGAGCGAGCCCTTTCCAACGATACCCCATTCATTAAGATCCCAGCACTTTCGTGAAATCGACCAAAAATATCCCAAGGGGTACCCCTTTGAAAATTTTCCGGTTTTGGGAAAATTCTGGAGTGGCCCTTTTTTGGATGGGAAATTGTTAGGGACCTCCCAGGGAGGCTGTGAATTCAATCCCACCTCGGGCTGACCAGTATTTCCCGAGATAATGGGCATTCTGCAGCCCCCCTTGGGGAAATCACAAAAGAGGGGATAACTCCCGAACCCCTTGGAATTTCTGGACCAAATCAAGTGCGCTGAACTCGGGAGAGCGAGCCCTTTCCAACGATACCCCATTCATTAAGATCCCAGCACTTTCGTGAAATCGACCAAAAATATCCCAAGGGGTACCCCTTTGAAAATTTTCCGGTTTTGGGAAAATTCTGGAGTGGCCCTTTTTTGGATGGGAAATTGTTAGGGACCTCCCAGGGAGGCTGTGAATTTAATCCCACCTCGGGCTGACCAGTATTTCCCGAGATAATGGGCATTCTGCAGCCCCCCTTGGGGAAATCACAAAAGAGGGGATAACTCCCGAACCCCTTGGAATTTCCGGACCAAATCAAGTGCGCTGAACTCGGGAGAGCGAGCCCTTTCCAACGATACCCCATTCATTAAGATCCCAGCACTTTCGTGAAATCGACCAAAAATATCCCAAGGGGTACCCCTTTGAAAATTTTCCGGTTTTGGGAAAATTCTGGAGTGACCCTTTTTTGGATGGGAAATTGTTAGGGACCTCCCAGGGAGGCTGTGAATTCAATCCCACCTCGGGCTGACCAGTATTTCCCGAGATAATGGGCATTCTGCAGCCCCCCTTGGGGAAATCACAAAAGAGGGGATAACTCCCGAACCCCTTGGAATTTCCGGACCAAATCAAGTGCGCTGAACTCGGGAGAGCGAGCCCTTTCCAACGATACCCCATTCATTAAGATCCCAGCACTTTCGTGAAATCGACCAAAAATATCCCCAGGGGTACCCCTTTGAAAATTTTCCGGTTTTGGGAAAATTCTGGAGTGGCCCTTTTTTGGATGGGAAATTGTTAGGGACCTCCCAGGGAGGCTGTGAATTCAATCCCACCTCGGGCTGACCAGTATTTCCCGAGATAATGGGCATTCTGCAGCCCCCCTTGGGGAAATCACAAAAGAGGGGATAACTCCCGAACCCCTTGGAATTTCCGGACCAAATCAAGTGCGCTGAACTCGGGAGAGCGAGCCCTTTCCAACGATACCCCATTCATTAAGATCCCAGCACTTTCGTGAAATCGACCAAAAATATCCCAAGGGGTACCCCTTTGAAAATTTTCCGGTTTTGGGAAAATTCTGGAGTGGCCCTTTTTTGGATGGGAAATTGTTAGGGACCTCCCAGGGAGGCTGTGAATTCAATCCCACCTCGGGCTGACCAGTATTTCCCGAGATAATGGGCATTCTGCAGCCCCCCTTGGGGAAATCACAAAAGAGGGGATAACTCCCGAACCCCTTGGAATTTCTGGACCAAATCAAGTGCGCTGAACTCGGGAGAGCGAGCCCTTTCCAACGATACCCCATTCATTAAGATCCCAGCACTTTCGTGAAATCGACCAAAAATATCCCAAGGGGTACCCCTTTGAAAATTTTCCGGTTTTGGGAAAATTCTGGAGTGGCCCTTTTTTGGATGGGAAATTGTTAGGGACCTCCCAGGGAGGCTGTGAATTCAATCCCACCTCGGGCTGACCAGTATTTCCCGAGATAATGGGCATTCTGCAGCCCCCCTTGGGGAAATCACAAAAGAGGGGATAACTCCCGAACCCCTTGGAATTTCCGGACCAAATCAAGTGCGCTGAACTCGGGAGAGCGAGCCCTTTCCAACGATACCCCATTCATTAAGATCCCAGCACTTTCGTGAAATCGACCAAAAATATCCCCAGGGGTACCCCTTTGAAAATTTTCCGGTTTTGGGAAAATTCTGGAGTGGCCCTTTTTTGGATGGGAAATTGTTAGGGACCTCCCAGGGAGGCTGTGAATTCAATCCCACCTCGGGCTGACCAGTATTTCCCGAGATAATGGGCATTCTGCAGCCCCCCTTGGGGAAATCACAAAAGAGGGGATAACTCCCGAACCCCTTGGAATTTCCGGACCAAATCAAGTGCGCTGAACTCGGGAGAGCGAGCCCTTTCCAACGATACCCCATTCATTAAGATCCCAGCACTTTCGTGAAATCGACCAAAAATATCCCAAGGGGTACCCCTTTGAAAATTTTCCGGTTTTGGGAAAATTCTGAAGTGGCCCTTTTTTGGATGGGAAATTGTTAGGGACCTCCCAGGGAGGCTGTGAATTCAATCCCACCTCGGGCTGACCAGTATTTCCCGAGATAATGGGCATTCTGCAGCCCCCCTTGGGGAAATCACAAAAGAGGGGATAACTCCCGAACCCCTTGGAATTTCCGGACCAAATCAAGTGCGCTGAACTCGGGAGAGCGAGCCCTTTCCAACGATACCCCATTCATTAAGATCCCAGCACTTTCGTGAAATCGACCAAAAATATCCCAAGGGGTACCCCTTTGAAAATTTTCCGGTTTTGGGAAAATTCTGGAGTGGCCCTTTTTTGGATGGGAAATTGTTAGGGACCTCCCAGGGAGGCTGTGAATTCAATCCCACCTCGGGCTGACCAGTATTTCCCGAGATAATGGGTATTCTGCAGCCCCCCTTGGGGAAATCACAAAAGAGGGGATAACTCCCGAACCCCTTGGAATTTCCGGACCAAATCAAGTGCGCTGAACTTGGGAGAGCAAGCCCTTTCCAACGATACCCCATTCATTAAGATCCCAGCACTTTCGTGAAATCGACCAAAAATATCCCCAGGGGTACCCCTTTGAAAATTTTCCGGTTTTGGGAAAATTCTGGAGTGGCCCTTTTTTGGATGGGAAATTGTTAGGGACCTCCCAGGGAGGCTGTGAATTCAATCCCACCTCGGGCTGACCAGTATTTCCCGAGATAATGGGCATTCTGCAGCCCCCCTTGGGGAAATCACAAAAGAGGGGATAACTCCCGAACCCCTTGGAATTTCCGGACCAAATCAAGTGCGCTGAACTCGGGAGAGCGAGCCCTTTCCAACGATACCCCATTCATTAAGATCCCAGCACTTTCGTGAAATCGACCAAAAATATCCCAAGGGGTACCCCTTTGAAAATTTTCCGGTTTTGGGAAAATTCTGAAGTGGCCCTTTTTTGGATGGGAAATTGTTAGGGACCTCCCAGGGAGGCTGTGAATTCAATCCCACCTCGGGCTGACCAGTATTTCCCGAGATAATGGGCATTCTGCAGCCCCCCTTGGGGAAATCACAAAAGAGGGGATAACTCCCGAACCCCTTGGAATTTCCGGACCAAATCAAGTGCGCTGAACTCGGGAGAGCGAGCCCTTTCCAACGATACCCCATTCATTAAGATCCCAGCACTTTCGTGAAATCGACCAAAAATATCCCAAGGGGTACCCCTTTGAAAATTTGCCGGTTTTGGGAAAATTCTGGAGTGGCCCTTTTTTGGATGGGAAATTGTTAGGGACCTCCCAGGGAGGCTGTGAATTCAATCCCACCTCGGGCTGACCAGTATTTCCCGAGATAATGGGCATTCTGCAGCCCCCCTTGGGGAAATCACAAAAGAGGGGATAACTCCCGAACCCCTTGGAATTTCCGGACCAAATCAAGTGCGCTGAACTCGGGAGAGCGAGCCCTTTCCAACGATACCCCATTCATTAAGATCCCAGCACTTTCGTGAAATCGACCAAAAATATCCCAAGGGGTACCCCTTTGAAAATTTTCCGGTTTTGGGAAAATTCTGAAGTGGCCCTTTTTTGGATGGGAAATTGTTAGGGACCTCCCAGGGAGGCTGTGAATTCAATCCCACCTCGGGCTGACCAGTATTTCCCGAGATAATGGGCATTCTGCAGCCCCCCTTGGGGAAATCACAAAAGAGGGGATAACTCCCGAACCCCTTGGAATTTCCGGACCAAATCAAGTGCGCTGAACTCGGGAGAGCGAGCCCTTTCCAACGATACCCCATTCATTAAGATCCCAGCACTTTCGTGAAATCGACCAAAAATATCCCAAGGGGTACCCCTTTGAAAATTTTCCGGTTTTGGGAAAATTCTGAAGTGGCCCTTTTTTGGATGGGAAATTGTTAGGGACCTCCCAGGGAGGCTGTGAATTCAATCCCACCTCGGGCTGACCAGTATTTCCCGAGATAATGGGCATTCTGCAGCCCCCCTTGGGGAAATCACAAAAGAGGGGATAACTCCCGAACCCCTTGGAATTTCCGGACCAAATCAAGTGCGCTGAACTCGGGAGAGCAAGCCCTTTCCAACGATACCCCATTCATTAAGATCCCAGCACTTTCGTGAAATCGACCAAAAATATCCCCAGGGGTACCCCTTTGAAAATTTTCCGGTTTTGGGAAAATTCTGAAGTGGCCCTTTTTTGGATGGGAAATTGTTAGGGACCTCCCAGGGAGGCTGTGAATTCAATCCCACCTCGGGCTGACCAGTATTTCCCGAGATAATGGGCATTCTGCAGCCCCCCTTGGGGAAATCACAAAAGAGGGGATAACTCCCGAACCCCTTGGAATTTCCGGACCAAATCAAGTGCGCTGAACTCGGGAGAGCGAGCCCTTTCCAACGATACCCCATTCATTAAGATCCCAGCACTTTCGTGAAATCGACCAAAAATATCCCAAGGGGTACCCCTTTGAAAATTTTCCGGTTTTGGGAAAATTCTGAAGTGGCCCTTTTTTGGATGGGAAATTGTTAGGGACCTCCCAGGGAGGCTGTGAATTCAATCCCACCTCGGGCTGACCAGTATTTCCCGAGATAATGGGCATTCTGCAGCCCCCCTTGGGGAAATCACAAAAGAGGGGATAACTCCCGAACCCCTTGGAATTTCCGGACCAAATCAAGTGCGCTGAACTCGGGAGAGCGAGCCCTTTCCAACGATACCCCATTCATTAAGATCCCAGCACTTTCGTGAAATCGACCAAAAATATCCCAAGGGGTACCCCTTTGAAAATTTTCCGGTTTTGGGAAAATTCTGAAGTGGCCCTTTTTTGGATGGGAAATTGTTAGGGACCTCCCAGGGAGGCTGTGAATTCAATCCCACCTCGGGCTGACCAGTATTTCCCGAGATAATGGGCATTCTGCAGCCCCCCTTGGGGAAATCACAAAAGAGGGGATAACTCCCGAACCCCTTGGAATTTCCGGACCAAATCAAGTGCGCTGAACTCGGGAGAGCGAGCCCTTTCCAACGATACCCCATTCATTAAGATCCCAGCACTTTCGTGAAATCGACCAAAAATATGCCAAGGGGTACCCCTTTGAAAATTTTCCGGTTTTGGGAAAATTCTGAAGTGGCCCTTTTTTGGATGGGAAATTGTTAGGGACCTCCCAGGGAGGCTGTGAATTCAATCCCACCTCGGGCTGACCAGTATTTCCCGAGATAATGGGCATTCTGCAGCCCCCCTTGGGGAAATCACAAAAGAGGGGATAACTCCCGAACCCCTTGGAATTTCCGGACCAAATCAAGTGCGCTGAACTCGGGAGAGCGAGCCCTTTCCAACGATACCCCATTCATTAAGATCCCAGCACTTTCGTGAAATCGACCAAAAATATCCCAAGGGGTACCCCTTTGAAAATTTTCCGGTTTTGGGAAAATTCTGGAGTGGCCCTTTTTGGATGGGAAATTGTTAGGGACCTCCCAGGGAGGCTGTGAATTCAATCCCACCTCGGGCTGACCAGTATTTCCCGAGATAATGGGCATTCTGCAGCCCCCCTTTGGGAAATCACAAAAGAGGGGATAACTCCCGAACCCCTTGGAATTTCCGGACCAAATCAAGTGCGCTGAACTCGGGAGAGCGAGCCCTTTCCAACGATACCCCATTCATTAAGATCCCAGCACTTTCGTGAAATCGACCAAAAATATCCCAAAAATTTTCCGGTTTTGGGAAAATTCTGGAGTGGCCCTTTTTTGGATGGGAAATTGTTAGGGACCTCCCAGGGAGGCTGTGAATTCAATCCCACCTCGGGCTGACCAGTATTTCCCGAGATAATGGGCATTCTGCAGCCCCCCTTGGGGAAATCACAAAAGAGGGGATAACTCCCGAACCCCTTGGAATTTCCGGACCAAATCAAGTGCGCTGAACTCGGGAGAGCGAGCCCTTTCCAACGATACCCCATTCATTAAGATCCCAGCACTTTCGTGAAATCGACCAAAAATATCCCAAGGGGTACCCCTTTGAAAATTTGCCGGTTTTGGGAAAATTCTGGAGTGGCCCTTTTTTGGATGGGAAATTGTTAGGGACCTCCCAGGGAGGCTGTGAATTCAATCCCACCTCGGGCTGACCAGTATTTCCCGAGATAATGGGCATTCTGCAGCCCCCCTTGGGGAAATCACAAAAGAGGGGATAACTCCCGAACCCCTTGGAATTTCCGGACCAAATCAAGTGCGCTGAACTCGGGAGAGCGAGCCCTTTCCAACGATACCCCATTCATTAAGATCCCAGCACTTTCGTGAAATCGACCAAAAATATCCCAAGGGGTACCCCTTTGAAAATTTTCCGGTTTTGGGAAAATTCTGGAGTGGCCCTTTTTTGGATGGGAAATTGTTAGGGACCTCCCAGGGAGGCTGTGAATTCAATCCCACCTCGGGCTGACCAGTATTTCCCGAGATAATGGGCATTCTGCAGCCCCCCTTGGGGAAATCACAAAAGAGGGGATAACTCCCGAACCCCTTGGAATTTCCGGACCAAATCAAGTGCGCTGAACTCGGGAGAGCGAGCCCTTTCCAATGATACCCCATTCATTAAGATCCCAGCACTTTCGTGAAATCGACCAAAAATATCCCAAGGGGTACCCCTTTGAAAATTTTCCGGTTTTGGGAAAATTCTGGAGTGGCCCTTTTTTGGATGGGAAATTGTTAGGGACCTCCCAGGGAGGCTGTGAATTCAATCCCACCTCGGGCTGACCAGTATTTCCCGAGATAATGGGCATTCTGCAGCCCCCCTTGGGGAAATCACAAAAGAGGGGATAACTCCCGAACCCCTTGGAATTTCCGGACCAAATCAAGTGCGCTCAACTCGGGAGAGCGAGCCCTTTCCAACGATACCCCATTCATTAAGATCCCAGCACTTTCGTGAAATCGACCAAAAATATCCCCAGGGGTACCCCTTTGAAAATTTTCCGGTTTTGGGAAAATTCTGGAGTGGCCCTTTTTTGGATGGGAAATTGTTAGGGACCTCCCAGGGAGGCTGTGAATTCAATCCCACCTCGGGCTGACCAGTATTTCCCGAGATAATGGGCATTCTGCAGCCCCCCTTGGGGAAATCACAAAAGAGGGGATAACTCCCGAACCCCTTGGAATTTCCGGACCAAATCAAGTGCGTTGAACTCGGGAGAGCGAGCCCTTTCCAACGATACCCCATTCATTAAGATCCCAGCACTTTCGTGAAATCGACCAAAAATATCCCAAGGGGTACCCCTTTGAAAATTTTCCGGTTTTGGGAAAATTCTGGAGTGGCCCTTTTTTGGATGGGAAATTGTTAGGGACCTCCCAGGGAGGCTGTGAATTCAATCCCACCTCGGGCTGACCAGTATTTCCCGAGATAATGGGCATTCTGCAGCCCCCCTTGGGGAAATCACAAAAGAGGGGATAACTCCCGAACCCCTTGGAATTTCCGGACCAAATCAAGTGCGCTGAACTCGGGAGAGCGAGCCCTTTCCAACGATACCCCATTCATTAAGATCCCAGCACTTTCGTGAAATCGACCAAAAATATCCCAAGGGGTACCCCTTTGAAAATTTTCCGGTTTTGGGAAAATTCTGGAGTGGCCCTTTTTTGGATGGGAAATTGTTAGGGACCTCCCAGGGAGGCTGTGAATTCAATCCCACCCAGGGCTGACCAGTATTTCCCGAGATAATGGGCATTCTGCAGCCCCCCTTGGGGAAATCACAAAAGAGGGGATAACTCCCGAACCCCTTGGAATTTCCGGACCAAATTAAGTGCGCGGAACTCGGGAGAGCGAGCCCTTTCCAACGATACCCCATTCATTAAGATCCCAGCACTTTCGTGAAATCGACCAAAAATATCCCAAGGGGTACCCCTTTGAAAATTTTCCGGTTTTGGGAAAATTCTGGAGTGGCCCTTTTTTGGATGGGAAATTGTTAGGGACCTCCCAGGGAGGCTGTGAATTCAATCCCACCCAGGGCTGACCAGTATTTCCCGAGATAATGGGCATTCTGCAGCCCCCCTTGGGGAAATCACAAAAGAGGGGATAACTCCCGAACCCCTTGGAATTTCCGGACCAAATCAAGTGCGTTGAACTCGGGAGAGCGAGCCCTTTCCAACGATACCCCATTCATTAAGATCCCAGCACTTTCGTGAAATCGACCAAAAATATCCCAAGGGGTACCCCTTTGAAAATTTTCCGGTTTTGGGAAAATTCTGGAGTGGCCCTTTTTTGGATGGGAAATTGTTAGGGACCTCCCAGGGAGGCTGTGAATTCAATCCCACCCCGGGCTGACCAGTATTTCCCGAGATAATGGGCATTCTGCAGCCCCCCTTGGGGAAATCACAAAAGAGGGGATAACTCCCGAACCCCTTGGAATTTCTGGACCAAATCAAGTGCGCTGAACTCGGGGGAGCGAGCCCTTTCCAACGATACCCCAGTCATTAAGATCCCAACACTTTCGTGAAATCGACCAAAAATATCCCAAGGGGTACCCCTTTGAAAATTTTCCGGTTTTGGGAAAATTCTGGAGTGGCCCTTTTTTGGATGGGAAATTGTTAGGGACCTCCCAGGGAGGCTGTTAATTCAATCCCACCTCGGGCTGACCAGTATTTCCCGAGATAATGGGCATTCTGCAGCCCCCCTTGGGGAAATCACAAAAGGGGGGATAACTCCCGAACCCCTTGGAATTTCCGGACCAAATTAAGTGCGCGGAACTCGGGGGAGCGAGTCCTTTCCCACGATACCCCATTCATTAAGATCCCAGCACTTTCGTGAAATCGACCAAAAATATCCCAAGGGGTACCCCTTTGAAAATTTTCCGGTTTTGGGAAAATTCTGGAGTGGCTCTTTTTTGGATGGGAAATTGTTAGGGACCTCCCAGGGAGGCTGTGAATTCAATCCCACCTCGGGCTGACCAGTATTTCCCGAGATAATGGGCATTCTGCAGCCCCCCTTGGGGAAATCACAAAAGGGGGGATAACTCCCGAACCCCTTGGAATTTCCGGACCAAATAAAGTGCGCGGAACTCGGGGGAGCGAGTCCTTTCCAACGATACCCCATTCATTAAGATCCCAGCACTTTCGTGAAATCGACCAAAAATATCCCAAGGGGTACCCCTTTGAAAATTTTCCGGTTTTGGGAAAATTCTGGAGTGGCCCTTTTTTGGATGGGAAATTGTTAGGGACCTCCCAGGGAGGCTGTGAATTCAATCCCACCTCGGGCTGACCAGTATTTCCCGAGATAATGGGCATTCTGCAGCCCCCCTTGGGGAAATCACAAAAGGGGGGATAACTCCCGAACCCCTTGGAATTTCCGGACCAAATAAAGTGCGCGGAACTCGGGGGAGCGAGTCCTTTCCAACGATACCCCATTCATTAAGATCCCAGCACTTTCGTGAAATCGACCAAAAATATCCCAAGGGGTACCCCTTTGAAAATTTTCCGGTTTTGGGAAAATTCTGGAGTGGCCCTTTTTTGGATGGGAAATTGTTAGGGACCTCCCAGGGAGGCTGTGAATTCAATCCCACCTCGGGCTGACCAGTATTTCCCGAGATAATGGGCATTCTGCAGCCCCCCTTGGGGAAATCACAAAAGAGGGGATAACTCCCGAACCCCTTGGAATTTCCGGACCAAGTCAAGTGCGCTGAACTCGGGGGAGCGAGCCCTTTCCAACGATACCCCATTCATTAAGATCCCAGCACTTTTGTGAAATCGACCAAAAATATCCCAAGGGGTACCCCTTTGAAAATTTTCCGGTTTTGGGAAAATTCTGGAGTGGCCCTTTTTTGGATGGGAAATTGTTAGGGACCTCCTAAGGAGGCTGTGAATTCAATCCCACCCCGGGCTGACCAGTATTTCCCGAGATAATGGGCATTCTGCAGCCCCCCTTGGGGAAATCACAAAAGAGGGGATAACTCCCGAACCCCTTGGAATTTCTGGATCAAATCAAGTGCGCTGAACTCGGGAGAGAGAGCCCTTTCCAACGATACCCCATTCATTAAGATCCCAGCACTTTCGTGAAATCGACCAAAAATATCCCAAGGGGTACCCCTTTGAAAATTTTCCGGTTTTGGGAAAATTCTGGAGTGGCCCTTTTTTGGATGGGAAATTGTTAGGGACCTCCTAAGGAGGCTGTGAATTCAATCCCACCCCGGGCTGACCAGTATTTCCCAAAATAATGGGCATTCTGCAGCCCCCCTTGGGGAAATCACAAAAGAGGGGATAACTCCCGAACCCCTTGGAATTTCCGGACCAAATCAAGTGCGCTGAACTCGGGAGAGCGAGCCCTTTCCAACGATACCCCATTCATTAAGATCCCATCACTTTCGTGAAATCGACCAAAAATATCCCAAGGGGTACCCCTTTGAAAATTTTCCGGTTTTGGGAAAATTCTGGAGTGGCCCTTTTTGGATGGGAAATTGTTAGGGACCTCCCAGGGAGGCTGTGAATTCAATCCCACCCCGGGCTGACCAGTATTTCCCGAGATAATGGGCATTCTGCAGCCCCCCTTGGGGAAATCACAAAAGAGGGGATAACTCCCGAACCCCTTGGAATTTCTGGACCAAATCAAGTGCGCTGAACTCGGGGGAGCGAGCCCTTTCCAACGATACCCCAGTCATTAAGATCCCAACACTTTCGTGAAATCGACCAAAAATATCCCAAGGGGTACCCCTTTGAAAATTTTCCGGTTTTGGGAAAATTCTGGAGTGGCCCTTTTTTGGATGGGAAATTGTTAGGGACCTCCCAGGGAGGCTGTGAATTCAATCCCACCACGGGCTGACCAGTATTTCCCGAGATAATGGGCATTCTGCAGCCCCCCTTGGGGAAATCACAAAAGAGGGGATAACTCCCGAACCCCTTGGAATTTCTGGACCAAATCAAGTGCGCTGAACTCGGGAGAGCGAGCCCTTTCCAACGATACCCCAAATTTGTTAGGGACCTCCCAGGGAGGCTGTGAATTCAATCGCACCCCGGGCTGACCAGTATTTCCCGAGATAATGGGCATTCTGCAGCCCCCCTTGGGGAAATCACAAAAGAGGGGATAACTCCCGAACCCCTTGGAATTTCTGGACCAAATCAAGTGCGCTGAACTCGGGGGAGCGAGCCCTTTCCAACGATACCCCATTCATTAAGATCCCAACACTTTCGTGAAATTGACCAAAAATATCCCAAGGGGTACCCCTTTGAAAATTTTCCGGTTTTGGGAAAATTCTGGAGTGGCCCTTTTTTGGATGGGAAATTGTTAGGGACCTCCCAGGGAGGCTGTGAATTCAATCCCACCACGGGCTGACCAGTATTTCCCGAGATAATGGGCATTCTGCAGCCCCCCTTGGGGAAATCACAAAAGAGGGGATAACTCCCGAACCCCTTGGAATTTCTGGACCAAATCAAGTGCGCTGAACTCGGGAGAGCGAGCCCTTTCCAACGATACCCCAAATTTGTTAGGGACCTCCCAGGGAGGCTGTGAATTCAATCGCACCCCGGGCTGACCAGTATTTCCCGAGATAATGGGCATTCTGCAGCCCCCGTTGGGGAAATCACAAAAGAGGGGATAACTCCCGAACCCCTTGGAATTTCTGGACCAAATCAAGTGCGCTGAACTCGGGGGAGCGAGCCCTTTCCAACGATACCCCATTCATTAAGATCCCAGCACTTTCGTGAAATCGACCAAAAATATCCCAAGGGGTACCCCTTTGAAAATTTTCCGGTTTTGGGAAAATTCTGGAGTGGCCCTTTTTTGGATGGGAAATTGTTAGGGACCTCCCAGGGAGGCTGTGAATTCAATCCCACCCCGGGCTGACCAGTATTTCCCGAGATAATGGGCATTCTGCAGCCCCCTTGGGGAAATCACAAAAGAGGGGATAACTCCCGAACCCCTTGGAATTTCTGGACCAAATCAAGTGCGCTGAACTCGGGAGAGCGAGCCCTTTGCAACGATACCCCATTCATTAAGATCCCAGCACTTTCGTGAAATCGACCAAAAATATCCCAAGGGGTACCCCTTTGAAAATTTTCCGGTTTTGGGAAAATTCTGGAGTGGCCCTTTTTTGGATGGGAAATTGTTAGGGACCTCCCAGGGAGGCTGTGAATTCAATCCCACCCCGGGCTGACCAGTATTTCCCGAGATAATGGGCATTCTGCAGCCCCCCTTGGGGAAATCACAAAAGAGGGGATAACTCCCGAACCCCTTGGAATTTCTGGATCAAATCAAGTGCGCTGAACTCGGGGGAGCGAGCCCTTTCCAACGATACCCCATTCATTAAGATCCCAGCACTTTCGTGAAATCGACCAAAAATATCCCAAGGGGTACCCCTTTGAAAATTTTCCGGTTTTGGGAAAATTCTGGAGTGGCCCTTTTTTGGATGGGAAATTGTTAGGGACCTCCCAGGGAGGCTGTGAATTCAATCCCACCCCGGGCTGACCAGTATTTCCCGAGATAATGGGCATTCTGCAGCCCCCTTGGGGAAATCACAAAAGAGGGGATAACTCCCGAACCCCTTGGAATTTCTGGACCAAATCAAGTGCGCTGAACTCGGGAGAGCGAGCCCTTTCCAACGATACCCCATTCATTAAGATCCCAGCACTTTCGTGAAATCGACAAAAAATATCCCAAGGGGTACCCCTTTGAAAATTTTCCGGTTTTGGGAAAATTCTGGAGTGGCCCTTTTTGGATGGGAAATTGTTAGGGACCTCCCAGGGAGGCTGTGAATTCAATCCCACCCCGGGCTGACCAGTATTTCCCGAGATAATGGGCATTCTGCAGCCCCCCTTGGGGAAATCACAAAAGAGGGGATAACTCCCGAACCCCTTGGAATTTCTGGACCAAATCAAGTGCGCTGAACTCGGGGGAGCGAGCCCTTTCCAACGATACCCCATTCATTAAGATCCCAACACTTTCGTGAAATCGACAAAAAATATCCCAAGGGGTACCACTTTGAAAATTTTCCGGTTTTGGGAAAATTCTGGAGTGGCCCTTTTTGGATGGGAAATTGTTAGGGACCTCCCAGGGAGGCTGTGAATTCAATCCCACCACGGGCTGACCAGTATTTCCCGAGATAATGGGCATTCTGCAGCCCCCCTTGGGGAAATCACAAAAGAGGGGATAACTCCCGAACCCCTTGGAATTTCTGGACCAAATCAAGTGCGCTGAACTCGGGAGAGCGAGCCCTTTCCAACGATACCCCAAATTTGTTAGGGACCTCCCAGGGAGGCTGTGAATTCAATCGCACCCCGGGCTGACCAGTATTTCCCGAGATAATGGGCATTCTGCAGCCCCCCTTGGGGAAATCACAAAAGAGGGGATAACTCCCGAACCCCTTGGAATTTCTGGACCAAATCAAGTGCGCTGAACTCGGGGGAGCGAGCCCTTTCCAACGATACCCCATTCATTAAGATCCCAGCACTTTCGTGAAATCGACCAAAAATATCCCAAGGGGTACCCCTTTGAAAATTTTCCGGTTTTGGGAAAATTCTGGAGTGGCCCTTTTTTGGATGGGAAATTGTTAGGGACCTCCCAGGGAGGCTGTGAATTCAATCCCACCCCGGGCTGACCAGTATTTCCCGAGATAATGGGCATTCTGCAGCCCCCCTTGGGGAAATCACAAAAGAGGGGATAACTCCCGAACCCCTTGGAATTTCTGGACCAAATCAAGTGCGCTGAACTCGGGGGAGCGAGCCCTTTCCAACGATACCCCATTCATTAAGATCCCAACACTTTCGTGAAATCGACCAAAAATATCCCAAGGGGTACCCCTTTGAAAATTTTCCGGTTTTGGGAAAATTCTGGAGTGGCCCTTTTTTGGATGGGAAATTGTTAGGGACCTCCCAGGGAGGCTGTGAATTCAATCCCACCCCGGGCTGACCAGTATTTCCCGAGATAATGGGCATTCTGCAGCCCCCTTGGGGAAATCACAAAAGAGGGGATAACTCCCGAACCCCTTGGAATTTCTGGACCAAATCAAGTGCGCTGAACTCGGGAGAGCGAGCCCTTTCCAACGATACCCCATTCATTAAGATCCCAGCACTTTCGTGAAATCGACAAAAAATATCCCAAGGGGTACCCCTTTGAAAATTTTCCGGTTTTGGGAAAATTCTGGAGTGGCCCTTTTTTGGATGGGAAATTGTTAGGGACCTCCCAGGGAGGCTGTGAATTCAATCCCACCCCGGGCTGACCAGTATTTCCCGAGATAATGGGCATTCTGCAGCCCCCTTGGGGAAATCACAAAAGAGGGGATAACTCCCGAACCCCTTGGAATTTCTGGACCAAATCAAGTGCGCTGAACTCGGGAGAGCGAGCCCTTTGCAACGATACCCCATTCATTAAGATCCCAGCACTTTCGTGAAATCGACCAAAAATATCCCTTTGAAAATTTTCCGGTTTTGGGAAAATTCTGGAGTGGCCCTTTTTTGGATGGGAAATTGTTAGGGACCTCCCAGGGAGGCTGTGAATTCAATCCCACCCCGGGCTGACCAGTATTTCCCGAGATAATGGGCATTCTGCAGCCCCCCTTGGGGAAATCACAAAAGAGGGGATAACTCCCGAACCCCTTGGAATTTCTGGATCAAATCAAGTGCGCTGAACTCGGGAGAGCGAGCCCTTTCCAACGATACCCCAAATTTGTTAGGGACCTCCCAGGGAGGCTGTGAATTCAATCGCACCCCGGGCTGACCAGTATTTCCCGAGATAATGGGCATTCTGCAGCCCCCCTTGGGGAAATCACAAAAGAGGGGATAACTCCCGAACCCCTTGGAATTTCTGGACCAAATCAAGTGCGCTGAACTCGGGGGAGCGAGCCCTTTCCAACGATACCCCATTCATTAAGATCCCAGCACTTTCGTGAAATCGACCAAAAATATCCCAAGGGGTACCCCTTTGAAAATTTTCCGGTTTTGGGAAAATTCTGGAGTGGCCCTTTTTTGGATGGGAAATTGTTAGGGACCTCCCAGGGAGGCTGTGAATTCAATCCCACCCCGGGCTGACCAGTATTTCCCGAGATAATGGGCATTCTGCAGCCCCCCTTGGGGAAATCACAAAAGAGGGGATAACTCCCGAACCCCTTGGAATTTCTGGACCAAATCAAGTGCGCTGAACTCGGGGGAGCGAGCCCTTTCCAACGATACCCCATTCATTAAGATCCCAACACTTTCGTGAAATCGACCAAAAATATCCCAAGGGGTACCCCTTTGAAAATTTTCCGGTTTTGGGAAAATTCTGGAGTGGCCCTTTTTTGGATGGGAAATTGTTAGGGACCTCCCAGGGAGGCTGTGAATTCAATCCCACCCCGGGCTGACCAGTATTTCCCGAGATAATGGGCATTCTGCAGCCCCCTTGGGGAAATCACAAAAGAGGGGATAACTCCCGAACCCCTTGGAATTTCTGGACCAAATCAAGTGCGCTGAACTCGGGAGAGCGAGCCCTTTGCAACGATACCCCATTCATTAAGATCCCAGCACTTTCGTGAAATCGACCAAAAATATCCCAAGGGGTACCCCTTTGAAAATTTTCCGGTTTTGGGAAAATTCTGGAGTGGCCCTTTTTTGGATGGGAAATTGTTAGGGACCTCCCAGGGAGGCTGTGAATTCAATCCCACCCCGGGCTGACCAGTATTTCCCGAGATAATGGGCATTCTGCAGCCCCCCTTGGGGAAATCACAAAAGAGGGGATAACTCCCGAACCCCTTGGAATTTCTGGATCAAATCAAGTGCGCTGAACTCGGGGGAGCGAGCTCTTTCCAACGATACCCCATTCATTAAGATCCCAGCACTTTCGTGAAATCGACCAAAAATATCCCAAGGGGTACCCCTTTGAAAATTTTCCGGTTTTGGGAAAATTCTGGAGTGGCCCTTTTTTGGATGGGAAATTGTTAGGGACCTCCCAGGGAGGCTGTGAATTCAATCACACCCCGGGCTGACCAGTATTTCCCGCGATAATGGGCATTCTGCAGCCCCCCTTGGGGAAATCACAAAAGAGGGGATAACTCCCGAACCCCTTGGAATTTCTGGACCAAATCAAGTGCGCTGAGCTCGGCAGAGCGAGCCCTTTCCAACGATACCCCATTCATTAAGATCCCAGCACTTTCGTGAAATCGACCAAAAATATCCCAAGGGGTACCCCTTTGAAAATTTTCCGGTTTTGGGAAAATTCTGGAGTGGCCCTTTTTTGGATGGGAAATTGTTAGGGACCTCCCAGGGAGGCTGTGAATTCAATCCCACCCCGGGCTGACCAGTATTTCCCGAGATAATGGGCATTCTGCAGCCCCCCTTGGGGAAATCACAAAAGAGGGGATAACTCCCGAACCCCTTGGAATTTCTGGATCAAATCAAGTGCGCTGAACTCGGGGGAGCGAGCTCTTTCCAACGATACCCCATTCATTAAGATCCCAGCACTTTCGTGAAATCGGCCAAAAATATCCCAAGGGGTACCCCTTTGAAAATTTTCCGGTTTTGGGAAAATTCTGGAGTGGCCCTTTTTTGGATGGGAAATTGTTAGGGACCTCCCAGGGAGGCTGTGAATTCAATCCCACCCCGGGCTGACCAGTATTTCCCGAGATAATGGGCATTCTGCAGCCCCCTTGGGGAAATCACAAAAGAGGGGATAACTCCCGAACCCCTTGGAATTTCTGGACCAAATCAAGTGCGCTGAACTCGGGAGAGCGAGCCCTTTCCAACGATACCCCATTCATTAAGATCCCAGCACTTTCGTGAAATCGACCAAAAATATCCCAAGGGGTACCCCTTTGAAAATTTTCCGGTTTTGGGAAAATTCTGGAGTGGCCCTTTTTGGATGAGAAATTGTTAGGGACCTCCCAGGGAGGCTGTGAATTCAATCCCACCCCGGGCTGACCAGTATTTCCCGAGATAATGGGCATTCTGCAGCCCCCCTTGGGGAAATCACAAAAGAGAGGATAACTCCCGAACCCCTTGGAATTTCTGGACCAAATCAAGTGCGCTGAACTCGGGAGAGCGAGCCCTTTCCAACGATACCCCATTCATTAAGATCCCAGCACTTTCGTGAAATCGACCAAAAATATCCCAAGGGGTACCCCTTTGAAAATTTTCCGGTTTTGGGAAAATTCTGGAGTGGCCCTTTTTGGATGGGAAATTGTTAGGGACCTCCCAGGGAGGCTGTGAATTCAATCAAACCCCGGGCTGACCAGTATTTCCCGAGATAATGGGCATTCTGCAGCCCCCCTTGGGGAAATCACAAAAGAGGGGATAACTCCCGAACCCCTTGGAATTTCTGGACCAAATCAAGTGCGCTGAACTCGGGAGAGCGAGCCCTTTCCAACGATACCCCATTCATTAAGATCCCAGCCCTTTCGTGAAATCGACCAAAAATATCCCAAGGGGTACCCCTTTGAAAATTTTCCGGTTTTGGGAAAATTCTGGAGTGGCCCTTTTTTGGATGGGAAATTGTTAGGGACCTCCCAGGGAGGCTGTGAATTCAATCCCACCCCGGGCTGACCAGTATTTCCCGAGATAATGGGCATTCTGCGCCCCCCTTGGGGAAATCACAAAAGAGGGGATAACTCCCGAACCCCTTCGAATTCCCTTTGAAAATTTTCCGGTTTTGGGTAAATTCTGAAGTGGCCCTTTTTTGGATGGGAAATTGTTAGGGACCTCCCAGGGAGGCTGTGAATTCAATCCCACCCCGGGCTGACCAGTATTTCCCGAGATAATGGGCATTCTGCAGCCCCCCTTGGGGAAATCACAAAAGGGGGGATAACTCCCGAACCCCTTGGAATTTCTGGACCAAATCAAGTGCGCTGAACTCGGGGGAGCGAGCCCTTTCCAACGATACCCCATTCATTAAGATCCCAGCACTTTCGTGAAATCGACCAAAAATATCCCAAGGGGCACCCCTTTGAAAATTTTCCGGTTTTGGGAAAATTCTGGAGTGCCCCTTTTTTGGATGGGAACTTGTTAGGGACCTCCCAGGGAGGATGTGAATTCAATCCCACCTCGGGCTGACCAGTATTTCCCGAGATAATGGGCATTCTGCAGTCCCCCTTGGGGAAATCACAAAAGAGGGGATAACTCCCGAACCCCTTGAAATTCCCTTTGAAAATTTTCCGGTTTTGGGAAAATTCTGGAGTGGCCCTTTTTTGGATGGGAAATTGTTAGGGACCTCCCAGGGAGGCTGTGAATTCAATGCCACCTCGGGCTGACCAGTATTTCCCGAGATAATGGGCATTCTGCAGCCCCCCTTGGGGAAATCACAAAAGAGGGGATAACTCCCGAACCCCTTGGAATTTCCGGACCAGATTAAGTGCGCGGAACTCGGGGGAGCGAGTCCTTTCCAATGATACCCCATTCATTAAGATCCCAGCACTTTCGTGAAATCGACCAAAAATATCCCAAGGGGTACCCCTTTGAAAATTTTCCGGTTTTGGGAAAATTCTGGAGTGGCCCTTTTTTGGATGGGAAATTGTTAGGGACCTCCCAGGGAGGCTGTGAATTCAATCCCACCCCGGGCTGACCAGTATTTCCCGAGATAATGGGCATTCTGCGCCCCCCTTGGGGAAATCACAAAAGAGGGGATAACTCCCGAACCCCTTGGAATTTCCGGACCAGATTAAGTGCGCGGAACTCGGGGGAGCGAGCCCTTTCCAACGATACCCCATTCATTAAGATCCCAGCACTTTCGTGAAATCGACCAAAAATATCCCAAGGGGTACCCCTTTGAAAATTTTCCGGTTTTGGGAAAATTCTGGAGTGGCCCTTTTTTGGATGGGAAATTGTTAGGGACCTCCCAGGGAGGCTGTGAATTCAATCCCACCCCGGGCTGACCAGTATTTCCCGAGATAATGGGCATTCTGCGCCCCCCTTGGGGAAATCACAAAAGAGGGGATAACTCCCGAACCCCTTGGAATTCCCTTTGAAAATTTTCCGGTTTTGGGAAAATTCTGGAGTGGCCCTTTTTTGGATGGGAAATTGTTAGGGACCTCCCAGGGAGGCTGTGAATTCAATCCCACATCGGGCTGACCAGTATTTCCCGAGATAATGGGCATTCTGCAGCCCCCCTTGGGGAAATCACAAAAGAGGGGATAACTCCCGAACCCCTTGGAATTTCCGGACCAGATTAAGTGCGCGGAACTCGGGGGAGCGAGTCCTTTCCAACGATACCCCATTCATTAGGATCCCAGCACTTTCGTGAAATCGACCAAAAATATCCCAAGGGGTACCCCTTTGAAAATTTTCCGGTTTTGGGAAAATTCTGGAGTGGCCCTTTTTTGGATGGGAAATTGTTAGGGACCTCCCAGGGAGGCTGTGAATTCAATCCCACCCCGGGCTGACCAGTATTTCCCGAGATAATGGGCATTCTGCGCCCCCCTTGGGGAAATCACAAAAGAGGGGATAACTCCCGAACCCCTTGGAATTTCTGGACCAAATCAAGTGCGCGGAACTCGGGGGAGCGAGCCCTTTCCAACGATACCCCATTCATTAAGATCCCAGCACTTTCGTGAAATCGGCCAAAAATATCCCAAGGGGTACCCCTTTGAAAATTTTCCGGTTTTGGGGAAATTCTGGAGTGCCCCTTTTTTGGATGGGAACTTGTTAGGGACATCCCAGGGAGGCTGTGAATTCAATCCCACCTCGGGCTGACCAGTATTTCCCGAGATAATGGGCATTCTGCAGCCCCCCTTGGGGAAATCACAAAAGGGGGGATAACTCCCGAACCCCTTGGAATTTCCGGACCAAATTAAGTGCGCGGAACTCGGGTGAGCGAGTCCTTTCCAACGATACCCCATTCATTAAGATCCCAGCACTTTCGTGAAATCGACCAAAAATATCCCAAGGGGTACCCCTTTGAAAATTTTCCGGTTTTGGGAAAATTCTGCAGTGGCCCTTTTTTGGATGGGAAATTGTTAGGGACCTCCCAGGGAGGCTGTGAATTCAATCCCACCCCGGGCTGACCAGTATATCCCGTGATAATGGGCATTCTGCAGCCCCCCTTGTTTTTCCGGTTTTGGGAAAATTCTGGAGTGGCCCTTTTTTGAATGGAAAATTGTTAGGGACCTCTCAGGGAGGCTGTGAATTCAATCCCACCCCGGGCTGACCAGTATTTCCCGAGATAATGGGCATTCTGCAGCCCCCCTTGGGGAAATCACAAAAGAGGGGATAACTCCCGAACCCCTTGGAATTTCTGGACCAAATCAAGTGCGCTGAACTCGGGAGAGCGAGCCCTTTCCAACGATACCCCATTCATTAAGATCCCAGCACTTTCGTGAAATCGACCAAAAATATCCCAAGGGGTACCCCTTTGAAAATTTTCCGGTTTTGGGAAAATTCTGCAGTGGCCCTTTTTTGGATGGGAAATTGTTAGGGACCTCCCAGGGAGGCTGTGAATTCAATCCCACCCCGGGCTGACCAGTATTTCCCGAGATAATGGGCATTCTGCAGCCCCCCTTGGGGAAATCACAAAAGAGGGGATAACTCCCGAACCCCTTGGAATTTCTGGACCAAATCAAGTGCGCGGAACTCGGGGGAGCGAGCCCTTTCCAACGATACCCCATTCATTAAGATCCCAGTACTTTCGTGAAATCGACCAAAAATATCCCAAGGGGTACCCCTTTGAAAATTTTCCGGTTTTGGGAAAATTCTGGAGTGGCCCTTTTTTGGATGGGAAATTGTTAGGGACCTCCCAGGGAGGCTGTGAATTCAATCCCACCCAGGGCTGACCAGTATTTCCCGAGATAATGGGCATTCTGCAGCCCCCCTTGGGGAAATCACAAAAGAGGGGATAACTCCCGAACCCCTTCGAATTTCCGGACCAAATTAAATGCGCGGAACTCGGGGGAGCGAGTCCTTTCCAACGATACCCCATTCATTAAGATCCCAGCACTTTCGTGAAATTGACCAAAAATATCCCAAGGGGTACCCCTTTGAAAATTTTCCGGTTTTGGGAAAATTCTGCAGTGGCCCTTTTTTGGATGGGAAATTGTTAGGGACCTCCCAGGGAGGCTGTGAATTCAATCCCACCCCGGGCTGACCAGTATATCCCGTGATAATGGGCATTCTGCAGCCCCCCTTGTTTTTCCGGTTTTGGGAAAATTCTGGAGTGGCCCTTTTTTGAATGGAAAATTGTTAGGGACCTCCCAGGGAGGCTGTGAATTCAATCCCACCCCGGGCTGACCAGTATTTCCCGAGATAATGGGCATTCTGCAGCCCCCCTTGGGGAAATCACAAAAGAGGGGATAACTCCCGAACCCCTTGGAATTTCTGGACCAAATCAAGTGCGCTGAACTCGGGAGAGCGAGCCCTTTCCAACGATACCCCATTCATTAAGATCCCAGCACTTTCGTGAAATCGACCAAAAATATCCCAAGGGGTACCCCTTTGAAAATTTTCCGGTTTTGGGAAAATTCTGGAGTGGCCCTTTTTTGGCTGGGAACTTGTTAGGGACCTCCCAGGGAGGCTGTGAATTCAATCCAACCTCGGGCTGACCAGTATTTCCCGAGATAATGGGCATTCTGCAGCCCCCCTTGGGGAAATCACAAAAGGGGGGATAACTCCCGAACCCCTTGGAATTTCCGGACCAAATTAAGTGCGCGGAACTCGGGTGAGCGAGTCCTTTCCAACGATACCCCATTCATTAAGATCCCAGCACTTTCGTGAAATCGACCAAAAATATCCCAAGGGGTACCCCTTTGAAAATTTTCCGGTTTTGGGAAAATTATGGAGTGGCCCTTTTTTGGATGGAAAATTGTTAGGGACCTCCCAGGGAGGCTGTGAATTCAATCCCACCTCGGGCTGACCAGTATTTCCCGAGATAATGGGCATTCTGCAGCCCCCCTTGGGGAAATCACAAAAGGGGGGATAACTCCCGAACCCCTTGGAATTTCCGGACCAAATTAAGTGCGCGGAACTCGGGGGAGCGAGTCCTTTCCAACGATACCCCATTCATTAAGATCCCAGCACTTTCGTGAAATCGACCAAAAATATCCCAAGGGGTACCCCTTTGAAAATTTTCCGGTTTTGGGAAAATTATGGAGTGGCCCTTTTTTGGATGGAAAATTGTTAGGGACCTCCCAGGGAGGCTGTGAATTCAATCCCACCTCGGGCTGACCAGTATTTCCCGAGATAATGGGCATTCTGCAGCCCCCCTTGGGGAAATCACAAAAGGGGGGATAACTCCCGAACCCCTTGGAATTTCCGGACCAAATTAAGTGCGCGGAACTCGGGAGAGCGAGCCCTTTCCAACGATACCCCATTCATTAAGATCCCAGCACTTTCGTGAAATCGACCAAAAATATCCCAAGGGGTACCCCTTTGAAAATTTTCCGGTTTTGGGAAAATTCTGGAGTGGCCCTTTTTTGGCTGGGAACTTGTTAGGGACCTCCCAGGGAGGCTGTGAATTCAATCCAACCTCGGGCTGACCAGTATTTCCCGAGATAATGGGCATTCTGCAGCCCCCCTTGGGGAAATCACAAAAGGGGGGATAACTCCCGAACCCCTTGGAATTTCCGGACCAAATTAAGTGCGCAGAACTCGGGTGAGCGAGTCCTTTCCAACGATACCCCATTCATTAAGATCCCAGCACTTTCGTGAAATCGACCAAAAATATCCCAAGGGGTACCCCTTTGAAAATTTTCCGGTTTTGGGAAAATTCTGCAGTGGCCCTTTTTTGGATGGGAAATTGTTAGGGACCTCCCAGGGAGGCTGTGAATTCAATCCCACCCCGGGCTGACCAGTATATCCCGTGATAATGGGCATTCTGCAGCCCCCCTTGTTTTTCCGGTTTTGGGAAAATTCTGGAGTGGCCCTTTTTTGAATGGAAAATTGTTAGGGACCTCCCAGGGAGGCTGTGAATTCAATCCCACCTCGGGCTGACCAGTATTTCCCGAGATAATGGGCATTCTGCAGCCCCCCTTGGGGAAACCAAAAAAGAGGGGATAACTCCCGAACCCCTTGGAATTTCTGGACCAAATCAAGTGCGCTGAACTCGGGAGAGCGAGCCCTTGCCAACGATACCCCATTCATTAAGATCCCAGCACTTTCGTGAAATCGACCAAAAATATCCCAAGGGGTACCCCTTTGAAAATTTTCCGGTTTTGGGAAAATTCTGGAGTGGCCCTTTTTTGGATGGAAAATTGTTAGGGACCTCCCAGGGAGGCTGTGAATTCAATCCCACCTCGGGCTGACCAGTATTTCCCGAGATAATGGGCATTCTGCAGCCCCCCTTGGGGAAATCACAAAAGGGGGGATAACTCCCGAACCCCTTGGAATTTCCGGACCAAATTAAGTGCGCGGAACTCGGGAGAGCGAGCCCTTTCCAACGATACCCCATTCATTAAGATCCCAGCACTTTCGTGAAATCGACCAAAAATATCCCAAGGGGTACCCCTTTGAAAATTTTCCGGTTTGGGGAAAATTCTGGAGTGGCCCTTTTTTGGATGGGAAATTGTTAGGGACCTCCCAGGGAGGCTGTGAATTCAATCCCACCCCGGGCTGACCAGTATATCCCGTGATAATGGGCATTCTGCAGCCCCCCTTGTTTTTCCGGTTTTGGGAAAATTCTGGAGTGGCCCTTTTTTGAATGGAAAATTGTTAGGGACCTCCCAGGGAGGCTGTGAATTCAATCCCACCTCGGGCTGACCAGTATTTCCCGAGATAATGGGCATTCTGCAGCCCCCCTTGGGGAAATCACAAAAGGGGGGATAACTCCCGAACCCCTTGGAATTTCCGGACCAAATTAAGTGCGCGGAACTCGGGAGAGCGAGCCCTTTCCAACGATACCCCATTCATTAAGATCCCAGCACTTTCGTGAAATCGACCAAAAATATCCCAAGGGGTACCCCTTTGAAAATTTTCCGGTTTTGGGAAAATTATGGAGTGGCCCTTTTTTGGATGGAAAATTGTTAGGGACCTCCCAGGGAGGCTGTGAATTCAATCCCACCTCGGGCTGACCAGTATTTCCCGAGATAATGGGCATTCTGCAGCCCCCCTTGGGGAAATCACAAAAAGGGGGATAACTCCCGAACCCCTTGGAATTTCCGGACCAAATAAAGTGCGCGGAACTCGGGGGAGCGAGTCCTTTCCAACGATACCCCATTCATTAAGATCCCAGCACTTTCGTGAAATCGACCAAAAATATCCCAAGGGGTACCCCTTTGAAAATTTTCCGGTTTTGGGAAAATTCTGCAGTGGCCCTTTTTTGGATGGGAAATTGTTAGGGACCTCCCAGGGAGGCTGTGAATTCAATCCCACCCAGGGCTGACCAGTATTTCCCGAGATAATGGGCATTCTGCAGCCCCCCTTGGGGAAATCACAAAAGAGGGGATAACTCCCGAACCCCTTGGAATTTCTGGACCAAATCAAGTGCGCTGAACTCGGGAGAGCGAGCCCTTTTCAACGATACCCCATTCATTAAGATCCCAGCACTTTCGTGAAATCGACCAAAAATATCCCAAGGGGTACCCCTTTGAAAATTTTCCGGTTTTGGGAAAATTCTGGAGTGGCCCTTTTTTGGATGGGAAATTGTTAGGGACCTCCCAGGGAGGCTGTGAATTCAATCCCACCTCGGGCTGACCAGTATTTCCCGAGATAATGGGCATTCTGCAGCCCCCCTTGGGGAAATCACAAAAGAGGGGATAACTCCCGAACCCCTTGGAATTTCCGGACCAAATCAAGTGCGCTGAACTCGGGAGAGCGAGCCCTTTCCAACGATACCCCATTCATTAAGATCCCAGCACTTTCGTGAAATCGACCAAAAATATCCCAAGGGGTACCCCTTTGAAAATTTTCCGGTTTTGGGAAAATTCTGGAGTGGCCCTTTTTTGGATGGGAAATTGTTAGGGACCTCCCAGGGAGGCTGTGAATTCAATCCCACCTCGGGCTGACCCGTATTTCCCGAGATAATGGGCATTCTGCAGCCCCCCTTGGGGAAATCACAAAAGAGGGGATAACTCCCGAACCCCTTGGAATTTCCGGACCAAATCAAGTGCGCTGAACTCGGGAGAGCGAGCCCTTTCCAACGATACCCCATTCATTAAGATCCCAGCACTTTCGTGAAATCGACCAAAAATATCCCAAGGGGTACCCCTTTGAAAATTTTCCGGTTTTGGGAAAATTCTGGAGTGGCCCTTTTTTGGATGGGAAATTGTTAGGGACCTCCCAGGGAGGCTGTGAATTCAATCCCACCTCGGGCTGACCCGTATTTCCCGAGATAATGGGCATTCTGCAGCCCCCCTTGGGGAAATCACAAAAGAGGGGATAACTCCCGAACCCCTTGGAATTTCTGGACCAAATCAAGTGCGCTGAACTCGGGAGAGCGAGCCCTTTCCAACGATACCCCATTCATTAAGATCCCAGCACTTTCGTGAAATCGACCAAAAATATCCCAAGGGGTACCCCTTTGAAAATTTTCCGGTTTTGGGAAAATTCTGGAGTGGCCCTTTTTTGGATGGGAAATTGTTAGGGACCTCCCAGGGAGGCTGTGAATTCAATCCCACCCCGGGCTGACCAGTATTTCCCGAGATAATGGGCATTCTGCAGCCCCCCTTGGGGAAATCACAAAAGAGGGGATAACTCCCGAACCCCTTGGAATTTCTGGACCAAATCAAGTGCGCTGAACTCGGGGGAGCGAGCCCTTTCCAACGATACCCCATTCATTAAGATCCCAGCACTTTCGTGAAATCGACCAAAAATATCCCAAGGGGTACCCCTTTGAAAATTTTCCGGTTTTGGGAAAATTCTGGAGTGGCCCTTTTTTGGATGGGAAATTGTTAGGGACCTCCCAGGGAGGCTGTGAATTCAATCCCACCTCGGGCTGACCAGTATTTCCCGAGATAATGGGCATTCTGCAGCCCCCTTGGGGAAATCACAAAAGGGGGGATAACTCCCGAACCCCTTGGAATTTCCGGACCAAATTAAGTGCGCGGAACTCGGGGGAGCGAGTCCTTTCCAACGATACCCCATTCATTAAGATCCCAGCACTTTCGTGAAATCGACCAAAAATATCCCAAGGGGTACCCCTTTGAAAATTTTCCGGTTTTGGGAAAATTCTGGAGTGGCCCTTTTTTGGATGGGAAATTGTTAGGGACCTCCCAGGGAGGCTGTGAATTCAATCCCACCTCGGGCTGACCAGTATTTCCCGAGATAATGGGCATTCTGCAGCCCCCTTGGGGAAATCACAAAAGGGGGGATAACTCCCGAACCCCTTGGAATTTCCGGACCAAATTAAGTGCGCGGAACTCGGGTGAGCGAGTCCTTTCCAACGATACCCCATTCATTAAGATCCCAGCACTTTCGTGAAATCGACCAAAAATATCCCAAAGGGTACCCCTTTGAAAATTTTCCGGTTTTGGGAAAATTCTGGAGTGGCCCTTTTTTGGATGGGAAATTGTTAGAGACCTCCCAGGGAGGCTGTGAATTCAATCCCACCTCGGGCTGACCAGTATTTCCCGAGATAATGGGCATTCTGCAGCCCCCCTTGGGGAAATCACAAAAGGGGGGATAACTCCCGAACCCCTTGGAATTTCCGGACCAAATTAAGTGCGCGGAACTCGGGGGAGCGAGTCCTTTCCAACGATACCCCATTCATTAAGATCCCAGCACTTTCGTGAAATCGACCAAAAATATCCCAAAGGGTACCCCTTTGAAAATTTTCCGGTTTTGGGAAAATTCTGGAGTGGCCCTTTTTTGGATGGGAACTTGTTAGGGACCTCCCAGGGAGGCTGTGAATTCAATCCCACCTCGGGCTGACCAGTATTTCCCGAGATAATGGGCATTCTGCAGCCCCCCTTGGGGAAATCACAAAAGGGGGGATAACTCCCGAACCCCTTGGAATTTCCGGACCAAATTAAGTGCGCGGAACTCGGGGGAGCGAGCCCTTTCCAACGATACCCCATTCATTAAGATCCCAGCACTTTCGTTATATCGACCAAAAATATCCCAAGGGGTACCCCTTTGAAAATTTTCCGGTTTTGGGAAAATTCTGGAGTGCCCCTTTTTTGGATGGGAACTTGTTAGGGACCTCCCAGGGAGGCTGTGAATTCAATCCCACCTCGGGCTGACCAGTATTTCCCGAGATAATGGGCATTCTGCAGCCCCCCTTGGGGAAATCACAAAAGGGGGGATAACTCCCGAACCCCTTGGAATTTCCGGACCAAATTAAGTGCGCGGAACTCGGGGGAGCGAGCCCTTTCCAACGATACCCCATTCATTAAGATCCCAGCACTTTCGTTATATCGACCAAAAATATCCCAAGGGGTACCCCTTTGAAAATTTTCCGGTTTTGGGAAAATTCTGGAGTGCCCCTTTTTTGGATGGGAACTTGTTAGGGACCTCCCAGGGAGGCTGTGAATTCAATCCCACCTCGGGCTGACCAGTATTTCCCGAGATAATGGGCATTCTGCAGCCCCCCTTGGGGAAATAACAAAAGGGGGGATAACTCCCGAACCCCTTGGAATTTCCGGACCAAATTAAGTGCGCGGAACTCGGGGGAGCGAGTCCTTTCCAACGATACCCCATTAATTAAGATCCCAGCACTTTCGTGAAATCGACCAAAAATATCCCAAGGGGTACCCCTTTGAAAATTTTCCGGTTTTGGGAAAATTCTGGAGTGGCCCTTTTTTGGATGGGAAATTGTTAGGGACCTCCCAGGGAGGCTGTGAATTCAATCCCACCTCGGGCTGACCAGTATTTCCCGAGATAATGGGCATTCTGCAGCCCCCCTTGGGGAAATCACAAAAGGGGGGATAACTCCCGAACCCCTTGGAATTTCCGGACCAAATTAAGTGCGCGGAACTCGGGGGAGCGAGCCCTTTCCAACGATACACCATTCATTAAGATCCCAGCACTTTCGTGAAATCGACCAAAAATATCCCAAGGGGTACCCCTTTGAAAATTTTCCGGTTTTGGGAAAATTCTGGAGTGGCCCTTTTTTGGATGGGAAATTGTTAGGGACTTCCCAGGGAGGCTGTGAATTCAATCCCACCTCGGGCTGACCAGTATTTCCCGAGATAATGGGCATTCTGCAGCCTCCCTTGGGGAAATCACAAAAGGGGGGATAACTCCCGAACCCCTTGGAATTTCTGGACCAAATTAAGTGCGCGGAACTCGGGGGAGCGAGCCCTTTCCAACGATACACCATTCATTAAGATCCCAGCACTTTCGTGAAATCGACCAAAAATATCCCAAGGGGTACCCCTTTGAAAATTTTCCGGTTTTGGGAAAATTCTGGAGTGGCCCTTTTTTGGATGGGAAATTGTTAGGGACCTCCCAGGGAGGCTGTGAATTCAATCCCACCTCGGGCTGACCAGTATTTCCCGAGATAATGGGCATTCTGCAGCCCCCCTTGGGGAAATCACAAAAGGGGGGATAACTCCCGAACCCCTTGGAATTTCCGGACCAAATTAAGTGCGCGGAACTCGGGGGAGCGAGCCCTTTCCAACGATACACCATTCATTAAGATCCCAGCACTTTCGTGAAATCGACCAAAAATATCCCAAGGGGTACCCCTTTGAAAATTTTCCGGTTTTGGGAAAATTCTGGAGTGCCCCTTTTTTGGATGGGAACTTGTTAGGGACCTCCCAGGGAGGCTGTGAATTCAATCCCACCTCGGGCTGACCAGTATTTCCCGAGATAATGGGCATTCTGCAGCCCCTCTTGGGGAAATCACAAAAGGGGGGATAACTCCCGAACCCCTTGGAATTTCCGGACCAAATTAAGTGCGCGGAACTCGGGGGAGCGAGCCCTTTCCAACGATACACCATTCATTAAGATCCCAGCACTTTCGTGAAATCGACCAAAAATATCCCAAGGGGTACCCCTTTGAAAATTTTCCGGTTTTGGGAAAATTCTGGAGTGGCCCTTTTTTGGATGGGAAATTGTTAGGGACCTCCCAGGGAGGCTGTGAATTCAATCCCACCTCGGGCTGACCAGTATTTCCCGAGATAATGGGCATTCTGCAGCCCCCCTTGGGGAAATCACAAAAGAGGGGATAACTCCCGAACCCCTTGGAATTTCCGGACCAAATCAAGTGCGCTGAACTCGGGAGAGCGAGCCCTTTCCAACGATACCCCATTCATTAAGATCCCAGCACTTTCGTGAAATCGACCAAAAATATCCCAAGGGTACCCCTTTGAAAATTTTCCGGTTTTGGGAAAATTCTGGAGTGGCCCTTTTTTGGATGGGAAAATGTTAGGGACCTCCCAGGGAGGCTGTGAATTCAATCCCACCTCGGGCTGACCAGTATTTCCCGAGATAATGGGCATTCTGCAGCCCCCCTTGGGGAAATCACAAAAGAGGGGATAACTCCCGAACCCCTTGGAATTTCTGGACCAAATCAAGTGCGCTGAACTCGGGAGAGCGAGCCCTTTCCAACGATACCCCATTCATTAAGATCCCAGCACTTTCGTGAAATCGACCAAAAATATCCCAAGGGGTACCCCTTTGAAAATTTTCCGGTTTTGGGAAAATTCTGGAGTGGCCCTTTTTTGGATGGGAAATTGTTAGGGACCTCCCAGGGAGGCTGTGAATTCAATCCCACCTCGGGCTGACCAGTATTTCCCGAGATAATGGGCATTCTGCAGCCCCCCTTGGGGAAATCACAAAAGAGGGGATAACTCCCGAACCCCTTGGAATTTCCGGACCAAATCAAGTGCGCTGAACTCGGGAGAGCGAGCCCTTTCCAACGATACCCCATTCATTAAGATCCCAGCACTTTCGTGAAATCGACCAAAAATATCCCAAGGGGTACCCCTTTGAAAATTTTCCGGTTTTGGGAAAATTCTGGAGTGGCCCTTTTTTGGATGGGAAATTGTTAGGGACCTCCCAGGGAGGCTGTGAATTCAATCCCACCTCGGGCTGACCAGTATTTCCCGAGATAATGGGCATTCTGCAGCCCCCCTTGGGGAAATCACAAAAGGGGGGATAACTCCCGAACCCCTTGGAATTTCTGGACCAAATTAAGTGCGCGGAACTCGGGGGAGCGAGCCCTTTCCAACGATACACCATTCATTAAGATCCCAGCACTTTCGTGAAATCGACCAAAAATATCCCAAGGGGTACCCCTTTGAAAATTTTCCGGTTTTGGGAAAATTCTGGAGTGGCCCTTTTTTGGATGGGAAATTGTTAGGGACCTCCCAGGGAGGCTGTGAATTCAATCCCACCTCGGGCTGACCAGTATTTCCCGAGATAATGGGCATTCTGCAGCCCCCCTTGGGGAAATCACAAAAGGGGGGATAACTCCCGAACCCCTTGGAATTTCCGGACCAAATTAAGTGCGCGGAACTCGGGGGAGCGAGCCCTTTCCAACGATACACCATTCATTAAGATCCCAGCACTTTCGTGAAATCGACCAAAAATATCCCAAGGGGTACCCCTTTGAAAATTTTCCGGTTTTGGGAAAATTCTGGAGTGGCCCTTTTTTGGATGGGAAATTGTTAGGGACCTCCCAGGGAGGCTGTGAATTCAATCCCACCTCGGGCTGACCAGTATTTCCCGAGATAATGGGCATTCTGCAGCCCCTCTTGGGGAAATCACAAAAGGGGGGATAACTCCCGAACCCCTTGGAATTTCCGGACCAAATTAAGTGCGCGGAACTCGGGGGAGCGAGCCCTTTCCAACGATACACCATTCATTAAGATCCCAGCACTTTCGTGAAATCGACCAAAAATATCCCAAGGAGGGGTACCCCTTTGAAAATTTTCCGGTTTTGGGAAAATTCTGGAGTGGCCCTTTTTTGGATGGGAAATTGTTAGGGACCTCCCAGGGAGGCTGTGAATTCAATCCCACCTCGGGCTGACCAGTATTTCCCGAGATAATGGGCATTCTGCAGCCCCCCTTGGGGAAATCACAAAAGAAGGGATAACTCCCGAACCCCTTGGAATTTCCGGACCAAATCAAGTGCGCTGAACTCGGGAGAGCGAGCCCTTTCCAACGATACCCCATTCATTAAGATCCCAGCACTTTCGTGAAATCGACCAAAAATATCCCAAGGGGTACCCCTTTGAAAATTTTCGGGTTTTGGGAAAATTCTGGAGTGGCCCTTTTTTGGATGGGAAATTGTTAGGGACCTCCCAGGGAGGCTGTGAATTCAATCCCACCTCGGGCTGACCAGTATTTCCCGAGATAATGGGCATTCTGCAGCCCCCCTTGGGGAAATCACAAAAGGGGGGATAACTCCCGAACCCCTTGGAATTTCTGGACCAAATTAAGTGCGCGGAACTCGGGGGAGCGAGCCCTTTCCAACGATACCCCATTCATTAAGATCCCAGCACTTTCGTGAAATCGACCAAAAATATCCCAAGGGGTACCCCTTTGAAAATTTTCCGGTTTTGGGAAAATTCTGGAGTGGCCCTTTTTTGGATGGGAAATTGTTAGGGACCTCCCAGGGAGGCTGTGAATTCAATCCCACCTCGGGCTGACCAGTATTTCCCGAGATAATGGGCATTCTGCAGCCCCCCTTGGGGAAATCACAAAAGAGGGGATAACTCCCGAACCCCTTGGAATTTCCGGACCAAATCAAGTGCGCTGAACTCGGGAGAGCGAGCCCTTTCCAACGATACCCCATTCATTAAGATCCCAGCACTTTCGTGAAATCGACCAAAAATATCCCAAGGGGTACCCCTTTGAAAATTTTCCGGTTTTGGGAAAATTCTGGAGTGGCCCTTTTTTGGATGGGAAATTGTTAGGGACCTCCCAGGGAGGGGGCATCACAAAAGAGGGGATAACTCCCGAACCCCTTGGAATTTCTGGACCAAATCAAGTGCGCGGAACTCGGGGGAGCGAGTCCTTTCCAACGATACCCCATTCATTAAGATCCCAGCACTTTCGTGAAATCGACCAAAAATATCCCAAGGGGTACCCCTTTGAAAATTTTCCGGTTTTGGGAAAATTCTGGAGTGGCCCTTTTTTGGATGGGAAATTGTTAGGGACCTCCCAGGGAGGCTGTGAATTCAATCCCACCTCGGGCTGACCAGTATTTCCCGAGATAATGGGCATTCTGCAGCCCCCCTTGGGGAAATCACAAAAGAGGGGATAACTCCCGAACCCCTTGGAATTTCCGGACCAAATCAAGTGCGCTGAACTCGGGAGAGCGAGCCCTTTCCAACGATACACCATTCATTAAGATCCCAGCACTTTCGTGAAATCGACCAAAAATATCCCAAGGGGTACCCCTTTGAAAATTTTCCGGTTTTGGGAAAATTCTGGAGTGGCCCTTTTTTGGATGGGAAATTGTTAGGGACCTCCCAGGGAGGCTGTGAATTCAATCCCACCTCGGGCTGACCAGTATTTCCCGAGATAATGGGCATTCTGCAGCCCCCCTTGGGGAAATCACAAAAGAGGGGATAACTCCCGAACCCCTTGGAATTTCTGGACCAAATCAAGTGCGCTGAACTCGGGAGAGCGAGCCCTTTCCAACGATACCCCATTCATTAAGATCCCAGCACTTTCGTGAAATCGACCAAAAATATCCCAAGGGGTACCCCTTTGAAAATTTTCCGGTTTTGGGAAAATTCTGAAGTGGCCCTTTTTTGGATGGGAAATTGTTAGGGAACTCCCAGGGAGGCTGTGAATTCAATCCCACCTCTGGCTGACCAGTATTTCCCGAGATAATGGGCATTCTGCAGCCCCCCTTGGGGAAATCACAAAAGAGGGGATAACTCCCGAACCCCTTGGAATTTCCGGACCAAATCAAGTGCGCTGAACTCGGGAGAGCGAGCCCTTTCCAACGATACCCCATTCATTAAGATCCCAGCACTTTCGTGAAATCGACCAAAAATATCCCAAGGGGTACCCCTTTGAAAATTTTCCGGTTTTGGGAAAATTCTGGAGTGGCCCTTTTTTGGATGGGAAATTGTTAGGGACCTCCCAGGGAGGCTGTGAATTCAATCCCACCTCGGGCTGACCAGTATTTCCCGAGATAATGGGCATTCTGCAGCCCCCCTTGGGGAAATCACAAAAGAGGGGATAACTCCCGAACCCCTTGGAATTTCCGGACCAAATCAAGTGCGCTGAACTCGGGAGAGCGAGCCCTTTCCAACGATACACCATTCATTAAGATCCCAGCACTTTCGTGAAATCGACCAAAAATATCCCAAGGGGTACCCCTTTGAAAATTTTCCGGTTTTGGGAAAATTCTGGAGTGGCCCTTTTTTGGATGGGAAATTGTTAGGGACCTCCCAGGGAGGCTGTGAATTCAATCCCACCTCGGGCTGACCAGTATTTCCCGAGATAATGGGCATTCTGCAGCCCCCCTTGGGGAAATCACAAAAGAGGGGATAACTCCCGAACCCCTTGGAATTTCCGGACCAAATCAAGTGCGCTGAACTCGGGAGAGCGAGCCCTTTCCAACGATACACCATTCATTAAGATCCCAGCACTTTCGTGAAATCGACCAAAAATATCCCAAGGGGTACCCCTTTGAAAATTTTCCGGTTTTGGGAAAATTCTGGAGTGGCCCTTTTTTGGATGGGAAATTGTTAGGGACCTCCCAGGGAGGCTGTGAATTCAATCCCACCTCGGGCTGACCAGTATTTCCCGAGATAATGGGCATTCTGCAGCCCCCCTTGGGGAAATCACAAAAGAGGGGATAACTCCCGAACCCCTTGGAATTTCCGGACCAAATCAAGTCCGCTGAACTCGGGAGAGCGAGCCCTTTCCAACGATACCCCATTCATTAAGATCCCAGCACTTTCGTGAAATCGACCAAAAATATCCCAAGGGGTACCCCTTTGAAAATTTTCCGGTTTTGGGAAAATTCTGGAGTGGCCCTTTTTTGGATGGGAAATTGTTAGGGACCTCCCAGGGAGGCTGTGAATTCAATCCCACCTCGGGCTGACCAGTATTTCCCGAGATAATGGGCATTCTGCAGCCCCCCTTGGGGAAATCACAAAAGAGGGGATAACTCCCGAACCCCTTGGAATTTCCGGACCAAATCAAGTGCGCTGAACTCGGGAGAGCGAGCCCTTTCCAACGATACCCCATTCATTAAGATCCCAGCACTTTCGTGAAATCGACCAAAAATATCCCAAGGGGTACCCCTTTGAAAATTTTCCGGTTTTGGGAAAATTCTGGAGTGGCCCTTTTTTGGATGGGAAATTGTTAGGGACCTCCCAGGGAGGCTGTGAATTCAATCCCACCTCGGGCTGACCAGTATTTCCCGAGATAATGGGCATTCTGCAGCCCCCCTTGGGGAAATCACAAAAGGGGGGATAACTCCCGAACCCCTTGGAATTTCCGGAACAGATTAAGTGCGCGGAACTCGGGGGAGCGAGTCCTTTCCAACGATACCCCATTCATTAAGATCCCAGCACTTTCGTGAAATCGACCAAAAATATCCCAAGGGGTACCCCTTTGAAAATTTTCCGGTTTTGGGAAAATTCTGGAGTGGCCCTTTTTTGGATGGGAAATTGTTAGGGACCTCCCAGGGAGGCTGTGAATTCAATCCCACCTCGGGCTGACCAGTATTTCCCGAGATAATGGGCATTCTGCAGCCCCCCTTGGGGAAATCACAAAAGAGGGGATAACTCCCGAACCCCTTGGAATTTCCGGACCAAATCAAGTCCGCTGAACTCGGGAGAGCGAGCCCTTTCCAACGATACCCCATTCATTAAGATCCCAGCACTTTCGTGAAATCGACCAAAAATATCCCAAGGGGTACCCCTTTGAAAATTTTCCGGTTTTGGGAAAATTCTGGAGTGGCCCTTTTTTGGATGGGAAATTGTTAGGGACCTCCCAGGGAGGCTGTGAATTCAATCCCACCTCGGGCTGACCAGTATTTCCCGAGATAATGGGCATTCTGCAGCCCCCCTTGGGGAAATCACAAAAGAGGGGATAACTCCCGAACCCCTTGGAATTTCCGGACCAAATCAAGTGCGCTGAACTCGGGAGAGCGAGCCCTTTCCAACGATACCCCATTCATTAAGATCCCAGCACTTTCGTGAAATCGACCAAAAATATCCCAAGGGGTACCCCTTTGAAAATTTTCCGGTTTTGGGAAAATTCTGGAGTGGCCCTTTTTTGGATGGGAAATTGTTAGGGACCTCCCAGGGAGGCTGTGAATTCAATCCCACCTCGGGCTGACCAGTATTTCCCGAGATAATGGGCATTCTGCAGCCCCCCTTGGGGAAATCACAAAAGGGGGGATAACTCCCGAACCCCTTGGAATTTCCGGAACAGATTAAGTGCGCGGAACTCGGGGGAGCGAGTCCTTTCCAACGATACCCCATTCATTAAGATCCCAGCACTTTCGTGAAATCGACCAAAAATATCCCAAGGGGTACCCCTTTGAAAATTTTCCGGTTTTGGGAAAATTCTGGAGTGGCCCTTTTTTGGATGGGAAATTGTTAGGGACCTCCCAGGGAGGCTGTGAATTCAATCCCACCTCGGGCTGACCAGTATTTCCCGAGATAATGGGCATTCTGCAGCCCCCCTTGGGGAAATCACAAAAGAGGGGATAACTCCCGAACCCCTTGGAATTTCCGGACCAAATCAAGTGCGCTGAACTCGGGAGAGCGAGCCCTTTCCAACGATACCCCATTCATTAAGATCCCAGCACTTTCGTGAAATCGACCAAAAATATCCCAAGGGGTACCCCTTTGAAAATTTTCCGGTTTTGGGAAAATTCTGGAGTGGCCCTTTTTTGGATGGGAAATTGTTAGGGACCTCCCAGGGAGGCTGTGAATTCAATCCCACCTCGGGCTGACCAGTATTTCCCGAGATAATGGGCATTCTGCAGCCCCCCTTGGGGAAATCACAAAAGGGGGGATAACTCCCGAACCCCTTGGAATTTCCGGACCAAATCAAGTGCGCTGAACTCGGGAGAGCGAGCCTTTTCCAACGATACCCCATTCATTAAGATCCCAGCACTTTCGTGAAATCGACCAAAAATATCCCAAGGGGTACCCCTTTGAAAATTTTCCGGTTTTGGGAAAATTCTGGAGTGGCCCTTTTTTGGATGGGAAATTGTTAGGGACCTCCCAGGGAGGCTGTGAATTCAATCCCACCTCGGGCTGACCAGTATTTCCCGAGATAATGGGCATTCTGCAGCCCCCCTTGGGGAAATCACAAAAGAGGGGATAACTCCCGAACCCCTTGGAATTTCTGGACCAAATTAAGTGCGCTGAACTCGGGAGAGCGAGCCCTTTCCAACGATACCCCATTCATTAAGATCCCAGCACTTTCGTGAAATCGACCAAAAATATCCCAAGGGGTACCCCTTTGAAAATTTTCCGGTTTTGGGAAAATTCTGGAGTGGCCCTTTTTTGGATGGGAAATTGTTAGGGACCTCCCAGGGAGGCTGTGAATTCAATCCCACCTCGGGCTGACCAGTATTTCCCGAGATAATGGGCATTCTGCAGCCCCCCTTGGGGAAATCACAAAAGAGGGGATAACTCCCGAACCCCTTGGAATTTCCGGACCAAATCAAGTGCGCTGAACTCGGGAGAGCGAGCCCTTTCCAACGATACCCCATTCATTAAGATCCCAGCACTTTCGTGAAATCGACCAAAAATATCCCAAGGGGTACCCCTTTGAAAATTTTCCGGTTTTGGGAAAATTCTGGAGTGGCCCTTTTTTGGATGGGAAATTGTTAGGGACCTCCCAGGGAGGCTGTGAATTCAATCCCACCTCGGGCTGACCAGTATTTCCCGAGATAATGGGCATTCTGCAGCCCCCCTTGGGGAAATCACAAAAGGGGGGATAACTCCCGAACCCCTTGGAATTTCCGGACCAAATTAAGTGCGCGGAACTCGGGGGAGCGAGTCCTTTCCAACGATACCCCATTCATTAAGATCCCAGCACTTTCGTGAAATCGACCAAAAATATCCCAAGGGGTACCCCTTTGAAAATTTTCCGGTTTTGGGAAAATTCTGGAGTGGCCCTTTTTTGGATGGGAAATTGTTAGGGACCTCCCAGGGAGGCTGTGAATTCAATCCCACCTCGGGCTGACCAGTATTTCCCGAGATAATGGGCATTCTGCAGCCCCCCTTGGGGAAATCACAAAAGGGGGGATAACTCCCGAACCCCTTGGAATTTCCGGACCAAATCAAGTGCGCTGAACTCGGGAGAGCGAGCCTTTTCCAACGATACCCCATTCATTAAGATCCCAGCACTTTCGTGAAATCGACCAAAAATATCCCAAGGGGTACCCCTTTGAAAATTTTCCGGTTTTGGGAAAATTCTGGAGTGGCCCTTTTTTGGATGGGAAATTGTTAGGGACCTCCCAGGGAGGCTGTGAATTCAATCCCACCTCGGGCTGACCAGTATTTCCCGAGATAATGGGCATTCTGCAGCCCCCCTTGGGGAAATCACAAAAGAGGGGATAACTCCCGAACCCCTTGGAATTTCCGGACCAAATCAAGTGCGCTGAACTCGGGAGAGCGAGCCCTTTCCAACGATACCCCATTCATTAAGATCCCAGCACTTTCGTGAAATCGACCAAAAATATCCCAAGGGGTACCCCTTTGAAAATTTTCCGGTTTTGGGAAAATTCTGGAGTGGCCCTTTTTTGGATGGGAAATTGTTAGGGACCTCCCAGGGAGGCTGTGAATTCAATCCCACCTCGGGCTGACCAGTATTTCCCGAGATAATGGGCATTCTGCAGCCCCCCTTGGGGAAATCACAAAAGGGGGGATAACTCCCGAACCCCTTGGAATTTCCGGACCAAATTAAGTGCGCGGAACTCGGGGGAGCGAGTCCTTTCCAACGATACCCCATTCATTAAGATCCCAGCACTTTCGTGAAATCGACCAAAAATATCCCAAGGGGTACCCCTTTGAAAATTTTCCGGTTTTGGGAAAATTCTGGAGTGGCCCTTTTTTGGATGGGAAATTGTTAGGGACCTCCCAGGGAGGCTGTGAATTCAATCCCACCTCGGGCTGACCAGTATTTCCCGAGATAATGGGCATTCTGCAGCCCCCCTTGGGGAAATCACAAAAGGGGGGATAACTCCCGAACCCCTTGGAATTTCCGGACCAAATCAAGTGCGCTGAACTCGGGAGAGCGAGCCTTTTCCAACGATACCCCATTCATTAAGATCCCAGCACTTTCGTGAAATCGACCAAAAATATCCCAAGGGGTACCCCTTTGAAAATTTTCCGGTTTTGGGAAAATTCTGGAGTGGCCCTTTTTTGGATGGGAAATTGTTAGGGACCTCCCAGGGAGGCTGTGAATTCAATCCCACCTCGGGCTGACCAGTATTTCCCGAGATAATGGGCATTCTGCAGCCCCCCTTGGGGAAATCACAAAAGGGGGGATAACTCCCGAACCCCTTGGAATTTCCGGACCAAATTAAGTGCGCGGAACTCGGGGGAGCGAGTCCTTTCCAACGATACCCCATTCATTAAGATCCCAGCACTTTCGTGAAATCGACCAAAAATATCCCAAGGGGTACCCCTTTGAAAATTTTCCGGTTTTGGGAAAATTCTGGAGTGGCCCTTTTTTGGATGGGAAATTGTTAGGGACCTCCCAGGGAGGCTGTGAATTCAATCCCACCTCGGGCTGACCAGTATTTCCCGAGATAATGGGCATTCTGCAGCCCCCCTTGGGGAAATCACAAAAGGGGGGATAACTCCCGAACCCCTTGGAATTTCCGGACCAAATTAAGTGCGCGGAACTCGGGTGAGCGAGTCCTTTCCAACGATACCCCATTCATTAAGATCCCAGCACTTTCGTGAAATCGACCAAAAATATCCCAAGGGGTACCCCTTTGAAAATTTTCCGGTTTTGGGAAAATTCTGGAGTGGCCCTTTTTTGGATGGGAAATTGTTAGGGACCTCCCAGGGAGGCTGTGAATTCAATCCCACCTCGGGCTGACCAGTATTTCCCGAGATAATGGGCATTCTGCAGCCCCCCTTGGGGAAATCACAAAAGGGGGGATAACTCCCGAACCCCTTGGAATTTCCGGACCAAATTAAGTGCGCGGAACTCGGGGGAGCGAGTCCTTTCCAACGATACCCCATTCATTAAGATCCCAGCACTTTCGTGAAATCGACCAAAAATATCCCAAGGGGTACCCCTTTGAAAATTTTCCGGTTTTGGGAAAATTCTGGAGTGGCCCTTTTTTGAATGGGAAATTGTTAGAGACCTCCCAGGGAGGCTGTGAATTCAATCCCACCTCGGGCTGACCAGTATTTCCCGAGATAATGGGCATTCTGCAGCCCCCCTTGGGGAAATCACAAAAGGGGGGATAACTCCCGAACCCCTTGGAATTTCCGGACCAAATTAAGTGCGCGGAACTCGGGGGAGCGAGTCCTTTCCAACGATATTCCATTCATTAAGATCCCAGCACTATCGTGAAATCGACCAAAAATATCCCAAGGGGTACCCCTTTGAAAATTTTCCGGTTTTGGGAAAATTCTGGAGTGCCCCTTTTTTGGATGGGAACTTGTTAGGGACCTCCCAGGGAGGCTGTGAATTCAATCCCACCTCGGGCTGACCAGTATTTCCCGAGATAATGGGCATTCTGCAGCCCCCCTTGGGGAAATCACAAAAGAGGGGATAACTCCCGAACCCCTTGGAATTTCTGGACCACATCAAGTGCGCTGAACTCGGGAGAGCGAGCCCTTTCCAACGATACCCCATTCATTAAGATCCCAGCACTTTCGTGAAATCGACCAAAAATATCCCAAGGGGTACCCCTTTGAAAATTTTCCGGTTTTGGGAAAATTCTGGAGTGGCCCTTTTTTGGATGGGAAATTGTTAGGGACCTCCCAGGGAGGCTGTGAATTCAATCCCACCTCGGGCTGACCAGTATTTCCCGAGATAATGGGCATTCTGCAGCCCCCCTTGGGGAAATCACAAAAGAGGGGATAACTCCCGAACCCCTTGGAATTTCCGGACCAAATCAAGTGCGCTGAACTCGGGAGAGCGAGCCCTTTCCAACGATACCCCATTCATTAAGATCCCAGCACTTTCGTGAAATCGACCAAAAATATCCCAAGGGGTACCCCTTTGAAAATTTTCCGGTATTGGGAAAATTCTGGAGAGGCCCTTTTTTGGATGGGAAATTGTTAGGGACCTCCCAGGGAGGCTGTGAATTCAATCCCACCTCGGGCTGACCAGTATTTCCCGAGATAATGGGCATTCTGCAGCCCCCCTTGGGGAAATCACAAAAGAGGGGATAACTCCCGAACCCCTTGGAATTTCTGGACCAAATCAAGTGCGCTGAACTCGGGAGAGCGAGCCCTTTCCAACGATACCCCATTCATTAAGATCCCAGCAGTTTCGTGAAATCGACCAAAAATATCCCAAGGGGTACCCCTTTGAAAATTTTCCGGTTTTGGGAAAATTCTGGAGTGGCCCTTTTTTGGATGGGAAATTGTTAGGGACCTCCCAGGGAGGCTGTGAATTCAATCCCACCTCGGGCTGACCAGTATTTCCCGAGATAATGGGCATTCTGCAGCCCCCCTTGGGGAAATCACAAAAGAGGGGATAACTCCCGAACCCCTTGGAATTTCCGGACCAAATCAAGTGCGCTGAACTCGGGAGAGCGAGCCCTTTCCAACGATACCCCATTCATTAAGATCCCAGCACTTTCGTGAAATCGACCAAAAATATCCCAAGGGGTACCCCTTTGAAAATTTTCCGGTTTTGGGAAAATTCTGAAGTGGCCCTTTTTTGGATGGGAAATTGTTAGGGACCTCCCAGGGAGGCTGTGAATTCAATCCCACCTCGGGCTGACCAGTATTTCCCGAGATAATGGGCATTCTGCAGCCCCCCTTGGGGAAATCACAAAAGAGGGGATAACTCCCGAACCCCTTGGAATTTCCGGACCAAATCAAGTTCGCTGAACTCGGGAGAGCGAGCCCTTTCCAACGATACCCCATTCATTAAGATCCCAGCACTTTCGTGAAATCGACCAAAAATATCCCAAGGGGTACCCCTTTGAAAATTTTCCGGTATTGGGAAAATTCTGGAGAGGCCCTTTTTTGGATGGGAAATTGTTAGGGACCTCCCAGGGAGGCTGTGAATTCAATCCCACCTCGGGCTGACCAGTATTTCCCGAGATAATGGGCATTCTGCAGCCCCCTTGGGGAAATCACAAAAGAGGGGATAACTCCCGAACCCCTTGGAATTTCTGGACCAAATCAAGTGCGCTGAACTCGGGAGAGCGAGCCCTTTCCAACGATACCCCATTCATTAAGATCCCAGCACTTTCGTGAAATCGACCAAAAATATCCCAAGGGGTACCCCTTTGAAAATTTTCCGGTTTTGGGAAAATTCTGGAGTGGCCCTTTTTTGGATGGGAAATTGTTAGGGACCTCCCAGGGAGGCTGTGAATTCAATCCCACCTCGGGCTGACCAGTATTTCCCGAGATAATGGGCATTCTGCAGCCCCCCTTGGGGAAATCACAAAAGAGGGGATAACCCCCGAACCCCTTGGAATTTCCGGACCAAATCAAGTGCGCTGAACTCGGGAGAGCGAGCCCTTTCCAATGATACCCCATTCATTAATATCCCAGCACTTTCGTGAAATCGACCAAAAATATCCCAAGGGGTACCCCTTTGAAAATTTTCCGGTTTTGGGAAAATTCTGGAGTGGCCCTTTTTTGGATGGGAAATTGTTAGGGACCTCCCAGGGAGGCTGTGAATTCAATCCCACCTCGGGCTGACCAGTATTTCCCGAGATAATGAGCATTCTGCAGCCCCCCTTGGGGAAATCACAAAAGAGGGGATAACTCCCGAACCCCTTGGAATTTCTGGACCAAATCAAGTGCGCTGAACTCGGGAGAGCGAGCCCTTTCCAACGATACCCCATTCATTAAGATCCCAGCACTTTCGTGAAATCGACCAAAAATATCCCAAGGGGTACCCCTTTGAAAATTTTCCGGTTTTGGGAAAATTCTGGAGTGGCCCTTTTTTGGATGGGAAATTGTTAGGGACCTCCCAGGGAGGCTGTGAATTCAATCCCACCTCGGGCTGACCAGTATTTCCCGAGATAATGGGCATTCTGCAGCCCCCCTTGGGGAAATCACAAAAGAGGGGATAACTCCCGAACCCCTTGGAATTTCCGGACCAAATCAAGTGCGCTGAACTCGGGAGAGCGAGCCCTTTCCAACGATACCCCATTCATTAAGATCCCAGCACTTTCGTGAAATCGACCAAAAATATCCCAAGGGGTACCCCTTTGAAAATTTTCCGGTTTTGGGAAAATTCTGGAGTGGCCCTTTTTTGGATGGGAAATTGTTAGGGACCTCCCAGGGAGGCTGTGAATTCAATCCCACCTCGGGCTGACCAGTATTTCCCGAGATAATGGGCATTCTGCAGCCCCCCTTGGGGAAATCACAAAAGAGGGGATAACTCCCGAACCCCTTGGAATTTCCGGACCAAATCAAGTGCGCTGAACTCGGGAGAGCGAGCCCTTTCCAACGATACCCCATTCATTAAGATCCCAGCACTTTCGTGAAATCGACCAAAAATATCCCAAGGGGTACCCCCTTGAAAATTTTCCGGTTTTGGGAAAATTCTGGAGTGGCCCTTTTTTGGATGGGAAATTGTTAGGGACCTCCCAGGGAGGCTGTGAATTCAATCCCACCTCGGGCTGACCAGTATTTCCCGAGATAATGAGCATTCTGCAGCCCCCCTTGGGGAAATCACAAAAGAGGGGATAACTCCCGAACCCCTTGGAATTTCTGGACCAAATCAAGTGCGCTGAACTCGGGAGAGCGAGCCCTTTCCAACGATACCCCATTCATTAAGATCCCAGCACTTTCGTGAAATCGACCAAAAATATCCCAAGGGGTACCCCTTTGAAAATTTTCCGGTTTTGGGAAAATTCTGGAGTGGCCCTTTTTTGGATGGGAAATTGTTAGGGACCTCCCAGGGAGGCTGTGAATTCAATCCCACCTCGGGCTGACCAGTATTTCCCGAGATAATGGGCATTCTGCAGCCCCCCTTGGGGAAATCACAAAAGAGGGGATAACTCCCGAACCCCTTGGAGTTTCTGGTACCCCTTTGAAAATTTTCCGGTTTTGGGAAAATTCTGGAGTGGCCCTTTTTTGGATGGGAAATTGTTAGGGACCTCCCAGGGAGGCTGTGAATTCAATCCCACCTCGGGCTGACTAGTATTTCCCGAGATAATGGGCATTCTGCAGCCCCCCTTGGGGAAATCACAAAAGAGGGGATAACTCCCGAACCCCTTGGAATTTCCGGACCAAATCAAGTGCGCTGAACTCGGGAGAGCGAGCCCTTTCCAACGATACCCCATTCATTAAGATCCCAGCACTTTCGTGAAATCGACCAAAAATATCCCAAGGGGTACCCCTTTGAAAATTTTCCGGTTTTGGGAAAATTCTGGAGTGGCCCTTTTTTGGATGGGAAATTGTTAGGGACCTCCCAGGGAGGCTGTGAATTCAATCCCACCTCGGGCTGACCAGTATTTCCCGAGATAATGGGCATTCTGCAGCCCCCCTTGGGGAAATCACAAAAGAGGGGATAACTCCCGAACCCCTTGGAATTTCTGGACCAAATCAAGTGCGCTGAACTCGGGAGAGCGAGCCCTTTCCAACGATACCCCATTCATTAAGATCCCAGCACTTTCGTGAAATCGACCAAAAATATCCCAAGGGGTACCCCTTTGAAAATTTTCCGGTTTTGGGAAAATTCTGGAGTGGCCCTTTTTTGGATGGGAAATTGTTAGGGACCTCCCAGGGAGGCTGTGAATTCAATCCCACCTCGGGCTGACCAGTATTTCCCGAGATAATGGGCATTCTGCAGCCCCCCTTGGGGAAATCACAAAAGAGGGGATAACTTCCGAACCCCTTGGAATTTCTCGACCAAATCAAGTGCGCTGAACTCGGGGGAGCGAGCCCTTTCCAACGATACCCCATTCATTAAGATCCCAGCACTTTCGTGAAATCGACCAAAAATATCCCAAGGGGTACCCCTTTGAAAATTTTCCGGTTTTGGGAAAATTCTGGAGTGGCCCTTTTTTGGATGGGAAATTGTTAGGGACCTCCCAGGGAGGCTGTGAATTCAATCCCACCTCGGGCTGACCAGTATTTCCCGAGATAATGGGCATTCTGCAGCCCCCCTTGGGGAAATCACAAAAGAGGGGATAACTCCCGAACCCCTTGGAATTTCCGGACCAAATCAAGTGCGCTGAACTCGGGAGAGCGAGCCCTTTCCAACGATACCCCATTCATTAAGATCCCAGCACTTTCGTGAAATCGACCAAAAATATCCCAAGGGGTACCCCTTTGAAAATTTTCCGGTTTTGGGAAAATTCTGGAGTGGCCCTTTTTTGGATGGGAAATTGTTAGGGACCTCCCAGGGAGGCTGTGAATTCAATCCCACCTCGGGCTGACCAGTATTTCCCGAGATAATGGGCATTCTGCAGCCCCCCTTGGGGAAATCACAAAAGAGGGGATAACTCCCGAACCCCTTGGAATTTCCGGAGCAAATCAAGTGCGCTGAACTCGGGAGAGCGAGCCCTTTCCAACGATACCCCATTCATTAAGATCCCAGCACTTTCGTGAAATCGACCAAAAATATCCCAAGGGGTACCCCTTTGAAAATTTTCCGGTTTTGGGAAAATTCTGGAGTGGCCCTTTTTTGGATGGGAAATTGTTAGGGACCTCCCAGGGAGGCTGTGAATTCAATCCCACCTCGGGCTGACTAGTATTTCCCGAGATAATGGGCATTCTGCAGCCCCCCTTGGGGAAATCACAAAAGAGGGGATAACTCCCGAACCCCTTGGAATTTCCGGACCAAATCAAGTGCGCTGAACTCGGGAGAGTGAGCCCTTTTCAACGATACCCCATTCATTAAGATCCCAGCACTTTCGTGAAATCGACCAAAAATATCCCAAGGGGTACCCCTTTGAAAATTTTCCGGTTTTGGGAAAATTCTGGAGTGGCCCTTTTTTGGATGGGAAATTGTTAGGGACCTCCCAGGGAGGCTGTGAATTCAATCCCACCTCGGGCTGACCAGTATTTCCTGAGATAATGGGCATTCTGTAGCCCCCCTTGGGGAAATCACAAAAGAGGGGATAACTCCCGAACCCCTTGGAATTGTTGGACCAAATCAAGTGCGCTGAACTCGGGAGAGCGAGCCCTTTCCAACGATACCCCATTCATTAAGATCCCAGCACTTTCGTGAAATCGACCAAAAATATCCCAAGGGGTACCCCTTTGAAAATTTTCCGGTTTTGGGAAAATTCTGGAGTGGCCCTTTTTTGGATGGGAAATTGTTAGGGACCTCCCAGGGAGGCTGTGAATTCAATCCCACCTCGGGCTGACCAGTATTTCCCGAGATAATGGGCATTCTGCAGCCCCCCTTGGGGAAATCACAAAAGAGGGGATAACTCCCGAACCCCTTGGAATTTCTGGACCAAATCAAGTGCGCTGAACTCGGGAGAGCGAGCCCTTTCCAACGATACCCCATTCATTAAGATCCCAGCACTTTCGTGAAATCGACCAAAAATATCCCAAGGGGTACCCCTTTGAAAATTTTCCGGTTTTGGGAAAATTCTGGAGTGGCCCTTTTTTGGATGGGAAATTGTTAGGGACCTCCCAGGGAGGCTGTGAATTCAATCCCACCTCGGGCTGACCAGTATTTCCCGAGATAATGGGCATTCTGCAGCCCCCCTTGGGGAAATCACAAAAGAGGGGATAACTCCCGAACCCCTTGGAATTTCCGGACCAAATCAAGTGCGCTGAACTCGGGAGAGCGAGCCCTTTCCAACGATACCCCATTCATTAAGATCCCAGCACTTTCGTGAAATCGACCAAAAATATCCCAAGGGGTACCCCTTTGAAAATTTTCCGGTTTTGGGAAAATTCTGGAGTGGCCCTTTTTTGGATGGGAAATTGTTAGGGACCTCCCAGGGAGGCTGTGAATTCAATCCCACCTCGGGCTGACCAGTATTTCCCGAGATAATGGGCATTCTGCAGCCCCCCTTGGGGAAATCACAAAAGAGGGGATAACTCCCGAACCCCTTGGAATTTCCGGACCAAATCAAGTGCGCTGAACTCGGGAGAGCGAGCCCTTTCCAACGATACCCCATTCATTAAGATCCCAGCACTTTCGTGAAATCGACCAAAAATATCCCAAGGGGTACCCCTTTGAAAATTTTCCGGTTTTGGGAAAATTCTGGAGTGGCCCTTTTTTGGATGGGAAATTGTTAGGGACCTCCCAGGGAGGCTGTGAATTCAATCCCACCTCGGGCTGACCAGTATTTCCCGAGATAATGAGCATTCTGCAGCCCCCCTTGGGGAAATCACAAAAGAGGGGATAACTCCCGAACCCCTTGGAATTTCCGGACCAAATCAAGTGCGCTGAACTCGGGAGAGCGAGCCCTTTCCAACGATACCCCATTCGTTAAGATCCCAGTACTTTCGTGAAATCGACCAAAAATATCCCAAGGGGTACCCCTTTGAAAATTTTCCGGTTTTGGGAAAATTCTGAAGTGGCCCTTTTTTGGATGGGAAATTGTTAGGGACCTCCCAGGGAGGCTGTGAATTCAATTCCACCTCGGGCTGACCAGTATTTCCCGAGATAATGGGCATTCTGCAGCCCCCCTTGGGGAAATCACAAAAGAGGGGATAACTCCCGAGCCCCTTGGAATTTCCGGACCAAATCAAGTTCGCTGAACTCGGGAGAGCGAGCCCTTTGCAACGATACCCCATTCATTAAGATCCCAGCACTTTCGTGAAATCGACCAAAAATATCCCAAGGGGTACCCCTTTGAAAATTTTCCGGTTTTGGGAAAATTCTGGAGTGGCCCTTTTTTGGATGGGAAATTGTTAGGGACCTCCCAGGGAGGCTGTGAATTCAATCGCACCTCGGGCTGACCAGTATTTCCCGAGATAATGGGCATTCTGCAGCCCCCCTTGGGGAAATCACAAAAGAGTGGATAACTCCCGAACCCTTGGAATTTCCGGACCAAATCAAGTGCGCTGAACTCGGGAGAGCGAGCCCTTTCCAATGATACCCCATTCATTAAGATCCCAGCACTTTCGTGAAATCGACCAAAAATATCCCAAGGGGTACCCCTTTGAAAATTTTCCGGTTTTGGGAAAATTCTGGAGTGGCCCTTTTTTGGATGGGAAATTGTTAGGGACCTCCCAGGGAGGCTGTGAATTCAATTCCACCTCGGGCTGACCAGTATTTCCCGAGATAATGGGCATTCTGCAGCCCCCCTTGGGGAAATCACAAAAGAGGGGATAACTCCCGAACCCCTTGGAATTTCCGGACCAAATCAAGTGCGCTGAACTCGGGAGAGCGAGCCCTTTCCAACGATACCCCATTCATTAAGATCCCAGCACTTTCGTGAAATCGACCAAAAATATCCCAAGGGGTACCCCTTTGAAAATTTTCCGGTTTTGGGAAAATTCTGGAGTGGCCCTTTTTTGGATGGGAAATTGTTAGGGACCTCCCAGGGAGGCTGTGAATTCAATCGCACCTCGGGCTGACCAGTATTTCCCGAGATAATGGGCATTCTGCAGCCCCCCTTGGGGAAATCACAAAAGAGGGGATAACTCCCGAACCCCTTGGAATTTCCGGACCAAATCAAGTGCGCTGAACTCGGGAGAGCGAGCCCTTTCCAATGATACCCCATTCATTAAGATCCCAGCACTTTCGTGAAATCGACCAAAAATATCCCAAGGGGTACCCCTTTGAAAATTTTCCGGTTTTGGGAAAATTCTGGAGTGGCCCTTTTTTGGATGGGAAATTGTTAGGGACCTCCCAGGGAGGCTGTGAATTCAATTCCACCTCGGGCTGACCAGTATTTCCCGAGATAATGGGCATTCTGCAGCCCCCCTTGGGGAAATCACAAAAGAGGGGATAACTCCCGAACCCCTTGGAATTTCTGGACCAAATCAAGTGCGCTGAACTCGGGAGAGCGAGCCCTTTCCAACGATACCCCTTCATTAAGATCCCAGCACTTTCGTGAAATCGACCAAAAATATCCCAAGGGGTACCCCTTTGAAAATTTTCCGGTTTTGGGAAAATTCTGGAGTGGCCCTTTTTTGGATGAAAATTGTTAGGGACCTCCCAGGGAGGCTGTGAATTCAATTCCACCTCGGGCTGACCAGTATTTCCCGAGATAATGGGCATTCTGCAGCCCCCCTTGGGGAAATCATAAAAGAGGGGATAACTCCCGAACCCCTTGGAATTTCTGGACCAAATTAAGTGCGCTGAACTCGGGAGATCGAGCCCTTTCCAACGATATCCCATTCATTAAGATCCCAGCACTTTCGTGAAATCGACCAAAAATATCCCAAGGGGTACCCCTTTGAAAATTTTCCGGTTTTGGGAAAATTCTGGAGTGGCCCTTTTTTGGATGGGAAATTGTTAGGGACCTCCCAGGGAGGCTGTGAATTCAATCCCACCTCGGGCTGACCAGTATTTCCCGAGATAATGGGCATTCTGCAGCCCCCCTTGGGGAAATCACAAAAGAGGGGATAACTCCCGAACCCCTTGGAATTTCTGGACCAAATCAAGTGCGCTGAACTCGGGAGAGCGAGCCCTTTCCAACGATACCCCATTCATTAGGATCCCAGCACTTTCGTGAAATCGACCAAAAATATCCCAAGGGGTACCCCTTTGAAAATTTTCCGGTTTTGGGAAAATTCTGGAGTGGCCCTTTTTTGGATGGGAAATTGTTAGGGACCTCCCAGGGAGGCTGTGAATTCAATCCCACCTCGGGCTGACCAGTATTTCCCGAGATAATGGGCATTCTGCAGCCCCCCTTGGGGAAATCATAAAAGAGGGGATAACTCCCGAACCCCTTGGAATTTCTGGACCAAATTAAGTGCGCTGAACTCGGGAGAGCGAGCCCTTTCCAACGATACCTCATTCATTAAGATCCCAGCACTTTCGTGAAATCGACCAAAAATATCCCAAGGGGTACCCCTTTGAAAATTTTCCGGTTTTGGGAAAATTCTGGAGTGGCCCTTTTTTGGATGGGAAATTGTTAGGGACCTCCCAGGGAGGCTGTGAATTCAATCCCACCTCGGGCTGACCAGTATTTCCCGAGATAATGGGCATTCTGCAGCCCCCCTTGGGGAAATCACAAAAGAGGGGATAACTCCCGAACCCCTTGGAATTTCCGGACCAAATCAAGTTCGCTGAACTCGGGAGAGCGAGCCCTTTGCAACGATACCCCATTCATTAAGATCCCAGCACTTTCGTGAAATCGACCAAAAATATCCCAAGGGGTACCCCTTTGAAAATTTTCCGGTTTTGGGAAAATTCTGGAGTGGCCCTTTTTTGGATGGGAAATTGTTAGGGACCTCCCAGGGAGGCTGTGAATTCAATCCCACCTCGGGCTGACCAGTATTTCCCGAGATAATGGGCATTCTGCAGCCCCCCTTGGGGAAATCACAAAAGAGGGGATAACTCCCGAACCCCTTGGAATTTCTGGACCAAATCAAGTGCGCTGAACTCGGGAGAGCGAGCCTTTTCCAACGATACCCCATTCATTAAGATCCCAGCACTTTCGTGAAATCGACCAAAAATATCCCAAGGGGTACCCCTTTGAAAATTTTCCGGTTTTGGGAAAATTCTGGAGTGGCCCTTTTTTGGATGGGAAATTGTTAGGGACCTCCCAGGGAGGCTGTGAATTCAATCCCACCTCGGGCTGACCAGTATTTCCCGAGATAATGGGCATTCTGCAGCTCCCCTTGGGGAAATCATAAAAGAGGGGATAACTCCCGAACCCCTTGGAATTTCTGGACCAAATCAAGTTCGCTGAACTCGGGAGAGCGAGCCCTTTGCAACGATACCCCATTCATTAAGATCCCAGCACTTTCGTGAAATCGACCAAAAATATCCCAAGGGGTACCCCTTTGAAAATTTTCCGGTTTTGGGAAAATTCTGGAGTGGCCCTTTTTTGGATGGGAAATTGTTAGGGACCTCCCAGGGAGGCTGTGAATTCAATTCCACCTCGGGCTGACCAGTATTTCCCGAGATAATGGGCATTCTGCAGCCCCCCTTGGGGAAATCACAAAAGAGGGGATAACTCCCGAACCCCTTGGAATTTCTGGACCAAATCAAGTGCGCTGAACTCGGGAGTGCGAGCCCTTTCCAACGATACCCCATTCATTAAGATCCCAGCACTTTCGTGAAATCGACCAAAAATATCCCAAGGGGTACCCCTTTGAAAATTTTCCGGTTTTGGGAAAATTCTGGAGTGGCCCTTTTTTGGATGGGAAATTGTTAGGGACCTCCCAGGGAGGCTGTGAATTCAATCCCACCTCGGGCTGACCAGTATTTCCCGAGATAATGGGCATTCTGCAGCCCCCCTTGGGGAAATCACAAAAGAGGGGATAACTCCCGAACCCCTTGGAATTTCCGGACCAAATCAAGTGCGCTGAACTCGGGAGAGCGAGCCCTTTCCAACGATACCCCATTCATTAAGATCCCAGCACTTTCGTGAAATCGACCAAAAATATCCCAAGGGGTACCCCTTTGAAAATTTTCCGGTTTTGGGAAAATTCTGGAGTGGCCCTTTTTTGGATGGGAAATTGTTAGGGACCTCCCACGGGGGCTGTGAATTCAATCGCACCTCGGGCTGACCAGTATTTCCCGAGATAATGGGCATTCTGCAGCCCCGCTTGGGGAAATCACAAAAGAGGGGATAACTCCCGAACCCCTTGGAATTTCCGGACCAAATCAAGTGCGCTGAACTCGGGAGAGCGAGCCCTTTCCAACGATACCCCATTCATTAAGATCCCAGCACTTTCGTGAAATCGACCAAAAATATCCCAAGGGGTACCCCTTTGAAAATTTTCCGGTTTTGGGAAAATTCTGGAGTGGCCCTTTTTTGGATGGGAAATTGTTAGGGACCTCCCAGGGAGGCTGTGAATTCAATCCCACCTCGGGCTGACCAGTATTTCCCGAGATAATGGGCATTCTGCAGCCCCCCTTGGGGAAATCACAAAAGAGGGGATAACTCCCGAACCCCTTGGAATTTCCGGACCAAATCAAGTTCGCTGAACTCGGGAGAGCGAGCCCTTTGCAACGATACCCCATTCATTAAGATCCCAGCACTTTCGTGAAATCGACCAAAAATATCCCAAGGGGTACCCCTTTGAAAATTTTCCGGTTTTGGGAAAATTCTGGAGTGGCCCTTTTTTGGATGGGAAATTGTTAGGGACCTCCCAGGGAGGCTGTGAATTCAATCCCACCTCGGGCTGACCAGTATTTCCCGAGATAATGGGCATTCTGCAGCCCCCCTTGGGGAAATCATAAAAGAGGGGATAACTCCCGAACCCCTTGGAATTTCTGGACCAAATCAAGTTCGCTGAACTCGGGAGAGCGAGCCCTTTGCAACGATACCCCATTCATTAAGATCCAGCACTTTCGTGAAATCGACCAAAAATATCCCAAGGGGTACCCCTTTGAAAATTTTCCGGTTTTGGGAAAATTCTGGAGTGGCCCTTTTTTGGATGGGAAATTGTTAGGGACCTCCCAGGGAGGCTGTGAATTCAATCCCACCTCGGGCTGACCAGTATTTCCCGAGATAATGGGCATTCTGCAGCCCCCCTTGGGGAAATCACAAAAGAGGGGATAACTCCCGAACACCTTGGAATTTCTGGACCAAATCAAGTGCGCTGAACTCGGGAGTGCGAGCCCTTTCCAACGATACCCCATTCATTAAGATCCCAGCACTTTCGTGAAATCGACCAAAAATATCCCAAGGGGTACCCCTTTGAAAATTTTCCGGTTTTGGGAAAATTCTGGAGTGGCCTTTTTTTGGATGGGAAATTGTTAGGGACCTCCCAGGGAGGCTGTGAATTCAATCCCACCTCGGGCTGACCAGTATTTCCCGAGATAATGGGCATTCTGCAGCCCCCCTTGGGGAAATCACAAAAGAGGGGATAACTCCCGAACCCCTTGGAATTTCCGGACCAAATCAAGTTCGCTGAACTCGGGAGAGCGAGCCCTTTGCAACGATACCCCATTCATTAAGATCCCAGCACTTTCGTGAAATCGACCAAAAATATCCCAAGGGGTACCCCTTTGAAAATTTTCCGGTTTTGGGAAAATTCTGGAGTGGCCCTTTTTTGGATGGGAAATTGTTAGGGACCTCCCAGGGAGGCTGTGAATTCAATTCCACCTCGGGCTGACCAGTATTTCCCGAGATAATGGGCATTCTGCAGCCCCCCTTGGGGAAATCACAAAAGAGGGGATAACTCCCGAACCCCTTGGAATTTCTGGACCAAATCAAGTGCGCTGAACTCGGGAGAGCGAGCCCTTTCCAACGATACCCCATTCATTAAGATCCCAGCACTTTCGTGAAATCGACCAAAAATATCCCAAGGGGTACCCCTTTGAAAATTTTCCGGTTTTGGGAAAATTCTGGAGTGGCCCTTTTTTGGATGGGAAATTGTTAGGGACCTCCCAGGGAGGCTGTGAATTCAATCGCACCTCGGGCTGACCAGTATTTCCCGAGATAATGGGCATTCTGCAGCCCCCCTTGGGGAAATCACAAAAGAGGGGATAACTCCCGAACCCCTTGGAATTTCCGGACCAAATCAAGTGCGCTGAACTCGGGAGAGCGAGCCCTTTCCAATGATACCCCATTCATTAAGATCCCAGCACTTTCGTGAAATCGACCAAAAATATCCCAAGGGGTACCCCTTTGAAAATTTTCCGGTTTTGGGAAAATTCTGGAGTGGCCCTTTTTTGGATGGGAAATTGTTAGGGACCTCCCAGGGAGGCTGTGAATTCAATTCCACCTCGGGCTGACCAGTATTTCCCGAGATAATGGGCATTCTGCAGCCCCCCTTGGGGAAATCACAAAAGAGGGGATAACTCCCGAACCCCTTGGAATTTCTGGACCAAATCAAGTGCGCTGAACTCGGGAGAGCGAGCCCTTTCCAACGATACCCCATTCATTAAGATCCCAGCACTTTCGTGAAATCGACCAAAAATATCCCAAGGGGTACCCCTTTGAAAATTTTCCGGTTTTGGGAAAATTCTGGAGTGACCCTTTTTTGGATGGGAAATTGTTAGGGACCTCCCAGGGAGGCTGTGAATTCAATTCCACCTCGGGCTGACCAGTATTTCCCGAGATAATGGGCATTCTGCAGCCCCCCTTGGGAAAATCATAAAAGAGGGGATAACTCCCGAACCCCTTGGAATTTCTGGACCAAATTAAGTGCGCTGAACTCGGGAGAGCGAGCCCTTTCCAACGATACCGCATTCATTAAGATCCCAGCACTTTCGTGAAATCGACCAAAAATATCCCAAGGGGTACCCCTTTGAAAATTTTCCGGTTTTGGGAAAATTCTGGAGTGGCCCTTTTTTGGATGGGAAATTGTTAGGGACCTCCCAGGGAGGCTGTGAATTCAATCCCACCTCGGGCTGACCAGTATTTCCCGAGATAATGGGCATTCTGCAGCCCCCCTTGGGGAAATCACAAAAGAGGGGATAACTCCCGAACCCCTTGGAATTTCTGGACCAAATCAAGTGCGCTGAACTCGGGAGAGCGAGCCCTTTCCAACGATACCCCATTCATTAGGATCCCAGCACTTTCGTGAAATCGACCAAAAATATCCCAAGGGGTACCCCTTTGAAAATTTTCCGGTTTTGGGAAAATTCTGGAGTGGCCCTTTTTTGGATGGGAAATTGTTAGGGACCTCCCAGGGAGGCTGTGAATTCAATCCCACCTCGGGCTGACCAGTATTTCCCGAGATAATGGGCATTCTGCAGCCCCCCTTGGGGAAATCACAAAAGAGGGGATAACTCCCGAACCCCTTGGAATTTCTGGACCAAATCAAGTGCGCTGAACTCGGGAGAGCGAGCCCTTTCCAACGATACCCCATTCAATAAGATCCCAGCACTTTCGTGAAATCGACCAAAAATATCCCAAGGGGTACCCCTTTGAAAATTTTCCGGTTTTGGGAAAATTCTGGAGTGGCCCTTTTTTGGATGGGAAATTGTTAGGGACCTCCCAGGGAGGCTGTGAATTCAATTCCACCTCGGGCTGACCAGTATTTCCCGAAATAATGGGCATTCTGCAGCCCCCGTTGGGGAAATCACAAAAGAGGGGATAACTCCCGAACCCCTTGGAATTTCTGGACCAAATCAAGTGCGCTGAACTCGGGAGAGCGAGCCCTTTCCAACGATACCCCATCCATTAAGATCCCAGCACTTTCGTGAAATCGACCAAAAATATCCCAAGGGGTACCCCTTTGAAAATTTTCCGGTTTTGGGAAAATTCTGGAGTGGCCCTTTTTTGGATGGGAAATTGTTAGGGACCTCCCAGGGAGGCTGTGAATTCAATCCCACCTCGGGCTGACCAGTATTTCCCGAGATAATGGGCATTCTGCAGCCCCCCTTGGGGAAATCACAAAAGAGGGGATAACTCCCGAACCCCTTGGAATTTCCGGACCAAATCAAGTGCGCTGAACTCGGGAGAGCGAGCCCTTTCCAACGATACCCCATTCATTAAGATCCCAGCACTTTCGTGAAATCGACCAAAAATATCCCAAGGGGTACCCCTTTGAAAATTTTCCGGTTTTGGGAAAATTCTGGAGTGGCCCTTTTTTGGATGGGAAATTGTTAGGGACCTCCCAGGGAGGCTGTGAATTCAATCGCACCTCGGGCTGACCAGTATTTCCCGAGATAATGGGCATTCTGCAGCCCCGCTTGGGGAAATCACAAAAGAGGGGATAACTCCCGAACCCCTTGGAATTTCCGGACCAAATCAAGTTCGCTGAACTCGGGAGAGCGAGCCCTTTGCAACGATACCCCATTCATTAAGATCCCAGCACTTTCGTGAAATCGACCAAAAATATCCCAAGGGGTACCCCTTTGAAAATTTTCCGGTTTTGGGAAAATTCTGGAGTGGCCCTTTTTTGGATGGGAAATTGTTAGGGACCTCCCACGGAGGCTGTGAATTCAATCGCACCTCGGGCTGACCAGTATTTCCCGAGATAATGGGCATTCTGCAGCCCCGCTTGGGGAAATCACAAAAGAGGGGAAAACTCCCGAACCCCTTGGAATTTCCGGACCAAATCAAGTTCGCTGAACTCGGGAGAGCGAGCCCTTTGCAACGATACCCCATTCATTAAGATCCCAGCACTTTCGTGAAATCGACCAAAAATATCCCAAGGGGTACCCCTTTGAAAATTTTCCGGTTTTGGGAAAATTCTGGAGTGGCCCTTTTTTGGATGGGAAATTGTTAGGGACCTCCCAGGGAGGCTGTGAATTCAATTCCACCTCGGGCTGACCAGTATTTCCCGAGATAATGGGCATTCTGCAGCCCCCCTTGGGGAAATCACAAAAGAGGGGATAACTCCCGAACCCCTTGGAATTTCTGGACCAAATCAAGTGCGCTGAACTCGGGAGAGCGAGCCCTTTCCAACGATACCCCATTCATTAAGATCCCAGCACTTTCGTGAAATCGACCAAAAATATCCCAAGGGGTACCCCTTTGAAAATTTTCCGGTTTTGGGAAAATTCTGGAGTGGCCCTTTTTTGGATGGGAAATTGTTAGGGACCTCCCAGGGAGGCTGTGAATTCAATCGCACCTCGGGCTGACCAGTATTTCCCGAGATAATGGGCATTCTGCAGCCCCCCTTGGGGAAATCACAAAAGAGGGGATAACTCCCGAACCCCTTGGAATTTCCGGACCAAATCAAGTGCGCTGAACTCGGGAGAGCGAGCCCTTTCCAATGATACCCCATTCATTAAGATCCCAGCACTTTCGTGAAATCGACCAAAAATATCCCAAGGGGTACCCCTTTGAAAATTTTCCGGTTTTGGGAAAATTCTGGAGTGGCCCTTTTTTGGATGGGAAATTGTTAGGGACCTCCCAGGGAGGCTGTGAATTCAATTCCACCTCGGGCTGACCAGTATTTCCCGAGATAATGGGCATTCTGCAGCCCCCCTTGGGGAAATCATAAAAGAGGGGATAACTCCCGAACCCCTTGGAATTTCTGGACCAAATTAAGTGCGCTGAACTCGGGAGAGCGAGCCCTTTCCAACGATACCGCATTCATTAAGATCCCAGCACTTTCGTGAAATCGACCAAAAATATCCCAAGGGGTACCCCTTTGAAAATTTTCCGGTTTTGGGAAAATTCTGGAGTGGCCCTTTTTTGGATGGGAAATTGTTAGGGACCTCCCAGGGAGGCTGTGAATTCAATCCCACCTCGGGCTGACCAGTATTTCCCGAGATAATGGGCATTCTGCAGCCCCCCTTGGGGAAATCACAAAAGAGGGGATAACTCCCGAACCCCTTGGAATTTCTGGACCAAATCAAGTGCGCTGAACTCGGGAGAGCGAGCCCTTTCCAACGATACCCCATTCATTAGGATCCCAGCACTTTCGTGAAATCGACCAAAAATATCCCAAGGGGTACCCCTTTGAAAATTTTCCGGTTTTGGGAAAATTCTGGAGTGGCCCTTTTTTGGATGGGAAATTGTTAGGGACCTCCCAGGGAGGCTGTGAATTCAATCCCACCTCGGGCTGACCAGTATTTCCCGAGATAATGGGCATTCTGCAGCCCCCCTTGGGGAAATCACAAAAGAGGGGATAACTCCCGAACCCCTTGGAATTTCTGGACCAAATCAAGTGCGCTGAACTCGGGAGAGCGAGCCCTTTCCAACGATACCCCATTCATTAAGATCCCAGCACTTTCGTGAAATCGACCAAAAATATCCCAAGGGGTACCCCTTTGAAAATTTTCCGGTTTTGGGAAAATTCTGGAGTGGCCCTTTTTTGGATGGGAAATTGTTAGGGACCTCCCAGGGAGGCTGTGAATTCAATTCCACCTCGGGCTGACCAGTATTTCCCGAAATAATGGGCATTCTGCAGCCCCCGTTGGGGAAATCACAAAAGAGGGGATAACTCCCGAACCCCTTGGAATTTCTGGACCAAATCAAGTGCGCTGAACTCGGGAGAGCGAGCCCCTTCCAACGATACCCCATTCATTAAGATCCCAGCACTTTCGTGAAATCGACCAAAAATATCCCAAGGGGTACCCCTTTGAAAATTTTCCGGTTTTGGGAAAATTCTGGAGTGGCCCTTTTTTGGATGGGAAATTGTTAGGGACCTCCCACGGAGGCTGTGAATTCAATCGCACCTCGGGCTGACCAGTATTTCCCGAGATAATGGGCATTCTGCAGCCCCGCTTGGGGAAATCACAAAAGAGGGGATAACTCCCGAACCCCTTGGAATTTCCGGACCAAATCAAGTGCGCTGAACTCGGGAGAGCGAGCCCTTTCCAACGATACCCCATTCATTAAGATCCCAGCACTTTCGTGAAATCGACCAAAAATATCCCAAGGGGTACCCCTTTGAAAATTTTCCGGTTTTGGGAAAATTCTGGAGTGGCCCTTTTTTGGATGGGAAATTGTTAGGGACCTCCCAGGGAGGCTGTGAATTCAATCGCACCTCGGGCTGACCAGTATTTCCCGAGATAATGGGCATTCTGCAGCCCCCCTTGGGGAAATCACAAAAGAGGGGATAACTCCCGAACCCCTTGGAATTTCCGGACCAAATCAAGTGCGCTGAACTCGGGAGAGCGAGCCCTTTCCAATGATACCCCATTCATTAAGATCCCAGCACTTTCGTGAAATCGACCAAAAATATCCCAAGGGGTACCCCTTTGAAAATTTTCCGGTTTTGGGAAAATTCTGGAGTGGCCCTTTTTTGGATGGGAAATTGTTAGGGACCTCCCAGGGAGGCTGTGAATTCAATTCCACCTCGGGCTGACCAGTATTTCCCGAGATAATGGGCATTCTGCAGCCCCCCTTGGGGAAATCATAAAAGAGGGGATAACTCCCGAACCCCTTGGAATTTCTGGACCAAATTAAGTGCGCTGAACTCGGGAGAGCGAGCCCTTTCCAACGATACCGCATTCATTAAGATCCCAGCACTTTCGTGAAATCGACCAAAAATATCCCAAGGGGTACCCCTTTGAAAATTTTCCGGTTTTGGGAAAATTCTGGAGTGGCCCTTTTTTGGATGGGAAATTGTTAGGGACCTCCCAGGGAGGCTGTGAATTCAATCCCACCTCGGGCTGACCAGTATTTCCCGAGATAATGGGCATTCTGCAGCCCCCCTTGGGGAAATCACAAAAGAGGGGATAACTCCCGAACCCCTTGGAATTTCTGGACCAAATCAAGTGCGCTGAACTCGGGAGAGCGAGCCCTTTCCAACGATACCCCATTCATTAGGATCCCAGCACTTTCGTGAAATCGACCAAAAATATCCCAAGGGGTACCCCTTTGAAAATTTTCCGGTTTTGGGAAAATTCTGGAGTGGCCCTTTTTTGGATGGGAAATTGTTAGGGACCTCCCAGGGAGGCTGTGAATTCAATCCCACCTCGGGCTGACCAGTATTTCCCGAGATAATGGGCATTCTGCAGCCCCCCTTGGGGAAATCACAAAAGAGGGGATAACTCCCGAACCCCTTGGAATTTCCGGACCAAATCAAGTGCGCTGAACTCGGGAGAGCGAGCCCTTTCCAACGATACCCCATTCATTAAGATCCCAGCACTTTCGTGAAATCGACCAAAAATATCCCAAGGGGTACCCCTTTGAAAATTTTCCGGTTTTGGGAAAATTCTGGAGTGGCCCTTTTTTGGATGGGAAATTGTTAGGGACCTCCCACGGAGGCTGTGAATTCAATCGCACCTCGGGCTGACCAGTATTTCCCGAGATAATGGGCATTCTGCAGCCCCGCTTGGGGAAATCACAAAAGAGGGGATAACTCCCGAACCCCTTGGAATTTCCGGACCAAATCAAGTGCGCTGAACTCGGGAGAGCGAGCCCTTTCCAACGATACCCCATTCATTAAGATCCCAGCACTTTCGTGAAATCGACCAAAAATATCCCAAGGGGTACCCCTTTGAAAATTTTCCGGTTTTGGGAAAATTCTGGAGTGGCCCTTTTTTGGATGGGAAATTGTTAGGGACCTCCCAGGGAGGCTGTGAATTCAATTCCCCCTCGGGCTGACCAGTATTTCCCGAGATAATGGGCATTCTGCAGCCCCCGTTGGGGAAATCACAAAAGAGGGGATAACTCCCGAACCCCTTGGAATTTCTGGACCAAATCAAGTGCGCTGAACTCGGGAGAGCGAGCCCTTTCCAACGATACCCCATTCATTAAGATCCCAGCACTTTCGTGAAATCGACCAAAAATATCCCAAGGGGTACCCCTTTGAAAATTTTCCGGTTTTGGGAAAATTCTGGAGTGGCCCTTTTTTGGATGGGAAATTGTTAGGGACCTCCCAGGGAGGCTGTGAATTCAATCCCACCTCGGGCTGACCAGTATTTCCCGAGATAATGGGCATTCTGCAGCCCCCCTTGGGGAAATCACAAAAGAGGGGATAACTCCCGAACCCCTTGGAATTTCTGGACCAAATCAAGTGCGCTGAACTCGGGAGAGCGAGCCCTTTCCAACGATACCCCATTCATTAGGATCCCAGCACTTTCGTGAAATCGACCAAAAATATCCCAAGGGGTACCCCTTTGAAAATTTTCCGGTTTTGGGAAAATTCTGGAGTGGCCCTTTTTTGGATGGGAAATTGTTAGGGACCTCCCAGGGAGGCTGTGAATTCAATCCCACCTCGGGCTGACCAGTATTTCCCGAGATAATGGGCATTCTGCAGCCCCCCTTGGGGAAATCACAAAAGAGGGGATAACTCCCGAACCCCTTGGAATTTCTGGACCAAATCAAGTGCGCTGAACTCGGGAGAGCGAGCCCTTTCCAACGATACCCCATTCATTAAGATCCCAGCACTTTCGTGAAATCGACCAAAAATATCCCAAGGGGTACCCCTTTGAAAATTTTCCGGTTTTGGGAAAATTCTGGAGTGGCCCTTTTTTGGATGGGAAATTGTTAGGGACCTCCCAGGGAGGCTGTGAATTCAATTCCACCTCGGGCTGACCAGTATTTCCCGAAATAATGGGCATTCTGCAGCCCCCGTTGGGGAAATCACAAAAGAGGGGATAACTCCCGAACCCCTTGGAATTTCTGGACCAAATCAAGTGCGCTGAACTCGGGAGAGCGAGCCCTTTCCAACGATACCCCATTCATTAAGATCCCAGCACTTTCGTGAAATCGACCAAAAATATCCCAAGGGGTACCCCTTTGAAAATTTTCCGGTTTTGGGAAAATTCTGGAGTGGCCCTTTTTTGGATGGGAAATTGTTAGGGACCTCCCAGGGAGGCTGTGAATTCAATTCCCCCTCGGGCTGACCAGTATTTCCCGAGATAATGGGCATTCTGCAGCCCCCGTTGGGGAAATCACAAAAGAGGGGATAACTCCCGAACCCCTTGGAATTTCTGGACCAAATCAAGTGCGCTGAACTCGGGAGAGCGAGCCCTTTCCAACGATACCCCATTCATTAAGATCCCAGCACTTTCGTGAAATCGACCAAAAATATCCCAAGGGGTACCCCTTTGAAAATTTTCCGGTTTTTGGAAAATTCTGGAGTGGCCCTTTTTTGGATGGGAAATTGTAAGGGACCTCCCAGGGAGGCTGTGAATTCAATCCCACCTCGGGCTGACCAGTATTTCCCGAGATAATGGGCATTCTGCAGCCCCCGTTGGGGAAATCACAAAAGAGGGGATAACTCCCGAACCCCTTGGAATTTCTGGACCAAATCAAGTGCGCTGAACTCGGGAGAGCGAGCCCTTTCCAACGATACCCCATTCATTAAGATCCCAGCACTTTCGTGAAATCGACCAAAAATATCCCAAGGGGTACCCCTTTGAAAATTTTCCGGTTTTTGGAAAATTCTGGAGTGGCCCTTTTTTGGATGGGAAATTGTTAGGGACCTCCCAGGGAGGCTGTGAATTCAATCCCACCTCGGGCTGACCAGTATTTCCCGAGATAATGGGCATTCTGCAGCCCCCGTTGGGGAAATCACAAAAGAGGGGATAACTCCCGAACCCCTTGGAATTTCTGGACCAAATCAAGTGCGCTGAACTCGGGAGAGCGAGCCCTTTCCAACGATACCCCATTCATTAAGATCCCAGCACTTTCGTGAAATCGACCAAAAATATCCCAAGGGGTACCCCTTTGAAAATTTTCCGGTTTTTGGAAAATTCTGGAGTGGCCCTTTTTTGGATGGGAAATTGTTAGGGACCTCCCAGGGAGGCTGTGAATTCAATCCCACCTCGGGCTGACCAGTATTTCCCGAGATAATGGGCATTCTGCAGCCCCCGTTGGGGAAATCACAAAAGAGGGGATAACTCCCGAACCCCTTGGAATTTCTGGACCAAATCAAGTGCGCTGAACTCGGGAGAGCGAGCCCTTTCCAACGATACCCCATTCATTAAGATCCCAGCACTTTCGTGAAATCGACCAAAAATATCCCAAGGGGTACCCCTTTGAAAATTTTCCGGTTTTGGGAAAATTCTGGAGTGGCCCTTTTTTGGATGGGAAATTGTTAGGGACCTCCCAGGGAGGCTGTGAATTCAATCCCACCTCGGGCTGACCAGTATTTCCTGAGATAATGGGCATTCTGTAGCCCCCCTTGGGGAAATCACAAAAGAGGGGATAACTCCCGAACCCCTTGGAATTTCTGGACCAAATCAAGTGCGCTGAACTCGGGAGAGCGAGCCCTTTCCAACGATACCCCATTCATTAAGATCCCAGCACTTTCGTGAAATCGACCAAAAATATCCCAAGGGTACCCCTTTGAAAATTTTCCGGTTTTGGGAAAATTCTGGAGTGGCCCTTTTTTGGATGGGAAATTGTTAGGGACCTCCCAGGGAGGCTGTGAATTCAATCCCACCTCGGGCTGACCAGTATTTCCCGAGATAATGGGCATTCTGCAGCCCCCCTTGGGGAAATCACAAAAGAGGGGATAACTCCCGAACCCCTTGGAATTTCTGGACCAAATCAAGTGCGCTGAACTCGGGAGAGCGAGCCCTTTCCAACGATACCCCATTCATTAAGATCCCAGCACTTTCGTGAAATCGACCAAAAATATCCCAAGGGGTACCCCTTTGAAAATTTTCCGGTTTTGGGAAAATTCTGGAGTGGCCCTTTTTTGGATGGGAAATTGTTAGGGACCTCCCAGGGAGGCTGTGAATTCAATCCCACCTCGGGCTGACCAGTATTTCCCGAGATAATGGGCATTCTGCAGCCCCCCTTGGGGAAATCACAAAAGAGGGGATAACTCCCGAACCCCTTGGAATTTCCGGACCAAATCAAGTGCGCTGAACTCGGGAGAGCGAGCCCTTTCCAATGATACCCCATTCATTAAGATCCCAGCACTTTCGTGAAATCGACCAAAAATATCCCAAGGGGTACCCCTTTGAAAATTTTCCGGTTTTGGGAAAATTCTGGAGTGGCCCTTTTTTGGATGGGAAATTGTTAGGGACCTCCCAGGGAGGCTGTGAATTCAATCCCACCTCGGGCTGACCAGTATTTCCCGAGATAATGGGCATTCTGCAGCCCTCCTTGGGGAAATCACAAAAGAGGGGATAACTTCCGAACCCCTTGGAATTTCTCGACCAAATCAAGTGCGCTGAACTCGGGGGAGCGAGCCCTTTCCAACGATACCCCATTCATTAAGATCCCAGCACTTTCGTGAAATCGACCAAAAATATCCCAAGGGGTACCCCTTTGAAAATTTTCCGGTTTTGGGAAAATTCTGGAGTGGCCCTTTTTTGGATGGGAAATTGTTAGGGACCTCCCAGGGAGGCTGTGAATTCAATCCCACCTCGGGCTGACCAGTATTTCCCGAGATAATGGGCATTCTGTAGCCCCCCTTGGGGAAATCACAAAAGAGGGGATAACTCCCGAACCCCTTGGAATTTCTGGACCAAATCAAGTGCGCTGAACTCGGGAGAGCGAGCCCTTTCCAACGATACCCCATTCATTAAGATCCCAGCACTTTCGTGAAATCGACCAAAAATATCCCAAGGGGTACCCCTTTGAAAATTTTCCGGTTTTGGGAAAATTCTGGAGTGGCCCTTTTTTGGATGGGAAATTGTTAGGGGCCTCCCAGGGAGGCTGTGAATTCAATCCCACCTCGGGCTGACCAGTATTTCCCGAGATAATGGGCATTCTGCAGCCCCCCTTGGGGAAATCACAAAAGAGGGGATAACTCCCGAACCCCTTGGAATTTCCGGACCAAATCAAGTGCGCTGAACTCGGGAGAGCGAGCCCTTTGCAACGATACCCCATTCATTAAGATCCCAGCACTTTCGTGAAATCGACCAAAAATATCCCAAGGGGTACCCCTTTGAAAATTTTCCGGTTTTGGGAAAATTCTGGAGTGGCCCTTTTTTGGATGGGAAATTGTTAGGGACCTCCCAGGGAGGCTGTGAATTCAATCCCACCTCGGGCTGACCAGTATTTCCCGAGATAATGGGCATTCTGCAGCCCCCCTTGGGGAAATCACAAAAGAGGGGATAACTCCCGAACCCCTTGGAATTTCCGGACCAAATCAAGTGCGCTGAATTCGGGAGAGCGAGCCCTTTGCAACGATACCCCATTCATTAAGATCCCAGCACTTTCGTGAAATCGACCAAAAATATCCCAAGGGGTACCCCTTTGAAAATTTTCCGGTTTTGGGAAAATTCTGGAGTGGCCCTTTTTTGGATGGGAAATTGTTAGGGACCACCCAGGGAGGCTGTGAATTCAATCCCACCTCGGGCTGACCAGTATTTCCCCAGATAATGGGCATTCTGCAGCCCCCCTTGGGGAAATCACAAAAGAGGGGATAACTCCCGAACCCCTTGGAATTTCCGGACCAAATCAAGTGCGCTGAACTCGGGAGAGCGAGCCCTTTCCAACGATACCCCATTCATTAAGATCCCAGCACTTTCGTGAAATCGACCAAAAATATCCCAAGGGGTACCCCTTTGAAAATTTTCCGGTTTTGGGAAAATTCTGGAGTGGCCCTTTTTTGGATGGGAAATTGTTAGGGACCACCCAGGGAGGCTGTGAATTCAATCCCACCTCGGGCTGACCAGTATTTCCCGAGATAATGGGCATTCTGCAGCCCCCTTGGGGAAATCATAAAAGAGGGGATAACTCCCGAACCCCTTGGAATTTCTGGACCAAATCAAGTGCGCTGAACTCGGGAGAGCGAGCCCTTTCCAACGATACCCCATTCATTAAGATCCCAGCACTTTCGTGAAATCGACCAAAAATATCCCAAGGGGTACCCCTTTGAAAATTTCCGGTTTTGGGAAAATTCTGGAGTGGCCCTTTTTTGGATGGGAAATTGTTAGGGACCTCCCAGGGAGGCTGTGAATTCAATCCCACCTCGGGCTGACCAGTATTTCCCGAGATAATGGGCATTCTGCAGCCCCCCTTGGGGAAATCACAAAAGAGGGGATAACTCCCGAACCCCTTGGAATTTCCGGACCAAATCAAGTGCGCTGAACTCGGGAGAGCGAGCCCTTTCCAACGATACCCCATTCATTAAGATCCCAGCACTTTCGTGAAATCGACCAAAAATATCCCAAGGTTTTGGGAAAATTCTGGAGTGGCCCTTTTTTGGATGGGAAATTGTTAGGGACCTCCCAGGGAGGCTGTGAATTCAATCCCACCTCGGGCTGACCAGTATTTCCCGAGATAATGGGCATTCTGCAGCCCCCCTTGGGGAAATCACAAAAGAGGGGATAACTCCCGAACCCCTTGGAATTTCTGGACCAAATCAAGTGCGCTGAACTCGGGAAAGCGAGCCCTTTCCAACGATACCCCATTCATTAAGATCCCAGCACTTTCGTGAAATCGACCAAAAATATCCCAAGGGGTACCCCTTTGAAAATTTTCCGGTTTTGGGAAAATTCTGGAGTTTCCCTTTTTTGGATGGGAAATTGTTAGGGACCTCCCAGGGAGGCTGTGAATTCAATCCCACCTCGGGCTGACCAGTATTTCCCGAGATAATGGGCATTCTGCAGCCCCCCTTGGGGAAATCACAAAAGAGGGGATAACTCCCGAACCCCTTGGAATTTCTGGACCAAATCAAGTGCGCTGAACTCGGGAGAGCGAGCCCTTTCCAACGATACCCCATTCATTAAGATCTCAGCACTTTCGTGAAATCGACCAAAAATATCCCAAGGTTTTGGGAAAATTCTGGAGTGGCCCTTTTTTGGATGGGAAATTGTTAGGGACCTCCCAGGGAGGCTGTGAATTCAATCCCACCTCGGGCTGACCAGTATTTCCCGAGATAATGGGCATTCTGCAGCCCCCCTTGGGGAAATCACAAAAGAGGGGATAACTCCCGAACCCCTTGGAATTTCTGGACCAAATCAAGTGCGCTGAACTCGGGAAAGCGAGCCCTTTCCAACGATACCCCATTCATTAAGATCCCAGCACTTTCGTGAAATCGACCAAAAATATCCCAAGGGGTACCCCTTTGAAAATTTTCCGGTTTTGGGAAAATTCTGGAGTTTCCCTTTTTTGGATGGGAAATTGTTAGGGACCTCCCAGGGAGGCTGTGAATTCAATCCCACCTCGGGCTGACCAGTATTTCCCGAGATAATGGGCATTCTGTAGCCCCGCTTTGGGGAAATCACAAAAGAGGGGATAACTCCCGAACCCCTTGGAATTTCTGGACCAAATCAAGTGCGCTGAACTCGGGAGAGCGAGCCCTTTCCAACGATACCCCATTCATTAAGATCCCAGCACTTTCGTGAAATCGACCAAAAATATCCCAAGGGGTACCCCTTTGAAAATTTTCCGGTTTGGGAAAATTCTGGAGTGGCCCTTTTTTGGATGGGAAATTGTTAGGGACCTCCCAGGGAGGCTGTGAATTCAATCCCACCTCGGGCTGACCAGTATTTCCCGAGATAATGGGCATTCTGCAGCCCCCCTTGGGGAAATCACAAAAGAGGGGATAACTCCCGAACCCCTTGGAATTTCCGGACCAAATCAAGTGCGCTGAACTCGGGAGAGCGAGCCCTTTCCAACGATACCCCATTCATTAAGATCCCAGCACTTTCGTGAAATCGACCAAAAATATCCCAAGGGGTACCCCTTTGAAAATTTTCCGGTTTTGGGAAAATTCTGGAGTGGCCCTTTTTTGGATGGGAAATTGTTAGGGACCACCCAGGGAGGCTGTGAATTCAATCCCACCTCGGGCTGACCAGTATTTCCCGAGATAATGGGCATTCTGCAGCCCCCCTTGGGGAAATCATAAAAGAGGGGATAACTCCCGAACCCCTTGGAATTTCTGGACCAAATCAAGTGCGCTGAACTCGGGAGAGCGAGCCCTTTCCAACGATACCCCATTCATTAAGATCCCAGCACTTTCGTGAAATCGACCAAAAATATCCCAAGGGGTACCCCTTTGAAAATTTTCCGGTTTTGGGAAAATTCTGGAGTGGCCCTTTTTTGGATGGGAAATTGTTAGGGACCTCCCAGGGAGGCTGTGAATTCAATCCCACCTCGGGCTGACCAGTATTTCCCGAGATAATGGGCATTCTGCAGCCCCCCTTGGGGAAATCACAAAAGAGGGGATAACTCCCGAACCCCTTGGAATTTCCGGACCAAATCAAGTGCGCTGAACTCGGGAGAGCGAGCCCTTTCCAACGATACCCCATTCATTAAGATCCCAGCACTTTCGTGAAATCGACCAAAAATATCCCAAGGTTTTGGGAAAATTCTGGAGTGGCCCTTTTTTGGATGGGAAATTGTTAGGGACCTCCCAGGGAGGCTGTGAATTCAATCCCACCTCGGGCTGACCAGTATTTCCCGAGATAATGGGCATTCTGCAGCCCCCCTTGGGGAAATCACAAAAGAGGGGATAACTCCCGAACCCCTTGGAATTTCTGGACCAAATCAAGTGCGCTGAACTCGAGAGAGCGAGCCCTTTCCAACGATACCCCATTCATTAAGATCCCAGCACTTTCGTGAAATCGACCAAAAATATCCCAAGGGGTACCCCTTTGAAAATTTTCCGGTTTTGGGAAAATTCTGAAGTGGCCCTTTTTTGGATGGGAAATTGTTAGGGACCTCCCAGGGAGGCTGTGAATTCAATCCCACCTCGGGCTGACCAGTATTTCCCGAGATAATGGGCATTCTGCAGCCCCCCTTGGGGAAATCACAAAAGAGGGGATAACTCCCGAACCCCTTGGAATTTCCGGACCAAATCAAGTGCGCTGAACTCGGGAGAGCGAGCCCTTTCCAACGATACCCCATTCATTAAGATCCCAGCACTTTCGTGAAATCGACCAAAAATATCCCAAGGTTTTGGGAAAATTCTGGAGTGGCCCTTTTTTGGATGGGAAATTGTTAGGGACCTCCCAGGGAGGCTGTGAATTCAATCCCACCTCGGGCTGACCAGTATTTCCCGAGATAATGGGCATTCTGCAGCCCCCCTTGGGGAAATCACAAAAGAGGGGATAACTCCCGAACCCCTTGGAATTTCTGGACCAAATCAAGTGCGCTGAACTCGGGAAAGCGAGCCCTTTCCAACGATACCCCATTCATTAAGATCCCAGCACTTTCGTGAAATCGACCAAAAATATCCCAAGGGGTACCCCTTTGAAAATTTTCCGGTTTTGGGAAAATTCTGGAGTTTCCCTTTTTTGGATGGGAAATTGTTAGGGACCTCCCAGGGAGGCTGTGAATTCAATCCCACCTCGGGCTGACCAGTATTTCCCGAGATAATGGGCATTCTGCAGCCCCCCTTGGGGAAATCACAAAAGAGGGGATAACTCCCGAACCCCTTGGAATTTCTGGACCAAATCAAGTGCGCTGAACTCGGGAGAGCGAGCCCTTTCCAACGATACCCCATTCATTAAGATCCCAGCACTTTCGTGAAATCGACCAAAAATATCCCAAGGTTTTGGGAAAATTCTGGAGTGGCCCTTTTTTGGATGGGAAATTGTTAGGGACCTCCCAGGGAGGCTGTGAATTCAATCCCACCTCGGGCTGACCAGTATTTCCCGAGATAATGGGCATTCTGCAGCCCCCCTTGGGGAAATCACAAAAGAGGGGATAACTCCCGAACCCCTTGGAATTTCTGGACCAAATCAAGTGCGCTGAACTCGGGAAAGCGAGCCCTTTCCAACGATACCCCATTCATTAAGATCCCAGCACTTTCGTGAAATCGACCAAAAATATCCCAAGGGGTACCCCTTTGAAAATTTTCCGGTTTTGGGAAAATTCTGGAGTTTCCCTTTTTTGGATGGGAAATTGTTAGGGACCTCCCAGGGAGGCTGTGAATTCAATCCCACCTCGGGCTGACCAGTATTTCCCGAGATAATGGGCATTCTGTAGCCCCGCTTTGGGGAAATCACAAAAGAGGGGATAACTCCCGAACCCCTTGGAATTTCTGGACCAAATCAAGTGCGCTGAACTCGGGAGAGCGAGCCCTTTCCAACGATACCCCATTCATTAAGATCCCAGCACTTTCGTGAAATCGACCAAAAATATCCCAAGGGGTACCCCTTTGAAAATTTTCCGGTTTTGGTTAGGGACCTCCCAGGGAGGCTGTGAATTCAATCCCACCCTGGGCTGACCAGTATTTCCCGAGATAATGGGCATTCTGCAGCCCCCGTTGGGGAAATCACAAAAGAGGGGATAACTCCCGAACCCCTTGGAATTTCTGGACCAAATCAAGTGCGCTGAACTCGGGAGAGCGAGCCCTTTCCAACGATACCCCATTCATTAAGATCCCAGCACTTTCGTGAAATCGACCAAAAATATCCCAAGGGGTACCCCTTTGAAAATTTTCCGGTTTTGGGAAAATTCTGGAGTGGCCCTTTTTTGGATGGGAAATTGTTAGGGACCTCCCAGGGAGGCTGTGAATTCAATCCCACCTCGGGCTGACCAGTATTTCCCGAGATAATGGGCATTCTGCAGCCCCCCTTGGGGAAATCACAAAAGAGGGGATAACTCCCGAACCCCTTGGAATTTCTGGACCAAATCAAGTGCGCTGAACTCGGGAGAGCGAGCCCTTTCCAACGATACCCCATTCATTAAGATCCCAGCACTTTCGTGAAATCGACCAAAAATATCCCAAGGGGTACCCCTTTGAAAATTTTCCGGTTTTGGGAAAATTCTGAAGTGGCCCTTTTTTGGATGGGAAATTGTTAGGGACCTCCCAGGGAGGCTGTGAATTCAATCCCACCTCGGGCTGACCAGTATTTCCCGAGATAATGGGCATTCTGCAGCCCCCCTTGGGGAAATCACAAAAGAGGGGATAACTCCCGAACCCCTTGGAATTTCCGGACCAAATCAAGTGCGCTGAACTCGGGAGAGCGAGCCCTTTCCAACGATACCCCATTCATTAAGATCCCAGCACTTTCGTGAAATCGACCAAAAATATCCCAAGGTTTTGGGAAAATTCTGGAGTGGCCCTTTTTTGGATGGGAAATTGTTAGGGACCTCCCAGGGAGGCTGTGAATTCAATCCCACCTCGGGCTGACCAGTATTTCCCGAGATAATGGGCATTCTGCAGCCCCCCTTGGGGAAATCACAAAAGAGGGGATAACTCCCGAACCCCTTGGAATTTCTGGACCAAATCAAGTGCGCTGAACTCGGGAAAGCGAGCCCTTTCCAACGATACCCCATTCATTAAGATCCCAGCACTTTCGTGAAATCGACCAAAAATATCCCAAGGGGTACCCCTTTGAAAATTTTCCGGTTTTGGGAAAATTCTGGAGTTTCCCTTTTTTGGATGGGAAATTGTTAGGGACCTCCCAGGGAGGCTGTGAATTCAATCCCACCTCGGGCTGACCAGTATTTCCCGAGATAATGGGCATTCTGCAGCCCCCCTTGGGGAAATCACAAAAGAGGGGATAACTCCCGAACCCCTTGGAATTTCTGGACCAAATCAAGTGCGCTGAACTCGGGAGAGCGAGCCCTTTCCAACGATACCCCATTCATTAAGATCCCAGCACTTTCGTGAAATCGACCAAAAATATCCCAAGGGGTACCCCTTTGAAAATTTTCCGGTTTTGGGAAAATTCTGGAGTGGCCCTTTTTTGGATGGGAAATTGTTAGGGACCTCCCAGGGAGGCTGTGAATTCAATCCCACCTCGGGCTGACCAGTATTTCCCGAGATAATGGGCATTCTGCAGCCCCCCTTGGGGAAATCACAAAAGAGGGGATAACTCCCGAACCCATTGGAATTTCTGGACCAAATCAAGTGCGCTGAACTCGGGAGAGCGAGCCCTTTCCAACGATACCCCATTCATTAAGATCCCAGCACTTTCGTGAAATCGACCAAAAATATCCCAAGGGGTACCCCTTTGAAAATTTTCCGGTTTTGGGAAAATTCTGGAGTGGCCCTTTTTTGGATGGGAAATTGTTAGGGACCTCCCAGGGAGGCTGTGAATTCAATCCCACCTCGGGCTGACCAGTATTTCCCGAGATAATGGGCATTCTGCAGCCCCCCTTGGGGAAATCACAAAAAAGGGGATAACTCCCGAACCCATTGGAATTTCTGGACCAAATCAAGTGCGCTGAACTCGGGAGAGCGAGCCCTTTCCAACGATACCCCATTCATTAAGATCCCAGCACTTTCGTGAAATCGACCAAAAATATCCCAAGGGGTACCCCTTTGAAAATTTTCCGGTTTTGGGAAAATTCTGGAGTGGCCCTTTTTTGGATGGGAAATTGTTAGGGACCTCCCAGGGAGGCTGTGAATTCAATCCCACCTCGGGCTGACCAGTATTTCCTGAGATAATGGGCATTCTGTAGCCCCCCTTGGGGAAATCACAAAAGAGGGGATAACTCCCGAACCCCTTGGAATTTCTGGACCAAATCAAGTGCGCTGAACTCGGGAGAGCGAGCCCTTTCCAACGATACCCCATTCATTAAGATCCCAGCACTTTCGTGAAATCGACCAAAAATATCCCAAGGGGTACCCCTTTGAAAATTTTCCGGTTTTGGGAAAATTCTGGAGTGGCCCTTTTTTGGATGGGAAATTGTTAGGGACCTCCCAGGGAGGCTGTGAATACAATCCCACCTCGGGCTGACCAGTATTTCCCGAGATAATGGGCATTCTGCAGCCCCCCTTGGGGAAATCACAAAAGAGGGGATAACTCCCGAACCCCTTGGAATTTCTGGACCAAATCAAGTGCGCTGAACTCGGGAGAGCGAGCCCTTTCCAACGATACCCCATTCATTAAGATCCCAGCACTTTCGTGAAATCGACCAAAAATATCCCAAGGGGTACCCCTTTGAAAATTTTCCGGTTTTGGTTAGGGACCTCCCAGGGAGGCTGTGAATTCAATCCCACCCTGGGCTGACCAGTATTTCCCGAGATAATGGGCATTCTGCAGCCCCCCTTGGGGAAATCACAAAAGAGGGGATAACTCCCGAACCCCTTGGAATTTCTGGACCAAATCAAGTGCGCTGAACTCGGGAGAGCGAGCCCTTTCCAACGATACCCCATTCATTAAGATCCCAGCACTTTCGTGAAATCGACCAAAAATATCCCAAGGGGTACCCCTTTGAAAATTTTCCGGTTTTGGGAAAATTCTGGAGTGGCCCTTTTTTGGATGGGAAATTGTTAGGGACCTCCCAGGGAGGCTGTGAATTCAATCCCACCTCGGGCTGACCAGTATTTCCCGAGATAATGGGCATTCTGCAGCCCCCCTTGGGGAAATCACAAAAGAGCGGATAACTCCCGAACCCCTTGGAATTTCCGGACCAAATTAAGTGCGCGGAACTCGGGGGAGCGAGTCCTTTCCAACGATACCCCATTCATTAAGATCCCAGCACTTTCGTGAAATCGACCAAAAATATCCCAAGGGGTACCCCTTTGAAAATTTTCCGGTTTTGGGAAAATTCTGGAGTGGCCCTTTTTTGGATGGGAAATTGTTAGGGACCTCCCAGGGAGGCTGTGAATTCAATCCCACCTCGGGCTGACCAGTATTTCCCGAGATAATGGGCATTCTGCAGCCCCCCTTGGGGAAATCACAAAAGAGGGGATAACTCCCGAACCCCTTGGAATTTCTGGACCAAATCAAGTGCGCTGAACTCGGGAGAGCGAGCCCTTTCCAACGATACCCCATTCATTAAGATCCCAGCACTTTCGTGAAATCGACCAAAAATATCCCAAGGGGTACCCCTTTGAAAATTTTCCGGTTTTGGGAAAATTCTGGAGTGGCCCTTTTTTTGATGGGAAATTGTTAGGGACCTCCCAGGGAGGCTGTGAATTCAATCCCACCCTGGGCTGACCAGTATTTCCCGAGATAATGGGCATTCTGCAGCCCCCCTTGGGGAAATCACAAAAGAGGGGATAACTCCCGAACCCCTTGGAATTTCCGGACCAAATCACGTGCGCTGAACTCGGGAGAGCGAGTCCTTTCCAACGATACCCCATTCATTAAGATCCCAGCACTTTCGTGAAATCGACCAAAAATATCCCAAGGGGTACCCCTTTGAAAATTTTCCGGTTTTGGGAAAATTCTGGAGTGGCCCTTTTTTGGATGGGAAATTGTTAGGGACCTCCCAGAGAGGCTGTGAATTCAATCCCACCTCGGGCTGACCAGTATTTCCTGAGATAATGGGCATTCTGTAGCCCCCCTTGGGGAAATCACAAAAGAGGGGATAACTCCCGAACCCCTTGGAATTTCTGGACCAAATCAAGTGCGCTGAACTCGGGAGAGCGAGCCCTTTCCAACGATACCCCATTCATTAAGATCCCAGCACTTTCGTGAAATCGACCAAAAATATCCCAAGGGGTACCCCTTTGAAAATTTTCCGGTTTTGGGAAAATTCTGGAGTGGCCCTTTTTTGGATGGGAAATTGTTAGGGACCTCCCAGGGAGGCTGTGAATTCAATCCCACCTCGGGCTGACAGTATTTCCTGAGATAATGGGCATTCTGTAGCCCCCCTTGGGGAAATCACAAAAGAGGGGATAACTCCCGAACCCCTTGGAATTTCTGGACCAAATCAAGTGCGCTGAACTCGGGAGAGCGAGCCCTTTCCAACGATACCCCATTCATTAAGATCCCAGCACTTTCGTGAAATCGACCAAAAATATCCCAAGGGGTACCCCTTTGAAAATTTTCCGGTTTTGGGAAAATTCTGGAGTGGCCCTTTTTTGGATGGGAAATTGTTAGGGACCTCCCAGGGAGGCTGTGAATTCAATCCCACCTCGGGCTGACCAGTATTTCCCGAGATAATGGGCATTCTGCAGCCCCCCTTGGGGAAATCACAAAAGAGGGGATAACTCCCGAACCCCTTGGAATTTCTGGACCAAATCAAGTGCGCTGAACTCGGGAGAGCGAGCCCTTTCCAACGATACCCCATTCATTAAGATCCAGCACTTTCGTGAAATCGACCAAAAATATCCCAAGGGGTACCCCTTTGAAAATTTTCCGGTTTTGGGAAAATTCTGGAGTGGCCCTTTTTTGGATGGGAAATTGTTAGGGACCTCCCAGGGAGGCTGTGAATTCAATCCCACCTCGGGCTGACCAGTATTTCTGAGATAATGGGCATTCTGTAGCCCCCCTTGGGGAAATCACAAAAGAGGGGATAACTCCCGAACCCCTTGGAATTTCTGGACCAAATCAAGTGCGCTGAACTCGGGAGAGCGAGCCCTTTCCAACGATACCCCATTCATTAAGATCCCAGCACTTTCGTGAAATCGACCAAAAATATCCCAAGGGGTACCCCTTTGAAAATTTTCCGGTTTTGGGAAAATTCTGGAGTGGCCCTTTTTTGGATGGGAAATTGTTAGGGACCTCCCAGGGAGGCTGTGAATTCAATCCCACCCTGGGCTGACCAGTATTTCCCGAGATAATGGGCATTCTGCAGCCCCCCTTGGGGAAATCACAAAAGAGGGGATAACTCCCGAACCCCTTGGAATTTCTGGACCAAATCAAGTGCGCTGAACTCGGGAGAGCGAGCCCTTTCCAACGATACCCCATTCATTAAGATCCCAGCACTTTCGTGAAATCGACCAAAAATATCCCAAGGGGTACCCCTTTGAAAATTTTCCGGTTTTGGGAAAATTCTGGAGTGGCCCTTTTTTGGATGGGAAATTGTTAGGGACCTCCCAGGGAGGCTGTGAATTCAATCCCACCTCGGGCTGACCAGTATTTCCCGAGATAATGGGCATTCTGCAGCCCCCCTTGGGGAAATCACAAAAGAGCGGATAACTCCCGAACCCCTTGGAATTTCCGGACCAAATTAAGTGCGCGGAACTCGGGGGAGCGAGTCCTTTCCAACGATACCCCATTCATTAAGATCCCAGCACTTTCGTGAAATCGACCAAAAATATCCCAAGGGGTACCCCTTTGAAAATTTTCCGGTTTTGGGAAAATTCTGGAGTGGCCCTTTTTTGGATGGGAAATTGTTAGGGACCTCCCAGGGAGGCTGTGAATTCAATCCCACCTCGGGCTGACCAGTATTTCCCGAGATAATGGGCATTCTGCAGCCCCCCTTGGGGAAATTACAAAAGAGGGGATAACTCCCGAACCCCTTGGAATTTCTGGACCAAATCAAGTGCGCTGAACTCGGGAGAGCGAGCCCTTTCCAACGATACCCCATTCATTAAGATCCCAGCACTTTCGTGAAATCGACCAAAAATATCCCAAGGGGTACCCCTTTGAAAATTTTCCGGTTTTGGGAAAATTCTGGAGTGGCCCTTTTTTTGATGGGAAATTGTTAGGGACCTCCCAGGGAGGCTGTGAATTCAATCCCACCCTGGGCTGACCAGTATTTCCCGAGATAATGGGCATTCTGCAGCCCCCCTTGGGGAAATCACAAAAGAGGGGATAACTCCCGAACCCCTTGGAATTTCCGGACCAAATCACGTGCGCTGAACTCGGGAGAGCGAGTCCTTTCCAACGATACCCCATTCATTAAGATCCCAGCACTTTCGTGAAATCGACCAAAAATATCCCAAGGGGTACCCCTTTGAAAATTTTCCGGTTTTGGGAAAATTCTGGAGTGGCCCTTTTTTGGATGGGAAATTGTTAGGGACCTCCCAGGGAGGCTGTGAATTCAATCCCACCTCGGGCTGACCAGTATTTCCGAGATAATGGGCATTCTGCAGCCCCCCTTGGGGAAATCACAAAAGAGGGGATAACTCCCGAACCCCTTGGAATTTCTGGACCAAATCAAGTGCGCTGAACTCGGGAGAGCGAGCCCTTTCCAACGATACCCCATTCATTAAGATCCCAGCACTTTCGTGAAATCGACCAAAAATATCCCAAGGGGTACCCCTTTGAAAATTTTCCGGTTTTGGGAAAATTCTGGAGTGGCCCTTTTTTGGATGGGAAATTGTTAGGGACCTCCCAGGGAGGCTGTGAATTCAATCCCACCTCGGGCTGAACAGTATTTCCCGAGATAATGGGCATTCTGCAGCCCCCCTTGGGGAAATCACAAAAGAGGGGATAACTCCCGAACCCCTTGGAATTTCCGGACCAAATCACGTGCGCTGAACTCGGGAGAGCGAGTCCTTTCCAACGATACCCCATTCATTAAGATCCCAGCACTTTCGTGAAATCGACCAAAAATATCCCAAGGGGTACCCCTTTGAAAATTTTCCGGTTTTGGGAAAATTCTGGAGTGGCCCTTTTTTGGATGGGAAATTGTTAGGGACCTCCCAGGGAGGCTGTGAATTCAATCCCACCTCGGGCTGACCAGTATTTCCGAGATAATGGGCATTCTGCAGCCCCCCTTGGGGAAATCACAAAAGAGGGGATAACTCCCGAACCCCTTGGAATTTCTGGACCAAATCAAGTGCGCTGAACTCGGGAGAGCGAGCCCTTTCCAACGATACCCCATTCATTAAGATCCCAGCACTTTCGTGAAATCGACCAAAAATATCCCAAGGGGTACCCCTTTGAAAATTTTCCGGTTTTGGGAAAATTCTGGAGTGGCCCTTTTTTGGATGGGAAATTGTTAGGGACCTCCCAGGGAGGCTGTGAATTCAATCCCACCCTGGGCTGACCAGTATTTCCCGAGATAATGGGCATTCTGCAGCCCCCGTTGGGGAAATCACAAAAGAGGGGATAACTCCCGAACCCCTTGGAATTTCTGGACCAAATCAAGTGCGCTGAACTCGGGAGAGCGAGCCCTTTCCAACGATACCCCATTCATTAAGATCCCAGCACTTTCGTGAAATCGACCAAAAATATCCCAAGGGGTACCCCTTTGAAAATTTTCCGGTTTTGGGAAAATTCTGGAGTGGCCCTTTTTTGGATGGGAAATTGTTAGGGACCTCCCAGGGAGGCTGTGAATTCAATCCCACCTCGGGCTGACCAGTATTTCCCGAGATAATGGGCATTCTGCAGCCCCCCTTGGGGAAATCACAAAAGAGGGGATAACTCCCGAACCCCTTGGAATTTCCGGACCAAATCACGTGCGCTGAACTCGGGAGAGCGAGCCATTTCCAACGATACCCCATTCATTAAGATCCCAGCACTTTCGTGAAATCGACCAAAAATATCCCAAGGGGTACCCGTTTGAAAATTTTCCGGTTTTGGGAAAATTCTGGAGTGGCCCTTTTTTGGATGGGAAATTGTTAGGGACCTCCCAGGGAGGCTGTGAATTCAATCCCACCCTGGGCTGACCAGTATTTCCCGAGATAATGGGCATTCTGCAGCCCCCGTTGGGGAAATCACAAAAGAGGGGATAACTCCCGAACCCCTTGGAATTTCTGGACCAAATCAAGTGCGCTGAACTCGGGAGAGCGAGCCCTTTCCAACGATACCCCATTCATTAAGATCCCAGCACTTTCGTGAAATCGACCAAAAATATCCCAAGGGGTACCCCTTTGAAAATTTTCCGGTTTTGGGAAAATTCTGAAGTGGCCCTTTTTTGGATGGGAAATTGTTAGGGACCTCCCAGGGAGGCTGTGAATTCAATCCCACCCAGGGCTGACCAGTATTTCCTGAGATAATGGGCATTCTGTAGCCCCGCTTTGGGGAAATCACAAAAGAGGGGATAACTCCCGAACCCCTTGGAATTTCTGGACCAAATCAAGTGCGCTGAACTCGGGAGAGCGAGCCCTTTCCAACGATACCCCATTCATTAAGATCCCAGCACTTTCGTGAAATCGACCAAAAATATCCCAAGGTTTTGGGAAAATTCTGGAGTGGCCCTTTTTTGGATGGGAAATTGTTAGGGACCTCCCAGGGAGGCTGTGAATTCAATCCCACCTCGGGCTGACCAGTATTTCCCGAGATAATGGGCATTCTGCAGCCCCCCTTGGGGAAATCACAAAAGAGGGGATAACTCCCGAACCCCTTGGAATTTCTGGACCAAATCAAGTGCGCTGAACTCGGGAAAGCGAGCCCTTTCCAACGATACCCCATTCATTAAGATCCCAGCGCTTTCGTGAAATCGACCAAAAATATCCCAAGGGGTACCCCTTTGAAAATTTTCCGGTTTTGGGAAAATTCTGGAGTTTCCCTTTTTTGGATGGGAAATTGTTAGGGACCTCCCAGGGAGGCTGTGAATTCAATCCCACCTCGGGCTGACCAGTATTTCCCGAGATAATGGGCATTCTGCAGCCCCCCTTGGGGAAATCACAAAAGAGGGGATAACTCCCGAACCCCTTGGAATTTCTGGACCAAATCAAGTGCGCTGAACTCGGGAGAGCGAGCCCTTTCCAACGATACCCCATTCATTAAGATCCCAGCACTTTCGTGAAATCGACCAAAAATATCCCAAGGGGTACCCCTTTGAAAATTTTCCGGTTTTGGGAAAATTCTGGAGTGGCCCTTTTTTGGATGGGAAATTGTTAGGGACCTCCCAGGGAGGCTGTGAATTCAATCCCACCTCGGGCTGACCAGTATTTCCCGAGATAATGGGCATTCTGCAGCCCCCCTTGGGGAAATCACAAAAGAGGGGATAACTCCCGAACCCATTGGAATTTCTGGACCAAATCAAGTGCGCTGAACTCGGGAGAGCGAGCCCTTTCCAACGATACCCCATTCATTAAGATCCCAGCACTTTCGTGAAATCGACCAAAAATATCCCAAGGGGTACCCCTTTGAAAATTTTCCGGTTTTGGGAAAATTCTGGAGTGGCCCTTTTTTGGATGGGAAATTGTTAGGGACCTCCCAGAGAGGCTGTGAATTCAATCCCACCTCGGGCTGACCAGTATTTCCTGAGATAATGGGCATTCCGTAGCCCCCCTTGGGGAAATCACAAAAGAGGGGATAACTCCCGAACCCCTTGGAATTTCTGGACCAAATCAAGTGCGCTGAACTCGGGAGAGCGAGCCCTTTCCAACGATACCCCATTCATTAAGATCCCAGCACTTTCGTGAAATCGACCAAAAATATCCCAAGGGGTACCCCTTTGAAAATTTTCCGGTTTTGGGAAAATTCTGGAGTGGCCCTTTTTTGGATGGGAAATTGTTAGGGACCTCCCAGGGAGGCTGTGAATTCAATCCCACCTCGGGCTGACCAGTATTTCCCGAGATAATGGGCATTCTGCAGCCCCCCTTGGGGAAATCACAAAAAAGGGGATAACTCCCGAACCCATTGGAATTTCTGGACCAAATCAAGTGCGCTGAACTCGGGAGAGCGAGCCCTTTCCAACGATACCCCATTCATTAAGATCCCAGCACTTTCGTGAAATCGACCAAAAATATCCCAAGGGGTACCCCTTTGAAAATTTTCCGGTTTTGGGAAAATTCTGGAGTGGCCCTTTTTTGGATGGGAAATTGTTAGGGACCTCCCAGGGAGGCTGTGAATTCAATCCCACCTCGGGCTGACCAGTATTTCCTGAGATAATGGGCATTCTGTAGCCCCCCTTGGGGAAATCACAAAAGAGGGGATAACTCCCGAACCCCTTGGAATTTCTGGACCAAATCAAGTGCGCTGAACTCGGGAGAGCGAGCCCTTTCCAACGATACCCCATTCATTAAGATCCCAGCACTTTCGTGAAATCGACCAAAAATATCCCAAGGGGTACCCCTTTGAAAATTTTCCGGTTTTGGGAAAATTCTGGAGTGGCCCTTTTTTGGATGGGAAATTGTTAGGGACCTCCCAGGGAGGCTGTGAATTCAATCCCACCTCGGGCTGACCAGTATTTCCCGAGATAATGGGCATTCTGCAGCCCCCCTTGGGGAAATCACAAAAGAGGGGATAACTCCCGAACCCCTTGGAATTTCTGGACCAAATCAAGTGCGCTGAACTCGGGAGAGCGAGCCCTTTCCAACGATACCCCATTCATTAAGATCCCAGCACTTTCGTGAAATCGACCAAAAATATCCCAAGGGGTACCCCTTTGAAAATTTTCCGGTTTTGGTTAGGGACCTCCCAGGGAGGCTGTGAATTCAATCCCACCCTGGGCTGACCAGTATTTCCCGAGATAATGGGCATTCTGCAGCCCCCCTTGGGGAAATCACAAAAGAGGGGATAACTCCCGAACCCCTTGGAATTTCTGGACCAAATCAAGTGCGCTGAACTCGGGAGAGCGAGCCCTTTCCAACGATACCCCATTCATTAAGATCCCAGCACTTTCGTGAAATCGACCAAAAATATCCCAAGGGGTACCCCTTTGAAAATTTTCCGGTTTTGGGAAAATTCTGGAGTGGCCCTTTTTTGGATGGGAAATTGTTAGGGACCTCCCAGGGAGGCTGTGAATTCAATCCCACCTCGGGCTGACCAGTATTTCCCGAGATAATGGGCATTCTGCAGCCCCCCTTGGGGAAATCACAAAAGAGCGGATAACTCCCGAACCCCTTGGAATTTCCGGACCAAATTAAGTGCGCGGAACTCGGGGGAGCGAGTCCTTTCCAACGATACCCCATTCATTAAGATCCCAGCACTTTCGTGAAATCGACCAAAAATATCCCAAGGGGTACCCCTTTGAAAATTTTCCGGTTTTGGGAAAATTCTGGAGTGGCCCTTTTTTGGATGGGAAATTGTTAGGGACCTCCCAGGGAGGCTGTGAATTCAATCCCACCTCGGGCTGACCAGTATTTCCCGAGATAATGGGCATTCTGCAGCCCCCCTTGGGGAAATCACAAAAGAGGGGATAACTCCCGAACCCCTTGGAATTTCTGGACCAAATCAAGTGCGCTGAACTCGGGAGAGCGAGCCCTTTCCAACGATACCCCATTCATTAAGATCCCAGCACTTTCGTGAAATCGACCAAAAATATCCCAAGGGGTACCCCTTTGAAAATTTTCCGGTTTTGGGAAAATTCTGGAGTGGCCCTTTTTTTGATGGGAAATTGTTAGGGACCTCCCAGGGAGGCTGTGAATTCAATCCCACCCTGGGCTGACCAGTATTTCCCGAGATAATGGGCATTCTGCAGCCCCCCTTGGGGAAATCACAAAAGAGGGGATAACTCCCGAACCCCTTGGAATTTCCGGACCAAATCACGTGCGCTGAACTCGGGAGAGCGAGTCCTTTCCAACGATACCCCATTCATTAAGATCCCAGCACTTTCGTGAAATCGACCAAAAATATCCCAAGGGGTACCCCTTTGAAAATTTTCCGGTTTTGGGAAAATTCTGGAGTGGCCCTTTTTTGGATGGGAAATTGTTAGGGACCTCCCAGGGAGGCTGTGAATTCAATCCCACCTCGGGCTGACCAGTATTTCCGAGATAATGGGCATTCTGCAGCCCCCCTTGGGGAAATCACAAAAGAGGGGATAACTCCCGAACCCCTTGGAATTTCTGGACCAAATCAAGTGCGCTGAACTCGGGAGAGCGAGCCCTTTCCAACGATACCCCATTCATTAAGATCCCAGCACTTTCGTGAAATCGACCAAAAATATCCCAAGGGGTACCCCTTTGAAAATTTTCCGGTTTTGGGAAAATTCTGGAGTGGCCCTTTTTTGGATGGGAAATTGTTAGGGACCTCCCAGGGAGGCTGTGAATTCAATCCCACCCTGGGCTGACCAGTATTTCCCGAGATAATGGGCATTCTGCAGCCCCCGTTGGGGAAATCACAAAAGAGGGGATAACTCCCGAACCCCTTGGAATTTCTGGACCAAATCAAGTGCGCTGAACTCGGGAGAGCGAGCCCTTTCCAACGATACCCCATTCATTAAGATCCCAGCACTTTCGTGAAATCGACCAAAAATATCCCAAGGGGTACCCCTTTGAAAATTTTCCGGTTTTGGGAAAATTCTGGAGTGGCCCTTTTTTGGATGGGAAATTGTTAGGGACCTCCCAGGGAGGCTGTGAATTCAATCCCACCTCGGGCTGACCAGTATTTCCCGAGATAATGGGCATTCTGCAGCCCCCCTTGGGGAAATCACAAAAGAGGGGATAACTCCCGAACCCCTTGGAATTTCCGGACCAAATCACGTGCGCTGAACTCGGGAGAGCGAGCCATTTCCAACGATACCCCATTCATTAAGATCCCAGCACTTTCGTGAAATCGACCAAAAATATCCCAAGGGGTACCCGTTTGAAAATTTTCCGGTTTTGGGAAAATTCTGGAGTGGCCCTTTTTTGGATGGGAAATTGTTAGGGACCTCCCAGGGAGGCTGTGAATTCAATCCCACCCTGGGCTGACCAGTATTTCCCGAGATAATGGGCATTCTGCAGCCCCCGTTGGGGAAATCACAAAAGAGGGGATAACTCCCGAACCCCTTGGAATTTCTGGACCAAATCAAGTGCGCTGAACTCGGGAGAGCGAGCCCTTTCCAACGATACCCCATTCATTAAGATCCCAGCACTTTCGTGAAATCGACCAAAAATATCCCAAGGGGTACCCCTTTGAAAATTTTCCGGTTTTGGGAAAATTCTGAAGTGGCCCTTTTTTGGATGGGAAATTGTTAGGGACCTCCCAGGGAGGCTGTGAATTCAATCCCACCCAGGGCTGACCAGTATTTCCTGAGATAATGGGCATTCTGTAGCCCCGCTTTGGGGAAATCACAAAAGAGGGGATAACTCCCGAACCCCTTGGAATTTCTGGACCAAATCAAGTGCGCTGAACTCGGGAGAGCGAGCCCTTTCCAACGATACCCCATTCATTAAGATCCCAGCACTTTCGTGAAATCGACCAAAAATATCCCAAGGTTTTGGGAAAATTCTGGAGTGGCCCTTTTTTGGATGGGAAATTGTTAGGGACCTCCCAGGGAGGCTGTGAATTCAATCCCACCTCGGGCTGACCAGTATTTCCCGAGATAATGGGCATTCTGCAGCCCCCCTTGGGGAAATCACAAAAGAGGGGATAACTCCCGAACCCCTTGGAATTTCTGGACCAAATCAAGTGCGCTGAACTCGGGAAAGCGAGCCCTTTCCAACGATACCCCATTCATTAAGATCCCAGCACTTTCGTGAAATCGACCAAAAATATCCCAAGGGGTACCCCTTTGAAAATTTTCCGGTTTTGGGAAAATTCTGGAGTGGCCCTTTTTTGGATGGGAAATTGTTAGGGACCTCCCAGGGAGGCTGTGAATTCAATCCCACCTCGGGCTGACCAGTATTTCCCGAGATAATGGGCATTCTGCAGCCCCCCTTGGGGAAATCACAAAAGAGGGGATAACTCCCGAACCCATTGGAATTTCTGGACCAAATCAAGTGCGCTGAACTCGGGAGAGCGAGCCCTTTCCAACGATACCCCATTCATTAAGATCCCAGCACTTTCGTGAAATCGACCAAAAATATCCCAAGGGGTACCCCTTTGAAAATTTTCCGGTTTTGGGAAAATTCTGGAGTGGCCCTTTTTTGGATGGGAAATTGTTAGGGACCTCCCAGGGAGGCTGTGAATTCAATCCCACCTCGGGCTGACCAGTATTTCCCGAGATAATGGGCATTCTGCAGCCCCCCTTGGGGAAATCACAAAAAAGGGGATAACTCCCGAACCCATTGGAATTTCTGGACCAAATCAAGTGCGCTGAACTCGGGAGAGCGAGCCCTTTCCAACGATACCCCATTCATTAAGATCCCAGCACTTTCGTGAAATCGACCAAAAATATCCCAAGGGGTACCCCTTTGAAAATTTTCCGGTTTTGGGAAAATTCTGGAGTGGCCCTTTTTTGGATGGGAAATTGTTAGGGACCTCCCAGGGAGGCTGTGAATTCAATCCCACCTCGGGCTGACCAGTATTTCCTGAGATAATGGGCATTCTGTAGCCCCCCTTGGGGAAATCACAAAAGAGGGGATAACTCCCGAACCCCTTGGAATTTCTGGACCAAATCAAGTGCGCTGAACTCGGGAGAGCGAGCCCTTTCCAACGATACCCCATTCATTAAGATCCCAGCACTTTCGTGAAATCGACCAAAAATATCCCAAGGGGTACCCCTTTGAAAATTTTCCGGTTTTGGTTAGGGACCTCCCAGGGAGGCTGTGAATTCAATCCCACCCTGGGCTGACCAGTATTTCCCGAGATAATGGGCATTCTGCAGCCCCCCTTGGGGAAATCACAAAAGAGGGGATAACTCCCGAACCCCTTGGAATTTCTGGACCAAATCAAGTGCGCTGAACTCGGGAGAGCGAGCCCTTTCCAACGATACCCCATTCATTAAGATCCCAGCACTTTCGTGAAATCGACCAAAAATATCCCAAGGGGTACCCCTTTGAAAATTTTCCGGTTTTGGGAAAATTCTGGAGTGGCCCTTTTTTGGATGGGAAATTGTTAGGGACCTCCCAGGGAGGCTGTGAATTCAATCCCACCTCGGGCTGACCAGTATTTCCCGAGATAATGGGCATTCTGCAGCCCCCCTTGGGGAAATCACAAAAGAGCGGATAACTCCCGAACCCCTTGGAATTTCCGGACCAAATTAAGTGCGCGGAACTCGGGGGAGCGAGTCCTTTCCAACGATACCCCATTCATTAAGATCCCAGCACTTTCGTGAAATCGACCAAAAATATCCCAAGGGGTACCCCTTTGAAAATTTTCCGGTTTTGGGAAAATTCTGGAGTGGCCCTTTTTTGGATGGGAAATTGTTAGGGACCTCCCAGGGAGGCTGTGAATTCAATCCCACCTCGGGCTGACCAGTATTTCCCGAGATAATGGGCATTCTGCAGCCCCCCTTGGGGAAATCACAAAAGAGGGGATAACTCCCGAACCCCTTGGAATTTCTGGACCAAATCAAGTGCGCTGAACTCGGGAGAGCGAGCCCTTTCCAACGATACCCCATTCATTAAGATCCCAGCACTTTCGTGAAATCGACCAAAAATATCCCAAGGGGTACCCCTTTGAAAATTTTCCGGTTTTGGGAAAATTCTGGAGTGGCCCTTTTTTTGATGGGAAATTGTTAGGGACCTCCCAGGGAGGCTGTGAATTCAATCCCACCCTGGGCTGACCAGTATTTCCCGAGATAATGGGCATTCTGCAGCCCCCCTTGGGGAAATCACAAAAGAGGGGATAACTCCCGAACCCCTTGGAATTTCCGGACCAAATCAAGTGCGCTGAACTCGGGAGAGCGAGTCCTTTCCAACGATACCCCATTCATTAAGATCCCAGCACTTTCGTGAAATCGACCAAAAATATCCCAAGGGGTACCCCTTTGAAAATTTTCCGGTTTTGGGAAAATTCTGGAGTGGCCCTTTTTTGGATGGGAAATTGTTAGGGACCTCCCAGGGAGGCTGTGAATTCAATCCCACCTCGGGCTGACCAGTATTTCCGAGATAATGGGCATTCTGCAGCCCCCCTTGGGGAAATCACAAAAGAGGGGATAACTCCCGAACCCCTTGGAATTTCTGGACCAAATCAAGTGCGCTGAACTCGGGAGAGCGAGCCCTTTCCAACGATACCCCATTCATTAAGATCCCAGCACTTTCGTGAAATCGACCAAAAATATCCCAAGGGGTACCCCTTTGAAAATTTTCCGGTTTTGGGAAAATTCTGGAGTGGCCCTTTTTTGGATGGGAAATTGTTAGGGACCTCCCAGGGAGGCTGTGAATTCAATCCCACCTCGGGCTGAACAGTATTTCCCGAGATAATGGGCATTCTGCAGCCCCCCTTGGGGAAATCACAAAAGAGGGGATAACTCCCGAACCCCTTGGAATTTCCGGACCAAATCACGTGCGCTGAACTCGGGAGAGCGAGCCCTTTCCAACGATACCCCATTCATTAAGATCCCAGCACTTTCGTGAAATCGACCAAAAATATCCCAAGGGGTACCCCTTTGAAAATTTTCCGGTTTTGGGAAAATTCTGAAGTGGCCCTTTTTTGGATGGGAAATTGTTAGGGACCTCCCAGGGAGGCTGTGAATTCAATCCCACCCAGGGCTGACCAGTATTTCCCGAGATAATGGGCATTCTGCAGCCCCCCTTGGGGAAATCACAAAAGAGGGGATAACTCCCGAACCCCTTGGAATTTCTGGACCAAATCAAGTGCGCTGAACTCGGGGGAGCGAGCCCTTTCCAACGATACCCCATTCATTAAGATCCCAGCACTTTCGTGAAATCGACCAAAAATATCCCAAGGGGTACCCCTTTGAAAATTTTCCGGTTTTGGGAAAATTCTGAAGTGGCCCTTTTTTGGATGGGAAATTGTTAGGGACCTCCCAGGGAGGCTGTGAATTCAATCCCACCCAGGGCTGACCAGTATTTCCCGAGATAATGGGCATTCTGCAGCCCCCCTTGGGGAAATCACAAAAGAGGGGATAACTCCCGAACCCCTTGGAATTTCTGGACCAAATCAAGTGCGCTGAACTCGGGAGAGCGAGCCCTTTCCAACGATACCCCATTCATTAAGATCCCAGCACTTTCGTGAAATCGACCAAAAATATCCCAAGGGGTACCCCTTTGAAAATTTTCCGGTTTTGGGAAAATTCTGAAGTGGCCCTTTTTTGGATGGGAAATTGTTAGGGACCTCCCAGGGAGGCTGTGAATTCAATCCCACCCAGGGCTGACCAGTATTTCCCGAGATAATGGGCATTCTGCAGCCCCCCTTGGGGAAATCACAAAAGAGGGGATAACTCCCGAACCCCTTGGAATTTCTGGACCAAATCAAGTGCGCTGAACTCGGGGGAGCGAGCCCTTTCCAACGATACCCCATTCATTAAGATCCCAGCACTTTCGTGAAATCGACCAAAAATATCCCAAGGGGTACCCCTTTGAAAATTTTCCGGTTTTGGGAAAATTCTGAAGTGGCCCTTTTTTGGATGGGAAATTGTTAGGGACCTCCCAGGGAGGCTGTGAATTCAATCCCACCCAGGGCTGACCAGTATTTCCCGAGATAATGGGCATTCTGCAGCCCCCCTTGGGGAAATCACAAAAGAGGGGAAAACTCCCGAACCCCTTGGAATTTCTGGACCAAATCAAGTGCGCTGAACTCGGGGGAGCGAGCCCTTTCCAACGATACCCCATTCATTAAGATCCCAGCACTTTCGTGAAATCGACCAAAAATATCCCAAGGGGTACCCCTTTGAAAATTTTCCGGTTTTGGGAAAATTCTGAAGTGGCCCTTTTTTGGATGGGAAATTGTTAGGGACCTCCCAGGGAGGCTGTGAATTCAATCCCACCCAGGGCTGACCAGTATTTCCCGAGATAATGGGCATTCTGCAGCCCCCTTGGGGAAATCACAAAAGAGGGGATAACTCCCGAACCCCTTGGAATTTCTGGACCAAATCAAGTGCGCTGAACTCGGGGGAGCGAGCCCTTTCCAACGATACCCCATTCATTAAGATCCCAGCACTTTCGTGAAATCGACCAAAAATATCCCAAGGGGTACCCCTTTGAAAATTTTCCGGTTTTGGGAAAATTCTGAAGTGGCCCTTTTTTGGATGGGAAATTGTTAGGGACCTCCCAGGGAGGCTGTGAATTCAATCCCACCCAGGGCTGACCAGTATTTCCCGAGATAATGGGCATTCTGCAGCCCCCCTTGGGGAAATCACAAAAGAGGGGAAAACTCCCGAACCCCTTGGAATTTCTGGACCAAATCAAGTGCGCTGAACTCGGGGGAGCGAGCCCTTTCCAACGATACCCCATTCATTAAGATCCCAGCACTTTCGTGAAATCGACCAAAAATATCCCAAGGGGTACCCCTTTGAAAATTTTCCGGTTTTGGGAAAATTCTGAAGTGGCCCTTTTTTGGATGGGAAATTGTTAGGGACCTCCCAGGGAGGCTGTGAATTCAATCCCACCCAGGGCTGACCAGTATTTCCCGAGATAATGGGCATTCTGCAGCCCCCTTGGGGAAATCACAAAAGAGGGGATAACTCCCGAACCCCTTGGAATTTCTGGACCAAATCAAGTGCGCTGAACTCGGGGGAGCGAGCCCTTTCCAACGATACCCCATTCATTAAGATCCCAGCACTTTCGTGAAATCGACCAAAAATATCCCAAGGGGTACCCCTTTGAAAATTTTCCAGTTTTGGGAAAATTCTGAAGTGGCCCTTTTTTGGATGGGAAATTGTTAGGGACCTCCCAGGGAGGCTGTGAATTCAATCCCACCCAGGGCTGACCAGTATTTCCCGAGATAATGGGCATTCTGCAGCCCCCCTTGGGGAAATCACAAAAGAGGGGATAACTCCCGAACCCCTTGGAATTTCTGGACCAAATCAAGTGCGCTGAACTCGGGGGAGCGAGCCCTTTCCAACGATACCCCATTCATTAAGATCCCAGCACTTTCGTGAAATCGACCAAAAATATCCCAAGGGGTACCCCTTTGAAAATTTTCCGGTTTTGGGAAAATTCTGGAGTGCCCCTTTTTTGGATGGGAAATTGTTAGGGACCTCCCAGGGAGGCTGTGAATTCAATCCCACCCCGGGCTGACCAGTATTTCCCGAGATAATGGGCATTCTGCAGCCCCCCTTGGGGAAATCACAAAAGAGGGGATAACTCCCGAACCCCTTGGAATTTCTGGACCAAATCAAGTGCGCTGAACTCGGGGGAGCGAGCCCTTTCCAACGATACCCCATTCATTAAGATCCCAGCACTTTCGTGAAATCGACCAAAAATATCCCAAGGGGTAACCCTTTGAAAATTTTCCGGTTTTGGGAAAATTCTGGAGTGCCCCTTTTTTGGATGGGAAATTGTTAGGGACCTCCCAGGGAGGCTGTGAATTCAATCCCACCCCGGGCTGACCAGTATTTCCCGAGATAATGGGCATTCTGCAGCCCCCCTTGGGGAAATCACAAAAGAGGGGATAACTCCCGAACCCCTTGGAATTTCTGGACCAAATCAAGTGCGCTGAACTCAGGGGAGCGAGCCCTTTCCAACGATACCCCATTCATTAAGATCCCAGCACTTTCGTGAAATCGACCAAAAATATCCCAAGGGGTACCCTTTGAAAATTTTCCGGTTTTGGGAAAATTCTGAAGTGGCCCTTTTTTGGATGGGAAATTGTTAGGGACCTCCCAGGGAGGCTGTGAATTCAATCCCACCCAGGGCTGACCAGTATTTCCTGAGATAATGGGCATTCTGTAGCCCCGCTTTGGGGAAATCACAAAAGAGGGGATAACTCCCGAACCCCTTGGAATTTCTGGACCAAATCAAGTGCGCTGAACTCGGGAGAGCGAGCCCTTTCCAACGATACCCCATTCATTAAGATCCCAGCACTTTCGTGAAATCGACCAAAAATATCCCAAGGGGTACCCCTTTGAAAATTTTCCGGTTTTGGTTAGGGACCTCCCAGGGAGGCTGTGAATTCAATCCCACCCTGGGCTGACCAGTATTTCCCGAGATAATGGGCATTCTGCAGCCCCCGTTGGGGAAATCACAAAAGAGGGGATAACTCCCGAACCCCTTGGAATTTCTGGACCAAATCAAGTGCGCTGAACTCGGGAGAGCGAGCCCTTTCCAACGATACCCCATTCATTAAGATCCCAGCACTTTCGTGAAATCGACCAAAAATATCCCAAGGGGTACCCTTTGAAAATTTTCCGGTTTTGGGAAAATTCTGAAGTGGCCCTTTTTTGGATGGGAAATTGTTAGGGACCTCCCAGGGAGGCTGTGAATTCAATCCCACCCAGGGCTGACCAGTATTTCCTGAGATAATGGGCATTCTGTAGCCCCGCTTTGGGGAAATCACAAAAGAGGGGATAACTCCCGAACCCCTTGGAATTTCTGGACCAAATCAAGTGCGCTGAACTCGGGAGAGCGAGCCCTTTCCAACGATACCCCATTCATTAAGATCCCAGCACTTTCGTGAAATCGACCAAAAATATCCCAAGGGGTACCCCTTTGAAAATTTTCCGGTTTTGGTTAGGGACCTCCCAGGGAGGCTGTGAATTCAATCCCACCCTGGGCTGACCAGTATTTCCCGAGATAATGGGCATTCTGCAGCCCCCCTTGGGGAAATCACAAAAGAGGGGATAACTCCCGAACCCCTTGGAATTTCTGGACCAAATCAAGTGCGCTGAACTCGGGGGAGCGAGCCCTTTCCAACGATACCCCATTCATTAAGATCCCAGCACTTTCGTGAAATCGACCAAAAATATCCCAAGGGGTACCCCTTTGAAAATTTTCCGGTTTTGGGAAAATTCTGGAGTGGCCCTTTTTTGGATGGGAAATTGTTAGGGACCTCCCAGGGAGGCTGTGAATTCAATCCCACCTCGGGCTGAACAGTATTTCCCGAGATAATGGGCATTCTGCAGCCCCCCTTGGGGAAATCACAAAAGAGGGGATAACTCCCGAACCCCTTGGAATTTCCGGACCAAATCACGTGCGCTGAACTCGGGAGAGCGAGTCCTTTCCAACGATACCCCATTCATTAAGATCCCAGCACTTTCGTGAAATCGACCAAAAATATCCCAAGGGGTACCCCTTTGAAAATTTTCCGGTTTTGGGAAAATTCTGGAGTGGCCCTTTTTTGGATGGGAAATTGTTAGGGACCTCCCAGGGAGGCTGTGAATTCAATCCCACCCTGGGCTGACCAGTATTTCCCGAGATAATGGGCATTCTGCAGCCCCCCTTGGGGAAATCACAAAAGAGGGGATAACTCCCGAACCCGTTGGAATTTCTGGACCAAATCAAGTGCGCTGAACTCGGGAGAGCGAGCCCTTTCCAACGATACCCCATTCATTAAGATCCCAGCACTTTCGTGAAATCGACCAAAAATATCCCAAGGGGTACCCCTTTGAAAATTTTCCGGTTTTGGGAAAATTCTGGAGTGGCCCTTTTTTGGATGGGAAATTGTTAGGGACCTCCCAGGGAGGCTGTGAATTCAATCCCACCTCGGGCTGACCAGTATTTCCCGAGATAATGGGCATTCTGCAGCCCCCCTTGGGGAAATCACAAAAGAGGGGATAACTCCCGAACCCCTTGGAATTTCCGGACCAAATCACGTGCGCTGAACTCGGGAGAGCGAGCCATTTCCAACGATACCCCATTCATTAAGATCCCAGCACTTTCGTGAAATCGACCAAAAATATCCCAAGGGGTACCCGTTTGAAAATTTTCCGGTTTTGGGAAAATTCTGGAGTGGCCCTTTTTTGGATGGGAAATTGTTAGGGACCTCCCAGGGAGGCTGTGAATTCAATCCCACCCTGGGCTGACCAGTATTTCCCGAGATAATGGGCATTCTGCAGCCCCCGTTGGGGAAATCACAAAAGAGGGGATAACTCCCGAACCCCTTGGAATTTCTGGACCAAATCAAGTGCGCTGAACTCGGGAGAGCGAGCCCTTTCCAACGATACCCCATTCATTAAGATCCCAGCACTTTCGTGAAATCGACCAAAAATATCCCAAGGGGTACCCCTTTGAAAATTTTCCGGTTTTGGGAAAATTCTGAAGTGGCCCTTTTTTGGATGGGAAATTGTTAGGGACCTCCCAGGGAGGCTGTGAATTCAATCCCACCCAGGGCTGACCAGTATTTCCCGAGATAATGGGCATTCTGCAGCCCCCCTTGGGGAAATCACAAAAGAGGGGATAACTCCCGAACCCCTTGGAATTTCTGGACCAAATCAAGTGCGCTGAACTCGGGGGAGCGAGCCCTTTCCAACGATACCCCATTCATTAAGATCCCAGCACTTTCGTGAAATCGACCAAAAATATCCCAAGGGGTACCCCTTTGAAAATTTTCCGGTTTTGGGAAAATTCTGAAGTGGCCCTTTTTTGGATGGGAAATTGTTAGGGACCTCCCAGGGAGGCTGTGAATTCAATCCCACCCAGGGCTGACCAGTATTTCCCGAGATAATGGGCATTCTGTAGCCCCCCTTGGGGAAATCACAAAAGAGGGGATAACTCCCGAACCCCTTGGAATTTCTGGACCAAATCAAGTGCGCGGAACTCGGGAGAGCGAGCCCTTTCCAACGATACCCCATTCATTAAGATCCCAGCACTTTCGTGAAATCGACCAAAAATATCCCAAGGGGTACCCCTTTGAAAATTTTCCGGTTTTGGGAAAATTCTGGAGTGGCCCTTTTTTGGATGGGAAATTGTTAGGGACCTCCCAGGGAGGCTGTGAATTCAATCCCACCTCGGGCTGACCAGTATTTCCCGAGATAATGGGCATTCTGCAGCCCCCCTTGGGGAAATCACAAAAGAGGGGATAACTCCCGAACCCCTTGGAATTTCCGGACCAAATCACGTGCGCTGAACTCGGGAGAGCGAGCCCTTTCCAACGATACCCCATTCATTAAGATCCCAGCACTTTCGTGAAATCGACCAAATCCGACAATATCCCTTTGAAAATTTTCCGGTTTTGGGAAAATTCTGAAGTGGCCCTTTTTTGGATGGGAAATTGTTAGGGACCTCCCAGGGAGGCTGTGAATTCAATCCCACCTCGGGCTGACCAGTATTTCCCGAGATAATGGGCATTCTGCAGCCCCCCTTGGGGAAATCACAAAAGAGGGGATAACTCCCGAACCCCTTGGAATTTCTGGACCAAATTAAGTGCGCTGAACTCGGGAGAGCGAGCCCTTTCCAACGATACCCCATTCATTAAGATCCCAGCACTTTCGTGAAATCGACCAAAAATATCCCAAGGGGTACCCCTTTGAAAATTTTCCGGTTTTGGGAAAATTCTGGAGTGCCCCTTTTTTGGATGGGAACTTGTTAGGGACCTCCCAGGGAGGCTGTGAATTCAATCCCACCTCGGGCTGACCAGTATTTCCTGAGATAATGGGCATTCTGTAGCCCCCCTTGGGGAAATCACAAAAGAGGGGATAACTCCCGAACCCCTTGGAATTTCTGGACCAAATCAAGTGCGCTGAACTCGGGGGAGCGAGCCCTTTCCAACGATACCCCATTCATTAAGATCCCAGCACTTTCGTGAAATCGACCAAAAATATCCCAAGGGCCCTTTGAAAATTTTCCGGTTTTGGGAAAATTCTGGAGTGCCCCTTTTTTGGATGGGAACTTGTTAGGGACCTCCCAGGGAGGCTGTGAATTCAATCCCACCTCGGGCTGACCAGTATTTCCTGAGATAATGGGCATTCTGTAGCCCCCCTTGGGGAAATCACAAAAGAGGGGATAACTCCCGAACCCCTTGGAATTTCTGGACCAAATCAAGTGCGCTGAACTCGGGAGAGCGAGCCCTTTCCAACGATACCCCATTCATTAAGATCCCAGCACTTTCGTGAAATCGACCAAAAATATCCCAAGGGGTACCCCTTTGAAAATTTTCCGGTTTTGGGAAAATTCTGGAGTGGCCCTTTTTTGGATGGGAAATTGTTAGGGACCTCCCAGGGAGGCTGTGAATTCAATCCCACCACCAGTATTTCCCGAGATAATGGGCATTCTGCAGCCCCCCTTGGGGAAATCACAAAAGAGGGGATAACTCCCGAACCCCTTGGAATTTCCGGACCAAATCACGTGCGCTGAACTCGGGAGAGCGAGCCCTTTCCAACGATACCCCATTCATTAAGATCCCAGCACTTTCGTGAAATCGACCAAAAATATCCCAAGGGGTACCCCTTTGAAAATTTTCCGGTTTTGGGAAAATTCTGGAGTGGCCCTTTTTTGGATGGGAAATTGTTAGGGACCTCCCAGGGAGGCTGTGAATTCAATCCCACCCAGGGCTGACCAGTATTTCCTGAGATAATGGGCATTCTGCAGCCCCCCTTGGGGAAATCACAAAAGAGGGGATAACTCCCGAACCCCTTGGAATTTCCGGACCAAATCAAGTGCGCTGAACTCGGGAGAGCGAGCCCTTTCCAACGATACCCCATTCATTAAGATCCCAGCACTTTCGTGAAATCGACCAAAAATATCCCAAGGGGTACCCCTTTGAAAATTTTCCGGTTTTGGGAAAATTCTGGAGTGCCCCTTTTTTGGATGGGAAATTGTTAGGGACCTCCCAGGGAGGCTGTGAATTCAATCCCACCTCGGGCTGACCAGTATTTCCCGAGATAATGGGCATTCTGCAGCCCCCCTTGGGGAAATCACAAAAGAGGGGATAACTCCCGAACCCCTTGGAATTTCTGGACCAAATCAAGTGCGCTGAACTCGGGGGAGCGAGCCCTTTCCAACGATACCCCATTCATTAAGATCCCAGCACTTTCGTGAAATCGACCAAAAATATCCCAAGGGGTACCCCTTTGAAAATTTTCCGGTTTTGGGAAAATTCTGAAGTGGCCCTTTTTTGGATGGGAAATTGTTAGGGACCTCCCAGGGAGGCTGTGAATTCAATCCCACCCAGGGCTGACCAGTATTTCCCGAGATAATGGGCATTCTGCAGCCCCCCTTGGGGAAATCACAAAAGAGGGGATAACTCCCGAACCCCTTGGAATTTCTGGACCAAATCAAGTGCGCTGAACTCGGGGGAGCGAGCCCTTTCCAACGATACCCCATTCATTAAGATCCCAGCACTTTCGTGAAATCGACCAAAAATATCCCAAGGGGTACCCCTTTGAAAATTTTCCGGTTTTGGGAAAATTCTGAAGTGACCCTTTTTTGGATGGGAAATTGTTAGGGACCTCCCAGGGAGGCTGTGAATTCAATCCCACCCAGGGCTGACCAGTATTTCCCGAGATAATGGGCATTCTGCAGCCCCCCTTGGGGAAATCACAAAAGAGGGGATAACTCCCGAACCCCTTGGAATTTCTGGACCAAATCAAGTGCGCTGAACTCGGGAGAGCGAGCCCTTTCCAACGATACCCCATTCATTAAGATCCCAGCACTTTCGTGAAATCGACCAAAAATATCCCAAGGGGTACCCCTTTGAAAATTTTCCGGTTTTGGGAAAATTCTGAAGTGGCCCTTTTTTGGATGGGAAATTGTTAGGGACCTCCCAGGGAGGCTGTGAATTCAATCCCACCCAGGGCTGACCAGTATTTCCCGAGATAATGGGCATTCTGCAGCCCCCCTTGGGGAAATCACAAAAGAGGGGATAACTCCCGAACCCCTTGGAATTTCTGGACCAAATCAAGTGCGCTGAACTCGGGGGAGCGAGCCCTTTCCAACGATACCCCATTCATTAAGATCCCAGCACTTTCGTGAAATCGACCAAAAATATCCCAAGGGGTACCCCTTTGAAAATTTTCCGGTTTTGGGAAAATTCTGAAGTGGCCCTTTTTTGGATGGGAAATTGTTAGGGACCTCCCAGGGAGGCTGTGAATTCAATCCCACCCAGGGCTGACCAGTATTTCCCGAGATAATGGGCATTCTGCAGCCCCCCTTGGGGAAATCACAAAAGAGGGGAAAACTCCCGAACCCCTTGGAATTTCTGGACCAAATCAAGTGCGCTGAACTCGGGGGAGCGAGCCCTTTCCAACGATACCCCATTCATTAAGATCCCAGCACTTTCGTGAAATCGACCAAAAATATCCCAAGGGGTACCCCTTTGAAAATTTTCCGGTTTTGGGAAAATTCTGAAGTGGCCCTTTTTTGGATGGGAAATTGTTAGGGACCTCCCAGGGAGGCTGTGAATTCAATCCCACCCAGGGCTGACCAGTATTTCCCGAGATAATGGGCATTCTGCAGCCCCCTTGGGGAAATCACAAAAGAGGGGATAACTCCCGAACCCCTTGGAATTTCTGGACCAAATCAAGTGCGCTGAACTCGGGGGAGCGAGCCCTTTCCAACGATACCCCATTCATTAAGATCCCAGCACTTTCGTGAAATCGACCAAAAATATCCCAAGGGGTACCCCTTTGAAAATTTTCCAGTTTTGGGAAAATTCTGAAGTGGCCCTTTTTTGGATGGGAAATTGTTAGGGACCTCCCAGGGAGGCTGTGAATTCAATCCCACCCAGGGCTGACCAGTATTTCCCGAGATAATGGGCATTCTGCAGCCCCCCTTGGGGAAATCACAAAAGAGGGGATAACTCCCGAACCCCTTGGAATTTCTGGACCAAATCAAGTGCGCTGAACTCGGGGGAGCGAGCCCTTTCCAACGATACCCCATTCATTAAGATCCCAGCACTTTCGTGAAATCGACCAAAAATATCCCAAGGGGTACCCCTTTGAAAATTTTCCGGTTTTGGGAAAATTCTGGAGTGCCCCTTTTTTGGATGGGAAATTGTTAGGGACCTCCCAGGGAGGCTGTGAATTCAATCCCACCCCGGGCTGACCAGTATTTCCCGAGATAATGGGCATTCTGCAGCCCCCCTTGGGGAAATCACAAAAGAGGGGATAACTCCCGAACCCCTTGGAATTTCTGGACCAAATCAAGTGCGCTGAACTCGGGGGAGCGAGCCCTTTCCAACGATACCCCATTCATTAAGATCCCAGCACTTTCGTGAAATCGACCAAAAATATCCCAAGGGGTAACCCTTTGAAAATTTTCCGGTTTTGGGAAAATTCTGGAGTGCCCCTTTTTTGGATGGGAAATTGTTAGGGACCTCCCAGGGAGGCTGTGAATTCAATCCCACCCCGGGCTGACCAGTATTTCCCGAGATAATGGGCATTCTGCAGCCCCCCTTGGGGAAATCACAAAAGAGGGGATAACTCCCGAACCCCTTGGAATTTCTGGACCAAATCAAGTGCGCTGAACTCAGGGGAGCGAGCCCTTTCCAACGATACCCCATTCATTAAGATCCCAGCACTTTCGTGAAATCGACCAAAAATATCCCAAGGGGTACCCCTTTGAAAATTTTCCGGTTTTGGGAAAATTCTGGAGTGCCCCTTTTTTGGATGGGAAATTGTTAGGGACCTCCCAGGGAGGCTGTGAATTCAATCCCACCCCGGGCTGACCAGTATTTCCCGAGATAATGGGCATTCTGCAGCCCCCCTTGGGGAAATCACAAAAGAGGGGATAACTCCCGAACCCCTTGGAATTTCTGGACCAAATCAAGTGCGCTGAACTCAGGGGAGCGAGCCCTTTCCAACGATACCCCATTCATTAAGATCCCAGCACTTTCGTGAAATCGACCAAAAATATCCCAAGGGGTACCCCTTTGAAAATTTTCCGGTTTTGGGAAAATTCTGGAGTGCCCCTTTTTTGGATGGGAAATTGTTAGGGACCTCCCAGGGAGGCTGTGAATTCAATCCCACCCCGGGCTGACCAGTATTTCCCGAGATAATGGGCATTCTGCAGCCCCCCTTGGGGAAATCACAAAAGAGGGGATAACTCCCGAACCCCTTGGAATTTCCGGACCAAATCAAGTGCGCTGAACTCGGGGGAGCGAGCCCTTTCCAACGATACCCCATTCATTAAGATCCCAGCACTTTCGTGAAATCGACCAAAAATATCCCAAGGGGTACCCCTTTGAAAATTTTCCGGTTTTGGGAAAATTCTGGAGTGCCCCTTTTTTGGATGGGAAATTGTTAGGGACCTCCCAGGGAGGCTGTGAATTCAATCCCACCCCGGGCTGACCAGTATTTCCCGAGATAATGGGCATTCTGCAGCCCCCCTTGGGGAAATCACAAAAGAGGGGATAACTCCCGAACCCCTTGGAATTTCTGGACCAAATCAAGTGCGCTGAACTCGGGGGAGCGAGCCCTTTCCAACGATACCCCATTCATTAAGATCCCAGCACTTTCGTGAAATCGACCAAAAATATCCCAAGGGGTAACCCTTTGAAAATTTTCCGGTTTTGGGAAAATTCTGGAGTGCCCCTTTTTTGGATGGGAAATTGTTAGGGACCTCCCAGGGAGGCTGTGAATTCAATCCCACCCCGGGCTGACCAGTATTTCCCGAGATAATGGGCATTCTGCAGCCCCCCTTGGGGAAATCACAAAAGAGGGGATAACTCCCGAACCCCTTGGAATTTCTGGACCAAATCAAGTGCGCTGAACTCAGGGGAGCGAGCCCTTTCCAACGATACCCCATTCATTAAGATCCCAGCACTTTCGTGAAATCGACCAAAAATATCCCAAGGGGTACCCCTTTGAAAATTTTCCGGTTTTGGGAAAATTCTGGAGTGCCCCTTTTTTGGATGGGAAATTGTTAGGGACCTCCCAGGGAGGCTGTGAATTCAATCCCACCCCGGGCTGACCAGTATTTCCCGAGATAATGGGCATTCTGCAGCCCCCCTTGGGGAAATCACAAAAGAGGGGATAACTCCCGAACCCCTTGGAATTTCTGGACCAAATCAAGTGCGCTGAACTCGGGGGAGCGAGCCCTTTCCAACGATACCCCATTCATTAAGATCCCAGCACTTTCGTGAAATCGACCAAAAATATCCCAAGGGGTACCCCTTTGAAAATTTTCCGGTTTTGGGAAAATTCTGGAGTGCCCCTTTTTTGGATGGGAAATTGTTAGGGACCTCCCAGGGAGGCTGTGAATTCAATCCCACCCAGGGCTGACCAGTATTTCCCGAGATAATGGGCATTCTGCAGCCCCCCTTGGGGAAATCACAAAAGAGGGGATAACTCCCGAACCCCTTGGAATTTCTGCACCAAATCAAGTGCGCTGAACTCGGGGGAGCGAGCCCTTTCCAACGATACCCCATTCATTAAGATCCCAGCACTTTCGTGAAATCGACCAAAAATATCCCAAGGGGTACCCCTTTGAAAATTTTCCGGTTTTGGGAAAATTCTGGAGTGCCCCTTTTTTGGATGGGAAATTGTTAGGGACCTCCCAGGGAGGCTGTGAATTCAATCCCACCCAGGGCTGACCAGTATTTCCCGAGATAATGGGCATTCTGCAGCCCCCCTTGGGGAAATCACAAAAGAGGGGATAACTCCCGAACCCCTTGGAATTTCTGCACCAAATCAAGTGCGCTGAACTCGGGGGAGCGAGCCCTTTCCAACGATACCCCATTCATTAAGATCCCAGCACTTTCGTGAAATCGACCAAAAATATCCCAAGGGGTACCCCTTTGAAATTTTCCGGTTTTGGGAAAATTCTGAAGTGGCCCTTTTTGGATGGGAAATTGTTAGGGACCTCCCAGGGAGGCTGTGAATTCAATCCCACCCAGGGCTGACCAGTATTTCCCGAGATAATGGGCATTCTGCAGCCCCCCTTGGGGAAATCACAAAAAAGGGGATAACTCCCGAACCCCTTGGAATTTCTGGACCAAATCAAGTGCGCTGAACTCGGGGGAGCGAGCCCTTTCCAACGATACCCCATTCATTAAGATCCCAGCACTTTCGTGAAATCGACCAAAAATATCCCAAGGGGTACCCCTTTGAAATTTTCCGGTTTTGGGAAAATTCTGAAGTGGCCCTTTTTTGGATGGGAAATTGTTAGGGACCTCCCAGGGAGGCTGTGAATTCAATCCCACCCAGGGCTGACCAGTATTTCCCGAGATAATGGGCATTCTGCAGCCCCCCTTGGGGAAATCACAAAAGAGGGGATAACTCCCTAACCCCTTGGAATTTCTGCACCAAATCAAGTGCGCTGAACTCGGGAGAGCGAGCCCTTTCCAACGATACCCCATTCATTAAGATCCCAGCACTTTCGTGAAATCGACCAAAAATATCCCAAGGGGTACCCCTTTGAAAATTTTCCGGTTTTGGGAAAATTCTGAAGTGGCTCTTTTTTGGATGGGAAATTGTTAGGGACCTCCCAGGGAGGCTGTGAATTCAATCCCACCCAGGGCTGACCAGTATTTCCCGAGATAATGGGCATTCTGCAGCCCCCCTTGGGGAAATCACAAAAGAGGGGATAACTCCCGAACCCCTTGGAATTTCTGGACCAAATCAAGTGCGCTGAACTCGGGGGAGCGAGCCCTTTCCAACGATACCCCATTCATTAAGATCCCAGCACTTTCGTGAAATCGACCAAAAATATCCCAAGGGGTACCCCTTTGAAAATTTTCCGGTTTTGGGAAAATTCTGAAGTGGCCCTTTTTTGGATGGGAAATTGTTAGGGACCTCCCAGGGAGGCTGTGAATTCAATCCCACCCAGGGCTGACCAGTATTTCCCGAGATAATGGGCATTCTGCAGCCCCCCTTGGGGAAATCACAAAAGAGGGGATAACTCCCGAACCCCTTGGAATTTCTGCACCAAATCAAGTGCGCTGAACTCGGGGGAGCGAGCCCTTTCCAACGATACCCCATTCATTAAGATCCCAGCACTTTCGTGAAATCGACCAAAAATATCCCAAGGGGTACCCCTTTGAAAATTTTCCGGTTTTGGGAAAATTCTGAAGTGGCCCTTTTTTGGATGGGAAATTGTTAGGGACCTCCCAGGGAGGCTGTGAATTCAATCCCACCCAGGGCTGACCAGTATTTCCCGAGATAATGGGCATTCTGCAGCCCCCCTTGGGGAAATCACAAAAGAGGGGATAACTCCCGAACCCCTTGGAATTTCTGGACCAAATCAAGTGCGCTGAACTCGGGAGAGCGAGCCCTTTCCAACGATACCCCATTCATTAAGATCCCAGCACTTTCGTGAAATCGACCAAAAATATCCCAAGGGGTACCCCTTTGAAAATTTTCCGGTTTTGGGAAAATTCTGGAGTGCCCCTTTTTTGGATGGGAAATTGTTAGGGACCTCCCATAGAGGCTGTGAATTCAATCCCACCCCGGGCTGACCAGTATTTCCCGAGATAATGGGCATTCTGCAGCCCCCCTTGGGGAAATCACAAAAGAGGGGATAACTCCCGAACCCCTTGGAATTTCTGGACCAAATCAAGTGCGCTGAACTCGGGGGAGCGAGCCCTTTCCAACGATACCCCATTCATTAAGATCCCAGCACTTTCGTGAAATCGACCAAAAATATCCCAAGGGGTACCCCTTTGAAAATTTTCCGGTTTTGGGAAAATTCTGGAGTGCCCCTTTTTTGGATGGGAAATTGTTAGGGACCTCCCAGGGAGGCTGTGAATTCAATCCCACCCCGGGCTGACCAGTATTTCCCGAGATAATGGGCATTCTGCAGCCCCCCTTGGGGAAATCACAAAAGAGGGGATAACTCCCGAACCCCTTGGAATTTCTGGACCAAATCAAGTGCGCTGAACTCGGGAGAGCGAGCCCTTTCCAACGATACCCCATTCATTAAGATCCCAGCACTTTCGTGAAATCGACCAAAAATATCCCAACGGGTACCCCTTTGAAAATTTTCCGGTTTTGGGAAAATTCTGGAGTGCCCCTTTTTTGGATGGGAAATTGTTAGGGACCTCCCAGGGAGGCTGTGAATTCAATCCCACCCAGGGCTGACCAGTATTTCCCGAGATAATGGGCATTCTGCAGCCCCCCTTGGGGAAATCACAAAAGAGGGGATAACTCCCGAACCCCTTGGAATTTCTGGACCAAATCAAGTGCGCTGAACTCGGGAGAGCGAGCCCTTTCCAACGATACCCCATTCATTAAGATCCCAGCACTTTCGTGAAATCGACCAAAAATATCCCGAGGGGTACCCCTTTGAAAATTTTCCGGTTTTGGGAAAATTCTGGAGTGGCCCTTTTTTGGATGGGAAATTGTTAGGGACCTCCCAGGGAGGCTGTGAATTCAATCCCACCCCGGGCTGACCAGTATTTCCCGAGATAATGGGCATTCTGCAGCCCCCCTTGGGGAAATCACAAAAGAGGGGATAACTCCCGAACCCCTTGGAATTTCTGGACCAAATCAAGTGCGCTGAACTCGGGAGAGCGAGCCCTTTCCAACGATACCCCATTCATTAAGATCCCAGCACTTTCGTGAAATCGACCAAAAATATCCCAACGGGTACCCCTTTGAAAATTTTCCGGTTTTGGGAAAATTCTGGAGTGCCCCTTTTTTGGATGGGAAATTGTTAGGGACCTCCCAGGGAGGCTGTGAATTCAATCCCACCCAGGGCTGACCAGTATTTCCCGAGATAATGGGCATTCTGCAGCCCCCCTTGGGGAAATCACAAAAGAGGGGATAACTCCCGAACCCCTTGGAATTTCTGGACCAAATCAAGTGCGCTGAACTCGGGGGAGCGAGCCCTTTCCAACGATACCCCATTCATTAAGATCCCAGCACTTTCGTGAAATCGACCAAAAATATCCCAAGGGGTACCCCTTTGAAAATTTTCCGGTTTTGGGAAAATTCTGGAGTGGCCCTTTTTTGGATGGGAAATTGTTAGGGACCTCCCAGGGAGGCTGTGAATTCAATCCCACCTCGGGCTGACCAGTATTTCCCGAGATAATGGGCATTCTGCAGCCCCCCTTGGGGAAATCACAAAAGAGGGGATAACTCCCGAACCCCTTGGAATTTCCGGACCAAATCAAGTGCGCTGAACTCGGGAGAGCGAGCCCTTTCCAACGATACCGGTACCCCTTTGAAAATTTTCCGGTTTTGGGAAAATTCTGGGGTGGCCCTTTTTTGGATGGGAAATTGTTAGGGACCTCCCAGGGAGGCTGTGAATTCAATCCCACCCAGGGCTGACCAGTATTTCCTGAGATAATGGGCATTCTGTAGCCCCCCTTGGGGAAATCACAAAAGAGGGGATAACTCCCGAACCCCTTGGAATTTCCGGACCAAATCAAGTGCACTGAACTCGGGAGAGCGAGCCCTTTCCAACGATACCCCATTCATTAAGATCCCAGCACTTTCGTGAAATCGACCAAAAATATCCCAAGGGGTACCCCTTTGAAAATTTTCCGGTTTTGGGAAAATTCTGGAGTGGCCCTTTTTTGGATGGGAAATTGTTAGGGACCTCCCAGGGAGGCTGTGAATTCAATCCCACCTCGGGCTGACCAGTATTTCCCGAGATAATGGGCATTCTGCAGCCCCCCTTGGGGAAATCACAAAAGAGGGGATAACTCCCGAACCCCTTGGAATTTCCGGACCAAATCAAGTGCGCTGAACTCGGGAGAGCGAGCCCTTTCCAACGATACCCCATTCATTAAGATCCCAGCACTTTCGTGAAATCGACCAAAAATATCCCAAGGGGTACCCCTTTGAAAATTTTCCGGTTTTGGGAAAATTCTGGAGTGCCCCTTTTTTGGATGGGAAATTGTTAGGGACCTCCCAGGGAGGCTGTGAATTCAATCCCACCCAGGGCTGACCAGTATTTCCTGAGATAATGGGCATTCTGTAGCCCCCCTTGGGGAAATCACAAAAGAGGGGATAACTCCCGAACCCCTTGGAATTTCTGGACCAAATCAAGTGCGCTGAACTCGGGAGAGCGAGCCCTTTCCAACGATACCCCATTCATTAAGATCCCAGCACTTTCGTGAAATCGACCAAAAATATCCCAAGGGGTACCCCTTTGAAAATTTTCCGGTTTTGGGAAAATTCTGAAGTGGCCCTTTTTTGGATGGGAAATTGTTAGGGACCTCCCAGGGATGTAACTGTCTGGAGTGGGTGTGCCATAGCACGAAGGAGGGAAATCAACACATCTCAATTAAGGATGTGCAAGACTCTTTTTACACAAAAAAATAATATGGAGAAAGGGGCAGAAGAAGGTGACTGGGTAGGCTTGGCCGCCGAGGGTGATTGCCGGAATTGTGACATCCGCTGCACCGATCGTCGGCACGACGTGCGGTGCTCAAACTAGCTCGCCGGATGGGGTGGGGTTCGCGGAACAGGGATGCCAGAGGGTGACAGTTCAAACAAACTAAAACTCGTGCCTACTTACGAAAATTTAAAAGGGGACGGCAGTGGCGGAGAGACAAACCTACCGAGGCCAACAAGAGGGGGCTAGAAACTAGGGGAGAGAGATGGTCACTGGTTATACTGCCATATTAAGGAGGTCCACAAAATTTTTGATCAAATTATAAATGTTAGGCACTTACCTTGTTGAGGGCATCCTACATCCTGGGGGGTTTCCTCACATTCGGGTGGATTAGCCGGCCATCGTCTCGGGTTTTATGTATTTATAATTCATAAGTTGCCGTTTATATTATATCGGGTGGTTATTCAGTACAAGTTTAAATGCTTTTGTTATGTTATTTTAAAGTTTCAAATTTATGTTATTATCATGTGCAGTTCATGCTTAGTTTAAAAAAAAAAAATTTATATTAATTATTAGAGTATTCGTTGTACTAAAAATATGTTATTATTCAAACCATATGCATTAGATCTCTATTTATATTATATTACCAGTCACATTATATGAAAGTTATAGTTGGCAATAATGATATGCGTATCCCAGAAGCACGTGTAGTTTAAAAGCTTTTATGTTTATTATTTAAGTATTCATTATATAAAAGTATATTATATTAAACCCATATAGATTAAATCTCTTTTTTTAATGTTACGGAAAAAGTTCTCAGTAAATAATATTATATGCGGCAAGAAAAGCATACATTATCCCCGAAAAGCACGAGTAGTTTAAAAGCTTTTATGTTTATTATTTAAGTATTCATTATATAAATAAACGTTTTTATGTTTATTATTTAAGTATCCATTATATAAGTAAACGCTTTTATGTTTATTAGTTAAGTATTCATTATATAAAAGTATATTATATTAAAACATACAGATTAAATCCCTTTTTAAATGTTACGGAAAAAGTTCTCAGTAAATAATATTATATGCGGCAATAAAAGCATACATTGTCCCCGAAAAGCACATGTAGTTTAAAAGCTTTTATGTTTATTATTTAAGTATTCATTATATAAATAAGCGTTATTATGTTTATTATCTAAGTATTCATTATATAAATAAACGCTTTTATGTTTATTAGTTAAGTATTCATTATATAAAAGTATATTATATTAAAACCATACAGATTAAATCTCTTTTTTTTTTAAATGTTACGGAAAAAGTTCTCAGTAAATAATATTATATGCGGCAATAAAAGCACAGATTATCCCCGAAAGCACGTGCGGTTTAAAAGCTCTTATTTTTATTATTTAATTATTCATTATATAAATAAACGCTTTTATGTTTATTATTTAAGTTTTCATTATATAAATAAGCGTTTTTATGTTTATTATTTAAGTATTCATTATACAAATAAACGCTTTTATGTTTTTTTGTTAAGTATTCATTATATAAATGTATATTATATTAAAAACCATACAGATTAAATCTCTTTTTTTTAAAAGTTACGAAAAAGTTCTCAGTAACTAATATTATAAGCGGCAATAAAAGCACATATTATCCTCGAAAGCACGTGTGGTTTAAAAGCTTTTAAGTTTATTATTTAAGTATTCATTATGTAAATAAACGCTTTTATGTTTATTAGTTAAGTATTCATTATATAAATAAGCGTTTTTAAGTTTATTATTTAAGTATTCATTATATAAATAAACGTTTTTAAGTTTATTATTTAAGTATTCATTATATAAATGTATATTATATTAAAACCATACAGATTAGATCGCTTTTTTTAAATGTTACAGAAAAAGTTCTCAATAAATAATATTATATGCGGCAATAAAAGCATACATTGTCCCCGAAAGGCACATGTTATCCCAGAAAGCACGTGTGGTTTAAAAGCTCTTATCTTTATTAACTATTATGTTACCAATTCCGACAGAGAATTAACAGCGTTTCCTCGTGGGTTTTTCTTTTCTTTTCTCCCGTATCTAATTTTTAATCGCTTATTGAAAACTACTTCAAAATAAGAATCTTTGAAATTAACTATAGGGTGTACGTGACGATCCTCAACTCTATTCACAATGGACACAAACGGTACCAAACCACGCAAAATCAATTATATAGCCATGCAAAATTCTAGGTTTTGGCCAGGCACTATTATTATTATATAAATTTAAGGGCAATTCCATTACTTGAAGTTAACTTACTAGTTTCGCATTTTGATTCACATATCCTGGCTTTCTTTATTTATCACATCACTAAACAAAATCGTCGTGCTACATGATATCGACGAGTTTCCAACACAGTAATCACAAAACTCTCCCCTTCAGTCAAGTTAACATTTTTTAGTAATATTTTAAATTTCCTATCTCCGCTTCACACAAGAGTACTTCAACCACCGCGACGGCACTTTCTAGCCCGACTCCTGAACCACTTCCTTCGAGATCTATCATCCGACTCGTCTCTCTTTTCCCACCCAGAATTTTTTCTTTTTCATCGCCCGATCACGCGATTTTTGGTAAACGGCAAGGCGAATTCCGTTATTCCGCATTCCTGTTGCGTATTCTGTTGAACATTCCTTTATTGTTTGTTTGTGTGTGCATTTAAAATTGAATTGTTGGGTATTGAGATCGGAGTTTGCTATTTTATTGGTTGGTTGTGTGTGTAAGTTAATTTGCCTTGTTGGGTATTGAGATTGGAGTTTGCTATTTTTTTGGTTGGTTGTGAGTGTAAGTTAATTTGTATTGTTGAATATTGAGGTTGATTTTCGCTACTTTATTGTGTGTTTGTGACCGTGTGTTAAGGGGATTTATGGCTGTCGCATTTGATAAATATATGTGTGTTTTTATATGCATTTTGGGAAGCGGGATTATTGCTATGTGCCTTCACAGGTGGCGACCGTTACAGGGAGGCTGTGAATTCAATCCCACCTCGGGCTGACCAGTATTTCCCGAGATAATGGGCATTCTGCAGCCCCCCTTGGGGAAATCACAAAAGGGGGGATAACTCCCGAACCCCTTGGAATTTCCTTACCAAATCAAGTGCGCTGAACTCGGGAGAGCGAGCCCTTTCCAACGATACCCCATTCATTAAGATCCCAGCACTTTCGTGAAATCGACCAAAAATATCCCAAGGGTACCCCTTTGAAAATTTTCCGGTTTTGGGAAAATTCTGGAGTGCCCCTTTTTTGGATGGGAACTTGTTAGGGACCTCCCAGGGAGGCTGTGAATTCAATCCCACCTCGGGCTGACCAGTATTTCCCGAGATAATGGGCATTCTGCAGCCCCCCTTGGGGAAATCACAAAAGGGGGGATAACTCCCGAACCCCTTGGAATTTCTAGACCAAATCAAGTGCGCTGAACTCGGGAGAGCGAGCCCTTTCCAACGATACCCCATTCATTAAGATCCCAGCACTTTCGTGAAATCGACCAAAAATATCCCAAGGGGTACCCCTTTGAAAATTTTCCGGTTTTGGGAAAATTCTGGAGTGCCCCTTTTTTGGATGGGAAATTGTTAGGGACCTCCCAGGGAGGCTGTGAATTCAATCCCACTCCGGGCTGACCAGTATTTCCCGAGATAATGGGCATTCTGCAGCCCCCCTTGGGGAAATCACAAAAGAGGGGATAACTCCCGAACCCCTTGGAATTTCTGGACCAAATCAAGTGCGCTGAACTCGGGGGAGCGAGCCCTTTCCAACGATACCCCATTCATTAAGATCCCAGCACTTTCGTGAAATCGACCAAAAATATCCCAAGGGGTACCCCTTTGAAAATTTTCCGGTTTTGGGAAAATTCTGAAGTGGCCCTTTTTTGGATGGGAAATTGTTAGGGACCTCCCAGGGAGGCTGTGAATTCAATCCCACCCAGGGCTGACCAGTATTTCCCGAGATAATGGGCATTCTGCAGCCCCCCTTGGGGAAATCACAAAAGAGGGGATAACTCCCGAACCCCTTGGAATTTCTGGACCAAATCAAGTGCGCTGAACTCGGGGGAGCGAGCCCTTTCCAACGATACCCCATTCATTAAGATCCCAGCACTTTCGTGAAAGCGACCAAAAATATCCCAAGGGGTACCCCTTTGAAAATTTTCCGGTTTTGGGAAAATTCTGAAGTGGCCCTTTTTTGGATGGGAAATTGTTAGGGACCTCCCAGGGAGGCTGTGAATTCAATCCCACTCCGGGCTGACCAGTATTTCCCGAGATAATGGGCATTCTGCAGCCCCCCTTGGGGAAATCACAAAAGAGGGGATAACTCCCGAACCCCTTGGAATTTCTGGACCAAATCAAGTGCGCTGAACTCGGGGGAGCGAGCCCTTTCCAACGATACCCCATTCATTAAGATCCCAGCACTTTCGTGAAATCGACCAAAAATATCCCAAGGGGTACCCCTTTGAAAATTTTCCGGTTTTGGGAAAATTCTGAAGTGGCCCTTTTTTGGATGGGAAATTGTTAGGGACCTCCCAGGGAGGCTGTGAATTCAATCCCACCCAGGGCTGACCAGTATTTCCCGAGATAATGGGCATTCTGCAGCCCCCCTTGGGGAAATCACAAAAGAGGGGATAACTCCCGAACCCCTTGGAATATCTGGACCAAATCAAGTGCGCTGAACTCGGGGGAGCGAGCCCTTTCCAACGATACCCCATTCATTAAGATCCCAGCACTTTCGTGAAATCGACCAAAAATATCCCAAAGGGCACCCCTTTGAAAATTTTCCGGTTTTGGGAAAATTCTGAAGTGGCCCTTTTTTGGATGGGAAATTGTTAGGGACCTCCCAGGGAGGCTGTGAATTCAATCCCACCCAGGGCTGACCAGTATTTCCCGAGATAATGGGCATTCTGCAGCCCCCCTTGGGGAAATCACAAAAGAGGGGATAACTCCCGAACCCCTTGGAATTTCTGGACCAAATCAAGTGCGCTGAACTCGGGGGAGCGAGCCCTTTCCAACGATACCCCATTCATTAAGATCCCAGCACTTTCGTGAAATCGACCAAAAATATCCCAAGGGGTACCCCTTTGAAAATTTTCCGGTTTTGGGAAAATTCTGAAGTGGCCCTTTTTTGGATGGGAAATTGTTAGGGACCTCCCAGGGAGGCTGTGAATTCAATCCCACCCAGGGCTGACCAGTATTTCCCGAGATAATGGGCATTCTGCAGCCCCCCTTGGGGAAATCACAAAAGAGGGGATAACTCCCGAACCCCTTGGAATTTCTGGACCAAATCAAGTGCGCTGAACTCGGGGGAGCGAGCCCTTTCCAACGATACCCCATTCATTAAGATCCCAGCACTTTCGTGAAATCGACCAAAAATATCCCAAGGGGTACCCCTTTGAAAATTTTCAGGTTTTGGGAAAATTCTGAAGTGGCCCTTTTTTGGATGGGAAATTGTTAGGGACCTCCCAGGGAGGCTGTGAATTCAATCCCACCCAGGGCTGACCAGTATTTCCCGAGATAATGGGCATTCTGCAGCCCCCCTTGGGGAAATCACAAAAGAGGGGATAGCTCCCGAACCCCTTGGAATTTCTGGACCAAATCAAGTGCGCTGAACTCGGGAGAGCGAGCCCTTTCCAACGATACCCCATTCATTAAGATCCCAGCACTTTCGTGAAATCGACCAAAAATATCCCAAGGGGTACCCCTTTGAAAATTTTCCGGTTTTGGGAAAATTCTGGAGTGGCCCTTTTTTGGATGGGAAATTGTTAGGGACCTCCCAGGAAGGCTGTGAATTCAATCCCACCCAGGGCTGACCAGTATTTCCTGAGATAATGGGCATTCTGTAGCCCCCCTTGGGGAAATCACAAAAGAGGGGATAACTCCCGAACCCCTTGGAATTTCTGGACCAAATCAAGTGCGCTGAACTCGGGAGAGCGAGCCCTTTCCAACGATACCCCATTCATTAAGATCCCAGCACTTTCGTGAAATCGACCAAAAATATCCCAAGGGGTACCCCTTTGAAAATTTTCCGGTTTTGGGAAAATTCTGAAGTGGCCCTTTTTTGGATGGGAAATTGTTAGGGACCTCCCAGGGAGGCTGTGAATTCAATCCCACCCAGGGCTGACCAGTATTTCCCGAGATAATGGGCATTCTGCAGCCCCCCTTGGGGAAATCACAAAAGAGGGGATAACTCCCGAACCCCTTGGAATTTCTGGACCAAATCAAGTGCGCTGAACTCGGGGGAGCGAGCCCTTTCCAACGATACCCCATTCATTAAGATCCCAGCACTTTCGTGAAATCGACCAAAAATATCCCAAGGGGTACCCCTTTGAAAATTTTCAGGTTTTGGGAAAATTCTGAAGTGGCCCTTTTTTGGATGGGAAATTGTTAAGGACCTCCCAGGGAGGCTGTGAATTCAATCCCACCCAGGGCTGACCAGTATTTCCCGAGATAATGGGCATTCTGCAGCCCCCCTTGGGGAAATCACAAAAGAAGGGATAACTCCCGAACCCCTTGGAATATCTGGACCAAATCAAGTGCGCTGAACTCGGGGGAGCGAGCCCTTTCCAACGATACCCCATTCATTAAGATCCCAGCACTTTCGTGAAATCGACCAAAAATATCCCAAGGGGTACCCCTTTGAAAATTTTCCGGTTTTGGGAAAATTCTGAAGTGGCCCTTTTTTGGATGGGAAATTGTTAGGGACCTCCCAGGGAGGCTGTGAATTCAATCCCACCCAGGGCTGACCAGTATTTCCCGAGATAATGGGCATTCTGCAGCCCCCCTTGGGGAAATCACAAAAGAGGGGATAACTCCCGAACCCCTTGGAATTTCTGGACCAAATCAAGTGCGCTGAACTCGGGGGAGCGAGCCCTTTCCAACGATACCCCATTCATTAAGATCCCAGCACTTTCGTGAAATCGACCAAAAATATCCCAAGGGGTACCCCTTTGAAAATTTTCCGGTTTTGGGAAAATTCTGGAGTGGCCCTTTTTTGGATGGGAAATTGTTAGGGACCTCCCAGGGAGGCTGTGAATTCAATCCCACCCAGGGCTGACCAGTATTTCCCGAGATAATGGGCATTCTGCAGCCCCCCTTGGGGAAATCACAAAAGAAGGGATAACTCCCGAACCCCTTGGAATATCTGGACCAAATCAAGTGCGCTGAACTCGGGGGAGCGAGCCCTTTCCAACGATACCCCATTCATTAAGATCCCAGCACTTTCGTGAAATCGACCAAAAATATCCCAAGGGGTACCCCTTTGAAAATTTTCCGGTTTTGGGAAAATTCTGGAGTGGCCCTTTTTTGGATGGGAAATTGTTAGGGACCTCCCAGGGAGGCTGTGAATTCAATCCCACCCAGGGCTGACCAGTATTTCCTGAGATAATGGGCATTCTGTAGCCCCCCTTGGGGAAATCACAAAAGAGGGGATAACTCCCGAACCCCTTGGAATTTCTGGACCAAATCAAGTGCGCTGAACTCGGGGGAGCGAGCCCTTTCCAACGATACCCCATTCATTAAGATCCCAGCACTTTCGTGAAATCGACCAAAAATATCCCAAGGGGTACCCCTTTGAAAATTTTCCGGTTTTGGGAAAATTCTGGAGTGGCCCTTTTTTGGATGGGAAATTGTTAGGGAACTCCCAGGGAGGCTGTGAATTCAATCCCACCCAGGGCTGACCAGTATTTCCCGAGATAATGGGCATTCTGCAGCCCCCCTTGGGGAAATCACAAAAGAGGGGATAACTCCCGAACCCCTTGGAATTTCTGGACCAAATCAAGTGCGCTGAACTCGGGGGAGCGAGCCCTTTCCAACGATACCCCATTCATTAAGATCCCAGCACTTTCGTGAAATCGACCAAAAATATCCCAAGGGGTACCCCTTTGAAAATTTTCCGGTTTTGGGAAAATTCTGGAGTGCCCCTTTTTTGGATGGGAAATTGTTAGGGACCTCCCAGGGAGGCTGTGAATTCAATCCCACCCAGGGCTGACCAGTATTTCCCGAGATAATGGGCATTCTGCAGCCCCACTTGGGGAAATCACAAAAGAGGGGATAACTCCCGAACCCCTTGGAATTTCTGGACCAAATCAAGTGCGCTGAACTCGGGGGAGCGAGCCCTTTCCAACGATACCCCATTCATTAAGATCCCAGCACTTTCGTGAAATCGACCAAAAATATCCCAAGGGGTACCCCTTTGAAAATTTTCCGGCTTTGGGAAAATTCTGAAGTGGCCCTTTTTTGGATGGGAAATTGTTAGGGACCTCCCAGGGAGGCTGTGAATTCAATCCCACCCAGGGCTGACCAGTATTTCCCGAGATAATGGGCATTCTGCAGCCCCCCTTGGGGAAATCACAAAAGAGGGGATAACTCCCGAACCCCTTGGAATTTCTGGACCAAATCAAGTGCGCTGAACTCGGGGGAGCGAGCCCTTTCCAACGATACCCCATTCATTAAGATCCCAGCACTTTCGTGAAATCGACCAAAAATATCCCAAGGGGTACCCCTTTGAAAATTTTCCGGTTTTGGGAAAATTCTGGAGTGCCCCTTTTTTGGATGGGAAATTGTTAGGGACCTCCCAGGGAGGCTGTGAATTCAATCCCACCCAGGGCTGACCAGTATTTCCCGAGATAATGGGCATTCTGCAGCCCCCCTTGGGGAAATCACAAAAGAGGGGATAACTCCCGAACCCCTTGGAATTTCTGGACCAAATCAAGTGCGCTGAACTCGGGGGAGCGAGCCCTTTCCAACGATACCCCATTCATTAAGATCCCATCACTTTCGTGAAATCGACCAAAAATATCCCAAGGGGTACCCCTTTGAAAATTTTCCGGTTTTGGGAAAATTCTGGAGTGCCCCTTTTTTGGATGGGAAATTGTTAGGGACCTCCCAGGGAGGCTGTGAATTCAATCCCACGCAGGGCTGACCAGTATTTCCCGAGATAATGGGCATTCTGCAGCCCCCCTTGGGGAAATCACAAAAGAGGGGATAACTCCCGAACCCCTTGGAATTTCTGGACCAAATCAAGTGCGCTGAACTCGGGGGAGCGAGCCCTTTCCAACGATACCCCATTCATTAAGATCCCAGCACTTTCGTGAAATCGACCAAAAATATCCCAAGGGGTACCCCTTTGAAAATTTTCCGGTTTTGGGAAAATTCTGGAGTGGCCCTTTTTTGGATGGGAAATTGTTAGGGACCTCCCAGGGAGGCTGTGAATTCAATCCCACCCAGGGCTGACCAGTATTTCCCGAGATAATGGGCATTCTGCAGCCCCCCTTGGGGAAATCACAAAAGAGGGGATAACTCCCGAACCCCTTGGAATTTCTGCACCAAATCAAGTGCGCTGAACTCGGGGGAGCGAGCCCTTTCCAACGATATCCCATTCATTAAGATCCCAGCACTTTCGTGAAATCGACCAAAAATATCCCAAGGGGTACCCCTTTGAAAATTTTCCGGTTTTGGGAAAATTCTGAAGTGGCCCTTTTTTGGATGGGAAATTGTTAGGGACCTCCCAGGGTGGCTGTGAATTCAATCCCACCCAGGGCTGACCAGTATTTCCCGAGATAATGGGCATTCTGCAGCCCCCCTTGGGGAAATCACAAAAGAGGGGATAACTCCCGAACCCCTTGGAATTTCTGGACCAAATCAAGTGCGCTGAACTCGGGGGAGCGAGCCCTTTCCAACGATACCCCATTCATTAAGATCCCAGCTCTTTCGTGAAATCGACCAAAAATATCCCAAGGGGTACCCCTTTGAAAATTTTCCGGTTTTGGGAAAATTCTGGAGTGGCCCTTTTTTGGATGGGAAATTGTTAGGGACCTCCCAGGGAGGCTGTGAATTCAATCCCACCTCGGGCTGACCAGTATTTCCCGAGATAATGGGCATTCTGCAGCCCCCCTTGGGGAAATCACAAAAGAGGGGATAACTCCCGAACCCCTTGGAATTTCTGCACCAAATCAAGTGCGCTGAACTCGGGGGAGCGAGCCCTTTCCAACGATACCCCATTCATTAAGATCCCAGCACTTTCGTGAAATCGACCAAAAATATCCCAAGGGGTACCCCTTTGAAAATTTTCCGGTTTTGGGAAAATTCTGGAGTGGCCCTTTTTTGGATGGGAAATTGTTAGGGACCTCCCAGGGAGGCTGTGAATTCAATCCCACCTCGGGCTGACCAGTATTTCCCGAGATAATGGGCATTCTGCAGCCCCCCTTGGGGAAATCACAAAAGAGGGGATAACTCCCGAACCCCTTGGAATTTCTGCACCAAATCAAGTGCGCTGAACTCGGGGGAGCGAGCCCTTTCCAACGATATCCCATTTATTAAGATCCCAGCACTTTCGTGAAATCGACCAAAAATATCTCAAGGGGTACCCCTTTGAAAATTTTCCGGTTTTGGGAAAATTCTGAAGTGGCCCTTTTTTGGATGGGAAATTGTTAGGGACCTCCCAGGGAGGCTGTGAATTCAATCCCACCCAGGGCTGACCAGTATTTCCCGAGATAATGGGCATTCTGCAGCCCCCCTTGGGGAAATCACAAAAGAGGGGATAACTCCCGAACCCCTTGGAATTTCTGGACCAAATCAAGTGCGCTGAACTCGGGGGAGCGAGCCCTTTCCAACGATACCCCATTCATTAAGATCCCAGCACTTTCGTGAAATCGACCAAAAATATCCCAAGGGGTACCCCTTTGAAAATTTTCCGGTTTTGGGAAAATTCTGAAGTGGCCCTTTTTTGGATGGGAAATTGTTAGGGACCTCCCAGGGAGGCTGTGAATTCAATCCCACCCAGGGCTGACCAGTATTTCCTGAGATAATGGGCATTCTGTAGCCCCCCTTGGGGAAATCACAAAAGAGGGGATAACTCCCGAACCCCTTGGAATTTCTGGACCAAATCAAGTGCGCTGAACTCGGGAGAGCGAGCCCTTTCCAACGATACCCCATTCATTAAGATCCCAGCACTTTCGTGAAATCGACCAAAAATATCCCAAGGGGTACCCCTTTGAAAATTTTCCGGTTTTGGGAAAATTCTGGAGTGACCCTTTTTTGGATGGGAAATTGTTAGGGACCTCCCAGGGAGGCTGTGAATTCAATCCCACCTCGGGCTGACCAGTATTTCCCGAGATAATGGGCATTCTGCAGCCCCCCTTGGGGAAATCACAAAAGAGGGGATAACTCCCGAACCCCTTGGAATTTCCGGACCAAATCAAGTGCGCTGAACTCGGGAGAGCGAGCCCTTTCCAACGATACCCCATTCATTAAGATCCCAGCACTTTCGTGAAATCGACCAAAAATATCCCCAGGGGTACCCCTTTGAAAATTTTCCGGTTTTGGGAAAATTCTGGAGTGGCCCTTTTTTGGATGGGAAATTGTTAGGGACCTCCCAGGGAGGCTGTGAATTCAATCCCACCTCGGGCTGACCAGTATTTCCCGAGATAATGGGCATTCTGTAGCCCCCCTTGGGGAAATCACAAAAGAGGGGATAACTCCCGAACCCCTTGGAATTTCTGCACCAAATCAAGTGCGCTGAACTCGGGGGAGCGAGCCCTTTCCAACGATACCCCATTCATTAAGATCCCAGCACTTTCGTGAAATCGACCAAAAATATCCCAAGGGTACCCCTTTGAAAATTTTCCGGTTTTGGGAAAATTCTGGAGTGCCCCTTTTTTGGATGGGAAATTGTTAGGGACCTCCCAGGGAGGCTGTGAATTCAATCCCACCCAGGGCTGACCAGTATTTCCCGAGATAATGGGCATTCTGCAGCCCCCCTTGGGGAAATCACAAAAGAGGGGATAACTCCCGAACCCCTTGGAATTTCTGCACCAAATCAAGTGCGCTGAACTCGGGGGAGCGAGCCCTTTCCAACGATACCCCATTCATTAAGATCCCAGCACTTTCGTGAAATCGACCAAAAATATCCCAAGGGGTACCCCTTTGAAAATTTTCCGGTTTTGGGAAAATTCTGAAGTGCCCCTTTTTTGGATGGGAAATTGTTAGGGACCTCCCAGGGAGGCTGTGAATTCAATCCCACCCAGGGCTGACCAGTATTTCCCGAGATAATGGGCATTCTGCAGCCCCCCTTGGGTAAATCACAAAAGAGGGGATAACTCCCGAACCCCTTGGAATTTCTGGACCAAATCAAGTGCGCTGAACTCGGGGGAGCGAGCCCTTTCCAACGATACCCCATTCATTAAGATCCCAGCACTTTCGTGAAATCGACCAAAAATATCCCAAGGGGTACCCCTTTGAAAATTTTCCGGTTTTGGGAAAATTCTGAAGTGGCCCTTTTTGGATGGGAAATTGTTAGGGACCTCCCAGGGAGGCTGTGAATTCAATCCCACCCAGGGCTGACCAGTATTTCCCGAGATAATGGGCATTCTGCAGCCCCCCTTGGGGAAATCACAAAAGAGGGGATAACTCCCGAACCCCTTGGAATTTCTGGACCAAATCAAGTGCGCTGAACTCGGGAGAGCGAGCCCTTTCCAACGATACCCCATTCATTAAGATCCCAGCACTTTCGTGAAATCGACCAAAAATATCCCTTTCCGGTTTTGGGAAAATTCTGGAGTGCCCCTTTTTTGGATGGGAAATTGTTAGGGACCTCCCAGGGAGGCTGTGAATTCAATCCCACCCCGGGCTGACCAGTATTTCCCGAGATAATGGGCATTCTGCAGCCCCCCTTGGGGAAATCACAAAAGAGGGGATAACTCCCGAACCCCTTGGAATTTCTGGACCAAATCAAGTGCGCTGAACTCGGGGGAGCGAGCCCTTTCCAACGATACCCCATTCATTAAGATCCCAGCACTTTCGTGAAATCGACCAAAAATATCCCAAGGGGTACCCCTTTGAAAATTTTCCGGTTTTGGGAAAATTCTGGAGTGGCCCTTTTTTGGATGGGAAATTGTTAGGGACCTCCCAGGGAGGCTGTGAATTCAATCCCACCTCGGGCTGACCAGTATTTCCCGAGATAATGGGCATTCTGCAGCCCCCCTTGGGGAAATCACAAAAGAGGGGATAACTCCCGAACCCCTTGGAATTTCCGGACCAAATCAAGTGCGCTGAACTCGGGGGAGCGAGCCCTTTCCAACGATACCCCATTCATTAAGATCCCAGCACTTTCGTGAAATCGACCAAAAATATCCCGAGGGGTACCCCTTTGAAAATTTTCCGGTTTTGGGAAAATTCTGGGGTGGCCCTTTTTTGGATGGGAAATTGTTAGGGACCTCCCAGGGAGGCTGTGAATTCAATCCCACCCAGGGCTGACCAGTATTTCCTGAGATAATGGGCATTCTGTAGCCCCCCTTGGGGAAATCACAAAAGAGGGGATAACTCCCGAACCCCTTGGAATTTCTGGACCAAATCAAGTGCGCTGAACTCGGGAGAGCGTGCCCTTTCCAACGATACCCCATTCATTAAGATCCCAGCACTTTCGTGAAATCGACCAAAAATATCCCAAGGGGTACCCCTTTGAAAATTTTCCGGTTTTGGGAAAATTCTGGAGTGGCCCTTTTTTGGATGGGAAATTGTTAGGGACCTCCCAGGGAGGCTGTGAATTCAATCCCACCCAGGGCTGACCAGTATTTCCTGAGATAATGGGCATTCTGTAGCCCCCCTTGGGGAAATCATAAAAGAGGGGATAACTCCCGAACCCCTTGGAATTTCCGGACCAAATTAAGTGCGCGGAACTCGGGAGAGCGAGCCCTTTCCAACGATACCCCATTCATTAAGATCCCAGCACTTTCGTGAAATCGACCAAAAATTTCCCAAGGGGTACCCCTTTGAAAATTTTCCGGTTTTGGGAAAATTCTGGGGTGGCCCTTTTTTGGATGGGAAATTGTTAGGGACCTCCCAGGGAGGCTGTGAATTCAATCCCACCCAGGGCTGACCAGTATTTCCTGAGATAATGGGCATTCTGTAGCCCCCCTTGGGGAAATCACAAAAGAGGGGATAACTCCCGAACCCCTTGGAATTTCCGGACCAAATTAAGTGCGCGGAACTCGGGAGAGCGAGCCCTTTCCAACGATACCCCATTCATTAAGATCCCAGCACTTTCGTGAAATCGACCAAAAATATCCCGAGGGGTACCCCTTTGAAAATTTTCCGGTTTTGGGAAAATTCTGGAGTGGCCCTTTTTTGGATGGGAAATTGTTAGGGACCTCCCAGGGAGGCTGTGAATTCAATCCCACCCAGGGCTGACCAGTATTTCCTGAGATAATGGGCATTCTGTAGCCCCCCTTGGGGAAATCACAAAAGAGGGGATAACTCCCGAACCCCTTGGAATTTCCGGACCAAATTAAGTGCGCGGAACTCGGGAGAGCGAGCCCTTTCCAACGATACCCCATTCATTAAGATCCCAGCACTTTCGTGAAATCGACCAAAAATATCCCAAGGGGTACCCCTTTGAAAATTTTCCGGTTTTGGGAAAATTCTGGAGTGGCCCTTTTTTGGATGGGAAATTGTTAGGGACCTCCCAGGGAGGCTGTGAATTCAATCCCACCCAGGGCTGACCAGTATTTCCTGAGATAATGGGCATTCTGTAGCCCCCCTTGGGGAAATCACAAAAGAGGGGATAACTCCCGAACCCCTTGGAATTTCCGGACCAAATTAAGTGCGCGGAACTCGGGAGAGCGTGCCCTTTCCAACGATACCCCATTCATTAAGATCCCAGCACTTTCGTGAAATCGACCAAAAATATCCCAAGGGGTACCCCTTTGAAAATTTTCCGGTTTTGGGAAAATTCTGGAGTGGCCCTTTTTTGGATGGGAAATTGTTAGGGACCTCCCAGGGAGGCTGTGAATTCAATCCCACCTCGGGCTGACCAGTATTTCCCGAGATAATGGGCATTCTGCAGCCCCCCTTGGGGAAATCACAAAAGAGGGGATAACTCCCGAACCCCTTGGAATTTCCGGACCAAATCAAGTGCGCTGAACTCGGGAGAGCGAGCCCTTTCCAACGATACCCCATTCATTAAGATCCCAGCACTTTCGTGAAATCGACCAAAAATATCCCGAGGGGTACCCCTTTGAAAATTTTCCGGTTTTGGGAAAATTCTGAAGTGGCCCTTTTTTGGATGGGAAATTGTTAGGGACCTCCCAGGGAGGCTGTGAATTCAATCCCACCCAGGGCTGACCAGTATTTCCTGAGATAATGGGCATTCTGTAGCCCCCCTTGGGGAAATCACAAAAGAGGGGATAACTCCCGAACCCCTTGGAATTTCTGGACCAAATCAAGTGCGCTGAACTCGGGAGAGCGAGCCCTTTCCAACGATACCCCATTCATTAAGATCCCAGCACTTTCGTGAAATCGACCAAAAATATCCCGAGGGGTACCCCTTTGAAAATTTTCCGGTTTTGGGAAAATTCTGGAGTGGCCCTTTTTTGGATGGGAAATTGTTAGGGACCTCCCAGGGAGGCTGTGAATTCAATCCCACCCAGGGCTGACCAGTATTTCCTGAGATAATGGGCATTCTGTAGCCCCCCTTGGGGAAATCACAAAAGAGAGGATAACTCCCGAACCCCTTGGAATTTCCGGACCAAATCAAGTGCGCTGAACTCGGGAGAGCGAGCCCTTTCCAACGATACCCCATTCATTAAGATCCCAGCACTTTCGTGAAATCGACCAAAAATATCCCGAGGGGTACCCCTTTGAAAATTTTCCGGTTTTGGGAAAATTCTGGAGTGGCCCTTTTTTGGATGGGAAATTGTTAGGGACCTCCCAGGGAGGCTGTGAATTCAATCCCACCCAGGGCTGACCAGTATTTCCTGAGATAATGGGCATTCTGTAGCCCCCCTTGGGGAAATCACAAAAGAGAGGATAACTCCCGAACCCCTTGGAAATTCCGGACCAAATCAAGTGCGCTGAACTCGGGAGAGCGAGCCCTTTCCAACGATACCCCATTCATTAAGATCCCAGCACTTTCGTGAAATCGACCAAAAATATCCCGAGGGGTACCCCTTTGAAAATTTTCCGGTTTTGGGAAAATTCTGGAGTGGCCCTTTTTTGCATGGGAAATTGTTAGGGACCTCCCAGGGAGGCTGTGAATTCAATCCCACCCAGGGCTGACCAGTATTTCCTGAGATAATGGGCATTCTGTAGCCCCCCTTGGGGAAATCACAAAAGAGAGGATAACTCCCGAACCCCTTGGAATTTCTGGACCAAATCAAGTGCGCTGAACTCGGGAGAGCGAGCCCTTTCCAACCATACCCCATTCATTAAGATCCCAGCACTTTCGTGAAATCGACCAAAAATATCCCGAGGGGTACCCCTTTGAAAATTTTCCGGTTTTGGGAAAATTCTGGAGTGGCCCTTTTTTGGATGGGAAATTGTTAGGGACCTCCCAGGGAGGCTGTGAATTCAATCCCACCTCGGGCTGACCAGTATTTCCCGAGATAATGGGCATTCTGCAGCCCCCCTTGGGGAAATCACAAAAGAGGGGATAACTCCCGAACCCCTTGGAATTTCCGGACCAAATCAAGTGCGCTGAACTCGGGAGAGCGAGCCCTTTCCAACGATACCCCATTCATTAAGATCCCAGCACTTTCGTGAAATCGACCAAAAATATCCCGAGGGGTACCCCTTTGAAAATTTTCCGGTTTTGGGAAAATTCTGGGGTGGCCCTTTTTTGGATGGGAAATTGTTAGGGACCTCCCAGGGAGGCTGTGAATTCAATCCCACCCAGGGCTGACCAGTATTTCCCGAGATAATGGGCCTTCTGCAGCCCCCCTTGGGGAAATCACAAAAGAGGGGATAACTCCCGAACCCCTTGGAATTTCCGGACCAAATCAAGTGCGCTGAACTCGGGAGAGCGAGCCCTTTCCAACGATACCCCATTCATTAAGATCCCAGCACTTTCGTGAAATCGACCAAAAATATCCCGAGGGGTACCCCTTTGAAAATTTTCCGGTTTTGGGAAAATTCTGGAGTGGCCCTTTTTTGGATGGGAAATTGTTAGGGACCTCCCAGGGAGGCTGTGAATTCAATCCCACCTCGGGCTGACCAGTATTTCCCGAGATAATGGGCATTCTGCAGCCCCCCTTGGGGAAATCACAAAAGAGGGGATAACTCCCGAACCCCTTGGAATTTCTGGACCAAATCAAGTGCGCTGAACTCGGGAGAGCGAGCCCTTTCCAACGATACCCCATTCATTAAGATCCCAGCACTTTCGTGAAATCGACCAAAAATATCCCAAGGGGTACCCCTTTGAAAATTTTCCGGTTTTGGGAAAATTCTGGAGTGCCCCTTTTTTGGATGGGAAATTGTTAGGGACCTCCCAGGGAGGCTGTGAATTCAATCCCACCTCGGGCTGACCAGTATTTCCCGAGATAATGGGCCTTCTGCAGCCCCCCTTGGGGAAATCACAAAAGAGGGGATAACTCCCGAACCCCTTGGAATTTCCGGACCAAATCAAGTGCGCTGAGCTCGGGAGAGCGAGCCCTTTCCAACGATACCCCATTCATTAAGATCTCAGCACTTTCGTGAAATCGACCAAAAATATCCCAAGGGGTACCCCTTTGAAAATTTTCCGGTTTTGGGAAAATTCTCAAGTGGCCCTTTCTTGGATGGGAAATTGTTAGGGACCTCCCAGGGAGGCTGTGAATTCAATCCCACCCAGGGCTGACCAGTATTTCCTGAGATAATGGGCATTCTGTAGCCCCCGTTGGGAAAATCACAAAAGAGGGGATAACTCCCGAACCCCTTGGAATTTCCGGACCAAATCAAGTGCGCTGAGCTCGGGAGAGCGAGCCCTTTCCAACGATACCCCATTCATTAAGATCTCAGCACTTTCGTGAAATCGACCAAAAATATCCCAAGGGGTACCCCTTTGAAAATTTTCCGGTTTTGGGAAAATTCTCAAGTGGCCCTTTCTTGGATGGGAAATTGTTAGGGACCTCCCAGGGAGGCTGTGAATTCAATCCCACCCAGGGCTGACCAGTATTTCCTGAGATAATGGGCATTCTGTAGCCCCCGTTGGGAAAATCACAAAAGAGGGGATAACTCCCGAACCCCTTGGAATTTCCGGACCAAATCAAGTGCGCTGAGCTCGGGAGAGCGAGCCCTTTCCAACGATACCCCATTCATTAAGATCTCAGCACTTTCGTGAAATCGACCAAAAATATCCCAAGGGGTACCCCTTTGAAAATTTTCCGGTTTTGGGAAAATTCTCAAGTGGCCCTTTCTTGGATGGGAAATTGTTAGGGACCTCCCAGGGAGGCTGTGAATTCAATCCCACCCAGGGCTGACCAGTATTTCCTGAGATAATGGGCATTCTGTAGCCCCCGTTGGGAAAATCACAAAAGAGGGGATAACTCCCGAACCCCTTGGAATTTCCGGACCAAATCAAGTGCGCTGAGCTCGGGAGAGCGAGCCCTTTCCAACGATACCCCATTCATTAAGATCTCAGCACTTTCGTGAAATCGACCAAAAATATCCCAAGGGGTACCCCTTTGAAAATTTTCCGGTTTTGGGAAAATTCTCAAGTGGCCCTTTCTTGGATGGGAAATTGTTAGGGACCTCCCAGGGAGGCTGTGAATTCAATCCCACCCAGGGCTGACCAGTATTTCCTGAGATAATGGGCATTCTGTAGCCCCCGTTGGGAAAATCACAAAAGAGGGGATAACTCCCGAACCCCTTGGAATTTCCGGACCAAATCAAGTGCGCTGAACTCGGGAGAGCGAGCCCTTTCCAACGATACCCCATTCATTAAGATCCCAGCACTTTCGTGAAATCGACCAAAAATATCCCAAGGGGTACCCCTTTGAAAATTTGCCGGTTTTGGGAAAATTCTGAAGTGGCCCTTTTTTGGATGGGAAATTGTTAGGGACCTCCCAGGGAGGCTGTGAATTCAATCCCACCCAGGGCTGACCAGTATTTCCCGAGATAATGGGCATTCTGCAGCCCCCCTTGGGGAAATCACAAAAGAGGGGATAACTCCCGAACCCCTTGGAATTTCCGGACCAAATCAAGTGCGCTGAACTCGGGGGAGCGAGCCCTTTCCAACGATACCCCATTCATTAAGATCCCAGCACTTTCGTGAAATCGACCAAAAATATCCCAAGGGGTACCCCTTTGAAAATTTTCCGGTTTTGGGAAAATTCTGGAGTGGCCCTTTTTTGGATGGGAAATTGTTAGGGACCTCCCAGGGAGGCTGTGAATTCAATCCCACCCAGGGCTGACCAGTATTTCCCGTGATAATGGGCCTTCTGCAGCCCCCCTTGGGGAAATCACAAAAGAGGGGATAACTCCCGAACCCCTTGGAATTTCCGGACCAAATTAAGTGCGCGGAACTCGGGAGAGCGAGCCCTTTCCAACGATACCCCATTCATTAAGATCCCAGCACTTTCGTGAAATCGACCAAAAATATCCCAAGGGTACCCCTTTGAAAATTTTCCGGTTTTGGGAAAATTCTGAAGTGGCCCTTTTTTGGATGGGAAATTGTTAGGGACCTCCCAGGGAGGCTGTGAATTCAATCCCACCCAGGGCTGACCAGTATTTCCCGAGATAATGGGCATTCTGCAGCCCCCCTTGGGGAAATCACAAAAGAGGGGATAACTCCCGAACCCCTTGGAATTTCCGGACCAAATCAAGTGCGCTGAACTCGGGGGAGCGAGCCCTTTCCAACGATACCCCATTCATTAAGATCCCAGCACTTTCGTGAAATCGACCAAAAATATCCCAAGGGGTACCCCTTTGAAAATTTTCCGGTTTTGGGAAAATTCTGGAGTGGCCCTTTTTTGGATGGGAAATTGTTAGGGACCTCCCAGGGAGGCTGTGAATTCAATCCCACCCAGGGCTGACCAGTATTTCCCGAGATAATGGCCATTCTGCAGCCCCCCTTGGGGAAATCACAAAAGAGGGGATAACTCCCGAACCCCTTGGAATTTCCGGACCAAATCAAGTGCGCTGAACTCGGGGGAGCGAGCCCTTTCCAACGATACCCCATTCATTAAGATCCCAGCACTTTCGTGAAATCGACCAAAAATATCCCAAGGGGTACCCCTTTGAAAATTTTCCGGTTTTGGGAAAATTCTGGAGTGGCCCTTTTTTGGATGGGAAATTGTTAGGGACCTCCCAGGGAGGCTGTGAATTCAATCCCACCCAGGGCTGACCAGTATTTCCCGAGATAATGGGCATTCTGCAGCCCCCCTTGGGGAAATCACAAAAGAGGGGATAACTCCCGAACCCCTTGGAATTTCTGGACCAAATTAAGTGCGCGGAACTCGGGAGAGCGAGCCCTTTCCAACGATACCCCATTCATTAAGATCCCAGCACTTTCGTGAAATCGACCAAAAATATCGCAAGGGGTACCCCTTTGAAAATTTTCCGGTTTTGGGAAAATTCTGGAGTGGCCCTTTTTTGGATGGGAAATTGTTAGGGACCTCCCAGGGAGGCTGTGAATTCAATCCCACCCAGGGCTGACCAGCATTTCCCGAGATAATGGGCCTTCTGCAGCCCCCCTTGGGGAAATCACAAAAGAGGGGATAACTCCCGAACCCCTTGGAATTTCCGGACCAAATTAAGTGCGCGGAACTCGGGAGAGCGAGCCCTTTCCAACGATACCCCATTCATTAAGATCCCAGCACTTTCGTGAAATCGACCAAAAATATCCCAAGGGGTACCCCTTTGAAAATTTTCCGGTTTTGGGAAAATTCTGGAGTGGCCCTTTTTTGGATGGGAAATTGTTAGGGACCTCCCAGGGAGGCTGTGAATTCAATCCCACCTCGGGCTGACCAGTATTTCCCGAGATAATGGGCATTCTGCAGCCCCCCTTGGGGAAATCACAAAAGAGGGGATAACTCCCGAACCCCTTGGAATTTCCGGACCAAATCAAGTGTGCTGAACTCGGGGGAGCGAGCCCTTTCCAACGATACCCCATTCATTAAGATCCCAGCACTTTCGTGAAATCGACCAAAAATATCCCAAGGGGTACCCCTTTGAAAATTTTCCGGTTTTGGGAAAATTCTGGAGTGGCCCTTTTTTGGATGGGAAATTGTTAGGGACCTCCCAGGGAGGCTGTGAATTCAATCCCACCCAGGGCTGACCAGTATTTCCCGTGATAATGGGCCTTCTGCAGCCCCCCTTGGGGAAATCACAAAAGAGGGGATAACTCCCGAACCCCTTGGAATTTCTGGACCAAATTAAGTGCGCGGAACTCGGGAGAGCGAGCCCTTTCCAACGATACCCCATTCATTAAGATCCCAGCACTTTCGTGAAATCGACCAAAAATATCCCAAGGGGTACCCCTTTGAACATTTTCCGGTTTTGGGAAAATTCTGGAGTGCCCCTTTTTTGGATGGGAAATTGTTAGGGACCTCCCAGGGAGGCTGTGAATTCAATCCCACCCAGGGCTGACCAGTATTTCCCGAGATAATGGGCATTCTGCAGCCCCCCTTGGGGAAATCACAAAAGAGGGGATAACTCCCGAACCCCTTGGAATTTCTGGACCAAATCAAGTGCGCTGAACTCGGGGGAGCGAGCCCTTTCCAACGATACCCCATTCATTAAGATCCCAGCACTTTCGTGAAATCGACCAAAAATATCCCAAGGGGTACCCCTTTGAAAATTTTCCGGTTTTGGGAAAATTCTGGAGTGGCCCTTTTTTGGATGGGAAATTGTTAGGGACCTCCCAGGGAGGCTGTGAATTCAATCCCACCCAGGGCTGACCAGTATTTCCCGAGATAATGGGCATTCTGCAGCCCCCCTTGGGGAAATCACAAAAGAGGGGATAACTCCCAAACCCCTTGGAATTTCTGGACCAAATCAAGTGCGCTGAACTCGGGGGAGCGAGCCCTTTCCAACGATACCCCATTCATTAAGATCCCAGCACTTTCGTGAAATCGACCAAAAATATCCCAAGGGGTACCCCTTTGAAAATTTTCCGGTTTTGGGAAAATTCTGGAGTGGCCCTTTTTTGGATGGGAAATTGTTAGGGACCTCCCAGGGAGGCTGTGAATTCAATCCCACCCAGGGCTGACCAGTATTTCCCGAGATAATGGGCATTCTGCAGCCCCCCTTGGGGAAATCACAAAAGAGGGGATAACTCCCGAACCCCTTGGAATTTCTGGACCAAATCAAGTGCGCTGAACTCGGGGGAGCGAGCCCTTTCCAACGATACCCCATTCATTAAGATCCCAGCACTTTCGTGAAATCGACCAAAAATATCCCAAGGGGTACCCCTTTGAAAATTTTCCGGTTTCGGGAAAATTCTGGAGTGGCCCTTTTTTGGATGGGAAATTGTTAGGGACCTCCCAGGGAGGCTGTGAATTCAATCCCACCCAGGGCTGACCAGTATTTCCCGAGATAATGGGCATTCTGCAGCCCCCCTTGGGGAAATCACAAAAGAGGGGATAACTCCCGAACCCCTTGGAATTTCTGGACCAAATCAAGTGCGCTGAACTCGGGGGAGCGAGCCCTTTCCAACGATACCACATTCATTAAGATCCCAGCACTTTCGTGAAATCGACCAAAAATATCCCAAGGGGTACCCCTTTGAAAATTTTCCGGTTTTGGGAAAATTCTGGAGTGGCCCTTTTTTGGATGGGAAATTGTTAGGGACCTCCCAGGGAGGCTGTGAATTCAATCCCACCCAGGGCTGACCAGTATTTCCCGAGATAATGGGCATTCTGCAGCCCCCCTTGGGGAAATCACAAAAGAGGGGATAACTCCCGAACCCCTTGGAATTTCTGGACCAAATCAAGTGCGCTGAACTCGGGAGAGCGAGCCCTTTCCAACGATACCCCATTCATTAAGATCCCAGCACTTTCGTGAAATCGACCAAAAATATCCCAAGGGGTACCCCTTTGAAAATTTTCCGGTTTTGGGAAAATTCTGGAGTGGCCCTTTTTTGGATGGGAAATTGTTAGGGACCTCCCAGGGAGGCTGTGAATTCAATCCCACCCAGGGCTGACCAGTATTTCCCGAGATAATGGGCATTCTGCAGCCCCCCTTGGGGAAATCACAAAAGAGGGGATAACTCCCGAACCCCTTGGAATTTCTGGACCAAATCAAGTGCGCTGAACTCGGGGGAGCGAGCCCTTTCCAACGATACCCCATTCATTAAGATCCCAGCACTTTCGTGAAATCGACCAAAAATATCCCGAGGGGTACCCCTTTGAAAATTTTCCGGTTTTGGGAAAATTCTGAAGTGGCCCTTTTTTGGATGGGAAATTGTTAGGGACCTCCCAGGGAGGCTGTGAATTCAATCCCACCCAGGGCTGACCAGTATTTCCCGTGATAATGGGCCTTCTGCAGCCCCCCTTGGGGAAATCACAAAAGAGGGGATAACTCCCGAACCCCTTGGAATTTCTGGACCAAATCAAGTGCGCTGAACTCGGGGGAGCGAGCCCTTTCCAACGATACCACATTCATTAAGATCCCAGCACTTTCGTGAAATCGACCAAAAATATCCCAAGGGGTACCCCTTTGAAAATTTTCCGGTTTTGGGAAAATTCTGAAGTGGCCCTTTTTTGGATGGGAAATTGTTAGGGACCTCCCAGGGAGGCTGTGAATTCAATCCCACCCAGGGCTGACCAGTATTTCCTGAGATAATGGGCATTCTGTAGCCCCCCTTGGGGAAATCACAAAAGAGGGGATAACTCCCGAACCCCTTGGAATTTCTGGACCAAATCAAGTGCGCTGAACTCGGGAGAGCGAGCCCTTTCCAACGATACCCCATTCATTAAGATCCCAGCACTTTCGTGAAATCGACCAAAAATATCCCGAGGGGTACCCCTTTGAAAATTTTCCGGTTTTGGGAAAATTCTGGAGTGGCCCTTTTTTGGATGGGAAATTGTTAGGGACCTCCCAGGGAGGCTGTGAATTCAATCCCACCCAGGGCTGACCAGTATTTCCCGAGATAATGGGCATTCTGCAGCCCCCCTTGGGGAAATCACAAAAGAGGGGATAACTCCCGAACCCCTTGGAATTTCTGGACCAAATCAAGTGCGCTGAACTCGGGGGAGCGAGCCCTTTCCAACGATACCCCATTCATTAAGATCCCAGCACTTTCGTGAAATCGACCAAAAATATCCCGAGGGGTACCCCTTTGAAAATTTTCCGGTTTTGGGAAAATTCTGAAGTGGCCCTTTTTTGGATGGGAAATTGTTAGGGACCTCCCAGGGAGGCTGTGAATTCAATCCCACCCAGGGCTGACCAGTATTTCCCGTGATAATGGGCCTTCTGCAGCCCCCCTTGGGGAAATCACAAAAGAGGGGATAACTCCCGAACCCCTTGGAATTTCCGGACCAAATTAAGTGTGCTGAACTCGGGAGAGCGAGCCCTTTCCAACGATACCCCATTCATTAAGATCCCAGCACTTTCGTGAAATCGACCAAAAATAACCCGAGGGGTACCCCTTTGAAAATTTTCCGGTTTTGGGAAAATTCTGAAGTGGCCCTTTTTTGGATGGGAAATTGTTAGGGACCTCCCAGGGAGGCTGTGAATTCAATCCCACCCAGGGCTGACCAGTATTTCCCGTGATAATGGGCATTCTGCAGCCCCCCTTGGGGAAATCACAAAAGAGGGGATAACTCCCGAACCCCTTGGAATTTCTGGACCAAATCAAGTGCGCTGAACTCGGGGGAGCGAGCCCTTTCCAACGATACCCCATTCATTAAGATCCCAGCACTTTCGTGAAATCGACCAAAAATATCCCGAGGGGTACCCCTTTGAAAATTTTCCGGTTTTGGGAAAATTCTGAAGTGGCCCTTTTTTGGATGGGAAATTGTTAGGGACCTCCCAGGGAGGCTGTGAATTCAATCCCACCCAGGGCTGACCAGTATTTCCCGTGATAATGGGCCTTCTGCAGCCCCCCTTGGGGAAATCACAAAAGAGGGGATAACTCCCGAACCCCTTGGAATTTCCGGACCAAATTAAGTGTGCTGAACTCGGGAGAGCGAGCCCTTTCCAACGATACCCCATTCATTAAGATCCCAGCACTTTCGTGAAATCGACCAAAAATATCCCGAGGGGTACCCCTTTGAAAATTTTCCGGTTTTGGGAAAATTCTGAAGTGGCCCTTTTTTGGATGGGAAATTGTTAGGGACCTCCCAGGGAGGCTGTGAATTCAATCCCACCCAGGGCTGACCAGTATTTCCCGAGATAATGGGCCTTCTGCAGCCCCCCTTCGGGAAATCACAAAAGAGGGGATAACTCCCGAACCCCTTGGAATTTCCGGACCAAATCAAGTGCGCTGAGCTCGGGAGAGCGAGCCCTTTCCAACGATACCCCATTCATTAAGATCCCAGCACTTTCGTGAAATCGACCAAAAATATCCCGAGGGGTACCCCTTTGAAAATTTTCCGGTTTTGGGAAAATTCTGAAGTGGCCCTTTTTTGGATGGGAAATTGTTAGGGACCTCCCAGGGAGGCTGTGAATTCAATCCCACCCAGGGCTGACCAGTATTTCCCGTGATAATGGGCCTTCTGCAGCCCCCCTTGGGGAAATCACAAAAGAGGGGATAACTCCCGAACCCCTTGGAATTTCCGGACCAAATTAAGTGTGCTGAACTCGGGAGAGCGAGCCCTTTCCAACGATACCCCATTCATTAAGATCCCAGCACTTTCGTGAAATCGACCAAAAATATCCCAAGGGGTACCCCTTTGAAAATTTTCCGGTTTTGGGGAAATTCTGGAGTGGCCCTTTTTTGGATGGGAAATTGTTAGGGACCTCCCAGGGAGGCTGTGAATTCAATCCCACCTCGGGCTGACCAGTATTTCTCGAGATAATGGGCATTCTGCAGCCCCCCTTGGGGAAATCACAAAAGAGGGGATAACTCCCGAACCCCTTGGAATTTCTGGACCAAATCAAGTGCGCTGAACTCGGGAGAGCGAGCCCTTTCCAACGATACCTCATTCATTAAGATCCCAGCACTTTCGTGAAATCGACCAAAAATATCCCAAGGGGTAACCCTTTGAAAATTTTCCGGTTTTGGAAAAATTCTGAAGTGGCCCGTTTTTGGATGGGAAATTGTTAGGGACCTCCCAGGGAGGCTGTTAATTCAATCCCACCCCGGGCTGACCAGTATTTCCTGAGATAATGGGCATTCTGTAGCCCCCCTTGGGGAAATCACAAAAGAGGGGATAACTCCCGAACCCCTTGGAATTTCTGGACCAAATCAAGTGCGCTGAACTCGGGAGAGCGAGCCCTTTCCAACGATACCCCATTCATTAAGATCCCAGCACTTTCGTGAAATCGACCAAAAATATCCCAAGGGGTACCGCTTTGAAAATTTTCCGGTTTTGGGAAAATTCTGGAGTGGCCCTTTTTGGATGGGAAATTGTTAGGGACCTCCCAGGGAGGCTGTGAATTCAATCCCACCTCGGGCTGACCAGTATTTCCCGAGATAATGGGCATTCTGCAGCCCCCCTTGGGGAAATCACAAAAGAGGGGATAACTCCCGAACCCCTTGGAATTTCTGGACCAAATCAAGTGCGCTGAACTCGGGAGAGCGAGCCCTTTCCAACGATACCCCATTCATTAAGATCCCAGCACTTTCGTGAAATCGACCAAAAATATCCCAAGGGGTACCCCTTTGAAAATTTTCCGGTTTTGGGAAAATTCTGGAGTGGCCCTTTTTTGGATGGGAAATTGTTAGGGACCTCCCAGGGAGGCTGTGAATTCAATCCCACCTCGGGCTGACCAGTATTTCCCGAGATAATGGGCATTCTGCAGCCCCCCTTGGGGAAATCACAAAAGAGGGGATAACTCCCGAACCCCTTGGAATTTCCGGACCAAATCAAGTGCGCTGAACTCGGGAGAGCGAGCCCTTTCCAACGATACCCCATTCATTAAGATCCCAGCACTTTCGTGAAATCGACCAAAAATATCCCAAGGGGTAACCCTTTGAAAATTTTCCGGTTTTGGGAAAATTCTGGAGTGGCCCTTTTTGGATGGGAAATTGTTAGGGACCTCCCAGGGAGGCTGTGAATTCAATCCCACCTCGGGCTGACCAGTATTTCCCGAGATAATGGGCATTCTGCAGCCCCCCTTGGGGAAATCACAAAAGAGGGGATAACTCCCGAACCCCTTGGAATTTCTGGACCAAATCAAGTGCGCTGAACTCGGGAGAGCGAGCCCTTTCCAACGATACCCCATTCATTAAGATCCCAGCACTTTCGTGAAATCGACCAAAAATATCCCAAGGGGTACCCCTTTGAAAATTTTCCGGTTTTGGGAAAATTCTGGAGTGGCCCTTTTTTGGATGGGAAATTGTTAGGGACCTCCCAGGGAGGCTGTGAATTCAATCCCACCTCGGGCTGACCAGTATTTCCCGAGATAATGGGCATTCTGCAGCCCCCCTTGGGGAAATCACAAAAGAGGGGATAACTCCCGAACCCCTTGGAATTTCCGGACCAAATCAAGTGCGCTGAACTCGGGAGAGCGAGCCCTTTCCAACGATACCCCATTCATTAAGATCCCAGCACTTTCGTGAAATCGACCAAAAATATCCCAAGGGGTACCCCTTTGAAAATTTTCCGGTTTTGGGAAAATTCTGAAGTGGCCCTTTTTTGGATGGGAAATTGTTAGGGACCTCCCAGGGAGGCTGTGAATTCAATCCCACCCAGGGCTGACCAGTATTTCCTGAGATAATGGGCATTCTGTAGCCCCCCTTGGGGAAATCACAAAAGAGGGGATAACTCCCGAACCCCTTGGAATTTCTGGACCAAATCAAGTGCGCTGAACTCGGGAGAGCGAGCCCTTTCCAACGATACCCCATTCATTAAGATCCCAGCACTTTCGTGAAATCGACCAAAAATATCCCAAGGGGTACCCCTTTGAAAATTTTCCGGTTTTGGGAAAATTCTGGAGTGGCCCTTTTTTGGATGGGAAATTGTTAGGGACCTCCCAGGGAGGCTGTGAATTCAATCCCACCTCGGGCTGACCAGTATTTCCCGAGATAATGGGCATTCTGCAGCCCCCTTGGGGAAATCACAATAGAGGGGATAACTCCCGAACCCCTTGGAATTTCCGGACCAAATCAAGTGCGCTGAACTCGGGAGAGCGAGCCCTTTCCAACGATACCCCATTCATTAAGATCCCAGCACTTTCGTGAAATCGACCAAAAATATCCCAAGGGGTACCCCTTTGAAAATTTTCCGGTTTTGGGAAAATTCTGGAGTGGCCCTTTTTTGGATGGGAAATTGTTAGGGACCTCCCAGGGAGGCTGTGAATTCAATCCCACCCAGGGCTGACCAGTATTTCCCGAGATAATGGGCATTCTGCAGCCCCCCTTGGGGAAATCACAAAAGAGGGGATAACTCCCGAACCCCTTGGAATTTCCGGACCAAATCAAGTGCGCTGAACTCGGGAGAGCGAGCCCTTTCCAACGATACCCCATTCATTAAGATCCCAGCACTTTCGTGAAATCGACCAAAAATATCCCGAGGGGTACCCCTTTGAAAATTTTCCGGTTTTGGGAAAATTCTGAAGTGGCCCTTTTTTGGATGGGAAATTGTTAGGGACCTCCCAGGGAGGCTGTGAATTCAATCCCACCCAGGGCTGACCAGTATTTCCTGAGATAATGGGCATTCTGTAGCCCCCTTGGGGAAATCACAAAAGAGGGGATAACTCCCGAACCCCTTGGAATTTCCGGACCAAATTAAGTGCGCGGAACTCGGGAGAGCGAGCCCTTTCCAACGATACCCCATTCATTAAGATCCCAGCACTTTCGTGAAATCGACCAAAAATATCCCAAGGGGTACCCCTTTGAAAATTTTCCGGTTTTGGGAAAATTCTGGAGTGGTCCTTTTTTGGATGGGAAATTGTTAGGGACCTCCCAGGGAGGCTGTGAATTCAATCCCACCTCGGGCTGACCAGTATTTCCCGAGATAATGGGCATTCTGCACCCCCCTTGGGGAAATCACAAAAGAGGGGATAACTCCCGAACCCCTTGGAATTTCTCGACCAAATAAAGTGCCCTGAACTCGGGAGAGCAAGCCCTTTCCAACGATACCCCATTCATTAAGATCCCAGCACTTTCGTGAAATCGACCAAAAATATCCCAAGGGGTCCCTTTGCAAATTTTCAGGTTTTGGGAAAATTCTGGAGTGGCCCTTTTTTGGATGGGAAATTGTTAGGGACCTCCCAGGGAGGCTGTGAATTCAATCCCACCCAGGGCTGACCAGTATTTCCCGAGATAATGGGCATTCTGCAGCCCCCCTTGGGGAAATCACAAAAGAGGGGATAACTCCCGAACCCCTTGGAATTTCCGGACCAAATCAAGTGCGCTGAACTCGGGAGAGCGAGCCCTTTCCAACGATACCCCATTCATTAAGATCCCAGCACTTTCGTGAAATCGACCAAAAATATCCCAAGGGGTCCCTTTGCAAATTTTCAGGTTTTGGGAAAATTCTGGAGTGGTCCTTTTTTGGATGGGAAATTGTTAGGGACCTCCCAGGGAGGCTGTTAATTCAATCCCACCCCGGGCTGACCAGTATTTCCCGAGATAATGGGCATTCTGCAGCCCCCCTTGGGGAAATCACAAAAGAGGGGATAACTCCCGAACCCCTTGGAATTTCTCGACCAAATAAAGTGCGCTGAACTCGGGAGAGCAAGCCCTTTCCAACGATACCCCATTCATTAAGATCCCAGCACTTTCGTGAAATCGACCAAAAATATCCCAAGGGGTACCCCTTTGAAAATTTTCCGGTTTTGGGAAAATTCTGGAGTGGCCCTTTTTTGGATGGGAAATTGTTAGGGACCTCCCAGGGAGGCTGTGAATTCAATCCCACCCAGGGCTGACCAGTATTTCCCGAGATAATGGGCATTCTGCAGCCCCCCTTGGGGAAATCACAAAAGAGGGGATAACTCCCGAACCCCTTGGAATTTCCGGACCAAATCAAGTGCGCTGAACTCGGGAGAGCGAGCCCTTTCCAACGATACCCCATTCATTAAGATCCCAGCACTTTCGTGAAATCGACCAAAAATATCCCGAGGGGTACCCCTTTGAAAATTTTCCGGTTTTGGGAAAATTCTGAAGTGGCCCTTTTTTGGATGGGAAATTGTTAGGGACCTCCCAGGGAGGCTGTGAATTCAATCCCACCCAGGGCTGACCAGTATTTCCTGAGATAATGGGCATTCTGTAGCCCCCTTGGGGAAATCACAAAAGAGGGGATAACTCCCGAACCCCTTGGAATTTCCGGACCAAATTAAGTGCGCGGAACTCGGGAGAGCGAGCCCTTTCCAACGATACCCCATTCATTAAGATCCCAGCACTTTCGTGAAATCGACCAAAAATATCCCAAGGGGTACCCCTTTGAAAATTTTCCGGTTTTGGGAAAATTCTGGAGTGGTCCTTTTTTGGATGGGAAATTGTTAGGGACCTCCCAGGGAGGCTGTGAATTCAATCCCACCTCGGGCTGACCAGTATTTCCCGAGATAATGGGCATTCTGCACCCCCCTTGGGGAAATCACAAAAGAGGGGATAACTCCCGAACCCCTTGGAATTTCTCGACCAAATAAAGTGCCCTGAACTCGGGAGAGCAAGCCCTTTCCAACGATACCCCATTCATTAAGATCCCAGCACTTTCGTGAAATCGACCAAAAATATCCCAAGGGGTCCCTTTGCAAATTTTCAGGTTTTGGGAAAATTCTGGAGTGGCCCTTTTTTGGATGGGAAATTGTTAGGGACCTCCCAGGGAGGCTGTGAATTCAATCCCACCCAGGGCTGACCAGTATTTCCCGAGATAATGGGCATTCTGCAGCCCCCCTTGGGGAAATCACAAAAGAGGGGATAACTCCCGAACCCCTTGGAATTTCTCGACCAAATAAAGTGCGCTGAACTCGGGAGAGCAAGCCCTTTCCAGCGATACCCCATTCATTAAGATCCCAGCACTTTCGTGAAATCAACCAAAAATATCCCAAGGGGTACCCCCCTTGGGGAAATCACAAAAGAGGGGATAACTCCCGAACCCCTTGGAATTTCCGGACCAAATCAAGTGCGCTGAACTCGGGAGAGCGAGCCCTTTCCAACGATACCCCATTCATTAAGATCCCAGCACTTTCGTGAAATCGACCAAAAATATCCCAAGGGGTCCCTTTGCAAATTTTCAGGTTTTGGGAAAATTCTGGAGTGGTCCTTTTTTGGATGGGAAATTGTTAGGGACCTCCCAGGGAGGCTGTGAATTCAATCCCACCTCGGGCTGACCAGTATTTCCCGAGATAATGGGCATTCTGCAGCCCCCCTTGGGGAAATCACAAAAGAGGGGATAACTCCCGAACCCCTTGGAATTTCCGGACCAAATCAAGTGCGCTGAACTCGGGGGAGCGAGCCCTTTCCAACGATACCCCATTCATTAAGATCCCAGCACTTTCGTGAAATCGACCAAAAATATCCCAAGGGGTACTCCTTTGAAAATTTTCCGGTTTTGGGAAAATTCTGAAGTGGCCCGTTTTTGGATGGGAAATTGTTAGGGACCTCCCAGGGAGGCTGTGAATTCAATCCCACCTCGGGCTGACCAGTATTTCCCGAGATAATGGGCATTCTGTAGCCCCCCTTGGGGAAATCACAAAAGAGGGGATAACTCCCGAACCCCTTGGAATTTCCGGACCAAATCAAGTGCGCTGAACTCGGGAGAGCGAGCCCTTTCCAACGATACCCCATTCATTAAGATCCCAGCACTTTCGTGAAATCGACCAAAAATATCCCAAGGGGTACCCCTTTGAAAATTTGCCGGTTTTGGGAAAATTCTGGAGTGGCCCTTTTTTGGATGGGAAATTGTTAGGGACCTCCCAGGGAGGCTGTGAATTCAATCCCACCTCGGGCTGACCAGTATTTCCCGAGATAATGGGCATTCTGCAGCCCCCCTTGGGGAAATCACAAAAGAGGGGATAACTCCCGAACCCCTTGGAATTTCTGGACCAAATCAAGTGCGCTGAACTCGGGGGAGCGAGCCCTTTCCAACGATACCCCATTCATTAAGATCCCAGCACTTTCGTGAAATCGACCAAAAATATCCCAAGGGGTACCCCTTTGAAAATTTGCCGGTTTTGGGAAAATTCTGGAGTGGCCCTTTTTTGGATGGGAAATTGTTAGGGACCTCCCAGGGAGGCTGTGAATTCAATCCCACCTCGAGCTGACCAGTATTTCCCGAGATAATGGGCATTCTGCAGCCCCCCTTGGGGAAATCACAAAAGAGGGGATAACTCCCGAACCCCTTGGAATTTCTGGACCAAATCAAGTGCGCTGAACTCGGGGGAGCGAGCCCTTTCCAACGATACCCCATTCATTAAGATCCCAGCACTTTCGTGAAATCGACCAAAAATATCCCAAGGGGTACCCCTTTGAAAATTTGCCGGTTTTGGGAAAATTCTGGAGTGGCCCTTTTTGGATGGGAAATTGTTAGGGACCTCCCAGGGAGGCTGTGAATTCAATCCCACCTCGGGCTGACCAGTATTTCCCGAGATAATGGGCATTCTGCAGCCCCCCTTGGGGAAATCACAAAAGAGGGGATAACTCCCGAACCCCTTGGAATTTCTGGACCAAATCAAGTGCGCTGAACTCGGGAGAGCGAGCCCTTTCCAACGATACCCCATTCATTAAGATCCCAGCACTTTCGTGAAATCGACCAAAAATATCCCAAGGGGTACCCCTTTGAAAATTTTCCGGTTTTGGGAAAATTCTGGAGTGGCCCTATGGGAAATTGTTAGGGACCTCCCAGGGAGGCTGTGAATTCAATCCCACCTCGGGCTGACCAGTATTTCCCGAGATAATGGGCATTCTGCAGCCCCCCTTGGGGAAATCACAAAAGAGGGGATAACTCCCGAACCCCTTGGAATTTCCGGACCAAATCAAGTGCGCTGAACTCGGGAGAGCGAGCCCTTTCCAACGATACCCCATTCATTAAGATCCCAGCACTTTCGTGAAATCGACCAAAAATATCCCAAGGGGTACCCTTTGAAAATTTTCCGGTTTTGGGAAAATTCTGGAGTGGCCCTTTTTTGGATGGGAAATTGTTAGGGACCTCCCAGGGAGGCTGTGAATTCAATCCCACCTCGGGCTGACCAGTATTTCCCGAGATAATGGGCATTCTGCAGCCCCCCTTGGGTAAATCACAAAAGAGGGGATAACTCCCGAACCCCTTGGAATTTCCGGACCAAATCAAGTGCGCTGCACTCGGGAGAGCGAGCCCTTTCCAACGATACCCCATTCATTAAGATCCCAGCACTTTCGTGAAATCGACCAAAAATATCCCAAGGGGTACCCCTTTGAAAATTTTCCGGTTTTGGGAAAATTCTGGAGTGGCCCTTTTTGGATGGGAAATTGTTAGGGACCTCCCAGGGAGGCTGTGAATTCAATCCCACCTCGGGCTGACCAGTATTTCCCGAGATAATGGGCATTCTGCAGGCCCCCTTGGGGAAATCACAAAAGAGGGGATAACTCCCGAACCCCTTGGAATTTCCAGACCAAATCAAGTGCGCTGAACTCGGGAGAGCGAGCCCTTTCCAACGATACCCCATTCATTAAGATCCCAGCACTTTCGTGAAATCGACCAAAAATATCCCAAGGGGTACCCCTTTGAAAATTTGCCGGTTTTGGGAAAATTCTGGAGTGGCCCTTTTTTGGATGGGAAATTGTTAGGGACCTCCCAGGGAGGCTGTGAATTCAATCCCACCTCGAGCTGACCAGTATTTCCCGAGATAATGGGCATTCTGCAGCCCCCCTTGGGGAAATCACAAAAGAGGGGATAACTCCCGAACCCCTTGGAATTTCTGGACCAAATCAAGTGCGCTGAACTCGGGGGAGCGAGCCCTTTCCAACGATACCCCATTCATTAAGATCCCAGCACTTTCGTGAAATCGACCAAAAATATCCCAAGGGGTACCCCTTTGAAAATTTTCCGGTTTTGGGAAAATTCTGGAGTGGCCCTTTTTTGGATGGGAAATTGTTAGGGACCTCCCAGGGAGGCTGTGAATTCAATCCCACCTCGGGCTGACCAGTATTTCCCGAGATAATGGGCATTCTGCAGCCCCCCTTGGGGAAATCACAAAAGAGGGGATAACTCCCGAACCCCTTGGAATTTCTCGACCAAATAAAGTGCGCTGAACTCGGGAGAGCGAGCCCTTTCCAACGATACCCCATTCATTAAGATCCCAGCACTTTCGTGAAATCGACCAAAAATATCCCAAGGGGTACCCCTTTGAAAATTTGCCGGTTTTGGGAAAATTCTGGAGTGGCCCTTTTTTGGATGGGAAATTGTTAGGGACCTCCCAGGGAGGCTGTGAATTCAATCCCACCTCGGGCTGACCAGTATTTCCCGAGATAATGGGCATTCTGCAGCCCCCCTTGGGGAAATCACAAAAGAGGGGATAACTCCCGAACCCCTTGGAATTTCTGGACCAAATCAAGTGCGCTGAACTCGGGGGAGCGAGCCCTTTCCAACGATACCCCATTCATTAAGATCCCAGCACTTTCGTGAAATCGACCAAAAATATCCCAAGGGGTACCCCTTTGAAAATTTGCCGGTTTTGGGAAAATTCTGGAGTGGCCCTTTTTTGGATGGGAAATTGTTAGGGACCTCCCAGGGAGGCTGTGAATTCAATCCCACCTCGAGCTGACCAGTATTTCCCGAGATAATGGGCATTCTGCAGGCCCCCTTGGGGAAATCACAAAAGAGGGGATAACTCCCGAACCCCTTGGAATTTCTGGACCAAATCAAGTGCGCTGAACTCGGGGGAGCGAGCCCTTTCCAACGATACCCCATTCATTAAGATCCCAGCACTTTCGTGAAATCGACCAAAAATATCCCAAGGGGTACCCCTTTGAAAATTTGCCGGTTTTGGGAAAATTCTGGAGTGGCCCTTTTTTGGATGGGAAATTGTTAGGGACCTCCCAGGGAGGCTGTGAATTCAATCCCACCTCGGGCTGACCAGTATTTCCCGAGATAATGGGCATTCTGCAGGCCCCCTTGGGGAAATCACAAAAGAGGGGATAACTCCCGAACCCCTTGGAATTTCCAGACCAAATCAAGTGCGCTGAACTCGGGGGAGCGAGCCCTTTCCAACGATACCCCATTCATTAAGATCCCAGCACTTTCGTGAAATCGACCAAAAATATCCCAAGGGGTACCCCTTTGAAAATTTGCCGGTTTTGGGAAAATTCTGGAGTGGCCCTTTTTTGGATGGGAAATTGTTAGGGACCTCCCAGGGAGGCTGTGAATTCAATCCCACCTCGGGCTGACCAGTATTTCCCGAGATAATGGGCATTCTGCAGCCCCCCTTGGGGAAATCACAAAAGAGGGGATAACTCCCGAACCCCTTGGAATTTCTGGACCAAATCAAGTGCGCTGAACTCGGGGGAGCGAGCCCTTTCCAACGATACCCCATTCATTAAGATCCCAGCACTTTCGTGAAATCGACCAAAAATATCCCAAGGGGTACCCCTTTGAAAATTTGCCGGTTTTGGGAAAATTCTGGAGTGGCCCTTTTTTGGATGGGAAATTGTTAGGGACCTCCCAGGGAGGCTGTGAATTCAATCCCACCTCGGGCTGACCAGTATTTCCCGAGATAATGGGCATTCTGCAGGCCCCCTTGGGGAAATCACAAAAGAGGGGATAACTCCCGAACCCCTTGGAATTTCCAGACCAAATCAAGTGCGCTGAACTCGGGGGAGCGAGCCCTTTCCAACGATACCCCATTCATTAAGATCCCAGCACTTTCGTGAAATCGACCAAAAATATCCCAAGGGGTACCCCTTTGAAAATTTGCCGGTTTTGGGAAAATTCTGGAGTGGCCCTTTTTTGGATGGGAAATTGTTAGGGACCTCCCAGGGAGGCTGTGAATTCAATCCCACCTCGGGCTGACCAGTATTTCCCGAGATAATGGGCATTCTGCAGCCCCCCTTGGGGAAATCACAAAAGAGGGGATAACTCCCGAACCCCTTGGAATTTCTGGACCAAATCAAGTGCGCTGAACTCGGGGGAGCGAGCCCTTTCCAACGATACCCCATTCATTAAGATCCCAGCACTTTCGTGAAATCGACCAAAAATATCCCAAGGGGTACCCCTTTGAAAATTTGCCGGTTTTGGGAAAATTCTGGAGTGGCCCTTTTTTGGATGGGAAATTGTTAGGGACCTCCCAGGGAGGCTGTGAATTCAATCCCACCTCGAGCTGACCAGTATTTCCCGAGATAATGGGCATTCTGCAGCCCCCCTTGGGGAAATCACAAAAGAGGGGATAACTCCCGAACCCCTTGGAATTTCTGGACCAAATCAAGTGCGCTGAACTCGGGGGAGCGAGCCCTTTCCAACGATACCCGATTCATTAAGATCCCAGCACTTTCGTGAAATCGACCAAAAATATCCCAAGGGGTACCCCTTTGAAAATTTGCCGGTTTTGGGAAAATTCTGGAGTGGCCCTTTTTTGGATGGGAAATTGTTAGGGACCTCCCAGGGAGGCTGTGAATTCAATCCCACCTCGAGCTGACCAGTATTTCCCGAGATAATGGGCATTCTGCAGCCCCCCTTGGGGAAATCACAAAAGAGGGGATAACTCCCGAACCCCTTGGAATTTCTGGACCAAATCAAGTGCGCTGAACTCGGGGGAGCGAGCCCTTTCCAACGATACCCCATTCATTAAGATCCCAGCACTTTCGTGAAATCGACCAAAAATATCCCAAGGGGTACCCCTTTGAAAATTTTCCGGTTTTGGGAAAATTCTGGGGTGGCCCTTTTTTGGATGGGAAATTGTTAGGGACCTCCCAGGGAGGCTGTGAATTCAATCCCACCTCGGGCTGACCAGTATTTCCCGAGATAATGGGCATTCTGCAGCCCCCCTTGGGGAAATCACATAAGAGGGGATAACTCCCGAACCCCTTGGAATTTCTGGACCAAATCAAGTGCGCTGAACTCGGGGGAGCGAGCCCTTTCCAACGATACCCCATTCATTAAGATCCCAGCACTTTCGTGAAATCGACCAAAAATATCCCAAGGGGTACCCCTTTGAAAATTTTCCGGTTTTGGGAAAATTCTGGAGTGGCCCTTTTTTGGATGGGAAATTGTTAGGGACCTCCCAGGGAGGCTGAATCACAAAAGAGGGGATAACTCCCGAACCCCTTGGAATTTCTGGACCAAATCAAGTGCGCTGAACTCGGGGGAGCGAGCCCTTTCCAACGATACCCCATTCATTAAGATCCCAGCACTTTCGTGAAATCGACCAAAAATATCCCAAGGGGTACCCCTTTGAAAATTTGCCGGTTTTGGGAAAATTCTGGAGTGGCCCTTTTTTGGATGGGAAATTGTTAGGGACCTCCCAGGGAGGCTGTGAATTCAATCCCACCTCGGGCTGACCAGTATTTCCCGAGATAATGGGCATTCTGCAGCCCCCCTTGGGGAAATCACAAAAGAGGGGATAACTCCCGAACCCCTTGGAATTTCTGGACCAAATCAAGTGCGCTGAACTCGGGGGAGCGAGCCCTTTCCAACGATACCCCATTCATTAAGATCCCAGCACTTTCGTGAAATCGACCAAAAATATCCCAAGGGGTACCCCTTTGAAAATTTGCCGGTTTTGGGAAAATTCTGGAGTGGCCCTTTTTTGGATGGGAAATTGTTAGGGACCTCCCAGGGAGGCTGTGAATTCAATCCCACCTCGGGCTGACCAGTATTTCCCGAGATAATGGGCATTCTGCAGGCCCCCTTGGGGAAATCACAAAAGAGGGGATAACTCCCGAACCCCTTGGAATTTCCAGACCAAATCAAGTGCGCTGAACTCGGGGGAGCGAGCCCTTTCCAACGATACCCCATTCATTAAGATCCCAGCACTTTCGTGAAATCGACCAAAAATATCCCAAGGGGTACCCCTTTGAAAATTTGCCGGTTTTGGGAAAATTCTGGAGTGGCCCTTTTTTGGATGGGAAATTGTTAGGGACCTCCCAGGGAGGCTGTGAATTCAATCCCACCTCGGGCTGACCAGTATTTCCCGAGATAATGGGCATTCTGCAGCCCCCCTTGGGGAAATCACAAAAGAGGGGATAACTCCCGAACCCCTTGGAATTTCTGGACCAAATCAAGTGCGCTGAACTCGGGGGAGCGAGCCCTTTCCAACGATACCCCATTCATTAAGATCCCAGCACTTTCGTGAAATCGACCAAAAATATCCCAAGGGGTACCCCTTTGAAAATTTGCCGGTTTTGGGAAAATTCTGGAGTGGCCCTTTTTTGGATGGGAAATTGTTAGGGACCTCCCAGGGAGGCTGTGAATTCAATCCCACCTCGAGCTGACCAGTATTTCCCGAGATAATGGGCATTCTGCAGCCCCCCTTGGGGAAATCACAAAAGAGGGGATAACTCCCGAACCCCTTGGAATTTCTGGACCAAATCAAGTGCGCTGAACTCGGGGGAGCGAGCCCTTTCCAACGATACCCCATTCATTAAGATCCCAGCACTTTCGTGAAATCGACCAAAAATATCCCAAGGGGTACCCCTTTGAAAATTTGCCGGTTTTGGGAAAATTCTGGAGTGGCCCTTTTTTGGATGGGAAATTGTTAGGGACCTCCCAGGGAGGCTGTGAATTCAATCCCACCTCGAGCTGACCAGTATTTCCCGAGATAATGGGCATTCTGCAGCCCCCCTTGGGGAAATCACAAAAGAGGGGATAACTCCCGAACCCCTTGGAATTTCTGGACCAAATCAAGTGCGCTGAACTCGGGGGAGCGAGCCCTTTCCAACGATACCCCATTCATTAAGATCCCAGCACTTTCGTGAAATCGACCAAAAATATCCCAAGGGGTACCCCTTTGAAAATTTTCCGGTTTTGGGAAAATTCTGGGGTGGCCCTTTTTTGGATGGGAAATTGTTAGGGACCTCCCAGGGAGGCTGTGAATTCAATCCCACCTCGGGCTGACCAGTATTTCCCGAGATAATGGGCATTCTGCAGCCCCCCTTGGGGAAATCACATAAGAGGGGATAACTCCCGAACCCCTTGGAATTTCTGGACCAAATCAAGTGCGCTGAACTCGGGGGAGCGAGCCCTTTCCAACGATACCCCATTCATTAAGATCCCAGCACTTTCGTGAAATCGACCAAAAATATCCCAAGGGGTACCCCTTTGAAAATTTTCCGGTTTTGGGAAAATTCTGGAGTGGCCCTTTTTTGGATGGGAAATTGTTAGGGACCTCCCAGGGAGGCTGAATCACAAAAGAGGGGATAACTCCCGAACCCCTTGGAATTTCTGGACCAAATCAAGTGCGCTGAACTCGGGGGAGCGAGCCCTTTCCAACGATACCCCATTCATTAAGATCCCAGCACTTTCGTGAAATCGACCAAAAATATCCCAAGGGGTACCCCTTTGAAAATTTTCCGGTTTTGGGAAAATTCTGGAGTGGCCCTTTTTTGGATGGGAAATTGTTAGGGACCTCCCAGGGAGGCTGTGAATTCAATCCCACCTCGGGCTGACCGGTATTTCCCGAGATAATGGGCATTCTGCAGCCCCCCTTGGGGAAATCACAAAAGAGGGGATAACTCCCGAACCCCTTGGAATTTCTGGACCAAATCAAGTGCGCTGAACTCGGGGGAGCGAGCCCTTTCCAACGATACCCCATTCATTAAGATCCCAGCACTTTCGTGAAATCGACCAAAAATATCCCAAGGGGTACCCCTTTGAAAATTTTCCGGTTTTGGGAAAATTCTGGAGTGGCCCTTTTTTGGATGGGAAATTGTTAGGGACCTCCCAGGGAGGCTGTGAATTCAATCCCACCTCGGGCTGACCGGTATTTCCCGAGATAATGGGCATTCTGCAGCCCCCCTTGGGGAAATCACAAAAGAGGGGATAACTCCCGAACCCCTTGGAATTTCTGGACCAAATCAAGTGCGCTGAACTCGGGGGAGCGAGCCCTTTCCAACGATACCCCATTCATTAAGATCCCAGCACTTTCGTGAAATCGACCAAAAATATCCCAAGGGGTACCCCCTTTGAAAATTTTCCGGTTTTGGGAAAATTCTGGAGTGGCCCTTTTTTGGATGGGAAATTGTTAGGGACCTCCCAGGGAGGCTGTGAATTCAATCCCACCTCGGGCTGACCAGTATTTCCCGAGATAATGGGCATTCTGCAGCCCCCCTTGGGGAAATCACAAAAGAGGGGATAACTCCCGAACCCCTTGGAATTTCTGGACCAAATCAAGTGCGCTGAACTCGGGGGAGCGAGCCCTTTCCAACGATACCCCATTCATTAAGATCCCAGCACTTTCGTGAAATCGACCAAAAATATCCCAAGGGGTACCCCTTTGAAAATTTTCCGGTTAAGAATTCTGGGGTGGCCCTTTTTTGGATGGGAAATTGTTAGGGACCTCCCAGGGAGGCTGTGAATTCAATCCCACCTCGGGCTGACCAGTATTTCCCGAGATAATGGGCATTCTGCAGCCCCCCTTGGGGAAATCACAAAAGAGGGGATAACTCCCGAACCCCTTGGAATTTCCGGACCAAATCAAGTGCGCTGAACTCGGGAGAGCGAGCCCTTTCCAACGATACCCCATTCATTAAGATCCCAGCACTTTCGTGAAATCGACCAAAAATATCCCAAGGGGTACCCCTTTGAAAATTTTCCGGTTTTGGGAAAATTCTGGGGTGGCCCTTTTTTGGATGGGAAATTGTTAGGGACCTCCCAGGGAGGCTGTGAATTCAATCCCACCTCGGGCTGACCAGTATTTCCCGAGATAATGGGCATTCTGCAGCCCCCCTTGGGGAAATCACAAAAGAGGGGATAACTCCCGAACCCCTTGGAATTTCCGGACCAAATCAAGTGCGCTGAACTCGGGAGAGCGAGCCCTTTCCAACGATACCCCATTCATTAAGATCCCAGCACTTTCGTGAAATCGACCAAAAATATCCCAAGGGGTACCCCTTTGAAAATTTTCCGGTTTTGGGAAAATTCTGGGGTGGCCCTTTTTTGGATGGGAAATTGTTAGGGACCTCCCAGGGAGGCTGTGAATTCAATCCCACCTCGGGCTGACCAGTATTTCCCGAGATAATGGGCATTCTGCAGCCCCCCTTGGGGAAATCACAAAAGAGGGGATAACTCCCGAACCCCTTGGAATTTCCGGACCAAATCAAGTGCGCTGAACTCGGGAGAGCGAGCCCTTTCCAACGATACCCCATTCATTAAGATCCCAGCACTTTCGTGAAATCGACCAAAAATATCCCAAGGGGTACCCCTTTGAAAATTTTCCGGTTTTGGGAAAATTCTGGGGTGGCCCTTTTTTGGATGGGAAATTGTTAGGGACCTCCCAGGGAGGCTGTGAATTCAATCCCACCTCGGGCTGACCAGTATTTCCCGAGATAATGGGCATTCTGCAGCCCCCCTTGGGGAAATCACATAAGAGGGGATAACTCCCGAACCCCTTGGAATTTCCGGACCAAATCAAGTGCGCTGAACTCGGGGGAGCGAGCCCTTTCCAACGATACCCCATTCATTAAGATCCCAGCACTTTCGTGAAATCGACCAAAAATATCCCAAGGGGTACCCCTTTGAAAATTTTCCGGTTTTGGGAAAATTCTGGGGTGGCCCTTTTTTGGATGGGAAATTGTTAGGGACCTCCCAGGGAGGCTGTGAATTCAATCCCACCTCGGGCTGACCAGTATTTCCCGAGATAATGGGCATTCTGCAGCCCCCCTTGGGGAAATCACATAAGAGGGGATAACTCCCGAACCCCTTGGAATTTCCGGACCAAATCAAGTGCGCTGAACTCGGGGGAGCGAGCCCTTTCCAACGATACCCCATTCATTAAGATCCCAGCACTTTCGTGAAATCGACCAAAAATATCCCAAGGGGTACCCCTTTGAAAATTTTCCGGTTTTGGGAAAATTCTGGGGTGGCCCTTTTTTGGATGGGAAATTGTTAGGGACCTCCCAGGGAGGCTGTGAATTCAATCCCACCTCGGGCTGACCAGTATTTCCCGAGATAATGGGCATTCTGCAGCCCCCCTTGGGGAAATCACATAAGAGGGGATAACTCCCGAACCCCTTGGAATTTCCGGACCAAATCAAGTGCGCTGAACTCGGGGGAGCGAGCCCTTTCCAACGATACCCCATTCATTAAGATCCCAGCACTTTCGTGAAATCGACCAAAAATATCCCAAGGGGTACCCCTTTGAAAATTTTCCGGTTTTGGGAAAATTCTGGGGTGGCCCTTTTTTGGATGGGAAATTATTAGGGACCTCCCAGGGAGGCTGTGAATTCAATCCCACCTCGGGCTGACCAGTATTTCCCGAGATAATGGGCATTCTGCAGCCCCCCTTGGGGAAATCACAAAAGAGGGGATAACTCCCGAACCCCTTGGAATTTCCGGACCAAATCAAGTGCGCTGAACTCGGGAGAGCGAGCCCTTTCCAACGATACCCCATTCATTAAGATCCCAGCACTTTCGTGAAATCGACCAAAAATATCCCAAGGGGTACCCCTTTGAAAATTTTCCGGTTTTGGGAAAATTCTGGGGTGGCCCTTTTTTGGATGGGAAATTGTTAGGGACCTCCCAGGGAGGCTGTGAATTCAATCCCACCTCGGGCTGACCAGTATTTCCCGAGATAATGGGCATTCTGCAGCCCCCCTTGGGGAAATCACATAAGAGGGGATAACTCCCGAACCCCTTGGAATTTCCGGACCAAATCAAGTGCGCTGAACTCGGGGGAGCAAGCCCTTTCCAACGATACCCCATTCATTAAGATCCCAGCACTTTCGTGAAATCGACCAAAAATATCCCGAGGGGTACCCCTTTGAAAATTTTCCGGTTTTGGGAAAATTCTGGGGTGGCCCTTTTTTGGATGGGAAATTGTTAGGGACCTCCCAGGGAGGCTGTGAATTCAATCCCACCTCGGGCTGACCAGTATTTCCCGAGATAATGGGCATTCTGCAGCCCCCCTTGGGGAAATCACAAAAGAGGGAATAACTCCCGAACCCCTTGGAATTTCCGGACCAAATCAAGTGCGCTGAACTCGGGAGAGCGAGCCCTTTCCAACGATACCCCATTCATTAAGATCCCAGCACTTTCGTGAAAACGACCAAAAATATCCCAAGGGGTACCCCTTTGAAAATTTGCCGGTTTTGGGAAAATTCTGGAGTGGCCCTTTTTTGGATGGGAAATTGTTAGGGACCTCCCAGGGAGGCTGTGAATTCAATCCCACCTCGGGCTGACCAGTATTTCCCGAGATAATGGGCATTCTGCAGCCCCCCTTGGGGAAATCACAAAAGAGGGGATAACTCCCGAACCCCTTGGAATTTCCGGACCAAATCAAGTGCGCTGAACTCGGGAGAGCGAGCCCTTTCCAACGATACCCCATTCATTAAGATCCCAGCACTTTCGTGAAATGAAAATTTTCCGGTTTTGGGAAAATTCTGGGGTGGCCCTTTTTTGGATGGGAAATTGTTAGGGACCTCCCAGGGAGGCTGTGAATTCAATCCCACCTCGGGCTGACCGGTATTTCCCGAGATAATGGGCATTCTGCAGCCCCCCTTGGGGAAATCACAAAAGAGGGGATAACTCCCGAACCCCTTGGAATTTCTGGACCAAATCAAGTGCGCTGAACTCGGGGGAGCGAGCCCTTTCCAACGATACCCCATTCATTAAGATCCCAGCACTTTCGTGAAATCGACCAAAAATATCCCAAGGGGTACCCCTTTGAAAATTTTCCGGTTTTGGGAAAATTCTGGAGTGGCCCTTTTTTGGATGGGAAATTGTTAGGGACCTCCCAGGGAGGCTGTGAATTCAATCCCACCTCGGGCTGACCAGTATTTCCCGAGATAATGGGCATTCTGCAGCCCCCCTTGGGGAAATCACAAAAGAGGGGATAACTCCCGAACCCCTTGGAATTTCTGGACCAAATCAAGTGCGCTGAACTCGGGGGAGCGAGCCCTTTCCAACGATACCCCATTCATTAAGATCCCAGCACTTTCGTGAAATCGACCAAAAATATCCCAAGGGGTACCCCTTTGAAAATTTTCCGGTTTTGGGAAAATTCTGGAGTGGCCCTTTTTTGGATGGGAAATTGTTAGGGACCTCCCAGGGAGGCTGTGAATTCAATCCCACCTCGGGCTGACCAGTATTTCCCGAGATAATGGGCATTCTGCAGCCCCCCTTGGGGAAATCACAAAAGAGGGGATAACTCCCGAACCCCTTGGAATTTCTGGACCAAATCAAGTGCGCTGAACTCGGGGGAGCGAGCCCTTTCCAACGATACCCCATTCATTAAGATCCCAGCACTTTCGTGAAATCGCCCAAAAATATCCCAAGGGGTACCCCTTTGAAAATTTTCCGGTTAAGAATTCTGGGGTGGCCCTTTTTTGGATGGGAAATTGTTAGGGACCTCCCAGGGAGGCTGTGAATTCAATCCCACCTCGGGCTGACCAGTATTTCCCGAGATAATGGGAATTCTGCAGCCCCCCTTGGGGAAATCACAAAAGAGGGGATAACTCCCGAACCCCTTGGAATTTCCGGACCAAATCAAGTGCGCTGAACTCGGGAGAGCGAGCCCTTTCCAACGATACCCCATTCATTAAGATCCCAGCACTTTCGTGAAATCGACCAAAAATATCCCAAGGGGTACCCCTTTGAAAATTTTCCGGTTTTGGGAAAATTCTGGGGTGGCACTTTTTTGGATGGGAAATTGTTAGGGACCTCCCAGGGAGGCTGTGAATTCAATCCCACCTCGGGCTGACCAGTATTTCCCGAGATAATGTTCATTCTGCAGCCCCCCTTGGGGAAATCACATAAGAGGGGATAACTCCCGAACCCCTTGGAATTTCCGGACCAAATCAAGTGCGCTGAACTCGGGGGAGCGAGCCCTTTCCAACGATACCCCATTCATTAAGATCCCAGCACTTTCGTGAAATCGAGCAAAAATATCCCGAGGGGTACCCCTTTGAAAATTTTCCGGTTTTGGGAAAATTCTGGGGTGGCCCTTTTTTGGATGGGAAATTGTTAGGGACCTCCCAGGGAGGCTGTGAATTCAATCCCACCTCGGGCTGACCAGTATTTCCCGAGATAATGGGCATTCTGCAGCCCCCCTTGGGGAAATCACAAAAGAGGGGATAACTCCCGAACCCCTTGGAATTTCCGGACCAAATCAAGTGCGCTGAACTCGGGAGAGCGAGCCCTTTCCAACGATACCCCATTCATTAAGATCCCAGCACTTTCGTGAAATCGACCAAAAATATCCCAAGGGGTACACCCCTTTGAAAATTTTCCGGTTTTGGGAAAATTCTGGAGTGGCCCTTTTTTGGATGGGAAATTGTTAGGGACCTCCCAGGGAGGCTGTGAATTCAATCCCACCTCGGGCTGACCAGTATTTTCCGAGATAATGGGCATTCTGCAGCCCCCCTTGGGGAAATCACAAAAGAGGGGATAACTCCCGAACCCCTTGGAATTTCTGGACCAAATCAAGTGCGCTGAACTCGGGGGAGCGAGCCCTTTCCAACGATACCCCATTCATTAAGATCCCAGCACTTTCGTGAAATCGCCCAAAAATATCCCAAGGGGTACCCCTTTGAAAATTTTCCGGTTAAGAATTCTGGGGTGGCCCTTTTTTGGATGGGAAATTGTTAGGGACCTCCCAGGGAGGCTGTGAATTCAATCCCACCTCGGGCTGACCAGTATTTCCCGAGATAATGGGAATTCTGCAGCCCCCCTTGGGGAAATCACAAAAGAGGGGATAACTCCCGAACCCCTTGGAATTTCCGGACCAAATCAAGTGCGCTGAACTCGGGAGAGCGAGCCCTTTCCAACGATACCCCATTCATTAAGATCCCAGCACTTTCGTGAAATCGACCAAAAATATCCCAAGGGGTACCCCTTTGAAAATTTTCCGGTTTTGGGAAAATTCTGGGGTGGCCCTTTTTTGGATGGGAAATTGTTAGGGACCTCCCAGGGAGGCTGTGAATTCAATCCCACCTCGGGCTGACCAGTATTTCCCGAGATAATGGGCATTCTGCAGCCCCCCTTGGGGAAATCACATAAGAGGGGATAACTCCCGAACCCCTTGGAATTTCCGGACCAAATCAAGTGCGCTGAACTCGGGGGAGCGAGCCCTTTCCAACGATACCCCATTCATTAAGATCCCAGCACTTTCGTGAAATCGACCAAAAATATCCCGAGGGGTACCCCTTTGAAAATTTTCCGGTTTTGGGAAAATTCTGGGGTGGCCCTTTTTTGGATGGGAAATTGTTAGGGACCTCCCAGGGAGGCTGTGAATTCAATCCCACCTCGGGCTGACCAGTATTTCCCGAGATAATGGGCATTCTGCAGCCCCCCTTGGGGAAATCACAAAAGAGGGGATAACTCCCGAACCCCTTGGAATTTCCGGACCAAATCAAGTGCGCTGAACTCGGGAGAGCGAGCCCTTTCCAACGATACCCCATTCATTAAGATCCCAGCACTTTCGTGAAATCGACCAAAAATATCCCAAGGGGTACCCCTTTGAAAATTTTCCGGTTTTGGGAAAATTCTGGGGTGGCACTTTTTTGGATGGGAAATTGTTAGGGACCTCCCAGGGAGGCTGTGAATTCAATCCCACCTCGGGCTGACCAGTATTTCCCGAGATAATGTTCATTCTGCAGCCCCCCTTGGGGAAATCACATAAGAGGGGATAACTCCCGAACCCCTTGGAATTTCCGGACCAAATCAAGTGCGCTGAACTCGGGGGAGCGAGCCCTTTCCAACGATACCCCATTCATTAAGATCCCAGCACTTTCGTGAAATCGAGCAAAAATATCCCGAGGGGTACCCCTTTGAAAATTTTCCGGTTTTGGGAAAATTCTGGGGTGGCCCTTTTTTGGATGGGAAATTGTTAGGGACCTCCCAGGGAGGCTGTGAATTCAATCCCACCTCGGGCTGACCAGTATTTCCCGAGATAATGGGCATTCTGCAGCCCCCCTTGGGGAAATCACAAAAGAGGGGATAACTCCCGAACCCCTTGGAATTTCCGGACCAAATCAAGTGCGCTGAACTCGGGAGAGCGAGCCCTTTCCAACGATACCCCATTCATTAAGATCCCAGCACTTTCGTGAAATCGACCAAAAATATCCCAAGGGGTACACCCCTTTGAAAATTTTCCGGTTTTGGGAAAATTCTGGAGTGGCCCTTTTTTGGATGGGAAATTGTTAGGGACCTCCCAGGGAGGCTGTGAATTCAATCCCACCTCGGGCTGACCAGTATTTCCCGAGATAATGGGCATTCTGCAGCCCCCCTTGGGGAAATCACAAAAGAGGGGATAACTCCCGAACCCCTTGGAATTTCTGGACCAAATCAAGTGCGCTGAACTCGGGGGAGCGAGCCCTTTCCAACGATACCCCATTCATTAAGATCCCAGCACTTTCGTGAAATCGCCCAAAAATATCCCAAGGGGTACCCCTTTGAAAATTTTCCGGTTAAGAATTCTGGGGTGGCCCTTTTTTGGATGGGAAATTGTTAGGGACCTCCCAGGGAGGCTGTGAATTCAATCCCACCTCGGGCTGACCAGTATTTCCCGAGATAATGGGCATTCTGCAGCCCCCCTTGGGGAAATCACAAAAGAGGGGATAACTCCCGAACCCCTTGGAATTTCTGGACCAAATCAAGTGCGCTGAACTCGGGAGAGCGAGCCCTTTCCAACGATACCCCATTCATTAAGATCCCAGCACTTTCGTGAAATCGACCAAAAATATCCCAAGGGGTACACCCCTTTGAAAATTTTCCGGTTTTGGGAAAATTCTGGAGTGGCCCTTTTTTGGATGGGAAATTGTTAGGGACCTCCCAGGGAGGCTGTGAATTCAATCCCACCTCGGGCTGACCAGTATTTCCCGAGATAATGGGAATTCTGCAGCCCCCCTTGGGGAAATCACAAAAGAGGGGATAACTCCCGAACCCCTTGGAATTTCCGGACCAAATCAAGTGCGCTGAACTCGGGAGAGCGAGCCCTTTCCAACGATACCCCATTCATTAAGATCCCAGCACTTTCGTGAAATCGACCAAAAATATCCCAAGGGGTACCCCTTTGAAAATTTTCCGGTTTTGGGAAAATTCTGGGGTGGCCCTTTTTTGGATGGGAAATTGTTAGGGACCTCCCAGGGAGGCTGTGAATTCAATCCCACCTCGGGCTGACCAGTATTTCCCGAGATAATGGGCATTCTGCAGCCCCCCTTGGGGAAATCACATAAGAGGGGATAACTCCCGAACCCCTTGGAATTTCCGGACCAAATCAAGTGCGCTGAACTCGGGGGAGCGAGCCCTTTCCAACGATACCCCATTCATTAAGATCCCAGCACTTTCGTGAAATCGACCAAAAATATCCCGAGGGGTACCCCTTTGAAAATTTTCCGGTTTTGGGAAAATTCTGGGGTGGCCCTTTTTTGGATGGGAAATTGTTAGGGACCTCCCAGGGAGGCTGTGAATTCAATCCCACCTCGGGCTGACCAGTATTTCCCGAGATAATGGGCATTCTGCAGCCCCCCTTGGGGAAATCACAAAAGAGGGGATAACTCCCGAACCCCTTGGAATTTCTGGACCAAATCAAGTGCGCTGAACTCGGGAGAGCGAGCCCTTTCCAACGATACCCCATTCATTAAGATCCCAGCACTTTCGTGAAATCGACCAAAAATATCCCAAGGGGTACCCCTTTGAAAATTTTCCGATTTTGGGAAAATTCTGGAGTGGCCCTTTTTTGGATGGGAAATTGTTAGGGACCTCCCAGGGAGGCTGTGAATTCAATCCCACCTCGGGCTGACCAGTATTTCCCGAGATAATGGGCATTCTGCAGCCCCCCTTGGGGAAATCACAAAAGAGGGGATAACTCCCGAACCCCTTGGAATTTCTGGACCAAATCAAGTGCGCTGAACTCGGGGGAGCGAGCCCTTTCCAACGATACCCCATTCATTAAGATCCCAGCACTTTCGTGAAATCGCCCAAAAATATCCCAAGGGGTACCCCTTTGAAAATTTTCCGGTTAAGAATTCTGGGGTGGCCCTTTTTTGGATGGGAAATTGTTAGGGACCTCCCAGGGAGGCTGTGAATTCAATCCCACCTCGGGCTGACCAGTATTTCCCGAGATAATGGGCATTCTGCAGCCCCCCTTGGGGAAATCACAAAAGAGGGGATAACTCCCGAACCCCTTGGAATTTCTGGACCAAATCAAGTGCGCTGAACTCGGGAGAGCGAGCCCTTTCCAACGATACCCCATTCATTAAGATCCCAGCACTTTCGTGAAATCGACCAAAAATATCCCAAGGGGTACCCCTTTGAAAATTTTCCGGTTAAGAATTCTGGGGTGGCCCTTTTTTGGATGGGAAATTGTTAGGGACCTCCCAGGGAGGCTGTGAATTCAATCCCACCTCGGGCTGACCAGTATTTCCCGAGATAATGGGCATTCTGCAGCCCCCCTTGGGGAAATCACAAAAGAGGGGATAACTCCCGAACCCCTTGGAATTTCTGGACCAAATCAAGTGCGCTGAACTCGGGAGAGCGAGCCCTTTCCAACGATACCCCATTCATTAAGATCCCAGCACTTTCGTGAAAACGACCAAAAATATCCCAAGGGGTACCCCTTTGAAAATTTGCCGGTTTTGGGAAAATTCTGGAGTGGCCCTTTTTTGGATGGGAAATTGTTAGGGACCTCCCAGGGAGGCTGTGAATTCAATCCCACCTCGGGCTGACCAGTATTTCCCGAGATAATGGGCATTCTGCAGCCCCCCTTGGGGAAATCACAAAAGAGGGGATAACTCCCGAACCCCTTGGAATTTCCGGACCAAATCAAGTGCGCTGAACTCGGGAGAGCGAGCCCTTTCCAACGATACCCCATTCATTAAGATCCCAGCACTTTCGTGAAATGAAAATTTTCCGGTTTTGGGAAAATTCTGGGGTGGCCCTTTTTTGGATGGGAAATTGTTAGGGACCTCCCAGGGAGGCTGTGAATTCAATCCCACCTCGGGCTGACCGGTATTTCCCGAGATAATGGGCATTCTGCAGCCCCCCTTGGGGAAATCACAAAAGAGGGGATAACTCCCGAACCCCTTGGAATTTCCAGACCAAATCAAGTGCGCTGAACTCGGGAGAGCGAGCCCTTTCCAACGATACCCCATTCATTAAGATCCCAGCACTTTCGTGAAATCGACCAAAAATATCCCAAGGGGTACCCCTTTGAAAATTTTCCGGTTAAGAATTCTGGGGTGGCCCTTTTTTGGATGGGAAATTGTTAGGGACCTCCCAGGGAGGCTGTGAATTCAATCCCACCTCGGGCTGACCAGTATTTCCCGAGATAATGGGCATTCTGCAGCCCCCCTTGGGGAAATCACAAAAGAGGGGATAACTCCCGAACCCCTTGGAATTTCTGGACCAAATCAAGTGCGCTGAACTCGGGGGAGCGAGCCCTTTCCAACGATACCCCATTCATTAAGATCCCAGCACTTTCGTGAAATCGACCAAAAATATCCCAAGGGGTACACCCCTTTGAAAATTTTCCGGTTTTGGGAAAATTCTGGAGTGGCCCTTTTTTGGATGGGAAATTGTTAGGGACCTCCCAGGGAGGCTGTGAATTCAATCCCACCTCGGGCTGACCAGTATTTCCCGAGATAATGGGAATTCTGCAGCCCCCCTTGGGGAAATCACAAAAGAGGGGATAACTCCCGAACCCCTTGGAATTTCCGGACCAAATCAAGTGCGCTGAACTCGGGAGAGCGAGCCCTTTCCAACGATACCCCATTCATTAAGATCCCAGCACTTTCGTGAAATCGACCAAAAATATCCCAAGGGGTACCCCTTTGAAAATTTTCCGGTTTTGGGAAAATTCTGGGGTGGCCCTTTTTTGGATGGGAAATTGTTAGGGACCTCCCAGGGAGGCTGTGAATTCAATCCCACCTCGGGCTGACCAGTATTTCCCGAGATAATGGGCATTCTGCAGCCCCCCTTGGGGAAATCACATAAGAGGGGATAACTCCCGAACCCCTTGGAATTTCCGGACCAAATCAAGTGCGCTGAACTCGGGGGAGCGAGCCCTTTCCAACGATACCCCATTCATTAAGATCCCAGCACTTTCGTGAAATCGACCAAAAATATCCCGAGGGGTACCCCTTTGAAAATTTTCCGGTTTTGGGAAAATTCTGGGGTGGCCCTTTTTTGGATGGGAAATTGTTAGGGACCTCCCAGGGAGGCTGTGAATTCAATCCCACCTCGGGCTGACCAGTATTTCCCGAGATAATGGGCATTCTGCAGCCCCCCTTGGGGAAATCACAAAAGAGGGGATAACTCCCGAACCCCTTGGAATTTCTGGACCAAATCAAGTGCGCTGAACTCGGGAGAGCGAGCCCTTTCCAACGATACCCCATTCATTAAGATCCCAGCACTTTCGTGAAATCGACCAAAAATATCCCAAGGGGTACCCCTTTGAAAATTTTCCGATTTTGGGAAAATTCTGGAGTGGCCCTTTTTTGGATGGGAAATTGTTAGGGACCTCCCAGGGAGGCTGTGAATTCAATCCCACCTCGGGCTGACCAGTATTTCCCGAGATAATGGGCATTCTGCAGCCCCCCTTGGGGAAATCACAAAAGAGGGGATAACTCCCGAACCCCTTGGAATTTCTGGACCAAATCAAGTGCGCTGAACTCGGGGGAGCGAGCCCTTTCCAACGATACCCCATTCATTAAGATCCCAGCACTTTCGTGAAATCGCCCAAAAATATCCCAAGGGGTACCCCTTTGAAAATTTTCCGGTTAAGAATTCTGGGGTGGCCCTTTTTTGGATGGGAAATTGTTAGGGACCTCCCAGGGAGGCTGTGAATTCAATCCCACCTCGGGCTGACCAGTATTTCCCGAGATAATGGGCATTCTGCAGCCCCCCTTGGGGAAATCACAAAAGAGGGGATAACTCCCGAACCCCTTGGAATTTCTGGACCAAATCAAGTGCGCTGAACTCGGGGGAGCGAGCCCTTTCCAACGATACCCCATTCATTAAGATCCCAGCACTTTCGTGAAATCGCCCAAAAATATCCCAAGGGGTACCCCTTTGAAAATTTTCCGGTTAAGAATTCTGGGGTGGCCCTTTTTTGGATGGGAAATTGTTAGGGACCTCCCAGGGAGGCTGTGAATTCAATCCCACCTCGGGCTGACCAGTATTTCCCGAGATAATGGGCATTCTGCAGCCCCCCTTGGGGAAATCACAAAAGAGGGGATAACTCCCGAACCCCTTGGAATTTCCGGACCAAATCAAGTGCGCTGAACTCGGGAGAGCGAGCCCTTTCCAACGATACCCCATTCATTAAGATCCCAGCACTTTCGTGAAATCGACCAAAAATATCCCAAGGGGTACACCCCTTTGAAAATTTTCCGGTTTTGGGAAAATTCTGGAGTGGCCCTTTTTTGGATGGGAAATTGTTAGGGACCTCCCAGGGAGGCTGTGAATTCAATCCCACCTCGGGCTGACCAGTATTTCCCGAGATAATGGGCATTCTGCAGCCCCCCTTGGGGAAATCACAAAAGAGGGGATAACTCCCGAACCCCTTGGAATTTCTGGACCAAATCAAGTGCGCTGAACTCGGGGGAGCGAGCCCTTTCCAACGATACCCCATTCATTAAGATCCCAGCACTTTCGTGAAATCGCCCAAAAATATCCCAAGGGGTACCCCTTTGAAAATTTTCCGGTTAAGAATTCTGGGGTGGCCCTTTTTTGGATGGGAAATTGTTAGGGACCTCCCAGGGAGGCTGTGAATTCAATCCCACCTCGGGCTGACCAGTATTTCCCGAGATAATGGGCATTCTGCAGCCCCCCTTGGGGAAATCACAAAAGAGGGGATAACTCCCGAACCCCTTGGAATTTCTGGACCAAATCAAGTGCGCTGAACTCGGGAGAGCGAGCCCTTTCCAACGATACCCCATTCATTAAGATCCCAGCACTTTCGTGAAATCGACCAAAAATATCCCAAGGGGTACACCCCTTTGAAAATTTTCCGGTTTTGGGAAAATTCTGGAGTGGCCCTTTTTTGGATGGGAAATTGTTAGGGACCTCCCAGGGAGGCTGTGAATTCAATCCCACCTCGGGCTGACCAGTATTTCCCGAGATAATGGGAATTCTGCAGCCCCCCTTGGGGAAATCACAAAAGAGGGGATAACTCCCGAACCCCTTGGAATTTCCGGACCAAATCAAGTGCGCTGAACTCGGGAGAGCGAGCCCTTTCCAACGATACCCCATTCATTAAGATCCCAGCACTTTCGTGAAATCGACCAAAAATATCCCAAGGGGTACCCCTTTGAAAATTTTCCGGTTTTGGGAAAATTCTGGGGTGGCCCTTTTTTGGATGGGAAATTGTTAGGGACCTCCCAGGGAGGCTGTGAATTCAATCCCACCTCGGGCTGACCAGTATTTCCCGAGATAATGGGCATTCTGCAGCCCCCCTTGGGGAAATCACATAAGAGGGGATAACTCCCGAACCCCTTGGAATTTCCGGACCAAATCAAGTGCGCTGAACTCGGGGGAGCGAGCCCTTTCCAACGATACCCCATTCATTAAGATCCCAGCACTTTCGTGAAATCGACCAAAAATATCCCGAGGGGTACCCCTTTGAAAATTTTCCGGTTTTGGGAAAATTCTGGGGTGGCCCTTTTTTGGATGGGAAATTGTTAGGGACCTCCCAGGGAGGCTGTGAATTCAATCCCACCTCGGGCTGACCAGTATTTCCCGAGATAATGGGCATTCTGCAGCCCCCCTTGGGGAAATCACAAAAGAGGGGATAACTCCCGAACCCCTTGGAATTTCTGGACCAAATCAAGTGCGCTGAACTCGGGAGAGCGAGCCCTTTCCAACGATACCCCATTCATTAAGATCCCAGCACTTTCGTGAAATCGACCAAAAATATCCCAAGGGGTACCCCTTTGAAAATTTTCCGATTTTGGGAAAATTCTGGAGTGGCCCTTTTTTGGATGGGAAATTGTTAGGGACCTCCCAGGGAGGCTGTGAATTCAATCCCACCTCGGGCTGACCAGTATTTCCCGAGATAATGGGCATTCTGCAGCCCCCCTTGGGGAAATCACAAAAGAGGGGATAACTCCCGAACCCCTTGGAATTTCTGGACCAAATCAAGTGCGCTGAACTCGGGAGAGCGAGCCCTTTCCAACGATACCCCATTCATTAAGATCCCAGCACTTTCGTGAAATCGACCAAAAATATCCCAAGGGGTACCCCTTTGAAAATTTTCCGGTTTTGGGAAAATTCTGGAGTGGCCCTTTTTTGGATGGGAAATTGTTAGGGACCTCCCAGGGAGGCTGTGAATTCAATCCCACCTCGGGCTGACCAGTATTTCCCGATATAATGGGCATTCTGCAGCCCCCCTTGGGGAAATCACAAAAGAGGGGATAACTCCCGAACCCCTTGGAATTTCCGGACCAAATCAAGTGCGCTGAACTCGGGAGAGCGAGCCCTTTCCAACGATACCCCATTCATTAAGATCCCAGCACTTTCGTGAAATCGACCAAAAATATCCCAAGGGGTACCCCTTTGAAAATTTTCCGATTTTGGGAAAATTCTGGAGTGGCCCTTTTTTGGATGGGAAATTGTTAGGGACCTCCCAGGGAGGCTGTGAATTCAATCCCACCTCGGGCTGACCAGTATTTCCCGAGATAATGGGCATTCTGCAGCCCCCCTTGGGGAAATCACAAAAGAGGGGATAACTCCCGAACCCCTTGGAATTTCCAGACCAAATCAAGTGCGCTGAACTCGGGAGAGCGAGCCCTTTCCAACGATACCCCATTCATTAAGATCCCAGCACTTTCGTGAAATCGACCAAAAATATCCCAAGGGGTACCCCTTTGAAAATTTTCCGGTTTTGGGAAAATTCTGGAGTGGCCCTTTTTTGGATGGGAAATTGTTAGGGACCTCCCAGGGAGGCTGTGAATTCAATCCCACCCCGGGCTGACCAGTATTTCCCGCGATAATGGGCATTCTGCAGCCCCCCTTGGGGAAATCACAAAAGAGGGGATAACTCCCGAACCCCTTGGAATTTCTGGACCAAATCAAGTGCGCTGAGCTCGGCAGAGTGAGCCCTTTCCAACGATACCCCATTCATTAAGATCCCAGCACTTTCGTGAAATCGACCAAAAATATCCCAAGGGGTACCCCTTTGAAAATGTTCCGGTTTTGGGAAAATTCTGGAGTGGCCCTTTTTTGGATGGGAAATTGTTAGGGACCTCCCAGGGAGGCTGTGAATTCAATCCCACCCCGGGCTGACCAGTATTTCCCGCGATAATGGGCATTCTGCAGCCCCCCTTGGGGAAATCACAAAAGAGGGGATAACTCCCGAACCCCTTGGAATTTCTGGACCAAATCAAGTGCGCTGAGCTCGGCAGAGTGAGCCCTTTCCAACGATACCCCATTCATTAAGATCCCAGCACTTTCGTGAAATCGACCAAAAATATCCCAAGGGGTACCCCTTTGAAAATTTTCCGGTTTTGGGAAAATTCTGGAGTGGCCCTTTTTTGGATGGGAAATTGTTAGGGACCTCCCAGGGAGGCTGTGAATTCAGTCCCACCCCGGGCTGACCAGTATTTCCCGAGATTATGGGCATTCTGCAGCCCCCCTTGGGAAAATCACAAAAGAGGGGATAACTCCCGAACCCCTTGGAATTTCCGGACCAAATCAAGTGCGCTGAACTCGGGAGAGCGAGCCCTTTCCAACGATACCCCATTCATTAAGATCCCAGCACTTTCGTGAAATCGACCAAAAATATCCCAAGGGGTACCCCTTTGAAAATTTTCCGGTTTTGGGAAAATTCTGGAGTGGCCCTTTTTTGAATGGGAAATTGTTAAGGACCTCCCAGGGAGGCTGTGAATTCAATCCCACCCATGGCTGACCAGTATTCCCCGAGATAATGGGCATTCTGCAGCCCCCTTGGGAAAATCACAAAAGAGGGGATAACTCCCGAACCCCTTGGAATTTCTGGACCAAATCACGTGCGCTGAACTCGGGGGAGCGAGCCCTTTCCAACGATACCCCATTCATTAAGATCCCAGCACTTTCGTGAAATCGACCAAAAATATCCCAAGGGGTACCCCTTTGAAAATGTTCCGGTTTTGGGAAAATTCTGGAGTGGCCCTTTTTTGGATGGGAAATTGTTAGGGACCTCCCAGGGAGGCTGTGAATTCAATCCCACCTCGGGCTGACCAGTATTTCCCGATATAATGGGCATTCTGCAGCCCCCCTTGGGGAAATCACAAAAGAGGGGATAACTCCCGAACCCCTTGGAATTTCCGGACCAAATGAAGTGCGCTGAACTCGGGAGAGCGAGCCCTTTCCAACGATACCCCATTCATTAAGATCCCAGCACTTTCGTGAAATCGACCAAAAATATCCCAAGGGGTACCCCTTTGAAAATTTTCCGATTTTGGGAAAATTCTGGAGTGGCCCTTTTTTGGATGGGAAATTGTTAGGGACCTCCCAGGGAGGCTGTGAATTCAATCCCACCCCGGGCTGACCAGTATTTCCCGCGATAATGGGCATTCTGCAGCCCCCCTTGGGGAAATCACAAAAGAGGGGATAACTCCCGAACCCCTTGGAATTTCTGGACCAAATCAAGTGCGCTGAGCTCGGCAGAGTGAGCCCTTTCCAACGATACCCCATTCATTAAGATCCCAGCACTTTCGTGAAATCGACCAAAAATATCCCAAGGGGTACCCCTTTGAAAATGTTCCGGTTTTGGGAAAATTCTGGAGTGGCCCTTTTTTGGATGGGAAATTGTTAGGGACCTCCCAGGGAGGCTGTGAATTCAATCCCACCCCGGGCTGACCAGTATTTCCCGCGATAATGGGCATTCTGCAGCCCCCCTTGGGGAAATCACAAAAGAGGGGATAACTCCCGAACCCCTTGGAATTTCTGGACCAAATCAAGTGCGCTGAGCTCGGCAGAGTGAGCCCTTTCCAACGATACCCCATTCATTAAGATCCCAGCACTTTCGTGAAATCGACCAAAAATATCCCAAGGGGTACCCCTTTGAAAATTTTCCGGTTTTGGGAAAATTCTGGAGTGGCCCTTTTTTGGATGGGAAATTGTTAGGGACCTCCCAGGGAGGCTGTGAATTCAATCCCACCCCGGGCTGACCAGTATTTCCCGAGATTATGGGCATTCTGCAGCCCCCCTTGGGGAAATCACAAAAGAGGGGATAACTCCCGAACCCCTTGGAATTTCCGGACCAAATCAAGTGCGCTGAACTCGGGAGAGCGAGCCCTTTCCAACGATACCCCATTCATTAAGATCCCAGCACTTTCGTGAAATCGACCAAAAATATCCCAAGGGGTACCCCTTTGAAAATTTTCCGGTTTTGGGAAAATTCTGGAGTGGCCCTTTTTTGGATGGGAAATTGTTAGGGACCTCCCAGGGAGGCTGTGAATTCAATCCCACCCCGGGCTGACCAGTATTTCCCGAGATTATGGGCATTCTGCAGCCCCCCTTGGGGAAATCACAAAAGAGGGGATAACTCCCGAACCCCTTGGAATTTCCGGACCAAATCAAGTGCGCTGAACTCGGGGGAGCGAGCCCTTTCCAACGATACCCCATTCATTAAGATCCCAGCACTTTCGTGAAATCGACCAAAAATATCCCAAGGGGTACCCCTTTGAAAATTTTCCGGTTTTGGGAAAATTCTGGAGTGGCCCTTTTTTGGATGGGAAATTGTTAGGGACCTCCCAGGGAGGCTGTGAATTCAATCCCACCCCGGGCTGTCCAGTATTTCCCGCGATAATGGGCATTCTGCAGCCCCCCTTGGGGAAATCACAAAAGAGGGGATAACTCCCGAACCCCTTGGAATTTCTGGACCAAATCAAGTGCGCTGAGCTCGGCAGAGTGAGCCCTTTCCAACGATACCCCATTCATTAAGATCCCAGCACTTTCGTGAAATCGACCAAAAATATCCCAAGGGGTACCCCTTTGAAAATTTTCCGGTTTTGGGAAAATTCTGGAGTGGCCCTTTTTTGGATGGGAAATTGTTAGGGACCTCCCAGGGAGGCTGTGAATTCAATCCCACCCCGGGCTGACCAGTATTTCCCGAGATTATGGGCATTCTGCAGCCCCCCTTGGGGAAATCACAAAAGAGGGGATAACTCCCGAACCCCTTGGAATTTCTGGACCAAATCAAGTGCGCTGAACTCGGGAGAGCGAGCCCTTTCCAACGATACCCCATTCATTAAGATCCCAGCACTTTCGTGAAATCGACCAAAAATATCCCAAGGGGTACCCCTTTGAAAATTTTCCGGTTTTGGGAAAATTCTGGAGTGGCCCTTTTTTGAATGGGAAATTGTTAAGGACCTCCCAGGGAGGCTGTGAATTCAATCCCACCCATGGCTGACCAGTATTCCCCGAGATAATGGGCATTCTGCAGCCCCCTTGGGAAAATCACAAAAGAAGGGATAACTCCCGAACCCCTTGGAATTTCTGGACCAAATCACGTGCGCTGAACTCGGGGGAGCGAGCCCTTTCCAACGATACCCCATTCATTAAGATCCCAGCACTTTCGTGAAATCGACCAAAAATATCCCAAGGGGACCCCTTTGAAAATGTTCCGGTTTTGGGAAAATTCTGGAGTGGCCCTTTTTTGGATGGGAAATTGTTAGGGACCTCCCAGGGAGGCTGTGAATTCAATCCCACCCCGGGCTGACCAGTATTTCCCGAGATTATGGGCATTCTGCAGCCCCCCTTGGGGAAATCACAAAAGAGGGGATAACTCCCGAACCCCTTGGAATTTCCGGACCAAATGAAGTGCGCTGAACTCGGGAGAGCGAGCCCTTTCCAACGATACCCCATTCATTAAGATCCCAGCACTTTCGTGAAATCGACCAAAAATATCCCAAGGGGTACCCCTTTGAAAATTTTCCGATTTTGGGAAAATTCTGGAGTGGCCCTTTTTTGGATGGGAAATTGTTAGGGACCTCCCAGGGAGGCTGTGAATTCAATCCCACCCCGGGCTGACCAGTATTTCCCGCGATAATGGGCATTCTGCAGCCCCCCTTGGGGAAATCACAAAAGAGGGGATAACTCCCGAACCCCTTGGAATTTCTGGACCAAATCAAGTGCGCTGAGCTCGGCAGAGTGAGCCCTTTCCAACGATACCCCATTCATTAAGATCCCAGCACTTTCGTGAAATCGACCAAAAATATCCCAAGGGGTACCCCTTTGAAAATGTTCCGGTTTTGGGAAAATTCTGGAGTGGCCCTTTTTTGGATGGGAAATTGTTAGGGACCTCCCAGGGAGGCTGTGAATTCAATCCCACCCCGGGCTGTCCAGTATTTCCCGCGATAATGGGCATTCTGCAGCCCCCCTTGGGGAAATCACAAAAGAGGGGATAACTCCCGAACCCCTTGGAATTTCTGGACCAAATCAAGTGCGCTGAACTCGGGAGAGCGAGCCCTTTCCAACGATACCCCCTTCATTAAGATCCCAGCACTTTCGTGAAATCGACCAAAAATATCCCAAGGGGACCCCTTTGCAAAATTTCCGGTTTTGGGAAAATTCTGGAGTGGCCCTTTTTTGGATGGGAAATTGTTAGGGACCTCCCAGGGAGTCTGTGAATTCAATCCCACCCCGGGCTGACCAGTATTTCCCGAGATAATGGCCATTTCGCAACCCTCCTTGGGAAAATCACTAAAGAGGGGATAACTCCCGAACCCCTCGGTATTTTGTGGTAAACTCAACTGGTCTGGATTCAGGGGAGCGAGCCCTTTCCAACGAGGCCCCATTCATCCAAATCGGAGACAAATAACCTATACCAAATGTAGGTCCTACGCGTATACCTGTCACTGCAAGTCAAGGACGGCACCTCCTTGATATTTTTCTTCCTGAATCCGGCCTCCTGCCTCCTAAGCGTTCGGTCTACTGCCTCACTTATCCTAGCTAGTAATATATGGGACAAAATTTTGCCCACTGTAGATAGTAAACAGATGCCTCTCCAGTTGTCGCATATTGTTAGGTCCCCCTTTTTTGGTATTTTGACTATGATACCTTCCGTCCAATCCTCCGGAAAGGTACAGGTGTTCCATGCTATTTCTAGGATTGGCTGAAGCGCATCTGCTATGAGGCTTGAGTCGGCTTTCAACAATTCTGGCGGGATGCCATCTTTCCCAGCCGCTTTACCATTGACCATCGCATGAATTGCGGTTACTATTTCCGTCTTGGATGGGGCCCGGGTGGTAATTCTTATTGGCTGTGCATTGTTGCTGGTTTCCTGAGGTTCCTGCGTAAATGAACCATTCAGGGCGGCGAAGAAGTAATCTCTCCATCTTTGGAGCTGCTCCTCGTCGGTGCACAGCAGCCTTCCATCCGCACTCTTAACGGCATGCTTTTTAGTAGAGTGCTTTCCCGTGAGCTGTTTAGTAATTTGGTACAGCACCTTACTGTTGCCTGTGTTTGCCGCGTTTTCCGCTTTTTCTGCGAGCTCATTTATCTGCTGCCTTTTATCACGCCGGACACTTCTCTTTACCTCCCGGTGTAATTGGGAGTATTCCCGTTCCAGTTGGTAACGTCTTTCAGGGTCGCTTGTAGAGTTTACGTTATTTTTTGGGGCTCTCCTGCGTTCTATTTTTTGCCAGATTGTGTCCGAGATCCAGTGTTGCTGGTTTCTTTGGACATAACCGATGCTCATTTCCGCAACCGTCAATATTGCGCCCTTTGTCGTACTCCACAGCTCTTCAATATTTGTGCCGTCAGAAACGGTTTGCTGGTTTAATAATTCTTGCAGGTTTCCAGCAAATTCTCGCTTTTTAACGCTTTCCCGCAGAAGATCTACGTTGAACCGTCTACGGTTTATAGCATTGCGTTGTACGTTTCTGATTGCGGCGATTTTAAGGCGAATAGTTGCTACTACCAAATGGTGGTCGCTTCCAGTGTCTGCTCCCCTGAAACTGCTGACATCCTCAAGGATAGTTCTCCATCTGCGGCTGACGGCCACATGATCTATCTGATTTCTCGTTCTACCATCGGGCGATACCCAGGTCTCTTTGTGTATCTTCTTGTGACAAAAGTAAGTACCACCTACCATGAGTTGATGGGAGCTACAGAAGTCAACGAAAAGCTCACCATTGTTATTGGTAACTTGGCTTAGACCTTGATTTCCAATTGTTTGTTCAAGGCCGGTGTTGTCGCGGCCGATCTGTGCGTTTAAGTCACCCATTAATACAATGATGTCTCCCCTTGGAATAGGGCGAAAAACCTCATTCAGTCGCATATAGAACTCCTCTTTGATGTCATCTTCTGCGTCTTCAGTTGGAGCATAGCATTAGACTACCATAGTACTTCTTAGTCTGGTACGCAGGCGCACGGTGATAATCCTCTCAGAAACTGGTGACCAGCTAATGAGGCTGGACCTGGCTTCTTTGGTGAGTATTACGCCAACGCCACTCCTACGGCTTTCAGTTTCGTTTCTCCCAGAATATATAAAGGACTCACCATTTGGTTAGATATGTTCCCCCACATCGGGCCATCTGGTCTCGCTAAGTCCCATGATCTTGATTTTATATCGATTCATCTCGTTGAGGACTTCATCCAGCCGTCCCTCAGCCAGCAGTGTTCTCACATTCCATGATCCGATTCGTGTCCTTGTTCGAAAAGCAAAGGTCGTCGTCGTGTTGTCCATCCGGTTCTGAGGCATTGTCTGCCGATTCGTAGCAATGGTATTTTTTATGGGAGCGGGTTTCTAACCCTCAGCCCAACAGACTTAAAGCTCTGTTTTGTGGCGCAGAGAGCTCGCCATTCGCCCATCTCCCTTTAGCTCCTTCCGAAGAAGTACCCCAGGGGGCACCGCGGGGAGGTGGGATTAGGACTTACTAACAGGTCTGCTAGGTGTTCGTCTGCAGTGACTTTTCTCGGGTTTTGGCAGAGGTGGCAAATCGGGTACCACCACTTTCCGAGGTCTTTGTTAGCCACATTGATTATATACTAAGTAGATATGGACAAACGCGAGTCAAATTAACTTCAGGTTACGGCACCACGAGCTGGGGGCGCTAATATCGCAGGGTTTTATGCTCCGCTATATATGGTTAGTTTCCGAAATAAACTTTTTCTTATTTATGTGAAAGCCCTTTGCGCATTTGAAAACAAAATCAGAAGCTGCGGCTTTGGGTTTAGTGGCTGCGAATCTAAAAATAGATTCCTATGCGCTTTTTGTTATTGTTTTGTTCGACAAGGGCAAAGAGGATGAAAAAATGATGGATTTCGTGGCCGATGGGTGAAATTTGACAATAAGGGAGTTTGACAATAAGAATGAATCAGCGAGATAACTAATAGGAAATTTGGCATCAAGCGTTTTTTATTATGTTGAGAAAACTGAAAAGGTTTTTAGGGATTATTTCATTTTTGAAATAATGATGACAAATTTTTAGATTTTTTTCTCAGGTATTTTAGTTCGTAGAAATTTGAAATTTTTACGGATAATTATACTACTATTGAGATATCTAAAATAATTTTTATTTTTGATTTTTTTATGTGGCATGGTCGTCTTCGTCCCTTTGTACCGTTAGCACGTTATGTCCTTCAAGTCAAGATGCAATGTCTACTATTAAGTTTAGATTAGTCTGGATGATGCGTGAGTAGATGTCAATGAACCGTACGTTTGATCTGTGAGGTGTTATATGGGCTCAACAACACCGACTGTGTGTTCTAGTTATTAACGAAGGGGAGGTATGTAGTGGACCGGGGATGTCCCGAGTTGGCTAATCTTGAAAAAAAGGTGCGTGTGGGTGAAAGCGGCACCACTTAGTGAGGATTGCTACATTTATACTGTGGCTTGAAGGGTATATAGAGGAGCAAAAGAGTACTATCGCCAATGCATCTTCTTCGTTTTGCACCTTATTCTGCCTAGCCAAGCTTGTTTTTGGGGCGCCCGCCCAGATGTACGAGTTATATTCAAGGCGGAATGTAGGACTTGCAGATTGCAGCCAGGGTAGCTGGCTGAAGGAGGGATTTGCATCTCTTGAGAAATCTCAAGCATTGATTAGCTTGTTTGGCGATTTGGAATGTGATTACTCCACCACATATCTGGGGCCTTATTCTCTATTACAATATTGTCATATTTTTAACGAAACTGGCCGAATCCGTAATCTTTTATTACAATATTGGCATTTATTTTACATAAAAATTTAATAATATTGCCAAATGTTTACTGTTTTGTTTTTGAATCGGATTTAACAATATTGTAATAGAGAATAGGGTCCGAGATATGTGAGGCAGTAGATAAAATACTTCTAAAGGGCCCAATGTTCGAACCATCAGGCCACGCCTCGCCAAAACAGCAACAATCTGTATGCACTCGATATTTTAGTTGTTTTGGCGTGGCGTGGTCGAATGAAGCGCTCATGTATTTGGCCCTTAAAGGTACCAATCCACCAAGGCATTTGCTCGCAAGCTTTTGACGTCATAATGAAGTTAAAAGATCATGTTTCAGATATGCATAACTTCGATATGCATTTTCTTGGTGACGTTATTTTGCCCGTGAGGAAATGTTCGTTTGCCTTGGTGGGTTCTTTTTGCCCACTGAGATAAAGGGAAGGATGGTACAAGTTTTCGTAGAGATAAGGAGTAACGCAGAGTGTCATCGACAAAACTTATGACGTGGGTTGGAGGGGATTGAGAGCAGATCATTAATGAATATTAGAAAGAGATCTGGTGAGAGAATCGACCCAGGGGAACGCCCGCCGAGATTCAACGCCATTCAGTTCTATCTTAATTGAACGGCCAGAAACAAAGCTCTCAAACCACGAGATGTAAGTTAAGTTAGTCAGGTACAGTTTTACAGAAGGCGTCCAAAGTTTCAAGTTTCTGCAATATGTAGTTTTAAAGAGAGGCGGCTTTTCTCTCCACTCAATCAACTCAGTAATTTGCAACAAATTTTAAGAAAATCACAACCATTAAACAATTTTTTACCTTTGAACCCAAAAAATATTAAAAATGAATGAAAATATTGTAGATATGTATTATAGAACTAGAGAGATTATATGGTTTAGGTGTTTACTAATGGGTCAACACGAAAGAGGCTTTTGTCCGTCTTACTTTGATGTTTGAAAAGGCCTGTTCGCATAATGTCGACGGAATGTTTATTAGTTGAATAATGTATCCAGACTGGTTTGTTTTTAATAATTAAAAGATTATTCAGGGTTGAAATCCACTTTTTTACAAGTAATTTTTTTTAAAAATAGCCGTTTAATAACTACATAGTTATTTTAGCAATGACTTTGACTCTGTATTGTGCTTCCCAACCACTCCCTCACCCTAATCTCAACCATTTTCTCGGAGTATGGCGCGACCTTTTTGCTGTTCGCCCAGTGCGGAGGAGTGAGGGGCGGGTCTGATTAAAAACAATTACCCTTAATACATTTCAAAAAAAACTTTCAAAATTAGAGCTGTTCTTCGTTGATTGATTCGACTACCTACTCTTTAGAAACATTAAGTAGGGTTTTAAATTCTGAGTTTCTTATTGCTTTCTATTATTGAAAGCTATATGTATTTTGTTTTCTATATTCTATTGTAAGCTATTTATATTTTGAGAAAGTTTACCCAAACTAAATGACTTAAATTTTCTTGATAAACAATAATAAAATCAATACACAAAAACTAGAATTTTTGTTAAAAAAACCCATTTTATTTTTCTCACAATAAAAAAAAAACACGATGCAAAATTTCCTAGTAAATCTCTCTTCCCATTCATCAATTCATTGATAAATTTCAGCCACCGACCAAGAAATCATCGTAGTTTTAGCCCACCCACCCCCTTCCAAATCAAAACAAAAGGAATACCCGCACATGAATCTATTTTTAGATCCGAAACTTTTCGTTTTTCTTCCAACGTGCGTCAAGGGCTTTGAAATGCTTTTTTAAATTCAGGCGCAAACCTGTTTTTTTTTTTTCAATTTCTTCTAAAAAATAACATAATTAAAAAATGTGCCTATTTTAGGATTATTATGCACTTATAAAGAAATATTATTATTAATATTATTAAACTAATGTTGTAAACCCATTCCCATTAATTTTAGAGGTTTACAACAGAAATTCCCAGCTTAAAACTTAAATCAGTGTAACTATCGCCATCTAACAAGATAACCTGAAAGATGTTTGTCCATATCTACTTACTCTATAATCAATAGCTGCGTTCCTTTTCTACTATTTAGTACATGTGAGCAGAGCAGAAAAGGAACGCAAAATTTTCTGATTTGAGTGAAAGCATAGACAAATTATTTGTCTATGGTAAAAGCTCACTTGAAATTTTTGACGTTACTTTAAACTTTACAAATAAAAAATTCTTAAAAGAAGAATTTGTGACACAATGGGGAGGAAATTAATGCGACAATTTCTAAAGTAAAACGAAAGATAATAATTTTTGATAATTATACGACTGAAGTTTTATTTATGGACGTTTTTATAAGAGCAAATCAGCTCGATACAAATAAACGCCATCTAGCGGGTAATGGCGTAAGTGAAAATAATTCACAATAGACTCGAAGTGGCCGCTTTCCCCTAGCGGATTTCAATTGCGTAATTGCAAGAGCTTTCTACTCGTTTATAAGAGCAAGTGTAGTTGGTAGTACGCAAGTGTAAAAAATAGTAAAAAATAGCAGAAAAGGAACGCAGCTAATGTTAGCCGTTTGCCCCCTGATGATGAATATGTTATGGCGTTACAAAAATACAGGGTTATATTAGTTATTTTGCCCAAATAAAAAGAAATAGCATTATTAACACCTTAGCATTCAATACTCATTATAGCCGATAATCTGAGATACTCTCCATTTGCGCCGGGCCTGGGGTAATTTTGTATGGGCTGTAATCCATCTCCTTTGTGATGCTTCTTTTACTTCTGATAACAGCGAAATTTTAATTTAAATTAATTTTTTTGCATATCTCTAGGCGTTTTCAAATTGTCGAAATACATATTTAAATTTAAAATATATATCTAATCAATTTTGTAATCAACTGTTTTTATGAACGCACTAAAAAAGGCACTTCCTTTTATAATTCTATTTTTCAATATAATAATACCTTACAAATAAAATAAAAAAAAAAGAACAGGTGCACAACGATTAGCAATAATTATAAAAAGGTGAAAAGAAAACAATTATTTTCATTTAAAACAAAAAAAATACCAAAAGAAGGGAGGGAATTATTTTGTATCAAACCTCTTTAAGGCTGCCCCCATTATGTTTGTGTGTAAAAAAAAATTTAAGGATAGTTGAAATCGCTCCCCTTTCTCGTGATCCGTCTCCACCGCACACCAGCACCGTCAGCTAATTTATCAAAATAAGGGCAACAAACACCGGTACATTAAATGCAGGTGCAAAAGAAGACAAAAAAAAACGTCGACCCTTTTTTACCTTCAGTTAAGTATGTTTCCTTCTACACCCCAAAAATGCAACAAGAAGGGGAGATTGCGTAGGTAGGTCTCTAATCTCATTTTGTGTTGTTTTGCGTTTTTTAAGTAAATGGGTACACACAAGGGTGAATATTTTTGTAAGAAGGAAAATAAACGAGCATAAAAAAAAACAATTATCAGAAATCGTGGGGGCATGAATTTGATTTTTATTTTTTTTTTTGCACAACCTTAATCCGTTTAGTGTAATCGACGATTTTATTGTGTGGTGGTTATTATTAAGCTTTAGTTCTGCTTAAACAAATTAATTTTTTATTTGATTCTTTTTATTTTACATACCCTGGACAGAAATAACCAGCGCCGGCCCTAGGGTAGAGCGAATGGAGCGGTGGCTCTAGGCGCCAGGTGGCAAGGGGCGCCAAATGGAATGCGAAAAACAATTTCGAACAAAAAATAAAATTTTGATGGCGCCTTATTTCAAAAAACTTTAGCACCTCTCAAAGTTCCAAACACTTCTTGGGCGTTCATATCCCCTAACAGGACGACCTGCAAGGCCAATTGGAATAGGGGCGGCGCTTTCAAAGGTGCAAATGGTGCACTTGCACCGGGCGCAAGTTCAGAGATTAAGATATATAAAAAAATTAAAAATTCGAAAAAAAAGAGAACGTGTTCTCGTGCCTTCATTGTCATATATTAAAGGAACTGCACAGAGTGTCTGGGGTTTTTTCCATTGTCTATCACAAGCTGTAGCCAATCCAATTTCATTTCGTTTCGTCTATCCGTTCTTGGCCGGCACGGTAGCATCGTTCTTGATTTGTACTAATCGTACTATTAGAGATCTCCAATTTGGCGGGAAACACGTGGATCGCCTCTGTTCTGAAAAGTTATTGAAGGCGCCTTCTATGTCCAGAGAGGCTGTTAAGATGGATAGTTTTTATTCTATGCAGGATTCTACTGTAGAGGCTAATACATGCGGTGCAGTGTGACCACCTATTATCAATTGAAATATGAAGGTTTGGAGAACAAAATGGCGACTTTATTATGGAGATCCCAATGCATATGTAGGTCTATAGATTTTCGGAGCCCAGGATCAGTGCCGGCCCTAGGGTAGAGCGAGTGGAGCGGTCGCTCTAGGCGCCAGATGGTAAGGGGCGCCAAAATGAATGCGAAAAACAATTTCGAGCAAAAAAATTTAATTTTGATGGCACTTTTTGAGGGCGTTGTTTGAAGCTTGCCAAGTCTATGTTCTCATCAATATGACTCCAACACGGCACAAGCAGACTCCAAGAACGATCGTACATGGCCTTAGGCCACATTCTGCTCGAGATCCATCTAAACTCGATAAAAACCGCAATCCTAATGTGTAAACATTCGTGCTAAAGTTATGAATGGTACTGCGTGAATGTATCTGGACTGCGGATACCAGGCGAACTTTGGTTTGAATTAGCCTTCCATTGGTGATACGGAGCTCTGCCATAGGCGACCGTTCTTATAAAATTACCTTAATAAAACTTTTGAAGATGGAGCGCTTCTTAATGCTCCAAACATTTCTGGGGCCACAGCTCCCAAAAAGACGACCTACAAGGCCAGATAGATATTTTTGGATCCATACTTCAAGTTGTCGAATGTGGCCCCAGTGAAGGAAAGTTTTCGGGATTCTTCTTCAGGGAGGGCAGTCTGAGCCCGTAAACCCAGGGATAGAGTACGTTGAGATCACTCCTTCATGATCTCCTGCGGAAATAAGGGTACCTAATCGGAGAGGCGACTCGCAAAAACGACCGCTTTCAGAAGACGGGGTGGCGCAGCCCGAAAACATTTTATGCGATATCTGGAAGCTGGCTACTCCCGTGTAGAGGCTGCTAGGGTCTACGTGACCCTCGAGGAAGAAAGGGATACCGATTTTCTTAATAAGAAGAGGGTTAGATCATCTGGATGTTCTCTAGGGCATAATAACCCGACGTAAAGGGCGAAGGCTTTGGCCATACAGTTTGAAAAGCCTTCAGAAAAGTCGGACGCACCCATAATGAAGTCTAGAACGACTCCAAAGCCGATCTTCTGTCAAATAGCGGAAAGTGTCAGAATTAGCGTGCTTGCGACTAACAATCCGGAGACTTTTTTGACCACGAAACAACAAGTTACCGTGCACGGAAGTCTTCTGGAGGCGGTAGCCGAATTGGCTCATGGCTCAGAACACCCCAGATCAGTAGGGGTCGGTGCGCCCTCTATGATGGGTTGCCTTAAGCCTTAGAAGGAGCAAGTTTTTTTGCTGTAGACGAGAACAAGTTGCTGCGCAGCCTTTTTGTAATCGGGTACTTTCCGGCAGCAACAGAAGACCCCACTAGCACTATGTTGAAAGGATAGGGGTCCACAAGAAGGCTCTAGGGTGTAGGAGTGGAGAATACTTCACCAAGTGCACCGCATAAAATTCACAGAGATGACGTTGTCAGGATGGTGAACACTACAATTTTGGGCTGATGGCAGGAGAAGCCTCTTTTAACGAGAAGGTGACTCTCTCCACCATCTCAACCTTACTAGCTGGGGCAAGCCCTAATGCCATGAACCATGCATTAAAAACAACCAAATAGTCTGCAAGGAAGGTGATGCAGTTGGCGAAACGCCGGCGAAGCAACTCTGAGAAAACATACTTCCTCTATTGCCGTTACAGGCGGAACTGTGACTCTAAAACCACCATCGAAACCCTTATGGGACCCCCAGCTCATAAAGGCTTGAAAATGGGGAGATATAATCCCCTAAGGAAATGTCAGGCCGGCAGTACTCGAAAAAAGTTTTATCTAGGACAACTGGAAATACAATTTATGTTAAGTGAAAGCGTCGAACAAAGGGCGCCGAAAGACCAGCTCGCTCCACCCTCAACAAGGGCTAGGGCCGGCGCTGCCCAGGATTGTGCTGGAAATAGTTAGGGAAGCCTGCAGCTAACACCGAAAAACATCCTGCAGTATTAAACAGCATTAGCTGGAGAATCTTGTGAAGTTAAAAGCGCAAGCAAACTTAGAACGTAAGCAAGATCGCGATTGGGCAAAGGCAGCGGCGGCGCTTTCATAGATGCAATTTGCACCGGGCGCAATCGGACGGGGCGCAATTTCAGGAAAAAAACGTACAAAATGTTCCCGTGCCTTCATTTTAATATGTGTATTAAAGAAACTGACACTACGATCAAGTTGATGGGGGCGCAATATGGCATACTGCACCGGGCGCAAAAAAGCCAAGCACCGGCCCTGAGTTGGATATTTCTGAACCCATAGAGTAGTGTGCCAAATGTGGCTCCAATGAAGGGAAATTTTCGTCATACCTCTTCAAGGAGGGCAGACTGAATCCACGAACCACGGTGGAATGCGCTTAGATTACTCCTTCATTGGAAGAAGATCTCCTTAGAGGCCCACCTGCGGAACTACGGGCACCTTTTGCTCCATCGGAGAGGCGACCCAAAAAGCTTCCGCTTGTAGACGACGAATTCTGGAAGCTGGGGGTACTCCCGTGGAGAAGCTGCTGGGCTCTGCATCGTCCTCGAGGAAGAGAAGAATGCCGTTTTACTTAATAAGGAGACAGTTAGATCCTCTGGATATTCTCCAGACCACAATATAACTCGGCGAAAAGGTGAAGACTCCGGGCATACGGTTTGAGAATCCGACTGAAACCCCTTCAGAAAAGAGGTCCGATCAAATGGCAGAAAGTGTCAGAATGGACGTTCTTGCGATGTGTATATCCGGAGAATCTCCTGACCATAGAACAGCTAGTTGCCGTCCAAGGGAGTTTTGCTGGAGAATATTGCCGAGTTGGGGTAGGGGTCAGAGCAGCCCAGATTCGTTGGGGTTGCTGCGCGCCCCTGTGATGGGCCGCCTTAAGTCCTGGAAGAACCAAGCCTTGTCGCTGTAGACGAGGGAAAGCTGCCGCGAAGCTATGTTGACGAGCTGAGGCGGACACGTGGCCATATTGGCGGCAAGTTTGGTCGGGCATAGCTTAGGATCAGGAAAATTCCATATCCCAAAGTGCCCCCAGCCAAACTTGCAATGTCCCCTCATAGACCAGCATCTGGCGAGCAACCACGATCATTTCCGCTCCGATCACCAAGGAAGCAGAAACCCCGAGGTAACCAACTTAAGAAAGGCTGGCGTAGCTGGCGAAACACCGTGGCAGCAACTTTTGTAAGCTCTAATGCCCTGTTATGCTATTATTTATTAAAAGGCTCTACAACCGGAATCCGGTCCGGGACTTTCGCAACAAATGTGTCGCTCACTGTAAAAGTGGTGCAGCTCCACACTAGAGGTTTACCCGCTTTGGAGTTACATTCCGTCACATCGCCCGCTACAAAACCAAGGAGACCCCAGATATTGCACTTTTGGAGCCGCTAAATCCTCACAGCAGCAGCAGCAATATATGGAAAAATGCAAATCAACCTCCAATATCCTAAATGAAGGAAATGAAGATTGTTTGCAATATAAAGCTTGTCCAGATACGCTTGACTATCACGCCACGGCTGCCTCGGCAGGCCTCGAAAAAAGATTTATCTAGGAAAACGAGATCTTTGTTAGCCTTTCGTCCCTTACTTAATAAAAAATGTTCCATCCTTTCGCCATTAATTATTCTCTTCTTTTACCCCGGCGCCATTTATTTGTTCATTCATTCCTTAGCATTATTTTTTCCAGGTAGTGTGGTCAGAGAACCTTTGCTCTCCTCTACATACTCTGACGTGCTTATTTATTATCGCAAATATGGCCCCTGTGCTAAAAGTCGAGTCGTGTGACGTGACAAGTCGCTTGAGTTAAAGTAAGTTTCAATTGAATTATGACTTTCAGTACAGGGGGCCAAATAGTGGAAATACAAGTTGAGTTTAGGCCCCTTTGCTGAAAGTCGTACTTCGATTAAAACGTCACTTTCTTTAACTCAAACGACTTGCCACGCCATACGACTCGACTTTCAGCACAGGGCCCTATGTTTCTTATTCGGTAATTAGGTACATAACCTCTGCTCATAGACGCCTGTGCTGAAAGTCGTATCATGTGAAGTTATAACTCAAGTCAAGTCGTTTTTCAATCGTATTACGACTTTTTCAGCACAGGAGCCACAAAACAGAAAATACTAATAAGTTGAGTTTATGATCCCTCCTGTACTGACACGTCATAATTCCACTAAAAACCGTCACTTTTTTCAATTGTCACGTCACACAACTCAACTCAGTCATCACACACAGCACAATCATAGCCCCCTGTGCTGAAAATCGAGTCGTGATTCGTGACAAGTCGTTTGGGCTGAAGAAATAATGACGTTTCAGTCCAAGTATGACTCTCACCATAGAGGCCTAGACCGAAACTTAGCAGTTCCACTCTAGGCATCTGTGCTGAAAATCGTAATTCGACGGAAGCTTCACGTTATTTAACTCACACGACCTGTCACGAATCACGACTCGACTTTCAGCACAGGGGTCATAGTCTAAGAAAAACTTTTCATCGTTTCTTTTTTTTTGTAACCAACTGTAAACTGAGGGTAAACAAAATAATAAAATAATATTAAAAAATAAAACAAAAAGGACGACATACACACACACACACAAGATTAAATAAAAATGAACGACAAAAGGAAGGGTAAAAACAACAAATATAGAGTAAAAACGCATCAACCCGAAACAAACAAACATACATATGTATACCATAACCGGGGGATGTGTTGTGTCTGTGTTCCCCTTTTCACCACAGGACACGAGTTTTTGTTGTTGTTGTTGTTATTGCTTTGAAGCTAACCTTTTTTTTTCTTGTTCGGGGTTAACTGAAAGGATATATCCTTGTAAAACCCCTAAGTCTTTCTTACAGAACAACAACACATACAAGTAAAGCGAAGTAAATGTGTAGAAAAATCGCAACTTGTATACTACTACTACTACAATATTATTACACGAATGAAGGGTGTTTTTGGTGGGATGAATTTTTTTTTGTTTTTTTTTTTTTGGTAAATTCTAACCTTTTAACCAATTCTCAACTACCGTTTTGTTGGTGGTGGTGGTGTTGTGCAAAAGGGATTGGGTTTGTAGCTGGTATATTTTACATATATAGAGATATAGATGTATATGTACATATATAGTAAAGGGCAAAAGGGATGTTTTGTGTTTTTTACGGATATGTTAAAAAGGACGAGAATAAGTGTGCTTGTGTGTGTGTATAGTAGAGATAAATTAGTATAGAAGAGAAATAATGCATATGTATATGTATATAATTTATAGTGGCTTCTCTAAACACGAGGGAAAATCAACCCCCCCGTAAATATATACATATATAAATGAATATTGTTACACATTACACAAAAATATGACGTAGAGTATTTTTTATTGTTTTTAACTCGATCGGTTGAAACGTTTCTTGCAAAAGAGGGAAAAATTCAGTTTCAGTTACTGTATGTAAAGTGTACGGTGCGCAGATAGGGTTGTTGGTTCGGTGTGTGTATGTGTAATTCCATGCATACTTACATACATATACATATATGTACATAAAATGTAAATATAATATAAAAATTATTTTTGGGGGTAGTTTTATACGAACCCTTAATTTTTTTTTTGGATTTACAAAAAAATAATAAAATAAAATTCATGTTATAAGGGAGCAATGTTTTTTTGTTTTTTTTTTTTGTTTAATAAAATGTGTTAAAAGGCGCAGATGCGCGTTGTGCTTAATTGTGAGATGGTTTTAGTTTATCACTTTAATTATATTATTAATATTTCTGAATTTTAAAAAAAGTGTTTTTTGGAAGAAGGATTTTTGAAAAAAAAAAAAATAAATAAATAAAAAAACTTTGCACGGCGTACGCGCGGTGGTGTTTTTATTATATTATTTCCGGTAAATGTGTGTTATTTGTACTTTTTTTTTTTGAACATACTCTCTGTGTATTGTTGTTGTAATAATATAAATATGAATGACGATGCGGTTTACCCCCTGAACAAACAAAAATAGAGCGCAAACTTTTTAGTATGAAAGAACGTCATATATCCAACCCTCACAAAAATCCCTTAAAAAAGAAATTATTATCGTGTACACAGTAAATATACACGGGGGGGGGGGGTATTTTTTATAAAAGGATATAGGGAAAAAGCAAGTGTGTGTATGTTTGCAAAAATATTATATATGCTATTTTTATTTTATTTATTTTTGTGGAGTTTGTATTTTTTTTTGTTTTTTTTGTTGGTTTGGATGAGTGTGAATTTCCACAATAATTTTGGTAGTTGGCTTTTTTGTGTGTTGTTGAGATTGCACCCTTGTGTTTTAAAGGATACTCTAAAAGGATGTTTTAGAAGATCTGTTTTAATTTAATTTAATTTATATATATATATATACATATAGAGAATCAAAGTAAGATTTGGAGAAAAATAACAGGATATGCGCCTATATACATATATTTTTCAACCCCTATAAAGAAAAAAGAAACATGACAAACAAATAACAACAACAACAACTTTACATGCAGAATGGAGCACACCAACCACCAAAAACAACCTTCTTTTTTTCCTTTTTGTATATATGCACATTTTTTGTATGCTTCTATATAGTTAATACCCACCACCAATGTTTTATATTTTTTAGTATTTTTTTTTTTTTTTGTTATTTCCTTTCTTCCTTTTTTCCTCCGATGGGTTTTTACCACTCATGTTGGGGTTGATGTGTGATTGTGTATGTATATAGATAATAATATGGTGAAAGTTGGGGTTATTTTTGGTGAATGTATATTATATATGTATATATGTGTGTTTTAATGGGGTGATTTGTGCAAAAGATACAAGGAGAAAATTCACCAAAACGTGTGTTTCGTTTGGCTGTCCTCCCCCCGCCGCCGCCGCTGCCGTGCCGTGTTTCTTTCTACTAGCTTATCCTTATTTCATGATGAGATGGTGTGTGTGTGTGTGTGTGTGGTGGTGTATCGTTTTCGTTTGCTCTACTATACTTACTAGAGGTGGTGATTGTGATATCGCTCGCATGAAGACACGACACGGTGTGACGAGAAAAAGTATATTTAAATTTTTTTTTTGTTTAATATAAAAAAAAAAAAACAAAAAAAATATAGTAATAATAATAATAATAATAATAGAGTTAACAAACACATACACAAAAAAAAATTAATAAATAAATAAATTATTTAGAAAAAAACAAACATAATAATTAATAAACGGGAAAGTAAAATATAAATAAATATGATTTTTTTTTAAAGTAAAATAATAATAATAATAATAACAGCACAAAACTGGATATATTATAAATAAAACTTCATGGTTTTGTTTTTTTTTTTTTTTTGTGGAAAAAATTGCAATTTTTTAATAATAATACCACAACAACAAAACACAAAAAAAAATTACGAATAAGAAATTCTTAGTGTTTTTTAACTATATTTCTTAAAAGCAAAATAATAATAATAATAATTTACAACTTAACGTTCGTTCTGTTTTTTAAAATATAGTTTAAAAATTATTTATAAATAAAGTAGAAAAAAAAACGAAAGTATAAAGAAAAATAAAAAAAAAAATAAATAAATAATAATAATAAAAATAAAAAATAAAAAAAAAATATGTGTGAAGTTTCATACCTTATTTATTTTTTTTTTTTTAATGAATCAAAGGCATAACGCAGAAGTGATACATTATTACATTATATATATATATATTAATATTTTTTTTTCTCTCCTTAATTTTATATATATATATATATATATATATATATATATATATATATATATATATATTTATATTTATATATCCTTCTAATAAATGTGCGATATGCTCCTATGTTATCCTAATATACAACAACAACTAAACGGAAAATTGAAGAAAAAAAATATATATCCTATATATATTTATATATATATCCTTAAAAAAACGTGACAGCGCTATTTTCATGAGAATATACTATTAATATAATCTACTATTAATATAATATATACTATTCATACAATATAAAAATATAACTTAAATAAATCAGGGATGCAAGGGATGGAGAGAGAGAAAATGTAGAAGGATATAAAATAAAAAAAACCAACTAAAAAATACTTATTTAGTAAAAATTATAACAAGTTGTCTTTTGTTTGTTGTTCTTGAATAATAATAATAATAATAAAAATAATAATAATAATAAAACAAAAATAATAAAAATAATAATAAAGTACTTAAAAAAAACAAAATATATATATATATATATATAAAAATAAAAAGGATCCATTCAATTCATGCATGTATATATTATGGTGATATACCCTTTTCCTCCTCCTATTATAAAAATGTAGTAATCTGTGTCCCTTTTCTCACCCATTTACAAATTAAAAATATATCCTCCCCCCCCCCTGAATCTCCGTAGTTAGTTTAGTCTTGTGTTTTATTTTTCGCAAAAAAAAGAAGGCGAAGAAAAAAATTAAAACAAAAACAAGGTTTTTCCCTTTTTTTTGAAATATTATTTATTTATTTTATTTACTAATTCATAGTTTCTCTTATTTCCGCGATAATATTTATGACGCTTTTTCATATTTATGACGCTTTTGTCATATTTATGACGCTTATTTTATTATATATTTTTAAATTATTTTTAACCAAAAATACTATTTTGAATTTATTTATTTTTTTATTTTTTTTATAATATTATATATTTGCGTGTATATATATATATATATATATATATATATATATATATATATGTATATATATAAATATATGTACCCATATAATTTTTTTTGCACGGGATTCACCCCCAAAAATAAAATAAGAATAAAACAAAAAATATACACTTTCAACAAAACAAGGCACTATCAGCAGTCGGTTTCAGGTTTTCAGTATCATTACATAGTTTTATCAGTGTATGTGTGTGTTGTTGTGCAAATTGCTTTATGTTATTTTAGTTTATTTTATTTTTCACAAAAAAAAAAAAATAAATAAATAAATAAAAAATAAAGCTTAGTAAAAAAAACAAAATTACATATTATTTTTGGTTTGTTTAAAAAAAACAGACGTATAGGAAGGAAACAAAAAAAAAAAAAAAAAAAAATATATATATATATATATATATATATATACATATATATTAATATATACTTATTTATTTAAATAAAGAAGCAAAAAAAATATGATAAGAACTTTTTAAATAAAAAACAATATATATCTATATATAATTATTAAAACAATTTTTAACAAGTAAAAAACAAAACAAAACGATAGAAATTAATAAAAAAAACAAATAAATAAATAATAATAATAATAATAAACTGTGGTATCCACACAAGAATTTATAATAATAATAATAAATGTGCAATTTTTTTATATATATAATAAATAAATATATAAATATATATATAAATATAAAAAAAAAACAATATAGTCGTGATGTGTGATGTCCCTTTTAAAAAAGAAAATTACAACAAACACAGAATAAGTTATTATTAAAACAAAAAATAAAAAAAAAGGAGAAGGAGAGTGAAGTGTGTACATATATATTATTATAAAAAAAAAACAACAACAAAAATAAAATTAAAAAATATTTTTAAAATTATATTAAATGGAGAAAAAAGTAAAGTAAAAAAAAAAAACAAACATAAATGCACAGTAGTAAAAAAAAAAGTCTGAAAGTTTCGTAATTTATACGGTTTGTTTTATTAGTGTGTGATTTTCTCCGTTTTTTTTTTGTTTGTTTTATTTTTCCTTTATATATACAAAAAAAAAAAATGAAATAAATTAAGGAAAATAATAATAATAATAAATATAAAAAAAAAATTTAAATAAAACACACACACACACACAGAAATTTAAAAGTGTAACAAAAAAGTTATTATTTATGCATATGCATATTCATAGAGATATACTCAAGCCTAAAGATATGCAATCAGGATAATAGATATAGTATATTTCGTGTGTATATTTTACCAAAAAAATATTTAAAATTTGTTTTTTTTTTGTTGTTTTTTTTTTTTTTGATTTTGGATGAAGCAGAAAATAAAGTGGGTGAAAAAAGAAATAATGGAATTATTAAATAACAACAACAACAACAAACACGAAAAGATTAATAATTTAATGGTGAGAGATATTATTACTATATATACCTATATCCTATATATATATATTTTTTTTTTGTTGATTATTATTAATATTTTTTTTTTAATTTGATAATAATTTTTAATTTTTTAATTTTATTTCGTTTAATGTACGATTGTGGATTTTAAACCAAAAAATAAAAAAATTTAGTAGGGGAAAAAAACAGAATAAATTTTTTTTTTGTTAATATATTTTATAACAAAAATTATATCTCTGTATATTATGCGCCCTTTTTTACCCTATTATATTTTCATATCATAAACATATTCTTATAGGCTGGACTCTCTCTCTCTATACATAATAACATTTACAACAACTACCTACAACAACAACAACAAGAGTAGAGTGATTTTCCATTTTTTTATACTTATATATATATATATATATATATATATATATATATATATATATATATATATATATATATATATATATATTTTTTTTTTTTTTTTAACAACAAGATAACGAAGTTTTTAGTACAGGAAATTATCATCATCCCCCTTAGCCTCTTTAACCCCCTGCTGAAAGAAACCCCACCAAACCCTCACTACTACAAAACACAACCCTTACTCTATTATATATCCTATCTATACTATCATTCACTATACAAAATTCAAATTCATTCACACTCAAACATTTACTCCATATTATTAAAAAAAAAACTTCTTGCCGATTATATATATGTATTGGTATATAGAGTATTTTTATTGCGCAAGTTGGATTATGCGCAAAACGTTTTGTACCCTTATAGAATAAATATAACACCAAAAATAAATAATAATAAAAAAAAAATATAACATAGAGAAGAAAAAATATGCTACTGTAGACGCGTGTATATACATATATATATGCATATATCATAGAATGCATATATTATGTATGTAGAAAGGTAGGCTTTTAACAAAAAAAAAAAAAAAAATTTAGTCTTTTCTCTTTAAAAAAAACACGAAGGATACAAAACCAGTTTTTAATTTTTTTTTTTTTTTTTTTTTAGTTTTTTTTAACTAGATATATTAATGCTAGGTGTTTTTATGTTTAATGACAAGAGAATGAAAGGTATAGCTTTATACAGATAATAATTGCTTTATTTTTATGACATTTTTTATTGCCCTTTTATTACCTTTTAATTACTACCACTTAGGTTAGGTTAGATATGGCTGAGCTGTTGTTTTGAGCTAATACACTTAGGCCAAAGGATAGGCCCATTGTGATGCCATAGTGATCCCACTTTAAACCTGATTTTCAAGTATCGTTTCTTCGCTAAACCATCTCGAGGAAGTAATAAATCTTCTAAGTTGAGGGATCCCAATCTTGCCGATCTCTGCAAGCGTGCTTAGAAAGGGCTCACCAAATGAGGTTAGTCTCCTTCTGCTTAGGGCTGGGCAGTAACAGAGGAGATGAAGTACACTTTCCTCCTCGTCCGGATTCTTACAGCTTCTGCAAAAATCGTACGTCTCGTAAGACCTAAGCGGGTCGCATGCGTCCCTATCAGACAGTGTCCGGTCAACACTCCCACTATAGCTGAGAGATCTTGTCTACAGAGGTGGTCCGCCTGAGATCATGAGAGGGCCAGGTTAATTTGGTCATGGCGCATTTATTAAGATCTCTCCAATGCTTTTCTGCTTGTTGCATTTTGTGCTGTTTGCATTAGAGTTTAAAAGTAGCCCAAAGCATACCAACTCTTTTCTTTCCTAGAAGGAGAGTAGCGGTCGTCCCTTTCCTAGCCAGTTCGTTAGCTTTACTTACTACCACTTACCCGAGTAAAAATAAATTATGTCCTTACAGCGGGCGTGATTGTTATAGCCCTCGGCCATATGCTGGGAATCAGAAGGCCCGTTGCAGGACAGTGCGGCCATACAGGGGGCAACTGACGTTCTTGCAGTACCAATAACGGCCATACGACGGTGGTACAGCGGCCATATGATTGCTATTAATGGCATACGACGGTGGTACAACGGACGAGTACCAAAAGTGATTGAAACATAATCCTTGGCCATTTGAAGGGCATCTACTATTTCGGAACAAATCTCGGGATTTTTATCGTCCAATCCTGAGTGTGAAATCATCGTTGCGGGTGATTTCAATGTTCACAATGTAAACTGGCTGACTTACTCAAATGGCACCAGTGCTTCTGGCAAGGACGTAGAGCTCTTTGCAGACACCAATAATTTACATCAAATTGTGGATCATCCCACGAGAGTCCCTGATATTGCTGATCAAGGAACCTATCTCCTTGATCTTTTCCTTACTTCTCAACCAGCGCGGTACTCCGTCGAAGTTGATTCACCTCTCGGCAATTCGAACCACTGCTTAGTTAGCGCTAGTTACCCATTCAAATTTCCCACCCCCCCCCCCCCCAAACCAGTTAAAAGAACTGTATGGCATTATGGGAAGGCCAATTGGCTGGGGCTTATTAATTTTTTCCATTCTACTGACTGGAACCTGTGTTTCCGAAACAAAAACGTCAACGCTGCCGCTATCCGTATCTCTAGGATCATACAGGCAGGAATGCATTTGTTCATTCCTCATACAACTAAATCTGTGAAGGCTAGGCCCAACAGATGGTTTAATCAGGAGTGCATGAATGCAATCAGAAATAAAGAAGCCGCCTTTCGAGCTTACAAGAGCTCCCCGAGTGAATCGCTCCGTGTAGAGTATATAAAACTAAGAAATTCCTGCAAAGTCACCATCAGGAATGTCAAGAATTCATTTGACAATAAATTGAGAAGTAAACTCCTTAATGCAACCTCTGGTAGCAAGAACTTCTGGTCCTTGGTAAGCTCCATTAAGAAGAATTTCACTTCATCCACAACTCCTTCATTCATCCACGATGAGAAGGTGATAACAGACAGAAAATCCAAGGCCGATTTATTAGCATCTCTGTTTGCTGCCAATTCTTTTTTACCCCAAACTGATATGCTACCCCCGGTTCTCGAGCACAGCGCTCATTTAATGGACAAGGTTTTCTTCAGAACTCGCGAGGTGTACGGGTGCCTCAAGGTCAATAAATTCACTGGACCCGATAACATACCCCCTGTCGTCTTAAAACAATGCGCGTCACCTTTGGCTAAACCTCTGCGCAAACTTTTTGCTCTATCATACTCCTCCGGAGTTTACCCAGTCTCCTGGAAACTTGCCCATGTTCAGCCAATACCGAAAAAAGGTGACTCCAGCGATCCCTCCAACTACCGTCCAATAGCAATTACTTCTATTCTCTCCAAAACCATGGAGACGATAATTAACAAAAAGCTAATGGGATATCTAGAATCCAACCAACTTATCAACGACAAACAATACGGCTTCCGACAATAAAGATCCACTGGTGATCTTTTAGTTTGTCTTACAGAACACCTCAACCGAAGTTTGCATGGATCTGGTGAATCTAGTTTGGTTGCTTTGGATATCTCCAAGGCTTTTGATAAGAGTATGGCACTCAGCGTTGTTAGCTAAACTCACAGCTATTGGAATTGACTCGCTTCTCTATAAGTGGGTTGAGAGTTTCCTTTCCGGCCGTTCAATTAAGGTAGTATTGGATGGCGTCAAATCTGAATCTCACCCCATCTCTGCGGGGGCCCCCCAGGGTTCAATTTTATCACCGGCCCTATTTCTCATCTTTATAAATGACCTACTTTCAATCCCCTCCAACCCACTTCTCAGCTTCGCTGACGACGGTACTTTACGTTACTCGTACTGCTACGATACAAGACAGACTCATGCCAGATCCTGTCTTGATGATCGGGAACTTATGTCCATCTCTATTAATAACGACATTGAACTCATTCTAGAGTGGGGAAAGAAGAATCGTGTTGAACTCAACACCGCCAAAACCAAGTACTGTCTTATTACAAAGAAAAAGATCAACAGCTTTCCATCCTTGAAAGTGGACAAAGTTGAACTAACGGCCGATCCCTCCCTACACATCTTAGGCGTGACATTAGCCAAAGACTTGCGATGGAATGACCACATATTCCAAATCGCAAAACAAGGATCCCAGTGCTTGGGATTTCTTAAGAGGTGGAAGTTCCTCCTCCAGCCATCGGCCCGTGCTGTTGTTTATAAATCCTACATTCGGCCGCTTCTCGAATACAACTCCCTCGTTTGGGGCGGCGCTCCAATAACCACCTTAGCATGGTTAGATAAGGTCCAAAAAAGGGCCCTTAAGTTAATTAATGACGATACCGCTTGCTCCACCATCGACCCCCTGAGCCACCGTACGAATGTAGCAGCACTGACAAAATTTTATCGCTATTATCATAGTGACTGTTCCTCCGAAATAAACGCTCTCCTACCTCCACGGCAATCTTATCCCCGCAACACCAGATTAGCCCACTCATCTCATTCCCTCCACCTGCAACTCCCCCTTTCACGCACTCAACAAGATATGAATTCGTTTGTGCATAGAATAACTCGACTCTGGAATAATCTCTCGCAGTCAGTATTTCCGAGCTCATACAACATCCAAGAGTTCAAACGCAGGGTTCATCACCACCTTCTTCAATACCCCCCCCCCCCCCACCGTACCTTTATAAACCCCCCCCCCCTCCCCCGTACTAAGCTTACTGCTAGACATTGCACCATGACGTGACAAATGACATGACGGACTAGTAGTACAAAGGGTGACTCCTGAGCTTAGCACTGCCACATAAAAAAAAAATCACAAGGCTCAAGTCGCCATAAAATAAATTCAACAATACATTTGGTACAGATTCTTTTTTGGCCCCAGTTTTCCTGTGAAATCCCCGTGTGCACAGCTTAGTTCTTGGCCATTTAAATCTTTTGGTCAAGTTTGGCCGTCGTAAGGCCCTATGCTTGCTCCCATCAAAAATGCGTAAAAGATCTACGACCGTCATATCCCCCTTAAAAAGCCAAGCGGCCGTGATTCGCCCGCCATATGCCCATTTTTACTCGGGTAATTATATTCATAAACATAAATTGAATTGAGCCGGGATTTACACAAGGCAGTACATTTATCCCTTACACTATGGTAAATTGTACTGAGGCCTAAACATTTTTTTGTAAACGTCCCGCGGTTCAAAAATAATATTCCTACTGGTATATAAGCGTATTATCGAGATAAAAGAGGCGCGAGGTGTGATTGCAAATATGTAATGGTAATGGTTTCTTTTCTCTTATTTCTTTTGGAGCCAGAAAAGTTTTCAATATGAAAAGAGGCTAGGTATGATTGTAAAATATATAAATATACATCGTGGAGGTACAGGTTTCTTACTTTATTATTACTAACGCTTACTCTGCAATAGTGATTAGTGAAATCATGCAAGAATGCGTAAATAAAATTGCCAGCTGGGAAGCACAGGATGCGGTGTGACAGTCAATCCGGGAAAAATGAGGTGATGCTTTTTACAGGGAAAATGAATATTCCCCCCCCCCCCCGATTGGAGGGGCATATTCTCACCTTATTCTCCCTCCAGAGAGAAATTTCTGGGTCTAATACTGGATCCTAAACTCAACTGGAAGACGAACATCGACGAAAGGGTAAAGAAAGCCTGTATAGACTTCTTCGCATGTAAAAAGACTTTTGGCAAAAGATTGGGTCTCAAACCAAAGATGGTCCTGAAAAAGCTCTCGACGTTCTCTTGCACTTATTTCCTTGATCTTCACATCAAGCATCTCGTGTAGTGCCCTAAAACTGAGGGAATCAGGGGCCTGGACCTCAAAACCCTATGGACATAACAATATTGACCTTTAGGAGGGACTTCTCCGTCAAACTTCCCTCAAGAAGAATGGAGAAACGGAGATGTCCTGCGAAAGTTCGATGTACGAATATTCACTGATGGCTCCAAAACGTCAGAGGGCGTCGGAGCAGGGGTTTATCTAGAGACCACTAATAGTTAACTGTCCTGGCACCTCCCGGTGTACGCTAGTGTCTTTCAAGCTGAAGTGCTGGCGATCCTGAAGGCCTGCCAGACAATGAGTTTAGAGTCCACACAAGGATGTAGTGTTGGAATTTTCATAGACAGCCAACCCTCTATAAAAGCTCTGGATTTGGTAATGATGCTCTCAAAGTTTAGTGGTGTAGAGTTGAGCTAGACAAGCTTGGTAGAAAGCACAACGTAACTCTCGTCTGAGTTCCCGGTCATAGGAACATAGAAGGGAACGAGAAATGCAAGTACCTAGCCAAGCAGGGAGTCTCTCTCTCCGGAGCTTGGAGACCGAGATGGTTAGCAGCCCAATTGGTAGAGTCAAAAATGCAATTTTCTATTAGTAAATGGTACAATGACTCTCTGAAGAAGAGTCGAGAAGATGTGGTCGTTTCCAACAGCCTTGAAAAGGTTTAAGGTGCCCAATGGTTCATTCTATCTTACCCGCAGGGAAAATCCTGTTCGTCAGGCCTTTATTCCTATTGCAGGACCGTGGTGGGCAAGTACTACCTCCGATCCAGTGTTAGGTTTTAAGGCCAATCAACAGTTGGTTACTTAATACCTTACTAAATAGCTCCATGGTATCCCTGGTGTTCTATGTAAAGAACCTTTCAGGAGTCGTTTCAGCGACACAATGCCATTGAAGTGATCCTTACACAAGAATTTGTGTAACCTCGTAGAGTCTGGAAGCTTGTCTATTTCTTCGCCACCCATTAAAACTGCGATACAACAGCAATATTTCGTCTCTAGAAATTTATGGCCAAATGAGTTGTGTACCCTTTCACTACCCATGATATTCTGTTGAAATCCCACCCAGAACTTAGGTAGGCACTCGCATTAATCTACCATAAACTTGAGATAAACCATGGCTAGGTCAGATTCGGTCTTATCAACACTGAGCTCGATAACATACATAGATGTTAAATGCGCTTGACTACTATCCCAAAGGTCTATGGTTCGATTCTACGCTATGCACTATGATTTTTCCGTCGGGGGGGGGGGGCTACCAACCCTCGAGTTTTAACAGTAACATGACACAATTGAATGCCATGTCCTTATGATTTTGTTGTTGGTTGTGCATCAGCTCTTGTCTTCCTTGCATCCTTTTTAAAAATACTCCACTTCTTTGCTAACATATATTTCCTTATATATACATATATATGTATATAAGTATGTATACGAGAATTAAAGTAATTTCCCCATCTTAAAAATGTAAATCCTTAAATAAAGTGGAAAAGAAACTTTGAGAAATAATCCAGCTGCAAAAAAAAAAGCATAAGAGTTACGCTAAACCTGGAAAATCATAAAGAGGCACAAGAATATTAAGTTTCCTTATTAAAAGTTAAAAGCTTTTTTATATGTATGTGTGTGTGTGTGTGTGTGTGTGTGTGTGTGTGTGTGTGTGTGTGTCTGTGTCGTAGTCTATACATTAAAACGCAAACACACAAAAGCATTTATTGCACTGTATATATTAGGATAAGGATATTTTGTACGGAAAAGGGTACAAAATAGGAAAATAAGGACGCGAATTATCAACTGACATGCTGGTACAATAATTGTTTATATTTATTATTGACGAGACTTTTTGCTTGTAATTATTTCCGGCATGTAATGTCTAGGTACACAGGCTGCAATTATTCGAAAGGAGAATAACATATCATCGGCATGTTCTGGACAATAGTTTTAAGTTTTAAGTCCGTTCACCTTCGGTCCTTGATCGCTTTATAATTGCTTAGTAGAAATTCGCAAAATAAAGGATTGAAAGGATTAAAAAAAAGTTGATTGTCATTCTGTGGAGGGTTAGTGTCTGTCAGTGGCAGATACAAGGGGGTGGGGGTGTTGGGAAATGAGGAACATTTTAGAGTTTCCATAACTCTGCAAGCTATTAGACTACCACATTCCCATACAGTTAGAGTTTGGGCAGGACTTATGCGAGGCAGTACACTTCTCCCTTACACGACGGTTAATTGTGCTGCCTAAATTAAAATGTCCTATTACTCTTGATATGAGGGTACAAACCTGCACTATCAACCACCCAAACCCACGAATCTCAAGGCAAACATTCATTTTAACCCTTTTAGTCCATTTGTTGCATTGTTGAAACAATTTTTGTATAAATTGGTACCGATGGGGTTAAATAGATCATATCATATTACAATCAAAGCTATAATATTGGTGTTGGCGAATTAAATTCAAAAGGTCAAAAAATCAGTTTTGCATATTATGTATCTCTTAAACGTTAAGTCAAAATTGGTAGGTTATGGGATTATTCCCGTACGACTTGGCACTCATGAGATATCGCCGTTTTAAAAATATGTAAATAAAATACTGATATGTCCTCAAAGGTGTCCCTAATAAGTCATCCCGCCAGCTTAACCGTATAATAATAGGGTGCTAAAGTTTCGCTTAGATCTGGTATACGTTGTTCACAGGGGCGGCGCTTTCATAGGTGCAAATAGTGCACTTGCACCGGGCGCAATTTCAGAAATTAAGATTTAAAAAAAAAAAAACTTAGAGACCTTCGAATAAAAATTTAAAAAGTGTATTGAAGGAACTGCACAGAGTGTCTTTTGCAAGATGCGGCCAATCCAATTCCATTTCGTTCCCCTGATTTCGTTGTCTATCCTTTTTGGGCTAGGACGGTGCCATTGCTCTTGATTTGTATTAGTAGTAATTCATACTTAGTCTAGGATCAATAATAGCCCTAATTCGGCGAGAAAACCCTGGATCGCTTCTGTTCTGAAGCTGTTGAAAACTCCTTCTATGTCCGGGTAAACTGTTAAGGTGGACTATTTTTATTCTATGCAAGATTCTACAGTAGGAACTAATATACATATGCAGTGCAGTGACCACCTATTATCCCTTGAAATAAGAAAACTTGGATAACGACATAATGCCGTCTATTATGGAGATTCGAGTGTATAGTATTCTAGATTTTCGGAGCCCAGGATTATGCTAGTTAGGGAAGTGCAGCTAACACCGAAAAGCATCACGGGAGAGTTTTATGAAGAACTCAAGCAAACTCGGCGCAAAAGCGAAATCGGGAAGCAAATCCTGATTGGACAAAGGCAGAGGCGCGCTTTCATACTTGCAATTGGTACATTTGCACCGGGCGCAATTTCAGAAAAAAATTGTGAAAAAGTGTACCCATGCTTTCATTTTTATGTCACCGGAACTCCACAGAGTGTCTTTTTCCATTGTCCGTTACTTCTATCAAAAAATGAACAGCTGATGAGGGCGCATACGCATACTGCAGCGGGCGCAAAAAAGCCAAACGTCGGCCCTGCTTGTTCACCAGGTAGTCTGGTACTGCGTTGCAGACTTTGTTGTCTGGTAAGGGGGATCACTTGTTTTTGGGAGGCATAGCCAGGCCCGCCACATCACCTTGCGTGGTCTGGGGCTAAAATTTGTTGGGGAGGCCCCTTCAGGATATTTAAATCCCCAAAAAATATTTGACTAACCAAATTTGTGGTAAAAATAAGTTCCTTCAGAACATTGAACATAGATACTGACAGGTCGGTTCTTCATTCGCGAATGAACCTAAAGTTACTTAGTGTAGCCTAGAATGGAACAGGTGTTATGTAGACAGCCCCGTGTGCTTAACTCTGGGGTTCAGAACTCATTTGGCAGCATCAATCCAGAAGCGCTATCCCAGGCCCGAAAAAAAATCGAAGCGCTACTAAGAGTAGCAAATTTGGGGCGCGGTTAATATGCTCCGATTGGGGCATTAAGGAATTGTGAAGAAAACGTACAAACGTGTAGACGGGTTCTCGTGCGATGCGTGGGTCAAGCAGCATATTGTATGCGGTTGGTACTTAGTTGGGGGACAGCTTGGTAAAACTGATGGCGACACTTGCGTTTATAGAAGAGTGAAAAAGCAATTGCAAAAGATAAATAAAAAATTAAAAATATTTAAAAATTATCGAAGAGTATATATGTATGTATGAGTCACGTTGATATTATCAATAGAACGAGAGCTGGCAGAAAATATAGATTATGATGATGTGTCATCACCGACTTTGCGTAAATGGAAACAAGACAAATAGTGTCTATTCTATAAATGCGATGAATAGAAGAATCCATATCTATACACAAACATAACATATACTGTGCTGCGTGCTTGCGTTTCAGGTTATACATTTCTGTTGCTTGAAAATTAGAACGCAGGGATATGGCGGTTTTGACTTTTTGGGGTTTCAAGTTAAGGCCCCCATACACGGTCAAATTGGATGTACAACCAGAATTTCATCAACCCCATAAGCGCAACGAGTTTTGATCGGCCGACCGGCCCACAATCGATAGTTTTGGTTGTACATCAGCCCTTCGATGTACATCCAATTTGACCGTGTATGGGGGCCTTTAGTTTCGGGGCGTCTAGATGATTAGTACGCAGTGATATGGCGCCGTATGTCCCATGAGGGATTGAGCTTAACGAAGAAAGAAGAAGATATTTCCACTTTCTGGGCTGCAGTCTATTCGCGAGCCCCCTCCCCCCCCTGGTTGGGGCCCGGGGCAAATCGTCCCAGTTGCTCCCATTTGTGGCGGGTGTGGGCATATCACTCCGCTTTCTCAAGCTAACCGTGGCGGTTGTGGTAAACTCATATAACATATAAGAGTTCAACCGTTGTTGGCTCATTGCCTTCTCTAGGATACCCTTAACCTATCATATTCTTTTTATATCTTCGAGCTAAGCTTGCTACTAGACATTGCACCATGGCATGAACTACATGACGGACTGATAGTATAAAGGATTATACCTAAGCTTAGGCTTTCACACATAAAAAATCGTGCCTTATATACGACAACAGTCTTTCAATAGAATCCTTTGCAGGAATGCTATATCCTGGATATATTTGAAAAATTATTCCAGTGAGTGAGGCTATCCCTACTATCTTCTGTGATAAAGGTGTTTACGGAAAAAGAAACTTGAATGATTCAATTTAGAAGATATATCGAGCTTCTAAGATCGAGAAAAATTTGAATATTCTTCACTTTGGGGTCGTCCATAAATTACGTGAGGCGATTTTTGGGATTTTTCGACCCCCCTCCCCTCTCCCTTGGTGAGATGTCGTGAGATTTGGTTCGACCCCCTCCCCCTCCCCCTAATATCACGTGAGATTTTTCAGATTGTAAAAAATCTCTAGTATTTAACACTAAGAATAAGTATTTACGGACGTAAACACAACATTTAATTAAAGATATCTGATAATTCGAACTCCTACTTGCCCTGCTTGTATTGGACACACAATGATCAAAACGAATGAATTTCATTACGCTACAATTCGGCGAGGGTCCTTTCTGTAGTTATATATTCTAATGATCTTTTCGCGGGTCAGCATTCGTCGATTCGCGCGTTTGGTTGGCCGGTGGCGGGTAAACAATCGAGGGACTACTATATGATACTTTCTGGCGTCACCATAAAAATGTTTGTGTACGCTTTAGCCATATCTTTAGCCCCTTTCACATACAGGTCGACGGCAAGCCGTGGCCTGAAATGAATGAACAGCCTGCTATGCTAAACTGTCGTCTTCGCCAGTGTGTCTGTAGGGAGTCATGACGTCACCTGCATTACACGGCCTTTCAGACGGATACCTGAAGTCCTCATCGCTCAGTCAGACTGAGTATTGTGTGGCCTTCATCAGGCCGTGCCTGCCGACATGGCCTGCCGGCGGCCTGTAAGTAAAAGGAGTTCTTTAGTGAAAAAACATGATTTACTTAATTTCACCCAGTTTTCTACCAAATTTACACTGTTTCTTGAGGAAAAAAAATTACGTGATATTTGGCGAGACCCTCCCTCTCCCCTACGTGAGATTTGGTGAGATACGGCTCGACACCCTCCCCCCCCCCCCTAAAAGCCTCACGTAATTTATGGGCGACCCCTTTTTAGCGTTTTAGTTCTTTTTTTGTGAGTTATATCATAGGGAACCATCTCCAGAATAAAATTTGATTTCACCCCCCCCCCCCCCCCCTAAGAATTGCTTCTGGATCCGCCCCTGTGTCTGTGCTAATGCCAATATTTTTATTATTAACGAGACTTTTTGCTTGTAATTATTTCCGGCATGTAACTTCCTAGGTACAGGCTGCATTTATTCGAAAGGATAATAACATATCATCGGCATGTTCTGGACAATAGTTTTAAATTTAAGTCCGTTCACCTTCGGTCCTTGATCGCTTTATAATTGCTTAGTAGAAATTCGCAAAATAAAGGACTGAAAGGATTAAAAAAAAGTTGATTGTCATTCTGTGGAGGGTTGGCGTCTGTGCTAATGCCAATATTTTTCTTAATTACCCCGTTTATGACTAGGTCGAAAAGTTGAGTCGAAATTCAGTTGAAATTTCAACCACCGTATATAATATTGAGTTAAGTTCACTTTGGATTGAAATAGAGTTGAATTGCAATTCTTGTAACAGAAAAAAAAAAAATCGAACACAAAACTAACGCCGAATGCGGACTTCACGGATAGTAAACAAACAAGACAAATGTCACTTTAACCCAATTTCAACTCAACTTGCGTATATGAGGTGAATTATAACTCGATCCAGATAGGAGAGGTGAGTTGGGTTGAGTGGACCCAGTTTCAACTCGATATCCGTTTATGACTGGGTTGAACCCGAGTTGAACCTGGCTTGAACCCGGGTTGAACCTGGGTTGAACCTAGTCAAAAACGGGGTAAATATCAAAACCATTTTTTTTGTTTTTTTTGGATTGGGGTGTGTAGAGCTCAAATTATTTTATTTTGTAGAAAGGTTTGGTTGAGTGAAAGTCGACTCGGAGGTTGAGTGAAAGTCAGGAAATTAGTTTGAGCCCCCCTCCCCCCCCCCCCCTGAACCAGGTAAAAATGTGGCTTTAGGTATATATGAAAAAATATTGCTTTCAGTGTTACCAGATTTATTTAAGTATAAAAAAAATTAGATATACCATAGGGATAGACCAAATAGAATTATTACATAAAAAAAAATATCCCGATGGATTTAGAAAAGGAGTAATTCGGTGTCGTTGTTGTTTTTATTTTAGTCCTTCTTAAGGTCATTAAGTAAATGTAGCCGGCACAGGATTGTGGTAGCGCTGATATTGTTCATGCGTGTGCGCGCTCGGTCGGTCGGCAGCAGTAGCAGCATTATACCATGCATGAAATAGAAGGGATATGGTACAAGAGAATTGGTGGGGGGGATGGGTGTGTGTATAAAAGGTTCAAAGGCCGAATAACAATGTTTAAAAAAAAGGAAACACAACAAAAAAAAAATTATGTTCGTCCTTTTTTTTTGTACGTCATATGTTTTCTTCAGCTCGAGTGAATTTCTTTTTTTTTTACATCAGTATTTGATAAACTCTCTCACCATTACACTGTACTTTAGTGTTTAGTGGGGCGGAAATGTATAAAAGTAACCCTCTCTCTCTCTCCCTTTTCCGTTGGGGTTTTCCTCCCTTGTATTTATTTATTATTATTTTTTTTTGTTCTTTCTCTTCTTCTTCATCATCATCATCATCATCTTCTTCTTCTTAGCCGTTTTCGGTGTGTTTTCTTCAATACTAAATGCAAAAATATTTTGAATGTATTTTTGTATGTATGTGTAAAAATATGTTTGGTTTTTGTGTATTTATATGTATATATGTATGTTTGTATATGGTCGCCTACCTAGAGAAGTGGTTGGTGGTGGTGCTGATATAGAATGGCGGGTCTTTTGACACTTGTGTACTTTTATTGCATGTACGATGTCAAACAGTTGCAAATATAGTATGAAGGGCTCTGGCTTGTTGGAGTTGGTTGGTGGGACGGGAAGGGGGGGGGGGGTTAGATTTGGAACAGGGTTTTGGACGGAGGGGTTGTGTCGAGAATGAAGATGAGGCTGTTTGGTAGGTAGGTAGGTACATGGAGAGAGAGAGAGAGAGAGAGAGAGTATGGTGTGTATTAAGGGGATGATGAACATGAAGCATAATTTTGCGGGGAAAACCTTTTCGTCGTGTATTTCTCTCTACTTAAAAACCTAGTGTAGATGAAAAGCGCCTTTTTTTTGTTTTTAGTTTTCCTTGCTTTTTTTTTTAGTTTCTTTTTTTGTTGTATCTCTCTCTCAGTTTTTTTTTTTTTTTGTTAAACCTATGGTTTTTTTTTACCACATTTCCTCCTGTGTTTCTTGCTTCCGACGTGCAGCAAAACTTTAATATTTTCTTAATGTTTTTTAATACAAAGAAATAACAACAAAAACAAACAAGAAAAACAAAAAAAAAATAGTAAAATGAAAGAAATGGCCAGCACAGGGGTAGGTTTAGAGAGAAGGCCGCACACCGCACGATAGTAGTGTGTGGGTAGAAAGAAACAAGGTGGCTTTACCCACCTATTTGGAAGTAATGTGAACGATGATTGAAGGATGTTGTTGAAATCCTGGAAACTAGTTATATTTGGTTAGTTACAGTTCTCATGTGCAATGTCCTGCATTTATATTTAGTGAGATTTTAAGATAGATTATAATTTAACTAACAAAAGTTAGTTTTTTTTATATTGTATATAAGTGAAAGATTTAATTTCTGTTTTAATTTTTTGGTTTTCGTTTCGTTTATTTTTATTATTATTATTAATTAATTTATTTATTATTATATAGATATATTGTCAATGCACGCATGTACATATTTTTGAGGTGTTTTTATATTTATTTATATACAAATATAGATATATATATATATATATATATATGTGTGTGTTTGTTGTTGTCGCGCGAATAGAAGGTTTGGTGGGGGGGGGGGGGGTGGTAGGTGTGTGGTAAGATTTTGTGCTGCTTTTTCGGTGGATGATGTTGGTTTTAAGTGTGCTTTGTGTATACGCTATATAATATCTTTCCATACCCCCAAAAAAATATACTGAACTTGAGGAGGTAACAAGTAAAAATTTGTGTGTATTTTTTTTTTTTTAATCTTGTTCCTAAATACATTTATTTATTTACTTATTTATTTTTTATGTGAAAGATGGGTTTCCCCATGTATAATAAAAACTGTGTAACTAATAAAGAAAGTGTGTAAATTGGTTTTTTTTTTGTTAATATGTATCTTAAAAAAATATATGTATGTACCCCGTTTATGACTAGGCTTAAGCCAGGTTCAAGCCGGGTTTAACCCAGTCTCATAAACGGATGTGGAGTTAAAACTGCTGGGTCCACTCAACCCAACTCAGCCCTCCTAACTGGATCGAGTTATAATTCACCTCATGAGTTGAAATTGGGTTGAAGTGACATTTGTTGTTTGTTTTGTTTATCATCCGTGAAGTTCGTTTTCGGCGTTAATTGTGTGTAGGGTGTTTTTTTTTTTTTTTTGTTTTTTCTGACACAGAAACAAAATATTATTCCGTTCTGAAATTTTTACGTATCTATTCAATGAGAATTTCACACAAAAATTTTATAGTTATGTTGTGATTTCAGTTAAACTCTATTTCAATCCAAAATGAATTCAACTCAACATTAATATACGAGCCGTTTATTTTGAAAGTGGGGTAAGTCCATTTTTGAAAAAAAAAAAAAAAAAAATGAAGATAACGGTAGTTCTAGATAAAACTTAGTATGATCTTTTTATGTGTAAACACGTTATGGTCAAAAAAATTCAGAATCCTAGTAATAAAGGAGAAGGAAGTTTTAGCTCTTAACAGTGTTGTAAGTATGTTTATTTTGAAAGCGGTGCAAGTCCATCTTAGATTGAAAATATTTTTAACCATACAGCAAAATTTAGCTCCGGTTGCTGGTATGGTAAAGCAAATCTAATGGTTTAACATAAGTCTGAAATGTAGGGTGTTTTTATCTATTTAGCTTTGATATTGGTAGTCGCCAATTGTACAATATTTCATAAATAATAATAGAGATATCTCAATATTGTGTTTCGATAATAACGCCAATACCAGGAAATTTAAGTAATCGTGGAATCAATATGAACAACTGAACTAGCCAAATTACACGGCCCATCACTCCTTCCATAAACACTTCCAATAATTCCAATAAATCGGAAGCACCACATTAATACAAACATAACTTCGATCTCGGGATCTGAGAAAATCATGAGAATTTTTGCTGTTTTGTACACAGCTACATAGACAATAGAATCGTTACACGAAAAAAAACGCAGAGCAGTCGGTTTATCGTGTAATAATATTAGATTTAAAATGACGTCACACAGCTTACTGTTATATACATACTTTCATTTGATACCCATACCGAGGACGTTGTAAGGAAAAGGGTAAACTGTAATTTTGGGCGCATCCAGCGCACTCAGCGGAAAAGCCGCTTAGCTGAACAGCACAGCGTAAAAAGTAACTCAGCGATATGTGTTCGCTGGATGGGGTAGCTAAGTTAAAATTTATTTTGACAGCAAAAACAATTTTTTTTTCTATTTTAAATAACATCAATTCACTATCGCTGAGCTACTTAGCATAAAATTTTTACGTTGCGAAATTTGCCAGCCGTTGAGCTAAGCTGCTTAGTTCAGCTAGCCATCCAACGAGCTCAGCACTTAGCCGCTACTCAGCCGCTGAGTGCGCTGGATGCGCCCTTTGTGTTGGCGCCGAAATTTTGAATTTGGAGTGACGCAGTTGAATGACACAGCTAATAGTATTCTAATTGTCATATCTTTTCATTTGATACCCATATATACCTGTAAAAAATGTTATCCCTCGTTTTGTGTTGGCCGCCATTTTTAATTTGGAAAGCTAATCGTAGTTTACTTGACATAAGGTTTCATTTGATACCCATATTGAGTGGATTGTAAAAAAAAAGCAGTCAGCCATTTTCTGTTGATTGCCATTTCGTATTTACAAAATTTTGACCACAAATTCGTCATTTGAGCTCATAAAAACCCCCCAGTAAATAGAATCGGTACACAATTGCAAAATTCGGCCGCCATATTGGAACCGCCATCTTGATTTTTTACAAATTCGTCAGATTGCATTGTCACGCAAACTATGCATAATGGGCAAAATTAGAAGTTGATCGGTTATATGGAAGTGGGTTCAAATCAAGTTGCATGATTTGTTTACAAAGAACAAACAAACATATAAACGTACAAACATACATACATACAGGGAAAGCTATATAAAGCTAATACATACATATATACATCCAAACATTCATACATAATATGTACATTAGGGTGGTTCAAAAATGGCAAAAAAATTTCAAAAAAACGTGCACCCCCTATCTTTAAGTTCAATTAAAATGATGATTTTTGGCGGCAATCGGAGAATTTTTGATTGACACTAACCATTGCCGCCGAGCACATTTCGTTTTAGAGGTTTACGATTTTTAAACGATAATAAAAATTTGATAATTCTGTTCATTTACGTCCATTAAACTACCTAGATCGTGGTTTCTATATGGTTTTCGAGGTCGCTGATTACGAATTTGACGTCAAATCGAAGGTTTGACAAATGACAGCTGTCAAAAACGCTGTCAACTATGAACAAAATATTGCATTTTTTTACATTTTTTTCAAAATGACGTGAAATTTCGTGCTATAGGTGGTTTTCGAGGTCGCTGATTACGAATATGACGTCAAATCAAAGGTTTGCAACATGACAGCTGTCAAAAACAGCTGTTAAAAATCGCAAATCTCTAAAACGAAATGTGCTCGGCGGCAATGGTTAGTGTCAATCAAAAATTCTCCGGTTGCCGCCAAAAATCATCATTTTAATTGAACTTAAAGATAGGGGGGTGCACGTTTTTTTGAAATTTTTTTGCCATTTTTGAACCACCCTAATGTACATACATTCAGGTGAAAATAATGTAAAGCGGATAAAAAGGCTGATACAACTGAAATATTATCCATTTAAATTAACGATTCTATTAATCCATTAATTTTGAAAGTGAGGCAAGTCCATTTGGGTATGAAAAAAACTTTATTTTCTTGTAGCCAGCACTATAAGCACTATTGGATAATAAACTTATATTGTCTAAGAACACAAAAGGCAAAAAAGTTGTTTATTAGGGGCTACCAATATTTTTTAATTTTTTTGAAATGCAAATGCTTAAATATCTCGAAACAACAAAAAAGTGGACTTGCCCCACTTTCAAAATAAACGGCTCATACGGTGATTGAAATTTCAACTCAACTTCGATTCAACTTTTCAACCTAGTCATAAACGGGGTAATGGAAATGTTTTCCGCTTTGTTGTTGTTTGTTTTTTTTTTTTTTTTGTTAAACAAAATATTGAGATTTTTTAAAGTGAAAATTATTATTATCTATTAGTCGTATAAAATGTAATTTAATAAAACAAAACAAAATGAACACAGAAAAATTTCAAAAATTGCCATTGAGAACTAAGAAAAAAACAAAAAAAAAAAACAAAACAGAATCTCAAAAAGAGCTCTTTAAAGTAAAAACCACAACAAAATATAGAAGAAAACACGTCTACTTTGTATTGTAGTTAATCCGATTACAATATATTAACAAAACAGAAAAAAAAGCAGAAATGTTTAAGAATTTAATTCTATTTATGAGATAATAGACGCGCGCGGGGGAATTACAATGCCGGTGCATTTAGAAAATATAAACACGTGCGATGTTTTTTTTTTTTTTGTTAAAGGAAACTTATGTCGATTCCTTGAAAAAATAACTAAAATAAAATACAAGTTTTTTTTTTTTAAATAATCAAAATAAAAAAAAAACAACGAGGAAATGTAACAAAAAATTTGAATATTTGCTGCTTTCATATTATTTTGTGCGCACAAAAGTATGCAATGTTGTTTTTTTCTTTATTATGCATAACCGTTTGTTTTTCTATGTTATTTAATTAATATAGTTTGAACATATATATTAGTGAAATAGTTCGCAGAATATCTAGAATGGTTGAAACCCCAACAATGGTTGATTAAGGGATATAATAACTAAATCAACTAAAACACCGCCTAAAATGCGATCAACAGAAATGACTCAAGAAACACAAAACTATAATAACTATAAAATAGAATTGAATTTATGGATGGATGTCCAGTTATTATTTGGTCTTGTCCAACCATATTCAATCTGTGCCCTTTTTGTATCTCACAGGGAAAGAACTATAAGTTCATAGCTATTATTGGACGCTTCTTACAAGAGCTATCTCTCTCACATGAAGTCTAGGCGACGCGAAAGACATTCATCTCCTCATCTTATGAGTCATATTATGAAACGATTTTTTTTTTTCAAATAAATGACGTTTTACATTCTCCATAAAGCCATGCGACCCCCGCTGCTTGTGTGTCACATGAAATTCCCCGGTTTAAATAACCTACACAGTGTCATAGTAAAAATTTATGGGGGCTTCCTTCGTGGGATCTTATTTAAAAAAAAAAAGTCCTTGAACTGTCGTAAAGACTAAGCATAGGTGGTGGAGTTCTCGCTTTGTTTTTATAACATTCAGAAGTCGATACGTTTAGAGAAAATCATCATCGGTATTTGGCGAAGTTTTATAGTTACAAATTCATGCTATAAAATAAAGGATTCAAAAAATCTCGCTGTTTGCATGCGCAATGACAGTCTAAAGTTCAACGATAAGCAAGCCACAGAGTACTTAAGAACGTAAATATGACGGATTTTGATGAAATTTTTATTACCCTTTTATTACCCTTTTATTACCTCTTTATTACCTTTTTATTACCTTTTTATTACCACTTCTCAATTATGTTCCCAATAAAAATTCCACATACGCCCTGATTTCTTTATCAAAATTTGATATGAGATTATGTGGGAAAGATCTCGAAGGCATGGTTCAGAATCGCTTACCAGGATAAAGCTACTTACTAATACGTGTTATTCTTACCGGGGCATGAGCGTACACCGTAGATAGGAGATACCAGAAAAAAAAACTATTGGTGAAAGTAGTCATATCTATCTTTCTTAGGTCTCTCTACGCTTGGCTGGGTATTCGCAAAGGCAGTACTAATTACCATCGACATATATAGTTGAGCGCTTAATGGAGACACAAAGGCCTCCTCACCACGGCAAGGTGCAAGTACAAATGTACAATGTGATGATTATGCCCCTAATCTTCGTAAAATATTCAGGAGAGAAGAAGCCGACTGAGACAGCTGTTCACGATCTGATCCTCCAACTGTCGCGATCTGATACTTAAACTGCAAGGATCAATGCCAAAGAATTGCTTTTTTGTCTCTCGTGATTTGAAGCAAGAGTTCTTAAAAACGAGACGAGGATTTTTGTGACTCAATCGACTCTACGACAAAAACTCTTATAGATGGAAGGCCATTGAAGGATACCATTGCAAAGTATGTCTGCAGGGAGGAACGGATCAATTAGGGTCTGTGTCATATGTGACCTGCAGCTTCAGCCACACGAGCAAGCCAATAAATAGCTCGGCCTTATGTATGAAAATTCAACTTGGTGACAACCCCATTCAAGTCCACAACACATGATGAGGTTGTGCGGTCTAATGGATGGTTCGTGTATTGGGGCCTTAAAATTCGTAACAAGAGTGTGTTATGGGAATAGATTGCTAACCCTCAGCCTGCTTGCTTCATATTTCAGAACATTATTTTGTGGACCGTAAGATTTGTTATTTAGTGTACTAAATGGACTGATTCTCATAAGGTAGTGGGGTGGCTGTATTTGCCCCTCCTCAAAATGCTAGACAGGTTCGGAAATGCCAACTGTTCAATAGTCGAGAGTTATTCTGTCCAAGAACATATGAGGGTCTAATCAAGAATGAATTCCATTTACATTTTTATTGAATGGAACATGGGCTTTTACGATCATTTCAGATCAAGAACAACATCTGGGATATACTTTTCTTTTTCATTATCGAAGAGTTTTTGAAAAGATTTTATTCTTGGTAATTCACTTTGATGATGAATTTAAATAAACTGACATGGTGAAAAAGTTAAATACAAGAAAACTTTATAGAAAATTCCAAGAATTTTGTATTGAATTTGAGTATTCCTAAATATTTTACCACTAGCATAAAATGCGCGTGCCTTGCAACGTTTTTAAATAAAAACTGTTTATTATGTGCAATGTTTTACTTAAAAACACACACACACACACACACACACACACACACACACACACAAAAGTCAGCTGTCAGCTGACATTTTAGGGTTTGACGAACGTTCGTTAAGCTTGTTCGCCCATTTACGTGGGTGCAAGAAATTATGAAGCAATCACAAATGAATATTAAATAAATTGAATTTCGAGTCATTCATTTCTACGTGATTATAGGGATGCACTGTCCAAATTTCAGCCCTTCAGCTTCAAAGGTTTGGGTTAACGCCATTTTCACCCCCTTAGGGGATGAATTTCGAGTAATCCCCTCTTAGTGGATGTTCACGTCATTATAGGGATGCACTGTCAAAATTTCAGACCTATAACTTTAGCAGTTTGGATAAACCCCATTTTACCCCCTTGGGGATGAATTTCGTAAAATCGCTTTATAGTGGATGTCCACGCCATTATAGGGATGCACTGGCAAAATTTCAGCCCTATAGCTTTAACGCATAAACGCATAAATTCATAAACGCATAAACGCATAAACGCTTAAACGCTTAAACGCTTAAACGCTTAAACGCTTAAACGCATAAACGCATAAACGCATAAACGCATAAACGCATTGACGCATTGACGCATTGTCGCATTGTCGCATTGTCGCATTGTCGCATTGTCGCATTGCCGCATTGCCGCATTGTCGCATTGTCGCATTGTCGCATTGCCGCATTGTCGCATTGCCGCAATGTCGCATTGTCGCATTGTCGCATTGCCGCATTGTCGCATTGTCGCATTGCCGCATTGTCGCATTGTCGCATTGCCGCATTGTCGCATTGTCGCATTGTCGCATTGGCGCATTGCCGCAATGTCGCATTGTCGCATTGCCGCAATGTCGCATTGTCGCAGTGCCGCATTGTCGCATTGCCGCATTGTCGCATTGCCGCATTGTCGCATTGCCGCATTGTCGCATTGTCGCATTGTCGCATTGCCGCAATGTCGCATTGTCGCATTGCCGCATTGTCGCATTGCCGCATTGTCGCATTGTCGCATTGTCGCATTGCCGCATTGTCGCATTGCCGCATTGTCGCATTGTCGCATTGTCGCATTGCCGCAATGTCGCATTGTCGCAGTGCCGCATTGTCGCATTGTCGCATTGTCGCATTGCCGCATTGCCGCATTGCCGCATTGTCGCATTGTCGCATTGTCGCATTGCCGCATTGCCGCATTGTCGCATTGCCGCATTGTCGCATTGCCGCATTGTCGCATTGCCGCATTGTCGCATTGTCGCATTGCCGCATTGCCGCAATGTCGCATTGCCGCATTGTCGCAATGTCGCATTGTCGCATTGTCGCATTGCCGCATTGTCGCATTGCCGCATTGCCGCATTGCCGCAATGTCGCATTGTCGCATTGCCGCATTGTCGCATTGCCGCATTGTCGCATTGCCGCATTGCCGCATTGTCGCATTGTCGCATTGCCGCATTGTCGCATTGTCGCATTGCCGCATTGTCGCATTGTCGCATTGCCGCAATGTCGCATTGTCGCATTGCCGCATTGTCGCATTGCCGCATTGTCGCATTGCCGCATTGTCGCATTGCCGCATTGCCGCAATGTCGCATTGCCGCATTGTCGCATTGTCGCATTGCCGCATTGTCGCATTGTCGCATTGTCGCATTGTCGCATTGTCGCATTGTCGCATTGCCGCATTGCCGCATTGTCGCATTGCCGCATTGTCGCATTGTCGCATTGCCGCATTGTCGCATTGTCGCATTGTCGCATTGCCGCATTGCCGCATTGTCGCATTGTCGCATTGTCGCATTGTCGCAATGTCGCATTGTCGCATTGTCGCATTGCCGCATTGTCGCATTGCCGCATTGTCGCATTGTCGCATTGTCGCATTGCCGCATTGTCGCATTGCCGCATTGCCGCAATGTCGCATTGCCGCATTGTCGCATTGTCGCATTGCCGCATTGTCGCATTGTCGCATTGTCGCATTGTCGCATTGTCGCATTGCCGCATTGCCGCATTGTCGCATTGCCGCATTGTCGCATTGCCGCATTGTCGCATTGTCGCATTGCCGCATTGCCGCATTGTCGCATTGCCGCATTGTCGCAGTGCCGCATTGTCGCATTGCCGCATTGTCGCATTGCCGCATTGTCGCATTGACGCATTGAAGTTCGATAAAATTGAGTTTTTGTTTTGGTCTACAGCACTACCTACATGACTATAAACTAATAAAATGAGCAGCATATAAAATATGCATAAAAACAAATAAATACTTTATATTATTTCCGCGAAATATTTTAATGATTTTTATAAAGCCGCCGAAGAGCCATAAAAAATCAAGAAAATGATATTTTTGCACTTTTAATTAAGTAAATGCTTATATTCTCCTGAGTATCATTATTAAATAATATAATTTAGTAAGAAATAGAATCAAAACATGTTACACCGAAGTAAAAGAAAAATTGTAATTCACCATTTTGCGACCGGGGATTGAACTTGGTTCCCCTGGGATAGGACTCCAGCGCCTTACCTCTAGGCTACCGATATATGGACTTTATTAGAAATCTCTTTTCTGTTGTTAAATATACTTCTGGTTGAAATTTCCAGACAATTTTCTCAGTTTTTGGTCTTTTGACCAAGAGCTACATTTTGAGATATAGCTCAAGTCTGTAGCGGCAGTACTTTCAGAGATGAAAGAAGGTCACAGACGGACAGACGAAGAGAGCCTCTGTATAAGCTTTTTTTTTTTTTGAAAAAGCTAAAAATGAACTATATTAAACCTTTTTTAGGAATAATAACAGCTGACTTTTTTGTTTGTTAGTTTTTTTTTTTTGAAGTAAAACAGTGCATAAAATAAACTTTTTTTTTTATTTAAAGGCGTTGCAAGGCACGCGGGTTTCATGCTAGTACCAAATAAATATAATTATTGTTAAACCTAATGCTATATTTATTTATATACATATATATATATATATATATTTGTTTTTATTTTTCATTCCAGACTGATGAATTGCACTAGTTACCAGCGATATTACATGTATTTATCCAAACTAAAATACAGCAGAAGAGATCGAAAGAAATCTTGATAACGACGATTTCAAATCAACTAAAATACGATTAAAAAAATAAAATAAAATAAAATTACAGAAATTACACTTAAAAAATTACAAAAACAAAAAAAAAATAACAATGAGAATATCTCAAAGCCATACAAAAAAATCTAGTCAAAAGATGTGTGCGTTATTTAAAAAAAGCATATAGCGAAAAAAACAAAAACAAATACATATAGAAATAAAAACAAACAAACAAAAAAAAATTCATAAAACTTAAATTATGAACTTAAATAAGTTTTATAAAAATCAAATTTCAAATTGTTTAACGACGCACGACACCAACACGTTTTTGGTTTTTCTATTAATTAATATTAATTCTGGAATGGAAACGAACGAGAAAAATTAAAAAAAAAAAACAAATTGGTTAAAATAAAATATGGTTGAAAGTGAAAAAATAAATGTGAAAATAAAGTTTTAAACTAAAAAAAAAAAAAAATTTACAAAAATTAAAAGAAACCAAAAAAAAAACCAAAAAAATGAGAACAAAATTAAAACCAAAAAGTAAGCAAATTTTGTGATACCTTAAAAAATACCAAAAAAAAAAAAAAAATTAAATAAAAATAAAAAAAGGAAAAAATTTTATTTAGAATAAAATATCATTTACCAAAAAAAAAAAGTTTTTAAAATAAAATTAAAAGTAATAATAAAAAAAAATAATAATAATAAATATAAAATTAAAAAAATAACAATAAGAGAATACACGTGTCTCCTCTAGTCAAATTTTTTACATTCTTATTTTTTAATTTATTAAAAGCTAAAAATACCAAAAATTAAAACCAAGAAACCAAAAAAAAAACCATTCAGAGATAAAATCACTGACAAAAAAAAGCAAAGCAAAAAAAAAAACAAAATAAGCATAAAAACCAAAAAAAAAACCAAAAATTTATATTTTTAAAGTATACAAAAACAATTCAGATGGTTAATTTCATTGTTGAAATTAATTTAAAATTATTAAACAACAACATTGATGATAATAAAAAAAATGGAATCGATTGGTGAAATAATTGATCAGCAATCGCTTAGTGAGCCGCTAGTTGTTGAAACATCAGTTGATTCACCAAATGCCAGCAGTCATGGCACGGTAGTAATGGTTGGTACAGTTATTGATACATTAACTGGCACGCAACAACAACAACAACAAAATAACGGACATCACAACAGTCACAACAGCCATCACCAGCAGCAGCAGCAGCAGCAACAGCAGCAGCAGCATCATCATCACCATCACAATAATCATCATCAACAATTAAACAATCATCACAATCATCAGCAGCAGCAGCAGCAGGTGCATCATCATCATCACCATCATCATCATGGATCGCATCATTCGGCGAATGATGACTGTGTTAGTACCGAATCAGCTATATCAGCGGTAACATTAGGACCATTATCAGTATCAACATCAAGCTCTGGCCATTCAAGGATAATAACCCATGGCCATGGATTAGAGCTAATAAAGCAGGAGCATAAGGTTGGCGTTGGTGATGTTGTTGTTGCCGCTGAAGAGCTGTCACCAGGCGAAGTTGAGGTAACACTAGAACATCAAGCTAGACACGAAGCTTTATCTGTGATAGTACAGCCCCAGGAGGATTCTAGAGACTCACAGCTGTTAAGTCCTGGAAAATTAACACCATCATCCGAAATGATTGATACATCTGACTTTCGGACGCTGCACGAGCCAACATACCAAACATTAACATCAGTTAATGGCCGTATGTCACCGCCTGGCTTCAGTCCAAACTCATCGTATGCAACGCTAACACCCCTACAGCCATTGCCACCAATATCAACAATGTCCGATAAGTTTGCATACGGTCATGCGAGCAACGTAAGCGGATCATTTACCGTAATGCAAAACAATAGTATGGGCATTAGTCTGGGACTAAGCGGCGTCAATTCACCATATAATTATGATAAGCTGCCATCGATGGGCATGTCACCACCGCACAATTACTCATCACCAACAAATACACTGAGTGGCATTGGTATGTCACAGCAGCCTAGCCCTCTGTCGCCGCAAAGTTCGTACAGTCAAAATGAACTGCAATCGCCGCAGAAAAGTATGTCACCATCTGGATACGAATCGCCATACGGTCACAGGGATATGCTGTCGCGGCAGAACCTACAGCAGCATAGTCCGACGCTTAGTCCGCATTCGGGCTCGTTGCATTCACCCGGTGGCAGTACAATAGTAACAAGTTTCGGTTCAACAAATTTAGCAACAATAAATGGTCTGACCACGATAGCACCGCACGCAAGCGTTGTCTCACCTTTGCCGCATTCAACGCCGCCCGGCTTAGTACAAATCTCACATGTCCATAGGGAAGCAGTTGTTGTTCAATCACCATCACCGCCCATACTAACGATACAGCATACGCCCGTTCAGCATCAAGTGATATCAACAAAATCCGGATTAAGTCTCGGCGGCAATAATGGCGGCAATAATACACATAACGGTACATCAATACAATCAGTTACGGGGAACAACAATAATAGCACGTGCAATTCAAATAACAATGCTCCAGTTACAGTTACATCGATTAGTAACGATGTGGAAGAGATCAACACAAAGGAGCTGGCCCAAAGGATATCAGCTGAACTGAAGCGATATAGTATACCGCAGGCGATATTTGCCCAGAGGGTGTTGTGCCGATCTCAAGGTACATTGTCAGATCTACTTAGGAATCCAAAGCCATGGTCCAAATTGAAATCGGGACGTGAGACATTTCGTCGAATGTATAAGTGGCTGCAGGAGCCTGAATTTCAAAGGATGTCAGCGTTGAGAATGGCTGGTGAGTTGCCCATTTCGATTTTATATTTAATATTAAGCTTTGTGTGTGTTTTTTGTTTTATGATTTATTTGAGGAAGCGAGTTTGTTCTAGGTTATACTTTCGAAGTACGTTCTTGTTGAGATCACGAGACGATGTACTTTCGCAATGTGGCTCACGCGGAAAGCCATAAAACACTTTGCGATACTCTAATAAATCTGAATCAATTGGTCCAGACAACCTCCCCTGTCCATCTTTCATCGAAGAACAGTGAAGACGCGATGGAGGAGACTCAATCTCCTCCTTAAGCCCCAATGGAGGAAACTCAATCTCCTCCTTGCTATAGCTTCTTAATCGTGCAGCAAGTCGCCTAAAATTGATTTAGGATTCATATTCAAAACCGCCCTGGGAACAGTGAAGCCGCGATGGAGGAGACTCAATCTCCTCCTTAAGCCCCAATGGAGGAGACTCATTCTCCTCCTTGCTATAGCTTCTTAATCGTGCAGCAAGTCGCCTAAAATTGATTTAGGATTCATATTCAAAACCGCCCTGGGAACAGTGAAGCCGCGATGGAGGAGACTCAATCTCCTCCTTAAGCCCTAATGGAGGAGATTCAATCTCCTCCTCAAAATTACACAGTAACTGCCCCGCTGTTTTTAGAACTGCTACGCAGAATTAAAAGCTGCATTCAACTACTTACCCTACCTTAATCTCCCTGGAAACAGACAAGCCGCAATGGAGGAGACTATCTTCTTCTCACAATTGCACAGTAACTGTCGCATTGGGTGCTTTCAGTATTGCATACTTGCATGCGCAAAAAGCGCAAGTTGGATCCGCATCCACTTGCGGAAAAATTTAATTTTATGTTATTAACCAATATTTTGACATTTGTGAACAAGGTGTGCCTTCTATTCTGCTTTGAAAATTTGTTTGCAGGGCTATCGAAAAACTTGCAAAGCTTGCGCACATTTACTTCGCATGTCTGCATTTTTGAACTCGGCGCTAACGCATGCATGCTTTAATGAAACTAATGCAAAAGCAAATATGCGCAAACTGCATTACTGAAAGCACCCATTGTTTTGGAAACTTTTCCGCAGAACCAACAGCTGCAATCAACTACTCGACTACTAGATTGGGTGAGATTCGTCTCGACCTCCTCCCCTCCTAAAAGCCTCACGTTATTAATGGACGATCCCTTATTTGGATGCCTTCGGACGTGAGGGCTCCGCGATAAGCCTCTTAGTTAGTGTCTGCCTCGATAAACTCTACGAAGACACATTGCTATGCATTGCCATAGACCATTCGAATTGTGAGTGTCGTTTTACCAAGCAGTCCCCCAACTAAGTACTAACGACGTCCAATGCTGTTCGACCTACGCAAATAAGCGATAACCGGTCTACTGAGTATGCTAATGGCACCCTTTATGGTCACCAAGGTAACTGCCCGTATCTTTCGTCCTATAGCATTTTTTTAACCTCAAAATTTGCTCTGCCCTTTAGTCTAGAAAAAGTGTGAGTGTGCCGCCTGCCTCGTTTGGGTTCCATACAGGCGATTTGACGATGTGCTGCCTGTTGCTGCCTATCGGCAGGCAAGTCACAATTTTTGTTTGTAAAAATTCTTCTATTAGATTAACTAAATCTCCAGTGCTAAAAGTCGTGTCGTATCACGTGACAAGTCGCTGGAGTTAAAGAAAGTGAGAGTTTTGGTTGAATTACGAATGTCACCACAGCAGCGGCCATAAACTCAACTCAACGAAATGCCCATTATCTCTGGAAATACTGGTCAGCCCGGCGTGGGATTGAATTTACAGACTCCCTGGGAGGTTCCGAACAATTTCCGATTGAAAAAGGGCCACTACAGAATATTCCCAAAACCGGAAACTACGCAAAGGGGGTACCCTTAGGATAATTTTGACTGACTTTGATTTCTCGAAAGGGCCCGGATGTGAATGAATGGGTCATCGTTGGAAAGGGCTCGCTTTCCCGAGTTTAGAGCAATCGATTTGATTAATAAATTCCAAGGGGTTCGGCATTTTCACTCTTTGGCCCCCTGTGTGCTGAAAGTTGTAATACGACTGAAATTTTCTTCAACTCTTGTCACATCACACGACTCGACTTTCAGCACAGGGATCTAAGTGCTGTCGTCCCGATACTACTGTACCACCGAAATCTCGAAATTTTAGATTCAGTTTTAATTAGAATGGTTCACGTGTTTTTTGTTTTAGTTAGGGTAGACCAATTAAAATGTCAACCGATGTCCTTTTTGTTGTTGTTCGTGATTTCGTCACGTGTCTGTCGACACCTGAAATCTTAAAATCGAATTGTAATGTGTTCTTTTGGCACTTGAAAGCGCATAATTGGATTTAGGGTATTTTCTAAAACTTTCCAAGTAAGTAAGCTCTATTTTTTTTTTTTTTTGTTTAATAAAATCCATTTAATTTTACGTTAAAATTACGCATAAATTAAAAAAACTTTTACGCTCTCTCATATTTTTGTTTGAATTTTTCTCTACCGCGCGGCGGAGATATAGGCCATATTCCAAGAAGGAGGAAGCGGGTTTAAACATGTAGTAGGGTGGTGGGAGAAAGGGTTGATTGGTATTGTTGTTGTTGTTATAAACTACGGAAAAAGCTTCTCGCGAAAGTGAATGTGGTGTAGGCATAGGAAAAACATTTAACATGAAAAATCGATTTTCCCTCTTATGACATAAGAGAGAGAAAAGCGCACAAAAAATAGGCTAAGGCTAAGGAACAAAAAAGAAGAGGGGGGCATTGTGTGTGCGAAGAATACAAGACAAGCGAACAACAACAACAAAAAACCGACATACGTCCAGGAAATTCCATATATGAGAGAGAGAAAAATATATGCCCCTATTTCTTTTTTTAACACGCTTATACATATGTATGACAAATAACAAAAACAAAAAAAAACAAAAAAAAAAACAAGATAAGAGATGGTGTGTCATACTTGGGAAAAGAAATAGCTCTTGGCCTTCCAAATCGCCGCGCAAAATATTTCCCCATACACAAATTTTTTGTGGGGATATACAATGCACACTACAGTGTAAGAGAGGGTGGGGGACTAGAAGTGTAAAAGGAAAGAAATTCTTCCTAAAAAAAAGCCAGATATCTTCTTCCGCATTTGAGTATTTGTGGGGGTGGACACATTTATTTTTATTTATTTTTTTTATAAAACTTGCTTATAAAATAAAAATTGTTCTAAGTTAAAAAAAAAACACACCAACAACCACCCACCCACACACACACACACACACACACATAAAACAAAAACTAAAAGGTTTGCCGTAGTCCTGACTTGGGTCTTCTTGTTTTCATTGCAGAAGTAAATCACATGTGCAATGGTAACCAGAGGACAGTAGTCAACACTATGGAATATCCTGCTGGATTTACTACATTAGATTAGTGAGTTATATAAAGCTATAACAACAACCGCAATAATAATGAAATCTTAGTACAAGAAAAAAAAAACTAATTGAATTTTTATTTTTGTTAGAAAAAACTATAGAGGTTGGCCTTCAAGGAAAGGAGTCGGGGCATAGATCAGATTCATGCTAAAAAGTGCAGACAAATATAATTGGGTGCTAATTTGGGATCTAGTTTCATTCATCATTGTCAAGCGCTGGCTACCCACTAGGAGAGTTACTCTTGGTACCCCCCTAATCGGGGTGTCGCTGTTAGAGGCCGCCTCATAAAAGAAGGGAAATTAGCCTACCCTTCTATTGTGATCGATGTAACTACTCTTAGAGAAGCTATTTTTTATCAAAGTTAAGAGCTATACTGATGACATTTTTCCCGCAACCCAAGACTTGCCCGCTCGGCTCACCCCCATACCCTACAGCCCCCTCCCCTTCGCGCACAATTCGGTATAGAAGTTCGTTTATGAATAGAACAACTCGACTGTGGAATAATCTCCCGCAGTCAGTATTTCCGTACTCGTACAACACCTTACAGTTCAAACGTGAGATTCATCGTCATTTTCTTCTACACCCTCCAGACCCCCCCCCTAACCTTTTCTATTCTCCTCTATTCTTCAAATCAAGCTTACTACTACCCATTGCACCATGAACTGAACGACATGACGGGGACTGGTAGCATAAATTGTTACTCCTAAGCTTGGTTTTTTCATATAAAAAAAAAGAATTATGACAACGATCATAACATTTATCACAATTCATCTGTGACTGAGTCACAACTAGAGATGTTAGCAAGGAACTAAGCATTTATCACTACAAAAGCAACGCGATAATGCCAATTTGGTCCTAGATAACAAACATCTGAAAGTCTCATCTCTAACTCCATTTCTCTCTATCTTCACTTGTATCATCAGTATGCCCCGGCAGCAAACCCTAGACAATCAAGCTAAATATCATGCATCCGCGTGGCGCTATACGGCCATGGGGTTAAAAACTGATCAGTCTGAAAGACTGAAGATCACCTAACAAAAAGGGGTTTCCCGATTCGTTCTTGTCATTGATAGTTTTTTGTGACTATTCTAGTGACTATCAGCTGTTTTTTGGGTATTCTAAGCACACACATATAGTCACAAGAAAATATCATGATGGTGTTTGTAATCGTGTAATGAGTCTGACAACGAACCCAAAGTACACTCCAGAAAACATTCATGCAGTGAGGCTGTGTGTGTGTGTGTACGTTCAGGTCCGAGCACTTCTAATCAAACGCTATATGTCTGTCGAGTCTGTAAAAATATTATAAAAAAATATGCTAGAAACCTATTCTTTATGCTCTTGTGATCTGCAGTCACAATTTTTAATACACTGTTTGCAGATTTTCGTCAAAATGTAAGAATGCAAAAGTGTAATGCCAAATAGTCTCAAGTTAAGATTCACCACAAACTTGTGACTGCGTTGTGACTTGTGAGAATGCGTTGTGAGTTGTTATTGCGTTGTGACTTGTGACTGCTTTTAGAATATGGTAATCTTATACCCGTAACAACTTTAAGCCATCGTAGGAACGTAGTTGCACTCAGCAAGTTTTATCGCTATTATTACAGCGAATGCTCCACTGAAATAAAGAACCTCCTGCCTACACGGCAACTTTTTTCCCGCAACACAGGACTAGCCAACTCGGCTCACCCCTTTCACCCTGCAGCCCTCCCCTTCGCGCACATTACGGTTTAGCTGTTCGTTTATAAATAGAACAACTCGGTTGTGGAACTCTCTTCCGCAGTCGGTGTTTCCGAGCTCATATAACATCTCTGAGTTCAAACGCAAGGTTCATCGACACCTACTCATGCACCCCCCAGACCCCTAACCTATCCTTTCTATTCTATTCTTCAGATCAAGCTTACTACAATACATTGCACCATGACTCGAACGACATGACGGACTAGTAGTACAAAGGGTGACTCCTAAGCTTCATCGTATCACAAAAAAAAACTAGTTCGCTCGACTCTTCGGACACGCTGTTACAGGCTCGGAATTCGTTGCTGAATAGAATAGTCTTCCAATACCAGTATTTCCGAACTCGTAGTACGTCCAAAAGTTAAAATATAGGGCTCATCACATTCTGCTAGATAGATCACCTATCAGACTCTCCCAACATATCCCATTCCCTACTTTATTTCAAACTAACCCCAGTATTCTAAAACCCGTCACAAGTGTGCGAGGATAAGTTTCAACTTGTAGGCATGAATAGTAAATGAAAAGAGTAAAGTAGAAGCGAAGTAGAGATGTGAAGTATACGTATCTTCTGTCGGCAACAGTGACATAGAGAAACTAAAATAAGAAGTTCATTAGAAGTAAGCGCGAGTCGCCAAAGCTTTGGCTTATGGCTGGTCATAATTTTATAATAGGGTGGTAAATGTGATGTTTTCACCCTAGACTTTAATTACCTATAGTGGTGTATATCCAGCACATCGAAATGTCGTGCCATAAACAACTTTACACTAAAATTTGAAGCTTTCTGAAATGATTTTTAACTTTTCGTGTTAACCTGTTCACCCGAGCAGCGGACGTTTTTTCCACCACCATTTCAGCTGTTGACTATGTTTTTTTTATCGTGTTTTAATATAATTAGATATTGTAATTGTATTTCTGGTATGATTTTATTTTCATAAATTGTTGACACATAGAACGCGCTCCAGCATCCGCCTCCACCGCGTATTTGCCAGCTGTTCCGTGTATATACAGGTCATACATAAATTGTCATTTCAGAGAAAATTTAGCCATGCTGAAAAAAGTGACTAAAATGTGTCGCTGCCTCCCGGACTATTAGTACGAAAGGCACGAACAGGCACAGTTTCGCTCATGCACAGTTTTTCCAGCTGAAATATTGATATCAGTCCAAAGGCTAAAAATATTCGTAAATAATATTCATGTGCTGAATGACCTAGACAGGAGTAACTATATTATTCTGGCATGGGGATACCGAGCGAAGAAGTGCGTCCGAAATGCAACGAAATTACGGATTGTATAGACCCAAACCAAAATTGGTAACCAGAATGAACTGATTTAAGATCAGCAATACAGGTAAATATCCTGGAAAGTAGATCGAAACTTTCATCTAGTCAATAACGGGAGTTAAGCACGGCAAGTAGCACCAACAAGGTGGGGACTGGTATAAGATAAAGGGAGGAGATGGGCTCACCTCAATCTCCCGTTCAGGTCGATCTTCCGCTCAGCTTGATCTCCCGTTCAGCGTGATCTCTATTTCAGGTGGATCTCCCATTGCGATCGATCTCCTGTTCAGATCGATTTCCCGCTCAGCTTGATCTCCCGTTCAGCTCGATCTCTATTTCGGGTTGATCTCCCGTTCAGCTCGATCTCCCGTTCAGTCCAATCTCTCGCTCAGCGCAATCTTCCACTCAGCTTGATCTTCCGCTCAGCTTGATCTCCCGTTCAGATCGATCTCCCCTGCTCAACTTGATCTCCCGTTCAGCTTGATCTCTATTTCAGATCGATCTCCCGCTCAGCTCAATCTCCCGTTCAGGCCAATCTCTCGCTCAGTTCGATCTCTGTTTCAGGTCGATCTCCCTTTCAGCTCGATCTCCCGCTTAGCTCGATCTCCCGGTTTAGGCCAATCTCTCGCTCAACTCGATCTCCCGTTCAGCTGGATCTCCCGTTTAGGTCGATCTCCCGCTAACACAGATGGTTGTGTTTCTGTGGTTTTGCCGGCTATCCCGTTCAGGCCAATCTCTCGCTCAGCTCGATCTCCCGGTTTAGCAGGATCTCTCGTTCAGGTCGATCTCCCGCTAACCCCGACGATTGTGTTTCTATGGTTATGCCGGCTGTTATTGAGGATATCGACTTTGCCAAATCGAAGTCCCATTACAAAAACATTTTGTTTCGATTTTTGTTTAATGTCAGCCCTTTTTTAATTTATAAGTCTGCTGTTAGAAAGTTTCTAGGAGCACGACGCAGTGGCGTAGCTAGGTAATCAAGGGCCCTGGGGCGAATCAAAAAATGAGGCCCCACTGCTATCTAAACTGGTTAGGTTTTATCAAGTAAAAATATTAAATATACGAATACTTTAAAAATGCTAAGCTACTTTATCATCAGCTCTTTTTCGTGCACTGCAGGGCAGGTAATAAAAATATTAAACAATAACAACATAAATTACGATTAATACTTGCTAGGTATTGAGCAATAAAACGAAATAGAAAAGATTCAAGGGTTTATTATGTAAAGGTCGGACCTACCAACTGACTAAATAACAATTATATTTACAATCTTTTCCTAGCTTTAGTTTTCGCAAAAGTATCAATGACTTCGGTTAAATCCAGGCTTGATGCGGTTTTGTTTTCAATTGCTATTAGCGATAAATGTCGGAGTCGAGTTTGGCCCACACTATTTCTTAAATAATTTTTTATTATTTTTAATTTGCTAAATGACCTTTCAGCTGCTGCAGAAATAACAGAAATTGTAAAGAATAATAACATTGCTGTAAATACTTCCGTCAGGTCGCATTCTAGCACTCCATATTTGCTTATTATTACCTTACATAATTGGTGAACAGTCCATGCTTGAGTAGCCGAAATCCATAGATTTGACATGATTGATTTGACGTAACAGACATCAATATGAGTGGTACTAAAATCAAATAAAATTGAACCACTATTTTGACCAGTACTAAAAAGTTTATTAACATCAGCTTCCTTATTCCTGATACAGCATTAATTTTTTAACCGTTCTCGAAAAAAAAATCTTGACTCGAATTCACAATAAAACGCACATATCGCTATCCGTCAAATTGACAACACTGCCAACCCACAGAAAGAATTTAGGGGAAATCCCTAGGTATAACTTTCGAATTTCTCTCAACTGAGTTGCCATGATTAAAGTCGGGTTGCTTCTTCTTTTCTTCTTTAAACTCCTTTAATCCCTCATGGGACATAGGGCGGAAACAGTTGCCCTCCAGCGGACTCTGTTTTGCGCGACAGCTCTCAGCTTCGACCAGGATCTCTCAGTTGTTGCGGCTTCTTCTAGTAGGGTTCTCTTCCACGTTGTTCTAGGTCTTCCTACTCGACGGGAACCTTGCGGATTCCAGTCAAGGGCCTGTTTGGCTAGGTTTTCGTTTTCGCGTCGCAAGGTGTGGCCAACCCAATTCCATTTCCTTCGCCTGATTTGGTCGTCTATCCTTTTTTGGCCGGCACGGCGCCAAAGTTCTTCGTTTGAAATTCTATCTTGCCAGCGGATTTTCAGGATACGACGAAGGCATCTGTTGATGAAGACTTGTAGACGCCCTGTGATGAATTGGGTGACTTTCCATGTTTCGCAACCGTACAAAAGAACTGCCTTAACGTTGGAGTTGAACAGCCGCAATTTGGTGTTAGTTGAGATCTCCGTTGATCTCCATATGCGGGACAGGCATGCATATGCGCCTCGTGCTTTGTTTATTCTGGAACTTACGTCTTCTTCTGCCCCACCATTTTCGGTAATAACACTACCGAGGTAGCAGAATTTATTTACCAGTTCCACGTCACGGTTATTCAGCGCTGTCCGTTCAATGGTGTTTGCATTTATCCGCATTTCTTTAGTTTTAGTTGGATTTAGCCTTAAGCCTGCTGGACTACTTTCTGTTGCCAAATTGTTCAACATGTTTTTGAGGTCTTGGTGTCTGTGGGCCAGCAAACAGATATCATCGGCGTAGTCGAGGTCCTTAAGGCGGTCTACCAAACCCCATTGTATGCCGCCTGTTCGATTATCTAGAGCGCCGACAAGGATGTCATTTATTACTATAAGAAATAGTAAAGGCGAAAGTAGGCATCCTTGTCGTACTCCTGAGCTCACCTCAAAGCTGTCGGATAATTTTCCATTATGGAGAACTCTGCATTTGGAATTGCTATATAGGGCTTTTATCAATTCTATTATTTTATCAGGCAATCCACGTCGCCGTAGTGCCTGCCATATAAAGCTCCTATTGACCGAGTCGAACGCTTTCTCATAATCTACGAAAGCAAGGTAAAGGGGGGATCGGAATTCAGTAGACTGCTCCACTATTATTCTCAAGGTGTTAATATGATCAATACAGGAGCGGCCCTTCCTGAATCCGGCCTGCTGCCTCCTAAGCGTTCGGTCAACTGCCTCACTTATCCTAGATAGTAATATATGGGACAAAATTTTGCCCACTGTAGATAGTAAACAGATGCCTCTCCAGTTGTCGCATATTGTTAGGTCCCCCTTTTTTGGTATTTTGACTATGATACCTTCCGTCCAATCCTCCGGAAAGGTACAGGTGTTCCATGCTATTTCTAGGATTGGCTGAAGCGCATCTGCTATGAGGCTTGAGTCGGCTTTCAACAATTCTGGCGGGATGCCATCTTTCCCAGCTGCTTTACCATTGGCCATCGCATGAATTGCGGTTACTATTTCCGTCTTGGATGGGGCCCGGGTGGTAATTCTTATTGGCTGTGCATTGTTGCTGGTTTCCTGAGGTTCCTGCGTAAATGAACCATTCAGGGCGGCGAAGAAGTAATCTCTCCATCTTTGGAGCTGCTCCTCGTCGGTGCACAGCAGCCTTCCATCCGCACTCTTAACGGCATGCTTTTTAGTAGAGTGCTTTCCCGAGAGCTGTTTAGTGATTTGGTACAGCACCTTACTGTTGCCTGTGTTTGCCGCGTTTTCCGCTTTTTCTGCGAGCTCGTTTATCTGCTGCCTTTTATCACGCCGGACACTTCTCTTAACCTCCCGGTGTAATTGGGAGTATTCCCGTTCTAATTGGTGACGTCTTTCCGGGTCATTTGTGGAGTTTACGCTATTTTTGAGGGCCCTTCTGCGTTCTATTTTTTGCCAGGTTGTGTCCGAGATCCAGTGTTGCTGGTTTCTTTGGACATAACCGATGCTTGTTTCCGCAGCCGTCAATATCGCGCCCTTTGTCGTACTCCACAATTCCTCAATATTTGTGTCGTCAGAAACGGTTTGCTGGTTTAATAATTCTAAAAAGTTTCCAGCGAATTCCCGCTTTTTAACGCTCTCCCGCAGAAGGTCTACGTTAAACCGTCTACGGGTTATAGCATCATGTTGCACGTTTCTGATTGCGGCGATTTTAAGGCGAATAGTTGCTACAACCAAATGGTGGTCGCTTCCAGTATCCGCTCCCCTGAAACTCCTGACATCCTCAAGAATAGTTCTCCATCTGCGGCTAACGGCCACGTGATCTATCTGATTTCTCGTTCTACCATCGGGCGATACCCAGGTCTCCTTGTGTATCTTCTTGTGACAAAAGTAAGTTCCACCTACCATGAGTTGGTGGGAACTACAAAAGTCAACGAAAAGCTCACCATTGTTATTGGTAACTTGGCTTAGGCCTTGGTTTCTAATTGTGTGTTCAAGGCCGGTGTTGTCACGGCCGATCTGAGCGTTTAAGTCACCCATTAAAACAATGATGTCTCCCCTTGGAATAGAGCGAAAAACCTCATTCAGTCGCATATAGAACTCGTCCTTGATGTCATCTTCTGCGTCTTCAGTTGGAGCATAGCATTGGACTACCGCAGTACTTCTTAGTCTGGTACGCAGGCGCACGGTAATAATCCTCTCAGAAACCGGTGACCAGCTAATGAGGCTGGACCTGGCTTCTTTGGTGAGTATTACGCCAACGCCACTCCTACGGCTTTCAGTTTCGTTTCTACCAGAATATAAGAAGGACTCACCGTTTGGGCAGATATGTTCCCCCGCATCGGGCCATCTGGTCTCGCTAAGTCCCATGATCTTGATTTTATATCGATTCATCTCGTTGAGGACTTCATCCAGCCGTCCCTCAGCCAGCAGTGTTCTCACATTCCATGATCCGATTCGTGTCCTTGTTCGAAAAGCAAAGGTCGTCGTCGTGTTGTCCGTCCGGTTCCGAGGCATTGTTTGCCGATTCGTAGCAATGGTGTTTTTTATGGGAGCGGGTTGCTAACCCCCACTCAGCACAACCGACTTAAAACTCTGTTTTGTGGCGCAGAGAGCTCGCCATTCGCCCGTCTCCCGTTAGCTCCTTCCGAAGAAGTACCCCAGAGGGCACCGCGGGGAGGTGGGATTAGGACTTGCTAACTGCTAGGTGTTCGTCTGCAGTGACTTTTCTCGAATCTTGACAGAAGTGACAAATCGGGTGCCACCACTTTCCGAGGTCTTTGTTAGCCGTTCGCCCCCCGGGTTGCTACCTGTCATATTTATTTTGAAAATGGGAGAAATTTTTAAAAGTTCAGTTCGATCGATCTTTCTGGTAAGGATTCGAGGGCCCCCTGAGCTTGAGGGCCCCGGGGCACTGCCCCGCCTAGCCCCTAGGTAGCTACGCCACTGGCACGACGGCATCCTGGTACCTGACGCCTATTATCTAATTTCTCTCGCGTGTGTAATTTTGATTTACTTATATGCATTTGTTTGTTGCATAAAAACACATTCACACATACACTTTACAAAATTCTCCAGAACACACACACACACATTATATCTAAGTGTCTTGACTAAGTCCATATTCTTTCTTTTCCAGCTGCTCAAATCCCTCAGAGAGGAAGTGAGTATTTAAACGTTAATTAAATAAAATAAAATTAACATTTTAATAAAATTTCTTGTTTAAAATCAAAAAGCCTTTCAAAAATTTTCTTCATTTGTTACAGGCTGCAAGAAGAAGGAGGAACATCAATCAGAACATATGCCAACACCAAAGAAACCACGTTTAGTTTTTACAGATCTGCAAAGGCGGACACTGCAAGCTATTTTTAAAGTTTGTTTTGATATTTATTAATTATGATTTAAATTTATTTATTTATTAATAATTTTTATTCATTTTTTTTTTTTAGGAGACAAAGCGGCCTTCAAAGGAAATGCAAGTAACAATAGCACGGCAATTAGGCTTAGAACCAACAACAGTAGGAAATTTCTTTATGAATGCACGTAGACGATCAATGGATAAATGGAAGGATGAGGATCCAAAGAATATGAATCAAGCATTATCGCCTGGAAATCAGCATTCTCTAGATTTAGATGATGATAATGATATGGACTTAGAATTAGGGCAAGATAATGATTTTGATTTGGATCATGATCGTGATACTGATCATGACCATGATGATATGTTGTGACATACTACATCGCCTTTATCATCAATGAATCATAATCAACAGCAGCAGTTGCATCAGCAACAGCATGATCATCATCAGCATCATCAAAGTATACATCAGCATTTGCAGCGTCACCATCAACAACAACAACAACAACAGCAGCAGCAGCAACAACAGCAGCAGCAGCAGCAGCAGCAACAACAACAACAGCAGCAGCAGCATCAAAATCGCAATAATGAAAGCAGCAATAGTAGAAATAGTAATAGTAGTAGTCTTAGTCATCAACACCAACTTCAATTGCAGCAGCAGCAACAGCATCATCATCACAGTAGTACATTAACGCGTTGTATTAGTAGTAATAGAAACAATAATAGTAACGACAGTAACAGCTGTAACGGGCGAAGAATTGGTGGTGGTGGGAAAATTTCAACAACATCATTAACATCATCAAATAATGATAATTCAATATCACATTATATATTAGATGATGATGTTGATGATCCAGATGATGATGATGACGACGATGATGTTGACAATCAACATGATGATTATGATGAGGAATTAGATGGTTTAGATGATAATAATGATGATGATAATAATCAGCGTCATCATATTCATAATGCAATAATTATAAATCGTTCATCATCATCAACAACATCAACAAATGTAATAGTAGCTCAAAATTCAACAAATCATCATCATCAAAATAATAATAATAATAACAATAATAATAATAATAATAATGTAACACACCATCATCTACACAATCATCATCATCATGCAAATGGTAGTAGTAATAGCAGCAGCAGACTGAACGATCGGCAACTTTTGATATTGTAAAAGTGTTAAGAAATGGATCAGGTCAGTTTATTTTTTAGTTTATTTATTTATTTATTAATTTAAAATTTTTTTTTTTGGTTTTTTGTTTTTCAAAACAATATTTTTTAAGTTATTATTTATCATCGATGATTTATTTGGATTTTTGAAAAGCGCTGCTTAATATTCTTTCGAGAACTATCTCTCTATTTTCTACAGAATTTTACAGGACTACTACTACTACAGGCGCATTTTAGCAAATACTTATATTATTTATTCTATATATTCCAGGCTTATGATATAACTAAATATAATTTGCAACGATGAGTTGTTCTGTATCAGGGAGGAAAAACACCAAAAGATGGTTACGAATGGTTGGACATAATGAAGCTTGGTCCATTACTTGAATTCTCATCGAAGTCGACTCCGCTTCTCTTGGTTGGCTACACTATTCAGCGCTCATTTCTCATATGCATCTTCTGCCCTAATCAATATATAGTTTCGAAAGAAAATGTCTGGCACTAAGGGAAAGCCAGTTGTGTTTGGGGCTTATTCGAATTTTTTCCAGCCACTGACTGGGATTTGTGCTTCCACAGTGCGAACGCTGCTCTGTGCGTCACCAAAAGCAATCCTTTCGAACGAGAAAGTAATTTATGGTGTCGACTCCGAGCCCTACACCATCGGTCATCATATCTATCATTCGCTCTTTTCCCAATATTGATAAATTACCTGTTGTGAATCATCTCCATTTTAACAACATCTTTCGGCCAAGCATTCGTTATGTTGCACCCATCAAAATCCACAATACAATATCATTCCGCTTGGATCCAGACTTTCTTCTACTCTGCCCTATTTTGCTTCTGTCCCGATTCTGAGCCCTGAGATCAAATCAGTCAATTCTAGTTTGTCTAGGGGGCTTAATCTAATATCTTCTCTGCTACTTTTAATTTTTCTTATATGTCGTTTAAGTTAAGCTTTTTTTCCGTCTTTATAATCTTGCACGACATCATTCTGGTAGGCATATATCTTCTTTCTTCAAGTTCTAACACCATGTCCACGGCCGGATTTATAGTTTAGGGGTTCCTAGGCCCAAGAAATTTTGCAGTACCCTCTACATACCAACAGGGAGAAGGGCGATCGATTCGCGCGATATCCCAATTTTTATTTTATGCCAAAACGGCCTCACTTATGAAAATTATTTGAGAAACAAAATTTTGTATTTTCGGTGTATTAAATAGAGTAGTCCAATAAAAAATTGGAAATATGTTTAATCTCTTTGATATGTCTAAACACATAATTTATAAATCCTTCGTCCTTGCTTATTTTCGAGCAAAAAAGTAGATATTAGGTGGTATTCTCGTTGGCGAGTGACATGACTACGAGGGACCCGGTGGAATGAAACTACTCGATGCCTTCACGCGTATCGAGGAAAATGTCGCTTCACACGATACCTTGCGACATTTAAATACGAATTTAGTCGATTTATTTGCCAGAAATCGGTTAGATTGACAATGCGAGTACCAAATTAAAGTCGAAGTGACACATCTGTCACGTCACTCGACAACGAGAATAAGGCTGATTGTCATCGTATGGCATCTGTTGAGTCAGCTTTTGCGCAATGGGCCAATGATGTCAATTTGTCGTGGCTGGCTTGAAGATCTTAAATAGTTCATCATATTGGGTAGTTGGGTTGTAAAAGCTCACTATCAGCGGAAACATTTATGTGGCATAGAGTGATTGGGGTCGTCAGTAGCAACACTATAATGTTTATCATTTTGCAAAGTTTCGACGGCCTCTTGAGTCGATGCTCGACCTAAAACGTGCAGTGTGCAATGCAATGGGCCTTAGTTCGGCCAAGTTTCAGTAATTTTTGAATTACCATACAATGTATGATCAAGTTTTGTATCACCTCGGTAGGGGCCTCGGTAGTTTATGGGTAAGGCGCCTGACTACTATCCCAGAGATCCCGGGTTCGAATTCCGCCCAGCCCTACGGTCCTTAGCCTTTTCCACTTTCTCACCCACATAACTTTCCTTCTTTCTTCTCCCCTCATTACATTCCTGATTCCTCCTGTCATAGCCTTCGCTAGTCCTTCCCCGCTCCACCAAGCGCATGTCATCGGTTGGCTGATGAGATTCAACTCGTTTCAGGAGGCATAACACTCCAGCGAGTTGTTTCTCAAAATACCCCGATGCCAGAGTCACGAAATGGTTGGAAGTCATCATTTCTTCATTGCGCTACTTTAATCCCTCATGGGACATAGGGCGAAAACAGTTGCCCTCCCATGGACCCATGATCCGATTCGTGTCCTTGTTCGAAAAGCAAAGGTCGTCGTCGTGTTGTCCATCCGGTTCCAAAGCATTGTTTGCCGATTCGTAGCAATGGTATTTTTTATGGGAGCGGGTTGCTAACCCTCAGCCCAACCGACTTAAAACTCTGTTTTGTGGTGCAGAGAGCTCGCCCGTTTGCTCCTTCCGAAGGAGTACCCCAGGGGGCACTGCGGGGAGGTGGGATTAGGACTTGCTAACAGGTCTGCTAGGTGTTTGTCTGCAGTGACTTTTCTCGGGTTTTGGCAGAGGTGACAAATCGGGTGCCACCACTTTCCGAGGTCTTTGTTAGCCGTTTGCCCCCCCCCCGCCATGGTTGGAAGTAGGTGGAATAAAATATCGCGGCTAGATTGTGGCAGCTCCTTCCTACTTCTCTCTCTCTTTCTACTCTCTATCTTCCGGCTAGAGATTCTGTTCGACATTCTATACGAAAAAATAGATTGTCGAACATTACAAAGGGGCTTTCTCTAAGCCTCTAGTCTATCATATAAAAAAAACATTCGAGTGAATTGAATGATAAACTATGCGCTTGACCGAGTTGCACGTTTTGTTGACTTCAGCAGCTGCCAGGCACTTAACACCGGCAAAGACCCGGCAGACTTGTGTTTTCTAGTATTAAAATGTTCAAACTTTAATTTGATTGTAGGTTGAAACTCTTTCTCGATAGGTCAGTTGCTCAGTCCAAAATAACAACAACAAAAAAAATGGTTTGCCAAAACATTGGCATCGGATTTGACCAGGCAGACCAATTTTTTTTTGTTTACTCCGTAAGAATTAAATTTTTAAGAGTAATTCCAAGCTTTAACTCGATAGGTCACGTTGCGGTCCCAAAAATTTCCGGGAAAACGCACTTACCAAACTTGGGCACCACTTCTCCGCCCTGGCAGACCAAGATTTTTTTTTATTGTCGCTATGGGTAATAACATTTCAAAAACATTTCATCCTCTTAGCTCGATAGCCACGTTTTTGTTTCAGCAAAGGATGTTTTTTTAATGTGCGGTGAGAAGCAAGCACTGTGACTGTTAAAAGTCATACAACATCTGTTGACGGGTTCATTCTTTGCATATTCTGTCCGATGAGGGTATTCTTTAAGCATTTTTGTATGCCTATTGTGACGAACTTCGGTATTGAACTTGATTCTATCGGACAGGAACTGCACCATAACGTTACCTTTTAGGACGTCCAAAGTTAAGCACGAGATAAGCACTTTCCTCCTATGTGACAGCGGCATGAGTTTTAACTTCTTGAGTCTGTCCGTGTAGGGCGGTAAGTTGAAAAAGTCGCGCGGGTCGTATAGGTTTCTCAAAGCGAAGAAGAGAATTTTTTTCTGTATTGATTCCAACCTACTGCTGCTTACCTGGAATATAGGGTCCCAGATCGGGCACGCATATTCCAAGATAGGCCGGACGATCGAACAGAAAAGAGTTTTTGTGACCCGAACTTTATTGAATTCGCGTGCTCTTCTCTTTATAAAGCCCAGAAGCTTGTTGGCTCTTGCAGCAATATTATCGTAGTGCAAGATGAAATTTAATTTATTGTCTAGAACAATACCTAGATCTACAACTTGATCGACACGGTCTAATGCCTTGCCATTGAGATAATATTCCTGTAGCTGTGTCTTTCTTTTGCGCGGAGAAGGTAATAACATGACATTTGCTGATGTTTAGCTCTAATTAATTGGTGGTACACACCAGTCTTGCAACGCGTTTAGGTTAGCTTTGTTTGAAAGAAAGTTACGTCGACCTGGGATCTTATGATATTATAAATTTTGAGATCGTCGGCATAGAAGAGATGCGGAATATTTTCTAGGGTATCCGACAGGTCTGAGATAAATATATTGAATAACAGAGGGCCTAGATGGCTACCCTGAGGGACCCCGGAAGTTACTGCGATTTCTTTTGACAGAAATCCTTGGAATCTCATAAGCTGAGTTCTGGTGTCGAGATATGATTTAATACATTCCAGGGCTCGGATCAACACGATCAAAGGCTTTGCTGAAGTCAGTATAGACAGTATCTATTTGATGACCCTTCTTCATAGCACATATAGCAGATTGAAGGTTAGAATCATAAGGTTTGTAGTAGTCGAGATCGTCCCTTTCTGAAACCATGTTGCTGGTTTATTAAGACATGAGTCGATTTTAGAGGGGCAATCTTATCATAAACAAGTTTCTCGAAAAGTTTAGGAATCGTTGATAAGATGGCAACTACCCCTGTAGTTTTCCACCGAGTGCTTATTAGATGTTTATCACATATTTCCAGAATTGAGTCCGTTTTTTTTTCATAAAATCACAATAAATTCATAATTATTATTTGTTTTATTTATATTTCTTTGAAAAAAAAAAAAACAAAAAAAAAACGAAATATTAAGTAAAAAGAAAGACACGTAAACTAGGTGTTAACAAAAGACTTGTAAATAAACAATAACCTAGTCATATTTATGTGTGATGCAAAAAACAAAAAAAAAACAAAATTTCATGAGAGAAAGTAAAACTAAAAATAAACTAATAACAAACAAAAAAAAAATAAAAAAAAGAGGTGGTAGGAAAATCAAATTTATATATATATATATATTAAAAAACAGAAAATACTTTTCTCTAATTTTGTCCTTTTCGTGGTTTTTTTTTGTTGGTTTACAACGTTATTAAAAATCAAAATTTAAAAAAAAACGCAATTACAAAAAAAAACATAAATTAACCTCAATAGCTCAAAAAAACAAAAAGAAAACAAAATTCCGAATAAGAGAAAGTTAGTTGGCGCGGCACGGTATTCTCCTCTACCAAGTATTAAATAAATAATAAAAAAAAAACGAAACTTTTTTGTGATAATAAATAACATTTAATTTATTATTATTATTAATCATCAAAATCCATTTAAATAAAAAAAAAACAAAAATAAATAAAAATCTTCCAAAATAAAATTAGTTTATATATACATATATATATATATAGTTTTATGTATAACAATCACATATACAAAAAAATATGCAGAAAGAATTTTTTAGGTTTTATTTTATTATTTATTTATTATTATTCATCAAAATATAATTTATAAAAATTATTTCTCATTTTTTTTTCATTTTATATCAATTTCGAAAAAGTCGATAAAAACAACATTTTGAATTTATTTTTCGATATTTTCTACAAGCCCAAAAAATATTAATCCATATTTGTAATTGCATTACTCTAGGTGTTATTCTCGTTTGGCGAGTGACTTGACAACCGTGAGACGCGATTGGAATAAAATTGTCGATACCTATATCGACGCCGATTTGCGACAATTAAATATGAATTTTGTCGATTTATTCGCCAGAAATCTCTTAAATTGACAATGAGAACAAAATTTAAGGTCGAAGTGATACATTTTGTCACGTCACTCGACAACGAGAATAAGGCTGCCTATATATTCTCAACAAAAAAAAAAGAAAATTTAATTTTATGATCAAAAATAATTTTTTCACTCCTTGGAGGATTTTTTGATTTTAACACTTCACTTTCTCGAAAGGAGTCGTCCATAAATTACGTAAGGTGATTTTTGCGAATTTTCGACCCCCCACCGCTCCCCCCTTGGGGAGATATCATGAGATTTCTCTCGACCCTCACCCCCCCCCTAATCATACGTGAGATTTTTCAAATTTTAAAAAATCTCTAGTATTTGAGTGGGTGTTGAGAGCAAGATTTTATTTGATATAACTGATAATTCTGACCCCCTGAAATCTGGCATTTATCGTCAGTTCGGGCCTGAAGGTCTGGGGCCGGTTCGTGTATTGCGAACGACGATAATCATACGACAAAAAAAAAATTGAAGTCGAAAAATTTTGTCGACGAAAATTTTAGCGTTCGCATAGGTCGGATTGAAAATTGTTCGTGTCCTAATGCAAAAACTCGATAACCCAAGACCTTTCGTTGGTTTCAGACGAAAATTTTCAATTTTTCGACCTCTAGCGAACCCGAGACGAAAAAAAAATTTTCGTTTTCGACATACACAAACTGGCCCCTGAACTTCTATTCACTCGCAAGACGTGAATTGACGGCAAGAATTCACGCCGTATCCACCCCCGGTAACAGAAAGCAAGGCGCGAGCTAATCGTGAAAACCATCCACACTCGCGTTCGCGCTTGTTCGCGGGTGTTCACGGCGTGAGACTGGAGCCGCCTTGAAGCTTTCGCGTTGAAGCCATGAACATTTTTGAAATTAATAACCTGCTATGTTAAGCAGTCATTTTCGCCTGTGTGTGTCTGTAGTGTAGGGAATCATGATTTCATCTGGATGCCACGGCCTGTCAGGCGGATACCTGAATTATTATCCCTCCAGTTAGACTGAGTCAAACTTAGTCGTGTGCCGGTCGACCTGAAGCCAGTTCACGCAATTCGACGTCGACTGAAAACGACACTAACTGCTTTCAAAAATCTTGCTATGGTTAACTATGGGAATTTTTGAACGTCAAAAACTTATGCTAGTAGTTATGTTGTAGCTAACCACGGAGTTTTTGAACGACAAAAGTTTACCACAGTTAACCATAGTAAAGTTTCATAGAACGCGCTCTATGTCGTTTTCAGTCGACGTCGAATTGCGTGAACTGGCCCCTGTGGTCTGACAGGCCACTGCCTACCGGCGGCGGCCTGTATGTGAATGGAGGGCGGGCTTCAGTGGAGAAACATGGTTTACTTAATTTAACCCAGTTTTCTTGCCATTTTACACTGTTTCTTTAAAAACAATAATTATTAGCTGCGTTCCTTTTCTACTATTTAGTACTTGTGAGCAGAGCAGAAAAGGAACGCAAAATTTTCTGATTTGAGTAAAATCTCACTTGAAATTTTTGACGTTACTTTAAACAAACTTTACAAATAAAAAATTCTTAAAAGAAGAATTTGTGACACAATGGAGAAATTAATGCGATAATTTCTAAAGTAAAACGAAAGATAATAATTTTTGATAATTATACGACTGAAGTTTTATTTATGGACGTTTTTATATGAGTAAATCAGCTCGACACAAATAAAAGCCATCTAGCGGGTAATGGCGTAAGTGAAAATAATTCACAATAGACTCGAAATGGCCGCTTTCCCCCTAGCGGATTTCAATTGCATAATTGCAAGTGATATCTACTCGTTTATAAGAGCAAGTGTAGTTGCTAGTACGCAAGTGTAAAAAATAGTAAAAATTAGCAGAAAAGGAACGCAGCTATTACGTGATATTTGCCGAGACCACCCCCCTCTCCACACGTGAGATTTCGTGAGATTCGGTTCGACCCCCTCCCCCCCTAAACGCCTCACGTAATTTATGGACGACCCCAAATATACTCGTATTTTTCTTAATTTTAATTATAAACATATAAAAAAAACATTTCCAGTTTTTAAAAAACTTTGATTAATATTTTTTTATTTTTAAAAACAAAACAAGTAAAAACCAAAGTGCACCCAAAAAAAAAAAAAACAAAAAAAACAAACAGAGTCAAAACACAAAATACAAATAAAATCAAAGATTCTCATTTATAAATAAAAAAAAAACGCCGAGACATACATATACATATATATATATAAATAAAATTAAAATAAAAAAACTGCAAATTATTTAAGAAAATTTGAAAAAAAAAAAAAAACAAAACAAAAAAACAAAACATAAAAACAATAGTGAAAAAATATTTTTTATGAAAAATAAAAATTTTGAAAAAAAAAATACAAATTTGGAAAATCAAAAAATAAAAAGTAAATTTAAAACAAAACAACAAAAAAAAATGCAAAATTTTAAGTTTTATGTGGAAGTAAAGTAAATACAAACAAACAAAAAAGACAAAACAAAAACATGGGTTTTATTAATTTACTAAATATAAAAATAAAAACAAAAATCTCTCATGAGAAATAAAACAACAAAAAAAAAAACAAAACCGATTAAAAACAAAAACAATTATAATAAAACAGAAATATAATTACATAAAAAAACAACAAAAATAACTAAATTAGAAATTTAAATAAAAAAAACGACATATATCTAAAAACAAAAAAATATATATATTAAAAAAGTGAAAAAAAAAACTTAAATAAATAAAAAAGAAGAAAAAACTAATTTGCCTTGCGGCCATAGCCCGCCCTTTACTATATATATATAAATATAAATATAATTATAAATAATGTAAATTATAAAATAAAAAAAAAAATAATAATAATTAATAATGAATAAAATTAAAACAAAACAAAAACAAACACAGATGAAAAAAGAATATATTCTATGATATTGAATACTGATTAAAAAAAGAAAAACACAAACAAAAAAATTAATATATATATAAATAAAAAACAAAAAAAAAAGAAATTAATTTAAAAACACAAAAAAAAAGTGAATATAAATAGTTGGTACATAAATTATATATAATACAAAAAAAAAACAAGAAAAAAAAACAAACTAACATTAACAAAAGTGAAGAAAAAAAAAATAAAAAAAATAAAAAAAATACTAGTAAACTAAAAATGCAAATATTAAAAAAAAAAAAAACAAAATACAAAACTCAAAAAATAAAATAAAACGCATGCAAAGAAAAAATGAAAAATAAAAAAAAATAGAAGAATTGTAGCGAGTAAAAAACATAAAGGAAAACAAAATGCGAAAAAAACTGAAGGAAAATAAAGAAAATAAAGAAAAGTGAAGAAAAATGCGCGCGCAGATAAAGAAAATAAATAAAATGAGATTGTAGAGGAAAAAAACGAAAAAATCTTCTGTAAATTATTAACAAAAAAAAACAAAAACAAATACCTTTTACTGTATATGTACTTTTTAATTATTATATTTAATTGTACAATAACAAAAAATCAAAGAAAACAGAGAATACACACTCAGAGATACAGTGCTATAATTTCAAAAAAAAAAAAAACCCATAAAAAATTTTGAATTTAAATTCTTCTAAAAAAATCTGACAGTAGGAATTTAATTTTTAAATTGAGAGGAGTTCGAATGTGAAAGGGTTTTCTCCCCAATATCATCATAATCGTCATTAGACATTCCCCTCACCCTTGTTCATCCGATGAACAATAAAAAAAATGCTGAAAAAATCGAAAAAATCAATTGAAGGCCAACCACCATCTTACAAAGAAAGTCTTCGTTACTCCAAAAAAAAAAATAATAATGTTTCTTTCTTCTTTACTAATCAATTACACGACAAATTATATATTAATGGTACAAGCAAACACAGCAATTTTTCCATGATATTATTGTAAAATATAAATTGGACTCGTTTAAAATGTACGAAAGGTGGATTTTATGGTATTTTTTATTTTATTACTCTTTTATTACCCCTGGTCGGTTATGTTTGATTTTAATGATTGATTTCAAGTGTATGGATACAGATAGTCCACACTACGCGGACTTAGGTCATACGCGCTTTTGCCTCTTTTTTTTCATATAGAGTTTAATGGATTTTTTTGTGATATTTTTTTTAATGGCAAAGGCAGCACGACCAAACTGCACGGACTAAAGGCTGTGCTTTAAAAGGTACATTTTACGTCCGAACACTACGGGCATTTCAGAAGCGCGTACGGGGCCGTTCATATGAAAATTAATTTGTTTTCTCAATTTGCTCACGATTTAATAAAGCTCATGCGCGCTTTTGTCTGAGGCTGTATGGCGAAAAGCGCGCGCGTGGAATCGTAAGTCCGCGTAATGTGGACGGGCCTTAAATAGAAAAACTCGGCTGAAGCGGTCAGTAATTTTTTCATATTCGTATATAACATCGCCGAATTCAAACAAGGTTCATCGACATTTGCTCCAACGCCCCCAATCTTCAAAAACCTGTACTAATCTCTCTATCCTTCAAACTAAGCTTACTAGAGCCCACGATTTATATAAAAAAAGGGGGGGGGGAATGACCGCGCATATGGAATTGTGATTGGGAATATAATACAGAGGTGGTAATAAAAGGGTAATAAAAACATCATAAAAAGTACTTAGAGTACTAAGGGTAATTCCTAAGCTTGATTTTTTCACACATTTAAAAAAAAAAGAAGCAAAAAACAAATTCCACCGTAAAAAAATCAACATTTTATAATAACAAGGACTTAAATCCAAAAACTGTTTTGTATATGTGTTTTGTTATTTTTAAACTGTAGAACCATCGCAATTTCTCTAAGTATGCAATTCCTGTTTCCTGTCATTTTTTGTCGTTGATATAAAAAAAAATTTAATTCATTTTATTTATTTTGTAAACATTCAAAATTCCACAAAAATAAAAAAATAAATTATTATATACAAAATATATAATTGTGACTGAGAATGAACTACAAAAGAGAATAGAATTTTCCACAAATTTTCGGTTAATTTAAATTTTATATTAGATTAACAAAAAAATCACTCGAAAGATATATTTATTAAAAAAAAAAACATCCAGAAGTAGAGTTTTACAAAGAAATGTAATTAATAATAAATTTTAGATTTTTTCATACACACAGCAGCAACCGACTTATATTTTTACACCAAAACCCGTTTTTTATTTATTTTTGTTTTATTAATTTTTAATTTAAGCCAAAAAATATTGATAATAATAAAAAAAAGGGATTTACACAAAAGATACAAAAAAAAACCAAAAAAAAAAGAATTTTCAAAATTTTTAAAACTGGCAACGCGAACAAAATGAATAAAAACTAAAAAAAAAAATAAAAAATCTAGGACAATTTATTAATGACAAGATATACCGAAAATAGCTTTTTTTTTATTGTTATTAAGGAGCAAAAAAACAAAATAATATAATTTTTTTGGTCAGCGAGAAACACACACACAAAAAACAAAAATGATTTTTCATATCTCTGTCAATTAGAATTTTGAAAATAGAAGAAATATTTAAAAAACAAAAAATCAAAAACAAAAAAAGGATGTCGCCTTATCATTAACACACTATTTTTAAAAATTAAATAAAAGCCAAAGATATTCTCAAAAAACTTTTGAAATATAAAAAACCAAAAAAAAAACACTGGCATTTAATGTACTAATTGTAAATATGTTTATTTTTTTAGTTATTTTTTATATATATATATATATATGAATGTGTATATTTATTAATTTATTTATTTTTTATCTCTTTATTTTCAGAATGATTTTATTTGTGCTGCGATCGATTTTTATAAAATCAAAATCAAAAAAACAACATCTCCAAAAAATATGAAAATATTCCCCTAAAAATATGCAATTATTGTTCCCCATCTCTTGTGTGGTGGACAGGTAGGGATTTTGAAAGTGATTTTGTTTTTTTTATTAATTATTATGTAAACAAATAGACAAGGTTGAGGGGATTTTTGTAAATTAATTAATTTTTGAATTTTCATTAATGAATTTTTTATACAACAATATTATCCCTAACAGAGGTGTAGGAAGTAAGGACAAATTAATTTTTAAATGTATTTTTTTTTTGTGACGATATTTCCATCATTATTTTGTAGCACAACAGCCTATTATTTATTTTCGCTTGATTCTAAGTAGTAATTTCCCAATTTCGTTTATGTAACTTGCTCAGATCTTCCATCTATCGTATCTAAATATCTTAATCTATACCTTTTCAACTTCAAATTGGGACTAAATAATTTCAAATTGGGATAAAAACAATTTCAAATTGGGATCAAACATACTCAAATTGAGAATAAACAATTTCAAATTAGGAGTAAACAATTTCAAATTGGGACTAAACAATTTCAAATTGGAAACAAACAATTTCAAATTGAGACTAAATAATTTCAAATTAGGATTAAACAATTTCAAATTGAGAATAAACAATTTCTAATTAGGAGTAAACAATCTCAAATTAGGACTAAACAATTTCATATTGGACCTAAACAATTTCAAATTGGGACTTATGGATTAAGTTCATCATGAAATTAGGAAGAGTGCTTTTAAGAAGCCAGAGGCCAAGGACTTTGAACGCCATGGTCTAAGAAATACTCCATATAAGTATCAGAAAAAATTGTATTAGTTATTGATAATGCGCCTTGTCATGCCTACACCGAAGAAGTGTTTTAGGAAAATGAATTTGTTGGTCATAGATTACTTAGACTTGGACCATATAGTCCAATATTTAATGCTATCAAGCACGCTTGGTCAAGCTTAAAAGCTAACGTTAATAGAGAATTAACAACGGCACGCCATTGGGCACATTGTGATGCCATTCTATACCTTTTCAACTTCAAATTGGCACTAAACAAATTCAAATTGGGACTAAACAATTTCAAATTGGGACTAAACAATTTCAAATTGGGATTAAACAATTTCAAATTGAGACTTATGGGTTTAGTTCATCATGAAATTAGGAAGACTGCTTTTAAGAAGCCAGAGGTCAAGGACTTTGTTAGCCATTGTCTAAGAAATGCTCAAAATATGTATCAGACAAATGTTGTATTAGTTATTGATAATGCGCCTTGTCATGCCTTTTCATGCCTATCGAAGAAGTGTTTCGGGAAAATGAATTTGTTGGTCATAGATTACTTAGACTTGGACCCTATAGTCCAATGTTTAATACTATCGAGCACGCTTGGTCAAGCTAACGTTAAAAGAGAATTAGCAATACAAATGCCACAAACTCTAACCGGTGAAGACAGGGCTAATATGAATCAAACCGTATATCGTTTACAACTACAAACCATCTTAATTAATGATAAGAAATCAAATCGTTGTACCTGCACAAAATATATCGCCCATGTTATACCCGATGTATTAAATATGGTGGATGTTCGTTTTTAAATAATGTTTTTATATTGTTTATCTATGTTCATATTTATTCCAAACTTAATAAAAATAATTAATACTTTAATCTTTACTGATAGCTGTTCATTTATTACTTCAAATTGTTTATTCCCAATTTGAAATTGTTTAGTCCCAATTTTGAAATTGTTTAGTCCCAATTTGAAATTGTTTAGTCCCAATTTGAAATTGTTTAGTCCCAATTTGAAGTTGAAAAGGTATAGTGCTTCTTCCTACGCTCCATTTTCGCCTTGTGGAGCACTGTCCACTCTCGATGGAATCCATTCACACTGGGCAACGATCGAATCAATATTATCAAAAAAGTTTGACAGTAAATTCACCCTAAGAGCAAGTGAGCATTCGAATCCATAGAGGAGCTCTATTTGCGAAGCTTTTTAAAAAAAAAATAGATGAAAGTACCAATAAAATAATTTCAAATTCAATCGTGATGCTATACGCCTAATATGCTTAGTAGTATAGCTATGGCCTTACTGGCTCAGTGACACCCCGTCGGTTGTAGGATCGGTTGTGAGCTTTATTCGGGGCATCAACCTGTTGTCTATCTGGTATATCTGGGTCTATTTAACAAGTCTAGTATGTAAAGTTGTATCAATTTGTATGCGAAACATTACAAATTAACTTAAAGCTCTCAGTCGGGGGCAACTGTACCAGTTCAGCCAGTTTGATTTAATACCTTAAAAACTCGTTAGAAAACCACTACTTTCCCAGTTTTTTTTTGCGTGAAAAGCTTTTCTTTTTAGTTTTTTTTTCGTGAGCTTTTTGAGCTTATTCTTTAACAGGTTGAATGCGATGGGGGTAACCGGTAACCAGGCACTGAGTTTGTTCGTAGCTCCGTGGGGGTCACCGGTCAAGATTGATAAAAATACAAAATTCAAGTAAATGTTCAATGATTTTAATTTTTTTTTCAAATATCATCATTACTGAAATGGTGTAAAGAAAATAATGCAATATAGAGCAAACGGAAATAGTTTTATTTATACCGGGTGCAGCAAAAGTCCGGCAACAGTCTCTAATATGTTTATTAAATTAATTTTTATGACGTTTTTATTACCTTTTTATTACCTCTTTTACTACCAGCTTTCGTAATAATCATGTTTTGTAAAGAACTATTAGATTTTTTTTTTATAAAAAAGACAGAAGAGTAGGTTTACGTGAAAAAAAGTTGGCAAAAAAAGTTGCGCTTTACTTGGATGGTGGAATCGTTTGCACACAAAAAACTCACTCCCACCTCCTTACTCCTCCCAGAGGTGGGGTGTTAACTAAAATTTAAAATCGCAACTCCAACTTTTTCTCACGGATTATGCTTCTCCGAAGGGAAATGCCAAATTTTACGCGGGCATTTTTTTTATCCGTTGCTTCCCTACACCCTCAAAAATCATCAAAAAATCAAAGTTATCCCCCTGTCGTTTATTACTATAAGATAGAGTAATGAGAAAAGTGGTCACGTCAAATCTGTCGATTAGATTTACATTACGGAGAACTTTGCCCTTGGAACTGTTTTATAGAACTTTTATCAAAATAATGTCCGGAGAAATCTACGTTGGCGTACTGCTGCTATTAACTGAATCGAACGCTTTCTCATAGCCTATATGAGCAAGGTAAAGGGGGTAACTTAATTCCGTAGATTGCTCCATTATGATTTTCAAGGTGTCAATATGGTCTATGCAGGGGTGTTCAATTTACTGCATCTCCAGTTGCCGCATTCTGTTAGGTCTTTTGACTTTTTTTGGTATTTTAACCAGGTATCATACCTTCCGTTCAATCGAAACGTACAGGTGTTCCATGTTAGTTCCAGAATTTTCTGTAAAGCATCTGCAATGCTTGACTCGGCTTTTAACTAGTCTGACGGGATGCAATCTTTTCCAGCAGCCTTACTATTGGTCATTGGCTGAATTTCGGTTACTATTTCTGTCTTGAATGGTGCACGATAGTGATGAGCAAGACTGTCTTGCACATTTAGCAAGAAAAGCAAGACCAAGACAATACAGGACAAGGGCAAGACAAGACTGCAAAATCAAGATAGCAAGACTTTTTGCTCATCACTAAGTGCCAAAAGTCTTACAGTGATGAGCGAAAAGTCTTGTCTTGCACATTTAGCAAGACCAAGACAAGACTGCAAGACTTTCTGCAAGACTTTTTGCAAGAATTCTTGCAAGACTTTTTGTAAGACCTTTTGCTCATCACTGCAAGACTTTTGGCACTTAGTGATGAGCCAAAAGCCTTGCTATCTTGATCTTTCACTCTTCTGTAGTCCTGTCTTGTCTTGGTCTAGCTTTGGTTTTGCTAAATGTGCAAGCGAAGGCAAAACTGCAAGACCAGTCTTGCTCATCACTAGTGCACGAATGGTGATTCTTATTGGCTGTGCATTGTTTCTGTAAAATAATCTCTTCATCTTTAAAGTTTCTCCTCGTCTTTGCACAGCAGCTTACCATCCGGCATTCTTTACGGCAGTGGTTTCCAAACTGCGGGGTGCTTATATAGCTGAAAGGGCGGTATTTCAACTTGACATTTTTTTAGCCGACTGGACGAGATCTGACATTTTTAGCCCGTTTCGACTATGAATCTGTTCACATCGAAAAAAAAACGCGCTGAAATTGTAGCGTTTTACATTGAAAACTATCGTGAAAATTGTGAAAATTCATCTAGCCAATCATATTCAGAATTCGTCTCGTAGTAGCGTAGATTTTGACGTACGCAGGTAATTGACTTGAACTTGCCCCATTCTCAACATTTTTTCCCCTGCCGCCAGCCGCACGGCATTGGCAATACAAAAATGTGCATAATATATTAATGCAAGGGGAACAATTCACTGTGACATTTCTTTATAAACGATGCTCGATGTTTCAATTGTACTATTCTTCTTCTTCTTCTTTGATCCGTTAGCTGGCGGTCCGAACAGGACATCCCCGCAACGGATACGCTGCTGTCGGTACCGCTGGGTATCCAGCCTGCTGGATGGTCTCGCCAGAGAAGTTTACGTGGCAAGCAGACATCCTCCATTTGGCAAACATGTCCAAACCACCGTAGCCGACGCTTTTGCATTTCTTCTTCGATCAGTGTCTGCTGATCACATCTTTGTCTGACTGTCTCGTTTCGAAGGCGATCGCGTAGTGAGACACCGAGGATATGCCTCAAGCATTGCATTTGGAAGACCTCGAGATTCAGTTTGAGCAGTGTCCACGTTTCAGATCCATAAAGACGAATTGGAAGGATCAACGTTCGGTAAAGGCGTACTTTTGTTTTGATGGAAATATTTTTTCGTTTCCATATGCACCACTTGAGCGAGGCGAATGTTGCTGTTGCCTGGCCGATGCGGCTGTAAACGTCGGACGTCGATGCTATTTTCGTTTTCTCAACCAATGATCCCAAATATTTGAACCTCGAAACCTGTTCGATTTGAGTTCCATCGAGGTGAACAGTGGCCCTCGATGCGTCCGTTGTGAGCACTTTGGTCTTCTTTGCATTGATTCTTAACCCGTATGACTGGGCGATGCGGGAAATGTCGTATAAGATGTCCGTTGCTTCGGCATCCGTGTCGGCGAAGACGGCGAACATTAAGTCGGTTACGAAGTTGTTGTTGTCGTCGTATCGAACTCCGAGTCGTCCATCGAATGCTTCACGCATAATCGCGTCGATCACAACATTGAAGAGAAGTGGCGAAGCGACGACGTCTCCCCGTCGGACATCCGTTTGAATCGGGAACTCCTCAGATAAGTCGCTTCGAATACGAACGCTGATGGTTGAGCCATCGTACAACGCTTGGAGATGTATGATGATTCTTATACAAATTAATAACTTTTTACCACCTGTTCTCCCCTGGATCGATTTTATACAAAACACCTTCATTCAATTCCTACGAGTTTTCTCTTAATTATAGCGTTCAAAAAAGCGCAGTGTAAATTTATTTCAACTTTTAAATACTTTTCTGGCTACACAGGTTCTTGTCCCGAATAAAACTCACAACCAAGCCCACAACCAATGTCGTTACTGATCCAGTAACCTCATAGCTATACTACTTATATTGATAACTACCTATTATGCCTTCTGCGAGATCAGTAGAAGTTTCTTGTAAAATTATTAGAAGATAGTATTTTATACGCTGAGTTGGGGAGAGGGCCATACCTCTATAGTTCTCATAACGACATAATTGTCGTTACATATAAAGTTGCCTTAAAAGACTGGGATTGTGTATGTGTGTGTGTAGTAGAAAATATCGCAGATTTTTAAATTAATTGTTGCTAATTTATCAAGAAATAAAATTTGATGAAAAAAAAGCAATATCAAAATCGAGAAACTAACTAATCCTTAAACTGATAAAAAATTTCGCAAAACCTATTCCAGGCATGACTACTTTTAAAAAAATAAAGAAAATGATAAAACAATTGTATATATTCCATTTGGTAAATAATAATAATAGCATTTATTGCAGAAAGACAAAAATATAACGAATGAGACTTATTTATTTATATTAAATATAAACAAAAAAAAACGCAATTTAATTTATTTCCAAAAAAACATATTCTTTCAAAAAAGTGATGAAGAATAAAATTTTAATTAAAAAAAGATTATTTAAAAAAAAAAAAAAAAAACAAAACATTCCAAATAATATAAAAAGCGAAAAACGCGCTAGTCAAGCAAAAAACCAAAACTCTATAAAATGTACAAAGAAACTTAAAAATATAAAATTAAAAAACAAATCACATTCCTTTAGTTATTTATTAATTTTAATTTAAATAAATTATTTAGTAATTATTTATTGACAAAGTCAAAACGCGAAAACAAAAACAAAGAAATAATAAATAAGTACAATTTAATTAATAAATTAATTTATAATTTCGAAAATTTCCTTTTAACACAATCTTCAGATACAGATTATAACCTGAAGAAGGATGGGAGGGGAGATCCTAGTCAACATATATATAGATATATATATTTTATTATTATATACAATTATTTTAATTTAAATCTTATTTAACTTAAATTTATTGGATTTTATTTATTTATATTAATTAATTATTTATATATATATACATCTATATTTTTTGTCTGTAAATTAAATGAGAAATTATGTTTCTCGTGACGTCATTGTGCTAGTCAAAATATATATGCTTTGTGTTTGTTTGTAATGCATTCTTTTTTTTTGTTTTTTTTTTCTTTGTAATAATAATAATAGGAGCACACAAGGGTAATTTTTTTTTATTATTATTTTGTATTAATTAATTTATTTATTTTATATGTTTAAATTGTGTAATGTTTGTTGTGGTAAAGGATTCTTCCTTTTTTTAGAAGAAAAAAAAAAGAGAGAAAACAAAACAATAAATAAAAAATATATAACAATAACTTTTCTTTTTCAAAAAAAAAAAAAACAACTCGTCAGTTTAAATTGTGATCACAGTCATAAGTCACAAGATTTTGTGACTCGTCCTTGTCATTGAAAGTTTTATTCTAGTGACTATCAGCTGTTTCGGTATTCTAACCAATGCCAGTTTGTGTATTGTCGAAATTGTGACTACTGACGAGTTTAAATTGTGACCATAGTCATAAGTCACAAGATTTTGAGACTCGTGCTTGTCATTGAAAGTTTTATTCTTGTGACTATCAGCTATTTCGGTATTCTAACCAATGCCAGTTTGTGTATTGTCTAAATTAGGATTACAAATTGCTTCAAGTTGAGACTCACCACACTCTTGTGATTGTATTGTGACTTGTGACTAGGGAATCCAATCCCGCATCAAAATCTCAATCCCGAGGTCAAGAATTCATAGATTTTCTTCTTCTAAATAGTTATGTTCATGAATTCATGAAGTATTATATGAAATAAGAGCGTAACAAACTACACAGTCAAACAAGGTATTCAGGCCAATTCTGAGCTAGGCTGGAATTTTCTTACATAGTAGCATAAATTTAAATTTCGAAATTGCTTTCGGTTTCATCAGAGTTTATGCTACCACCGATGTTAGAAAATTCCAGCGGAATCAATTCCATTGTGGTTTAGAAATACTTTGTTTGACTGACTTTGTTCTTTTTTGAAATACAACACAATTAGCAGCAAGAGTAATCCCCTTACGCTCACTACTGTATTTCCATGTAGAGTTTACCCTGGGTTTTCTCAAAGTAGGCACGCATAGAAACGGAGGTTGAGTAGAGTTTCGTTAACCAGCCCCCGGCTCTGCCGAGTTTTGGCATATGTGTTTGATTGAGTTACCTTTACTGCACACATACCAATGGCAACGCAATGCAATATTATTTACCTGTCACTTTCGCCCAGAGTCTTCATGGAAACAGTATCGAGTTAGTTAGATTGAGGGAAAAATGTTTCTCTTTACTCTACGAAAATTCTACCTCAGAGTAATGTACGTAGGGAATCCCCTGTCGTAGGCATAGAGTAACTTTACATTTACACTTACACTTAAACAAACCCATATGCTAAACCCGGCTTAATCCGACGTATTTCGTGGAATTTTCTTGGATTTAACGAAATTTTACTTAACCTCCGTTTCCATAGGCGCTTACTCTGAGCTAACCCAGGGTAAACTCTGCATGGAAACTCATAGTTAATCACTTTCGGATACGCGCACATCAATATATTTAAACGATTTTGTGTTATTGCTGTATTTCTTAGTAGGCAGTTATGTTTAACTAGCGAATTTAAATTTTGTTGAGTTTAAGGCCCTCCGCACACGAGTCGCCTGATTTGCAATCCCAATGTTAAAGTGGTTTCACAATAATCAAGAGCACAACCAGTTAGCAATTAAAATGAAATCTTTGGCCAAACACGAGCTCAACTGATTTTGGATCAATCGGTGTTAGTTTTTAGTCACGAGGTTTTGACAAAATGTCAGTAGTTCAGATGAAGTGCAACCAGGTAACTGAAATCGCTTCCAATCGCATGCGAGCAATTCAAACTAGTTTCAAATGAGCTTCGCTTCCGTCGTCCCATGTATGGATTCCGACTTCCATACACGGGAAATATTACGAAACAGCTGCAAATCAGTCGTTTCGGAGGGCGTAAATCTATTTTTATTAATACTTTGCAATATTGTCTATTGTTTCGGTTCTTATAACAAGTGATTCTACTGCCCAAATCCCGCAAATCCCGCGGATCCCGCATGTCTAGTCCCGCATTACTGATCCCGCAAAAATGGTGCCTTCGCGGGATTGGATTCCCTATTTGTGACCACTGCTTTTAGAGAATACAGCTCTAAAACTATCGGCAGGTTACGCGGCAACATTACAAAGTAGAATATACGTATATATCGAAATAATATACTACTTCCTTCTTTTAAGAGCACTAGTATTTTTTACTGAATAATGTTAGGTTATGTGTGTAGTACGACCGGAGGCCCAATTAGAGTTCTTTGATGTGACTTTTTGATGGACACAACCACGTGCACCTAAAGTTAGGTGGTTGTTTAAGAACGATCCACACATATCCGTGACGTCACGTGACTTTAGTACCGTACCGTGAGCATCAGTGAAAAAAATATCGGCACGATGTAATTCCATAGAAAAAAGTTGGTAAAAGCGCGACATGTTCCATGTTCCCATACACAGGGCCGGCGTTTGACTTTTTGGCGCCCGAGGTAGTATGACCATATTGCGCCCTAACAGCTGTTCATTTTTTGATCGCGGTGAAAGACTATGGAAAAAACCACACAAACACTCTGTGAAGTTACTTTAATATATGAAAATGAAGGCACGGGAACCCTTTTCACTTTTTTTTTTTTTAAATTGCGCCACGACCGATTGCGCCTGGTGCAAATGTACCAATTGCACCTATGAAAGCCCCCGCCCCTGCTTTTATTAAATCAGGTTTGCTTCGCGATCTTACTTATGTGCTGAGTTTGCTTGCGCTTTTACTTCACAAAATTTTCCCGCTAATGCTGTTTAATGTTCCAGCATGTTTTTCGGCGTTAGCTACACTTCCCTAACTATTTCCAACATAATCCTGTACTCAGAAAATCTATAGTACTAAATACTCGAATGTCCATAATAAAGATCCCTATGCCATTCTCTAGGACTTCATATTTCAAGTGATAATAGGTGACTGCACTGCATATATTAGTTTATACTGTAAAATTTTGCCTTCCTGGACATAGAAGGCGCTTCCAATAATTTCAGAACAGACGCGATCCAGGTGTTTCTCGCCGAATGAGGGATTAGTATGATTAGTACGAATTACAAATCTAGAACTGTGACCCCGTGCCCGGGCAAGAAAAGATGTACGACGAAATCAGAAGAACGAAATAGAATTAGATTGGCCACACTTTGTACAGTTCCTTTAATATATGACAATGAAGGCACGGACATTTTTTTTTTTCAATTTTTTTTTAAGTGTTAAATTTTTTGAAAATCTTAATTTCTGAAATTGCGCCCGGTGCAAGTGCATCATTCGCCCCTATGAAAGCGCCGCCCCTGCCCATACATCCGAAGCCACCGCGACGTTCTGCAGGTTGGTTAACTTCTTTAATTTACTTATCAACTTCTTTTCATCGTGCCAGTTAAATTGGTGTCTGATAGCGCTGCGCCTGTACTCCCGAAGACGTTTTTTGTCAAAATGCTACCCTTGGAAAACGATATCGTCCCGTTTTCGTCTAAACAAACGATGACCTATTTGTATTTGCGCTAACGTCTAAAGTGCTTGTTAAATTATTGTATGTTGGGATTGTTAATTATTTTGATAGTTTTAATTTGTTTTGTTTAAATAGGTCAAAATTTACACAAACGCAAGGCAATACGAGATTATCGTGTCCACGAGTAGGAACTATATATATGTATTTTCGTCTCGTCTCGTTATTTCGTTTCGTTTCCTCATCGTTTCGTCTTCGGGAGTACAGGCCCTGGTGTTACTATTTCTCAACTAGCCTGTTAATTGCTTTAACTGCTTTTCAACAGGTTGGTTAACTTCTTTCAATAGTTTTTAACTGGCTTGTTAAATTGTTTTAATTAACTTTTTCCAACAGGTCTGTTAACAATTATGTAAATGCAATTCACGCGATTCATAACTAAATAATTTCGAACCAGCAAATCAATTCAACTCTAGCTAGGGTTTATACAGTCATCGGAGACAAAGCTTCCACTTCGGAGACAAAGCTTCAAGCACTATAGCCTAAGTCGAGGTTTGGCCTCCAGGGCCAATTAAAGCAAAGCACATATTTTTAAGCTTCCTTTGCTGATGACTGTGAAAGCTTATCTGTTCCAAATTGCTGCGAATGTTGTTGCTTTCAAATTACTTTCAGGAGCATACTGGTCTGGCTGTAAATGCTTCGGTTTTAAAATACTTTGCTGTGAAAAGCTTTCTGTTTGCTTACAGTTTTTCAAAGCTTTCCTCTCCAAAGCCTGTGAAATACTTTGTTTCCTTAAGCTTTTTTTTTTCATGGTCCAACTTTTTATAGTAATATGCTACTTTTGTTTAGAGGGGTGGAAACTTTTTTGTATGTGTATACGAAGCGTTCGCAGCCGGAATAGCATGCTCCAGCATTTGTAAGCAACAGCATACGCAGAGCAATATGAAACAAAAAAGCTTTCACAGCCTTCAGCAAAATGATTGAAAATATGATTGCTGCAAAGCAAAGCAAAGTAAATTGCTGTGGTCTTCCTTGCAGCAAAGCAAAGTCAACAGCAACAGTATTAAAATTGCTGCAGCAATTTAAATCCTGTTGGCCTCCATTAGCTTTTTCCACCAGACGTCTCGTCTCCCTGCTCCGTTGCCTCCAGTTTCTTGTGTTTAGCAGTTTGCTATATCAGCGCCTTAACACCGTCTTATACTACCTTGACCACGTGATTTGCTAACAGATCTTTCCCCCCTGTGGTAATAGATTCACGGTTTTTTTTCGGGGGCATTATTGAGTCAACAAATTCCCATAAACCGACCGGAGAAAAAATGGGTTTTCTTAAAGAAAGTTAACTTGAATTTTTTTTAGTCACAAAAAAAAGTACTTTAAAATTAAACATGAGAGATTATTAATATAGAAAGATAAAGATTCAATCAACGCACGCGCAACATAAAATAAAATCAATTCTTTATTAATTATTATTATTTAAATACATAAATTCAACAAAATCCCAGAGACAGAGAAGAGAAAAAAAAAAATAAGAAGAAAGAAAATGGCTGAAAAAAATATGATTTTTCTTAAAAAAAAAATGTATATAATGTAAAATGAATAAATAAAAAAATAAATATTTAAAAGAAATGAAAAAAAAAAAATAGAAATAGAACAAAAATATATAAAAAAAATGACCATCACCTAACAAAATAAGAAATTTTTCACAAAAAAAAAAAAACGCTGTATGTATTTCAAATAGTAAGGGTGCCATAGAAGAAATAAAAACTAAAAAAAAAAACGAAAATAAAAAAAGCAGGAAAAAAATACAAACTTAAAAAATTCGCATGCGAACAAAAAATCATAGAGAATGTGTAATGAGTGAAAATATCCATCATTTAATGCATAGAAGAAGAAAAACAATGAAATAAACACAAAAAATAAATAAAAAATCGGGGACGAACTTAAAAAGAAGAAGTATGGGGAACGAACTTAAAAAAATAGATGCGAAAAATGAAAAAAAAAAAACAAATTAATAATAACAAAACAAACCAAAAAACCAAACGTAATGGTGTAATTGTAAAAGAGAATGGAAGTACATAAGAAGTAGTAGGAAAAAAAACAATGATGTTATGTAATTATAATTATTATGATTATGATTATTATTAATTACAATTAAGAGACTATTTGTAGTTTGTTTGATTTGCACATGCACCTAAGAAAAATTAATAAACCAAAAAAGTGATTAAAAAAACAAAAAAAAAAATACGCCATTCTTAGAATTTTATTTCTATTTTTTATTTTGGTGATGTTTTATTTAAACTTTATTTGAAAAACTAAATACCTTATTAAAAAAGAACAGTAAAATAATTTTACTGTCAGTAAAATATTCTCAACTCTCAGTAAAATAATCTTAACTGCCAGTAAAATAATCTTAACTGCCAGTAAAATAATCTTAACTGCCAGTAAAATAACCTTAACTGCCAGTAAAATAACCTTAACTGCCAGTAAAATAATCTTAACTGCCAGTAAAATAATCTTAACTGCCAGTAAAATAATCTTAACTGCCAGTAAAATAACCTTAACTGCCAGTAAAATAACCTTAACTGCCAGTAAAATAACCTTAACTGCCAGTAAAATAATCTTAACTGCCAGTAAAATAATCTTAACTGCCAGTAAAATAATCTTAACTGCCAGTAAAATAATCTTAACTGCCAGTAAAATAATCTTAACTGCCAGTAAAATAATCTTAACTGCCAGTAAAATAATCTTAACTGCCAGTAAAATAACCTTAACTGCCAGTCAAACAACCTTAACTGCCAGTATAATAATCTTAACTGCCAGTTAAGATATTATTATGGAGTAATCGCGCCACCTAGAATCAAGAGTGAAAGTAATTTCAGAATAAGCTCCTGAACAAACTTTTTGCCAGTCTGTCATACTTCGCCAGGGTATGCCCAAACTCTTGGAACTTGCTCATAAACCAAATGAATCGCACAACCTCTTTTAACTATCACCCAATAGCAATTAGGGGTCGTCCATAAATTACGTGAGGCGATTTTGGGAAGGCTCCTTTCTGTAGTCTATATTCTAATGACCTAACGTCTTGCCGGTGGCGGCTAAACAATCGAGGGACAACTATGATACTTTCTGGCGTCACCATAAAAATGTTTGTGTACGATTTAGCCATATCTTAAGCCCCCTTTCACGCACAGTCCGCCGGCAGGCCGTGGCCTGAAAGATCTTGCCTTGAAGCCAAGTATCGCCACACACCTCCCCGGCGGCCGCCAACTTGATGGGGTCTGCAGTCCAAGAAACCTGACAAAAATTTTTATGTGTGTGGCTATTTATGGTCGGTTTGTGCCTGAAGATCTGAACTTCTATTCAGTCTCAAGCCGTGAATTTGCGGCTCGAATTCACGCCATATCCAGTCGGATATGTAGGCCATGTACATTTTTGCACTTGAATTAATAGTCTGCTATGCTAAACTGTCATCTTCGCCAGTATGTCTGTAGGGAATCACGACATCGCTCAGTCGGACTGAGTATTATGTGGCCTTCATCGGGCCGTGCCTGCCGACCTGGCCTGCCGGCGGCCTGTAACTAAATGGGGGTCTTTAGTGGAAAAACATGTTTTACTTAATTTCACCCAGCTTTCTTCCAAATTTACACTGTTTCTTGAGGAAAAACAATTACGTGATATTTGGCGAGACCCCCCTCTCTCCCACGTGAGATTTGGTGAGACCCGACTCGACCCCCCCCCCCTAAAGGCCTCACGTAATTTATGGACGACCCCTTACTTCTATTATCTCGAAAATCATTGAGATAATAATCAATATCTAGAATCTAACCAAATTCTACAAGACACCAAAAAAGATCTACTGGCGACCTCCTTGTGTGTTTCTTGAATATATCCAAGGCATCTGACAGAGTATGGTACACTCATCTGTTAACTAAACTGCAAGATATTGGGTATAAGCTTAGTTTTAAGGAGCTGCATTGCGAGTTTCTTTCTAGCCATTCAAATCAATCAAAATCTAAAACCTCCTCCATTTGCGCTAGTGTTCCCCAGGGATCAATTATATCACCCGTACTTTCTCTAATCTTTATAAATGATCTATTCTCAAATCCCTCTAATCCATTTTTTAGGCTGATAAAGGTATTCTGCATTCCCTAACATTTCTATGCCGTCATCCTACGAATTTATGCAATGCATGTGCAACATCAGGCCAATCGAAGTATAGCTACAACAGTCCAAACACGACGTGCCTACCATTAACAGTTGAGGAGACATTGAGGCCCCTATTGCGAGTGTGTCGATTAACGATCGACTCGACTATAGTCGATTGTGTCGATTAATTTTCTTTTTGGCATTGTGTAGCCCAATCGACAAATATTTAGACTACTTGATTCAGAAAAATATTTTGAGCAGTTTTTTGTTATTAAAAGTTTGTCGTGAGCAAAAAAGCAATCGATTAAAGTCGACTGTCAAATTGACAATTTTCGATTATAATCGACATTCGCAATGTCAAACTAAATAATCGACAGTCGATAATCGATAAATGTCGCTTGTCGATTAGGTATCGACACTCGCAATAGGGGCCTGAGCCGGCCTTAGTAGGGGTAAAGGCGCCTGACTGCCATCGCAGATATCAAACAAAATTTTTTTTTAGAAAGCTGTTTTATAACTGTTACTTTATGGTAAGTACCTATATCAAAAATAGCAATCTTTGGCAGGAGAACCTAGCAGACGCAACCGAACAAAACAACCGCACAGAAACCTAGGGTCCAAAAGGTGCTGAGACGTGAATATGTTTAAATAAAGTTAATGATGTCTAACGACCTTAGTAGTTTAAATGCGGGTCCAGTAAGGATGAAAGCTTCATGGCAAGGAGGGCCGGAGTGGAATTGGGAAGCACATCCAAGCCAAGCTTTCGTGAGCTGCTTCCGAACAGACCAAAGGCTGGACTGCGATCAGAAACCCGGAACAGCCAAGTGTAAACGATAAGGTAAAGGAGTCTAATACAATAGGCCAAGCGAGTGGCCGCGGTACTGTTGGACCCAATACGTAACTCTATGAGACGATAATAGGAAAGAGAATTGGCTAAGGATGTCTGCAGTTAGTAAGTACCCAGCGGGAAATGGAGTGCTCCAAGAGCCATCCTTGAGCGCACCAAAAGGAGCTTACTGTGCTCCCGTTCCCATACCAGTTCCAATTTCTTTTTAACATTGCATGTCATTGCAGGGGAGCATACGTTTTTATGCTCCTCAAAAGCGTTCTAGGAGCATTATAAAAAAAAGCTTTTAAAAAAAGAAGCAATCTCCTCGGGGTAATTCCCCCAGGGATTAATTCGATTCCCTGCCGTTGGTTGAGCGGACGTCTCATGTGGCATCCCCAGTGTGGGGCGGGCCGTTAAACTGTGGGTCCCCGCACCGCTGTGGCTTATCAAGATACTTAAATGATTATTTTCCTTTTCGTATACAACGTTGAGAGCTCTAACCTTACAGACATAGAAATATCTTGAATCTGCTACCCGAGGGTATGGCCGCTACAACAACCGACTACTTTCCTTCTAGATTGACCTACGTCGAAATACCCTCAAGAAGAGAGTGGAAAAACGGAAGGTCCTGGGAAAGTTTGATGTACGAATATTTATCGACGGTTCCAAGACCCCAGAGGGCGTTGGAGCAGGGGTTTATCTAGAGACCACTAATAGTTCACTATCTTGGCCACTCCCGGTGTACGCTAGTACCTTTCAAGTGGAAGTGCTGACGATCCTGAAGGCCTGCCAGACAATGAACTTAGAACGTACACAAGGATGTAACATTGGAATTTTTATAGAATAAAATTCTATCAAAGCTCTGGATTCAGTAAGAATACGCTCCAAGATAGTGGTGAGATGCAGACTGAGCTAGATAGGATTGGTAGTAAAAGCGCAACGTGACTCTTGTCTGAGTTTCCGGTCATAGGAACATAGAGAGGAACGAGAAAGCCGACTACCTAGCCAAGCATGGAGTCTCTTTCCAGGACGGCTTTAGCTCAAGCAAGGTAAATGCCTTGGGAAGCTAATGTATTGTATACATGAACCATTTAACATTTGATTAAAGATGGTTGATGTCATAGTTAATATCTACACCAATAAATGCATTGATTATGGGCTCAAAATTTAAATAAATTTTATTTACAGTTTCTAGGTAATTACTATTTATTGGCTTTATGGAAATAATATGGGTCGCTATATAGACCAATTAAGCTGGAGAGGGTTAAAGTGGAATTGCGGAGCCTCACGGAGCACAAAAATGACGTACCACGTTCCAGGGTTCGCCTGTTGGCTGGGATCCAGGGGCGGCGCTTTCATAAGTGCAAATGGTGCACTAGCACCGGGCGCAATTAGACTGGGCACAAAAAAAAATGATAACGTGTTACCGTGACTTCATTTTTATATATTAAACGAACTGCACAAAGTGTTTGTGTCTTTTTCCATTGTCCTTTGTACGGTGCGGCCAATCAATTCCATTTCGTTCGCCTGTTTTCGTCGCTTATCCTTTCTTGGCTGGCACGGTTCCATAGTTCTTCATTTGCAGTCCGTACCTGTCGTACTATTATAGATCAATAATTCGGCGAGAGACACCTGGATTGCCTCTGTTCTGAAGCTGTTGAAAGCGCCGAAGTTGCTAAAAGCGCCTTATTTGTCCAGAAAGGCTGCCAAGGTGGACTGTTTTTATTTTAGGCAAGATTATACAGTGTAAACTAATAAATGCAGTTCAGTGACAACCGATTATAGGTTTCTGCTTGAAACAGCTAGAGAAGTACACCGTTAAATATTCTGGAGCAAGTGATGAGGTTGGTAGATGTGTGAAGAGAGCTTCTACCAGAAGCTTAAGCAGTACTAAGCTTATAGAAGCAGCATTAGCGGGAGAGTTTTGTGAAGTTAAAGCTCAAGCAAACCTAGCACAAAAGCAAGATCGCGAAGCTAATCCTGCTTTGACACAGGGTTTCATAGGTGCATTAGTGTACTTGCACCGGGTGCAATTTCAGAAATGAAGATTTTAAGAAAACAATTTAAAACTTAATAAAGTGCTCCCGTGCCTTCATTTACATATATTAAAAGAACGTCACAGAGTTTTTATGTCTTTTTCCAATACCCTCCACTGCTATAAAAAAAAAAGCTAACAGCTGATGGGGGCGCAATATACTGCACCCGGGCGCAAAAAAATCAAGCGCCGGCCTTGCTGGTATCACCACGACAGTGGTATGTTGTTCAACCAGATCCTGATCGACAAGCCACTAAGCGGACTGCAGCAACTGGTAAAGGGTTGGTGAGTTTAGGCAGTAGCAATCTGACCTCACCGTCTAGATGCGATGATTTTTTGCACTTTTTTGCTACGGTGCCCCAATTTGGATCAATGGGGCCTCGTTGGAAAGGGATCGCTCCCCTGAATCCAGGGTGGTTGAGTTTTCCAAAAAAATACTAAGGGGTTCGGGAGTTACCCCCTCTTTTGTGGTTTCCCCAAGAAGGGCTACAAAATGCTTATTATCTCAGGAAATCAGGGGTGAAATTGAATTTTCATAATTCCTAGAAGGTGCGTTTCCAATGAGGCATCATCCACCAAAATTTATTAATTGATATTATAGTATTTTTTTTGTTTAGTAAAAATATTTTGAAAACCTGACGTCAGCGCCGGCCCTAGGGTAGAGCGAGTGGAACGGTCGATCTAGGCGCTAGGTGGCAAGGGGCGAAAAAATGAGCGTTAAAAGCAATTTCGTGCGCCTTTTGGAATAAGGCAATTTTTTGATTTTGGTAATTTCGATTTTTGAAAAATTTGGTTTTTATTAGTTGTTTAACACAGCACATGGCTCCGTTTTGATGCTAAAATTGGCACTATTTCGTACTTTTTCAGTACGTTTCCACCTGAGCTATTTCGAAAAGTACCAAATAAATCCTTCACAGAGCTCTTTGAGGCCTACAATTAGAATGATAAAAAAAAGTTTTCACTCCATCAGGCTCTCCTTCGATTATCGGGCTGAGCCACTAGTAATGATGAGCAAGACTGATCTTCCACATTTAGCAAGACCAAAGTAAGACCAAGACAAAACAGGACAACGAAAGAGAAGACTGCAAGATAGCAAGAATTTATGCTCATCACTAAGTGCCAAAAGTCTTTCGGCGATAAGCACAAAGTCTTGTCTTGCACATTTAGTAAGACCAAGATAAGACTGCAGGAGTTTTTGCAAGACTTTCTGCAAGACTTTTTGCTCATCACTGCAGTTTTGGCTTTCCCTGGTCTTGCTTTGATCTTGCTAAATGTGCAAGTCCAGTCTCGCTCATCACTACCCACTAGACCGATCAGAGTGAAAAGGAGCTTAAGCAATGCGATTGGTCAGTCACCAGCGGGATAGGGGGAGCAGCATGCAGTGTACATATTTCAGTAATTTAATACGCAGGTGCAGTAACTATTTCGACCTGGTACAAGTACGATCATAACCACCTCGTGGTGGCCACTGGAATCTGTCTAGAAAGAGATGGGCTAATTAGATCGGGCCTACCAAGCCAAGATTTAAAGTTATCGTGTCAAGGGCTGCATGACAGTGGGTAGGTTCTGCACTCTCGTTTAACGATCGCCTTTCGTGATCTCCTTCGGGTAGCCAAAAAAAAAAAAAATTGGCAGCACCAGTTCCCATATAATCTAGAGGGAACATTCCTGTCATCCAGGGTAACAGGAACCCAGAAATAAAAATATACTCACTAAAAGGTCAAGGTAAGAAGGGTTGGAGTGGAATTTGGGAGTTCACGGACCATACCATAGCCCGCTTTCATGAACTCTTTACCGAAGGCAGGACTGCGGTCGAGAACCAGGAAAGCTTGGCCAAGTCACAGTCAAGTGTAAGCGACAAGACACTTGTTCCAGCGATCCGGCCCTCAAATATGAGCTATAAGGGTGCAGTACAATTGGCCATGGAATGGTAACTCAAAAAATACCCAAAGGGATTAGCGGCTTTAAAATCTGATTAAGGGGCTCGCGATCTTTGAGGTCTACAATTAGAATGCTAAAAAATGCCTTACTCGTTACTCTTTGAACCGTGCAGACGTGTATTAATTTTCACCACCGTCCGGAATTTTTTACCCTCGTATCCGAAGAAGTTTTTTGTGATTTCTGTTTATATAACTTACACTAGTGTATCCTTTAGTGTTCTTAGTGTTCAACTCCCCGCAAAACTCCCCGTGATCAATATTTCAAAACTATTGGACTTTGGACTTTGCAGACGTGTAGTTAGTTCAGTACCGTCCGAATAACGCCCCAGAAGTAGTTTGTGAACTCTGACCAGGACTAGTCTAATTATTTCTATTCAGCAAGAGGGGGCCTACCTACTGAAAGTAATACCCTCCTAGAACTGTTTACAAATTTCCATGAACAATTCTAAATTTCCCCTCAGCAAGTTAGCAAGGACCTTTCTGCATATGGGTCCCATGTCAGAGCAAAACATATCTCCCAATTTCAAAGAAGTCGGGACGAATCAAATAGATATTGTGATGATTTATGCGCCATCTGCTTGTCAATAAGCATAACCAACGATTGTCGGTAACAACTCTGGTTGATGTCTGAACTAATGACTTATGTACTAAACTAAAATTGGAACGCGCGATAAGTGAAGACAACTTCAAGCTTCTGGACGAAAAGAAAAGAACATACCACTAGGCTCGAGAAAAAGGACTCGAGAAGATTCCAGAAAGTAGACAAAGGTGGAGCTGCCTATATAAAAGCGCCTGGCAGCCGCTATCGAGTCAGTTTTGATTTGAAAGGCGATAAAAGTGTTTTAAAGTGAGAACAGTGAAAAGTGGTGATTTAAAAAGTAAACTATAAAGCGATAAATAGAATTTTATAGTGCGAGTTAGTAAAATTAAAAGTGATTATAGTGAACTGTAAGAATTGTGTTTGTAATTAAATTGTGTTTTGGTTTGTAATAAAGAAATTATTGTGTGGATAATTAAAAAAGTGTATTCCTTAATTAATCCTACGAATCCGTTAAGCCGTAAAAACGTAACATTATCGTCCTTAGCTACCTTCCCCCCGAAATTCTAACCATCTCCAAGCCCGTCATTCAAAACCAACATCTTCTGATAACTTAAGACTCTTCTATCATAACTGCAGTGGGATGAGAGGCAAACTGAAGGATCTTTTTATCGACTCCAAATCCTGTGACTTCAATGTACTAGTGTTAACCGAGACTTGGTTGAATGACTCCTTCCTTAACGAGGAGATCTTGCATGGCAGCTGGTCCATTTATAGATGCGATAGAGATTATATATCTACCGGTCTCTCAAGAGGAGGTGGTGTCCTCATAGCTGTTAGAGACTCCTTAAATAGTGAACTGATCGCGACTACATCGTCTCAAACCTTTGAACATATTTTAGTACGGCTAAAGTTCGGAAAGAAATACATTGTCATCGATTCTTTTTACTTATCTCCAAACTCCGACGAATCTATATATGATAATGTGTTTCATATAATAGATGAAATATCCAACGATTTTAATCGGCCTAATATATCTTTTATTCGTGACGAGAAAGACAGTTATTTACTTCCGATTAATGTATCAAACCCCGCCGATATAAAGTTTATCGACAATCTTTACAGCAACGACCTGCAACAGGTAATTAGCCAACCAAATTCAAATGGGAAATGGTTGGATTTAATCTTCACTAACCTCTATGAGGATTTGAACGTGCTTCCCGCTTCTGAAGAAGAGAATCTACACTACACATCATTCTGCTCAGTTCTACAACAACAACTGATTATCTCGCCTCCTATAACAACTCTGTAGTCTTCGATTTTTAGAATGCTGATAATGTTAGTATTAGCACTGAATTATCCCTTATTAACTGGGAGGATCTACTTGATGGTGATGATATTGACGAGCTAGTTACTAGATTCTACGATGTTATCTTCAACACCATTGGCAGATTCGTACCCAAAATCAAAAAAAGGGATAAATTGACGGAGCCATGGCTTGACAAAAACACTCGGTCCCTTCGTAATAGGAGAAATAAATTGTACCGCGTAGTGAAAAATAACAACAATGTTATTGCTGAGCAGAAATCTGAATACGCCAGGTTAGCCTCAGAATTTAATCATAGGTCACGGGAGGCCTATACTACCTATGCAAAGACTGTCGGTGAAAATATCATACGTAATCCTAAAAAATTCTTTGATTTCGTTAATCTAAAGCGAAAAACATCAGGCTACCCGACAACAATGACAAACGGTATCACACACTCCTCTCTCCCCCAAGAAATTTCAAACATGTTTGCGGACAGGTTCAGTGAAATCTTCTGCCCCATTTCTTCGACTGCACACACTGTCCCAAGAGAGCATTCCGAAACTGCGGTCCTTATAGACAATATATCTCTATCGCCCGAAGATATAATGACAGGTCTTATAGATCTGGAGGTCAATAAAGGTCACGGTCCGGACTGTCTACCTGCAAGTTTTTTGCAAAGCCACGCCCTATTCATTCTTCTCCCTCTTCACCTCATTTTTAACAAGTCCCTTTCTGCCGGTAAGTTTCCTTCGGTATGGAAGAAATCCTTCCTCACACCAATCTTTAAGTCAGGTGATAAACATGCGGTGGACAACTATAGGGGCATTGCTATCCTATCTGTTATCCCTAAACTATTTGAAAAACTTATCTGTGACAAGATTGCCCCTCTAATTGTTCCGAACCTAAACGATCAGCAACATGGTTTCAGAAAAGGCCGTTCCATCACATCCAATCTTATGATAATGATATCCGAACTGCTGTGCGGTATGGAACAAGGCCACCAGTTTGACGCTGTCTACACTGATTTCAGCAAGGCCTTTGATCGAGCAGACCACCACACATATACTATAATATGAAATTATTAAGATTTGGGATATCCGGCCCCCTTCTGGATTGGATAACATTATATCTTAACGGGAGAACTCAGGTGGTAAGATTTCAGGGCTTCCTCTCAAAAGAAATCAATGTAACCTCAGGTGTACCGCAAGGCAGCCACCTAGGGCCACTTCTATTTAACATATTCATTTCCGATCTATCTGAAATATTAAATGGCATTCCGCACCTATTTTACCCGATGATTTAAAAATTTATAGTGCTATAAGGTCTCAAACTGATGTATCCTTTTTACAGTCGAAACTTAATGCACTACAAGACTGGTGCACCACTAACAATCTTCTTCTTAACACCAGTAAGTGCCACGTAATTACCTTCTCCAGGAAAAAAAAAACAAACAAACAGCTGCAAAATTATTATCTCAATGGGGTGGAATACACGGATCATAACGTCAAGACTAAAAAACCGGTTTCCAGGACAGAGGGGCAAAAGGAAGAGAGAAAGTTGTTGCAACTTTTTGAACAGAAATTTTTGGCGTGAAAACTAACACATGCACAAATGTTTCTTCTTATCTTCTTCTTCTTTGGGTCTGATATTGACATATCTCTTTGTTATTCGCGTTCGGGTTGTGCACACATAGATATTCCGTGTAGGGGATAATAAAGTTACTCTCGGTAAAATAAATACCCATGTACGCCGAGAGTATCATAAAAAACCGTTTTTTTTTTGTGTTGATATTACGATCCGTGTATGCCAGCCCAATGACAATGTCTTGGATCGTGTCGATCGCATGGTTGATTTAGGCATTGTCCTCGACAGCAAGTTTAACTTTAACTTACACTATGATAATATTATTAGTAGATCCAACAACCTGTTGGGCTTTATCAAGAGAAGAGCTAAAGAATTCGACAATGTTTGGGTTACTAAAGCCTTGTTTTGCTCATTGGTCCGTCCTATTCTTGAGTATGCGTGCCAGATCTGGGATCCTATATTTCAAATTAGTATTAATCGAATAGAATCTGTCCAAAAGAAGTTCCTTCTTTTCGCGGTTAGGAACGTCTATAATCCCTCGAATTTTCGCAACCATCCTCACTATAAGGACAGGCTCAAAATCCTTGATCTCTTGCCTCTATCCCTTAGACGGAAATTGCTTATATCTTGTTTTACCTTGTTGTTTTACCTGATATCCTGAACAATAACATCAAGGTGCAGTTCATGTCGGACACAATCAAATTTAACGATACTCGACAAACAAGACATTCCAAACTGCTTAGAGAGTACCCCCGCATCGCGCACTGAATATGCTAGAAACGAGCCCGTTAACAGGTGCTGCATTACCTTCAATTCCTATGCGTCCAGTTTCTCTCCCTCAATTAACAAAAGTTCCTATAAAAGAAAACTAATTTCCCTGTTGTCCTCTTCTAACTAACACTATTATAGACCAAGATCTTAGTTTAATATTTAAATATTAAATACTTGCAATGTTCCTTATTAATGTTAATATGTATTTTTTTTTTATCTATAACTGTTTTTGTTAAGTGCCTTGTTTGGCCAACAAATAAATTAATAAATAAAAAGTTTCCCCTTGCTTTCTTACGTTTATCGGGTAAAATTTTCGGTCGGAGCCGTTAATCAAATACGATATCTGGACCTGATAGTCAGATCGGAGCAAAAAAGAAACTTACATACTTACATCTACACCCAACACTAATGAATCTTCCCGGTGAAAGTCCCTTCGCAATCGGATTAGCCGTTACAGAGATTAGCCTGGACAGACACACAAAAATTTAAAAAAAAAAAAAAAAAAAAAACTAGAAAGTTTTAATAACATGTACATAACCATATGGGATAAGAAAATGACAATTATTTTGAAGCCCGAGATTTCTTTTTCTATATTAATGCAGAAGATAAACTAAAATTCAATTTATGTGATGTGAAAGCGTTGACCAAAGGGTCAAGATCAAGATTTTTTTTTAAAAAAAAAAAAGGATCTTTTCCCTCTTAGGTTATTCTGGCACTCAAATATAACATAGATTTCAAGTGAAATATTATTAAATACAAATAAATTCGAAACTTACATTTATTACTTATCTGCTAATGAATAAACACACACGCGAATAATCTATCATAATCGCAAAATAAACCCCCAAACACTTTAAATTCCACTACTAAAACAATCACCAATTATTCATGATTAATTAATTTCACATAATTATAAAATTATACACGCTTTAAATATGATAAAATTTAATTTTTTCTCGCACAAAATTTTCACGTGCTACAATTTCAAAAATGGCACTTCCAACTGTCAAAGAAGAAAAAAAAAAACAGACGGCGGCGATCAGCCACCAGATTTTTTGGATAATTACACAGTTTTTTACTTTGGAATTTAGATGGCGTTAGTGATATTTGTTAATTTCAAAAATTTATTTTGTTGATTTTTATTGAATTAAACAATAAAACATGATTAAATTATGTTTTTCAGTAATTAAAAATATTATAGAATATACAAATAATAAGTATTTAATGCTAATATGCTTAATAACGATTATTTATTGATAAGGCCTAAAATGGCCTGAAAGCTGAGTTTTTATCGTTACGATTCTTGTGCATTTTTTTGAGATATCGGGAATTGAGATTTTTCAATTTTTTTGGAATATCTTTAATTTAATTAGTGAATTTAACTTGTTTAAGTTTTATTTAAGTGATTTTATGTAATTTATGCAATTTGGTAGTATTTTTCTGTTTTGGGGATGTGTTTTTTTTTTAAATTGAATATAAACGGCCAAACAACAGGATTTCAAAATGGAATTGCTAAAAAAAAATACCTAATATATAATAATTAATTTTAACCAATGATTCCTCGTTGGAAAGGCTCGCTCTCTTGAATCCAGATACTCTGAGATTTCCATAAAGTTCCAAAGAATTCAGGAGCTACGCCATTTTGTAGTGATTTTCCCGAAGAGGGACCGCAAAATACAAACCAGCAAACGGTACGGCAGCAGAATGAGTGCTGCCAGTCCGTAAGGGAATGACAAATGAAGTGGGGGTGAGTCTCTTAAGGGTCGTTGGATCCACACAGATTTATCCCAAACGTGGAGATATAAGTTTCAAGGGAGCCTGAGGAAGTTACTTTCGACCTCACGCAGTACCTGAGTGGACATGGTGCGTATAGAAAATACCTTCGCCGTTGTGGGCATGATGATGCACCGTTGTGCCCGGTATGCCCAGGGATGCAGGAAGATGCAAAGCACTTCTTCTTTAGCTGCTCGAGATTCGCAAATGAAAGGGTGATATTGAAAGAAAAGGCCGAGGCGCCACTAACACCAGAAAACATGTTAGGCCACATGAAAGTAGCATGACCAGAAAAAACGTGTGGCTCGACCCATGACCCTGCTATACCCTTCATATTTAAGGTCTATTGAGGTTTGAGGACCTGATGTGAAGAATAAAATGTATACAGGGATATTCCTAGGAAACCACCTGCGGATACCCTATTGTTGACCAGCGCCAAAGCCAGCGAGATGGCTTATTAGGACTATTCCGGTGAATTGAGTGGGGGAAAAAATAGGAAAGGAAAAATGTGTGGAGAAGAAGAAAAAAAAATGCCAGACTGTTACAATGGGGACTTTAGTTGGGACAGTTTGAGGTGTTTTTTTTTTGAAGAATTCATGCAGCACGTCATCCATCCACTTGTTTCTTGATCATCCTACGCTTCTTTTTCCTGATGATCTACCATTGAACATCCTGGCTAGTATTCTTTCTTCAGAAGTTCGTCTATCCTTCAAACTAATCTTACTACTAGACAGTGCATCATGACCTGAACGACATGACGAACTGGTGGTTTGCATTCTGCTGCTCCTGAAATACTGGCCAGCTTGCGGTGGGATTGAATTCACAGACTCCCGCTGAGGTCCTTAACAATTTCCCATCCTAAAAAGGGCCACTCTAGAAATTTCTCAAAACCGCAAAAATGCAATCGGAAGTACCCTTCGTTGCAGAAGCATGTTGGAATCCACTTACGCAACTTGAGGCAGTTTTTCTTGAATAGTGTGCAGAGCTCTTCACGAAGTGCCAGTACCGTGGTCTCATCCTACGTTCCGAAAAGAGCGTTATTTACGTAGAAATTGTCTTTAACTGTCCTGGGAGCTGCAGGGTTCTACTTAGAGTAATCATTTGCCAGCTGTTGAAGAGTCTTGCATGCAAGATAGGGGGCACAGGAGGTGCCATAAGTTATCGTCAGCAAGCGATAACATTTAAGAGGAAGTGAAGCTGAAGGACGCCAGAGGATTCACTGCAAGTAGGTATAGTCTTGGTCGATAGATATTTGCAGATACATTTTCTCAATGTCCCCCGTAAGAACATGAGGGTATAGTCCCCATTTCATGATGACAGCAGCAACATTATTTTGAAGTTTAGGACCTACATGAAGAACATCATTTAGGGATAAGGGAGACGACGTTTTTTGCTATGCGATGAACACCACGTGTAGTTTTGTGGTGGTCTTGCTGGGCTTCAGTACAGAATGGTGCGGAAGATAATATGCAGCGTCTTGAGTGGTTTCGTCTGCGACTTCTTCCATATGGCCAAAGTCTTGGTATTTTTCCATAAACTTCGATTATAAATCATGAACTTACGTATTGTGTTCAAACTTACGTTCCATCTGGAGTAACGCCGATATGGAAGCCTCTCTCGAAGATCCTATGGAGCTACTCCTACTCCGCCGTCGCCTGGTCCCAAGCCCAGGGTGTGAAAGTACGAGGGTGGTCGACCTGCCGAATTGACCAGAATCGGAAAACCGAAGGAACTAGGCAAGAAACCGCATTTTTCAAAGCGGCACCGCGGTTGCGGGGACGTCCCGCTCGGACCGCCAGCTAACGGATCAAAGAAGAAGAAGAAGGGAGCTAGCAGGCAATTTCATAGGGATACGAGAAGTATGTTTATTTCTGTTGTGGAAGCATGCAAGCTTAATGCGGGTTGCACTTTCGGCTTAGTGTGGGCTATCCGTCCTGATAGAATCCATCCTAATGTTGTACACAGCGCTGTTGGCAGGTGGGCCTCGACGTAGTTCATCCAGTAGGACGTTGGTATAGACTTCAACTCCTAAGATAAGGTCGATTGTTGATGGCTTATCAAAGGATCAGCTAATGGTACGCAGAGTATGTGTGGCCAATCTTGGACGGAGATTGGATGAGATGGATGCAGCTAAGTCAGCTTAGGAAGTACTAAAGTCTGGACAGAGTATCGATGAGCAGGATTTTGTAGCGATATCACTTCATGTTCGACGAATGAATGGGCCACATCATCATCATCATTGCGCTCCTTTAATCCCTCATGGGACATAGGACGGAAAAAGTTGCCCTCCAGCGGACTCTGTTTTGCGCGACAGATCTCAGCTCCGACTAGGATCTCCCAGTTGTTGCGGCTTCTGCTAGTAGGGTTCTCGTCCACATTGTTCTAGGTCTTCTATAAGGCTATAAGGTCTCAAACTGATGTATCCTTTTTACAGTTCAAGTTCCTTCTTTTCGCGCTCTATAATCCTACGGATTTTCACAACCTTTCTTCGCAACAAAGACAGGCTAAAAATTCTTGATCTCTTGCCTCTATCCCTTAGACGGAAATTGCTCATATCTTGTTTTACCCTGGATGTCCTGAACAATAACCTCAAGGTGCAGTTCCTATCGGACACCATAAAATTTAACGATACTCGACAAACAAGGTATTCCAAACTACTTAAAGAGTACCCCCGCATCGCACTGAATATGTTGAAGTGTCTCAATATGCCGCTGTCTGGCTAAAGCAGCAAAATTAAGATTAGAAATGAAAAAGTAGCGGCAGCATATGACCACCATGTTGTCATGTGACCACCATTAGCCAATAGGTATAGTTCCACTGGGGTACCGAAGTCTACTTTAAGGCATGACGCAGCCTTCTTTTGAAGCTTAGGAGCCCTTCCTGTCCGTATCTCATGTCATATCTTTTTTATAATTGTATGTAATTGGGAGGAAGCGTTGCATTTTCTTCTCGATAGCTTCTTGAGAAGGTCAATGGTAGCTATTTTGTAGGAGCTTCTTCGAAAGCATTTAAAGAGTACACTGTACGCCAAAAATATGTGTTTCCTGCATTGAGGCTCAAACAGAACCAATCCGTTCGTTTTTTGTTTGTTTTTCTTTGACGTTCCGTCCGCTTCATTGTGGCGGCTACCGCTCCATTCGTCTCATGGAAAGTCTTTTTAATTTCATACATTAACTTCTCAGAGAAAACTTCCCTTACTATTTATAAAGCATTAATCAATTTAAAACTGAAGCAAATTTTCACGCAAGAATGTGCGACTAAAAACTTCGTCATATGGGCATGCTTGAAAAATTTGTCTGTTGAACAGAAAACTAAAATCTTCGTTATCCCTTCCAAAGGGTACGATGTGGAAGCAATTCTTTGCTGCTTATCAAGAATAGCTTCAATATTTTCCCGCTGGGTTTGAAGAACAATTTGTCTGTTAAACAGAAAACTAAAATCTTCCTAAGACCTTCTAAAGGATACGATGTGGAAGCTTATCGAGAATGGCTTCAATATTTTCCCGCTGGGGTTTGCTGCCGCTGCTTCTGCTGCTGCTGCTGGTTATGAATGGGCCTTTCTCATATTTCCTCAAAACGACGTCATGCGGAGCTTTCAGTAAACTTTCAGTAAAGCTTTTGCGTCTTGGATGTATACGTCGTCGTCTATAATGGTGCTAAAAGTCCACAAATGTCCGCAAGGAAATGGATTAAAAAATTTAACAAAATTGTGGGGAGGGGTGGAATTAAGAAAAGAAAAATTCAATTTTGTTTCAATTTGGTTTTTTTTTTATCCATCTTTAATAATCAGTTCTAGGAAAGATGTACCATACACACCATATCCTTGTATACAAATGCTGACATACAGAGTCATTAAAATCAGTTATCAGTATTATTTTTTTTTTCGTTTCACATATTTTTTTTTTTTGGTTTTTTTTTTAATATTTTCTTTTTCTCTTAAATATTTCCTAAATGCTACTAGACCTCTTCCTTTTCTTCAATAAATAAATCATTCACCACCACTAGTAATTTTTTTTTGTTGTTGTTGTTTTGTTTGGGAAAATTGTGTGAATTTTAATTTTCTTTTTACTGCTTTTGATGGAAAATTGTGTTTTTTTGGCGGGGGGGGGGGGTTGTTTTTGAGTAATTTTTAATAACATTCATTTTTTTTAATGTTTTTATTTTGTTTTTTGTTTCATAAACAAATATTTTTTGGTGATAAGATTGATTTTTTTTGGTTTTGAGAATATTCACTAAATTACCTTTTTTACTCTTTTTTTATTTTTAGTTTTTAATTTTTAATTTTTTGTAATTTTCTTATTTTTTGAAGTCAGAGTTATATTTTTGCATTCGATTTTTTTCCCCTAGATATTTTTTACTGATATTGTGTGAGTTTTCTTTTAAAGTGATTTTATCGCTATTTTTAAAAAGTGTTTTTTGATTTATTTAATTTTTTATAAGGTTTCTTTTTTTTATATTTTAATAATTACTATTTTTTTTTTGGATTTCTTTTTTACCCTTAAATATTTCATGTTTTTGATACGGCTGAGAAGTATATATATATAATTTTTTTTACAAAGACAAATTGTCATGAAAAATATGTGTTTTTTCTTGAGGGATTTGTTAGTTGCATTTTTTTTCTTTTTAAATTATTTTTACAGTGATATACAAGAACTAATTAATATTTCCTATTATTATTATTATTTCATTTATTTCTTTGTTGTTGTTGTTGTTGTTGCAAGTAATTATTGGTTATTTCCGCCTAAAATCCTAGTCCGCTTCTAGCCTGCAACAGGCACGCATGCACAGCGTCAAATTGACGGTGTATGGTACCCCCAAACGAGGCACGGCTAAAACGAGCCAAACGAGGAGCTTTACAAAAATTATACAGAACAAAGAAAGCAGGTAATTAATTTGGTGGTCGTAAAGAGTGCCATTAGCATATTCTAGTCCGATTGCATAGGTCAAGCATAGTATTGTACGTGGTTAGTACATAGTTGGGGGACCAATTGGAAAAAATATATTTGGAATCGTCGTCAATTACGCGGATACATTCAAATTTCAGATTCAGATTTTCATGCCCGTAGGCTGATCTTGTAGGTCTGTAAGATCGGGGGAGCAAATGGTTTGCGGAAGGGCCAAAGACCCTACTAGACCGGACCCGGCAAAGGCAGGCTACCGAGAACGCCGACTGGCTACCCGAATCCTTCGCCGTTTGGCTACCGATCCGATTGGGGAGGACCAAGACCTCTAAAAAAGTTGCAAGTTCAGCAGTCATGAGCTCTTGAAGCTAATGGAGCCATACAGAGCTAAGTTAACTCCGCCGTCGTCGCCTGGTCCCAAGCCCAGGCTGTGAAAGGAGGATGGTGGTCAACCTACCGAATTGACCAGAATCGGGAAACCGAAGAAACTAGGCAAGAAACCGAATTTTTCAAAGCGCCACCGACAGCAGCGTATCCGTTGTGGGGACGTCACGCTCGGACCGCCAGCTAACAGATCAAAGAAGAAAGAAGAAGACAGAACTGAGTTATTTAGCTCTAATGGCCAACTAAACCCCCGAAATTTAGTTGGTACACAAGGTTGCGGCGTGCCAATGTCCTAATTGTGCCTTCGGTAGCATTAAAGGCAGTCATATACCTACATACCTACCTAACAGAAAAGAAGCAGCGCGCTAAAAACTAGCAGTGGCAAGTAAGTTAAAAACCTGGGAGATCTAAGCGATCATCGAAGTACATCGAAAGAATTTAAAGATGCGTACTATCTAAATCATAGAGCAGACGCCGAGTTTTATGCAGCTTCGGTTGCTACCACTTAAAGCTCTCCATCGAGGATCGTCAAAATGGATCCGAAATTGAAGAAGAAGCAGCTGGGGCTGAGATTTACGAGCCCAGATGCTAACTAGCAGAGTCGACGACAGAGTTGACGACAGAGTCGACCGAGTTGACGACAGAGTCAACCGAGTTGACGACAGAGTCAACCGAGTTGACGACAGAGTCAACCGAGTTGACGAAAGAGTCAGCCAACTCTCTCTCTCTCTCTGACTCTTTCGTCAACTCGGTCGACTCTATCGTCAACTCGGTCGACTCTGTCGTCAACTCTGCCGTCGACTCTGCGTCCGATAAGACACTTCCTACCAAAAATCACTTGCATAATATGTTTTGTTTGTTTTCTGTTTTTTTTTTCTCAACATTATATTACTAGCTTATTTATTTTATTTTTTTTTAATGTTATTTTTAGTTTTTTTCATTTATTATATATTTTCATGGAATCTCGGAGCTCAAAACTAAAAAGTTGATCACACTCTCATTTTTAAAATGTTTTTTTTTCATACACGCAAGCACCAAATGATTTTTTTTATCATAAATATAAATATTTTTTTTTCTTGGTTTTAAAACAAATTAAATTTGTTTTTTTTTTTGTTTTCTTCTCTCTATGTTTTTTTTTTGTTTTTTAATTGTGTTTCCCTACAATTTCTATATATATATATAGTATATAAATAAAATCAGGTTTTTTTTCCCTTCTTAATTTTTTTTTTACTTTTTTTATGAATTTAATATTTAAAAAAAAAAAAAATAAATAAAAATTGAAATATTGTTTTTTAGTGTCGTCGTGTTTTGTGTTTTACTTCTCTCTTGACTATATTTGGGGTCGTTCATTAATTATACGTGAGGCGTTTAGGGGGAAAGGAGGTCGAGCCGAATCTCACCAAATCTCACGTGGGGAGAGGGGGGGTGTCGCGGCAAATATCACGTAATTTTTTCTTCTTCAATAAAGAGTGTAAAATTGCAGAAAACTAGGTTAAATTTGTTGAAATAAGTTTGTTAAAAATCGAGTTGAATCAACAGATGGCGTATCGATTATATATTGTATCGTTTTTATGTATCCAAACAAAAAGAAAACAAAAAAAAGAACAAGAACGAAGTTGTGAAATTCAAGAAATGCAATAAATAAAATTGAAGAACTATAAAAGTATTTTTTTTTAATAAGGAGACGAACAAAATACTTCAACAGGTTATGGGCCCAGTTCCCATATTTATTTATTACTAGTAAGAAATTAAAATTGTTTTAAATTAACTATTTTAAATTATCCAACAGAAGAAAAAAGTCTTGCTGACTCAGCATTTTTTTTTAAAATGGAGCTGGCAAAATATATTAAACCTCTGGGTAATGAGATAGATTGGCCCATATGGAAAAGGAAGATACGTGACCTGTTGGATTATCATGAAGGAGCTTTAGATGCCATTGAAGGGAGGTTAGTAAAACCTGAGCCGTTGCAAGCTGAAGCTACGGATAGTGAAATCAAAGAGAACAAAGCAAAGAATGATTTGTTTCGTAAGGCAAACAGCTATGCAAAATCAATGATTTCAAGCTCAGTGACTGACGTAGTCTATCAAAGGATAATGAATAAAGAAACAGCACACGAAGCGTGGGAAGCATTAAAGTTGCATTTCGAGGCATCATCCAAAGATCAATTGTTTAAAATATGCACCGAGTTTTTTGCATTCAGTTGGATTCATGGAGAGGATGTTTCAACCAACGTCGCAAAATTGAAAAATTTGTGGTTTGATCTAAATAACGGTTTAAAATCTAGAAATGAAAATACACTTCCAGATTTAATTTTAGTTTGCAAAATTTTACAAATACTGCCAAGTGATTTCGAAAACTTCAGATCTAGTTGGATGCTACTGTCCAAAAATGAAGAAAAGACTTTTGAAGAGTTAATAACCCAATTGTGCATGTATGAAAGAAACTTCAGAAAGGCCGCAGAAGGCTTCACCGGAGATGCACTTTTAGTGAAAAGCGAAAGGAAAAGATCGAAAAAGTCAAAGGAAAATGACAGTTGCAATTACTGTAAGAAAAAAGGGCATTGGGTTAACAAGTGTTACAAGTGGATTGCTGATGGACGACCTCCGAAGAACGTCCCTCAGAGCAACTCTCTGGATACAAAATTAGCGCTATGTGTCAACAACGAAGAAATTCTTCAGGTTGAAACGAAATCAGCAGGGTGGTGGATAGACAATGGTGCTACTAAGCACGTAACAAATTGTCCAGACTTATTCGTCGAGTTCCAAAAATTTCAGAGACCTTGCGTCATTAGGGCAGCTGGACAAGAAGCTCTGAAGGCTATTGGGAAAGGAACTATCAATATCTGCTCTTTTAACGGATGTAATGCTTTGAAGATGACTTTAAACGATGTCTGGTTTGTTCCAAAGGTTTCGAGAAATTTATTTTCTGTTCTAGCAGCACAAGATAGAAATGAAAACAGCAAATTCTACTCAACAACAACTGAGTGCCATTTAAAGGTCAATGGAAAAACAGTTATATGCGGAAATCGTTTCAAAGGAGGATCCCTGTACAGAGCAGCCATCGAACCAACTATACCAGAAAAAGAAGAAAGGGTTAGCATCGCAGAAGCCAACAATTCGACACTACAGTTATATCATGAAAGATGGGGTCATCAAGATAAACAACACGTTAAAAAGATGCTTAAATATAAGTTGGGTATTATCGTGAAACTGGAAAGAGAAGTTTGCGAGCCCTGTATTTTTGGCAAAGCACAAAGATCTCCTTTTGGTACAAGAGTAAAGTCGAAAAAACCAGGAGAACTGTTTTCAACTGATGTAGTAGGCCCATTTTGTGAATCATTTAGCAGAAAGCGATTTCTAGTCGTATTTAAGGATAGTTATACGAAGTTCCGTTATGGCTATGTATTAAAACAAAAATCAGATGTCAAATTAGTGTTAAAACAGTTTATAGCACATGCAAAAGCCCTTGGACACAACATTAAAGAGCTACTAAGTGACAACGGAGGAGAATTCGACTGTGAAGAGGTAAAACGCATTCTATTAGAAAATGGAATTACGCAGAGGCTGACAGCGCCATATACCCCAGAGCAAAATGGTGGCAGTGAGCGCGAAAATCGCACAATTGTAGAGATGGCAAGGACTTTTAAGTATTCAAACAGTGAAGTTGAATTTCCAGATGCGATATGGGCGGAGCTAGTGACCACTGCTATCTACATTCTGAACAGGACAGGGAAGTCGTCAAGAGAAGGAGTAAGTCCTTATGAACTATGGACAGGAAAGGAACCAAGAATCAAACATTTACGCATCATTGGATTTTCATGTTACGTCCACATACCAGCTGAAAAGAGAAGGAAGATGGACAAGAAAGCCGTAAAAGGTTTTCTAGTAGGATATGATGGAGATGAGCGTTACAGAATTTATGTTCCCAACGACTACAAAGTAATACTGTCAAGAGACGTTCAATTTCAAGAAAGAATTGATGAATGCAGGAGTCACGTTAAACTACCTATAAAGGATATTGAAAATGAAGATCATGTTAAAGAAGACGAATCAGGTAAGCAAAAGATAGACGAAAAGGTGAAGTCGAAGATCAACTTTGAGGAAAGTCAGAAGATGAAAAGAGCACCAAGGAGTGATGAAGAATACGAAACTGCAAGTGAGCCTGGAGATGAAGAAGAAAACAATTCTCAACACACACCTACAAGAGTTTTGAGAGATCGAACAACTCTGCAGAAACCCAAACATCTTGAAGATCACGCCATGATAATAGACCAGTTTGTAAATCAAGTGGCTGAAGATCCTGAGACCTATGAAGATGCCTTGAGAAGTAAGAACTCAGCCGAATGGAAGAAGGCCATGGATTGCGAAATAGCCTCTTTGAAGGAAAATAAAACTTGGATTTTGACAGATCTACCTCCAGGTTCAAAGGCAATTCCAAGCAAGTGGGTCTTCCGACTAAAGAAAAATCCTGACGGAAGCATCGACAAGTACAAGGGAAGGCTGGTCACCAAAGGATTCAGTCAGCGCCGTGGCATTGATTATAATGAAACGTTTAGTCCAGTGGCGAAGATGGTCACAATTCGTTCTATTCTCAGTATTGCAGCCAGTGAAAAGATGCATCTGATACAATTTGACGTATCAACTGCTTTTCTGTATGGAGAGCTTGAAGAAACAGTGTTTATGAGACAGCCGCAAGGTTACGATGATGGAACTAATAGGGTTTGTCAACTTAGAAAGGGTCTCTATGGTCTTAAGCAAGCACCTAGATGCTGGAACAAACGTTTTGGAGTTTTCCTGGAACAACATGGATTTAAGGTGAGTGACGCTGACCCGTGTTTATACATCCGAGAAAGAAGTGGTCGGAAGCTTATTCTTGTAATCTACGTTGATGATGGTCTTCTAGCTGGAACAGATCAACATGAAATGGAAATTTTCATTGGAGAATTGAAATCAGAATTCAGAATTGTTTCTAAGAAAGCTGATTATTTTTTGGGGCTTGAGATAGAGTGTGAAGAAAAGAAAATTAAAATTCATCAGAAAACGTACGCAAATAAAATTTTAGAACGATTTAATTTTTCAGAGTGTAAGCCAGTTTCAACTCCAATACTCAAGGGCGAAGATAATTCTAAATCAGGGAAAGAAAATCAACAACAAAAATTTCTCTATAGACAGGCAGTTGGAGCTCTAATGTATCTGATGCTTGGTACAAGACCTGACTTGGCGTACAGCGTGGGGTTTCTTTCAAGAGCGCTCGAAAACCCAACTCAAGAGGACGTTATAAGAGTCAAAAGAGTCTTCAGATACATAGCAGGGACCTTGGACCTGGGAATAGTTTATCGAAGCAACGTGGATGAAGGTTGTTTAGAAATTTACAGTGATGCGGATTTTGGAGGATGCACCGCAACAGGTCGTTCAACTTCCGGAGTCATTGTGAAGTATTCAGGAGGAGCAATTTCCTGGATGAGTCAACGACAACCAGTTGTTGCGACTTCAACAACTGAAGCAGAAATCATCACAGCAAACGAAGGAGCAAAAGAAGCAATATGGATAAGCAGAATGTTTAGAGGAATCATCAAGCTTACAAATGTTCCCATTATTCAAGTAGACAACTCCGCAGCAGTGAGATTAGCTCAAAACCCGGAGTTTCACCGCAGGACTAAACATATTTCCATCAAACATTTTTTTATCAGAGAAAAAGTGACGGAGGGAAAACTTGAAGTTCAACAGATCTCGACGGAAAATCAAGTGGCAGACATAATGACAAAGCCGTTGCCAAAGACTCGATTGAAAATTTTATGTACAAAATTGGGACTTGTGTAAAAATAGACTATAAATAATGAAAATTTGTTAAGTTTTTTTTTTTAACTCTTTTTTTAACAAGGGAAAGTGTTGAAATAAGTTTGTTAAAAATCGAGTTGAATCAACAGATGGCGTATCGATTATATATTGTATCGTTTTTATGTATCCAAACAAAAAGAAAACAAAAAAAAGAACGACAACGAAGTTGTGAAATTCAAGAAATGTAATAAATAAAATTGAAGAACTATAAAAGTATTTTTTTTTAATAAGGAGACGAACAAAATACTTCAACAAAATTAAGTAAAACATGTTTCTCCACTAAAGACCAGCATACACTTACAGGTCGCCGGCAGGCCAGGTTGGCAGTCACGACCCGATGAAGGCCACACACACACACACACACAATACTCAGTTTGATTGAAATATGAGAACTTCAGGTATCCACCAAACAGGCCTTGGATGTGTATTGGTATTGAGGACTTAACTACGATACAATACTCAGTCTTACTGGGCGATGAGGACTTCAGGTATCTGCCTGACAGGCCGTGGCATGCAGGTAACGTCATTATTCCCTACAGACACACAAGCGAAGACGACAGTTTAGCATAAGCAGGTTGTTAATACAAGTGCATGGTCACAACGAAAACTTTAAATGCACAAACAGATTGATGACTGGAAAAATCATTAAAAATACACAGACCACCATATTTGCTGACAGGCGCGGAGAAATTAAATATACATATATGTATATATTGGAAATTCTCTCGCAGGCTGCCGCCGTCACTGGCTTAGCGCGCTAATATATTTGTGCCTTAAGGCGGCTCCAGACTCACGCCTTGAACACTCGTGACCAAGTGTAAATGCGAGTGTTAATGGTTTTCGCACCTTGCCCCCCCCCCACCCGACTTCAGGTCCGACTGGATACGGCGGTAATTTGTTTGCGGTAAATTCGCGGCTTGACTGAATAGAAGTTGTTTGAAAATGAAGGATTTTTAGTCGTTCTCTTCATACAAGGTATTACAAAAATTGTTAAATGAAGTGGTCGATTGTGCAGCACTACTGTCCCATTCATATAAAGATTCTTTCAGTTTTCTTGGACTGCAGGCCCCGCATACAGTTGGCGGCCGGAGAGGTGTGGTGATAACTTTCAGGCAACGGCCGGCTGTCGACCTGTGTGTGAAAGGTTGCCTTAAAAAATATGGCTAAATCCTACATTAAAATTTTTTATGCCAACGCCAAAAATTGGGCATAGTAGCCGTAATGAAATGCTTGTTGATAGCTCACCTTTCTGGGGTAGTTGTGTGTCCACTATAAGCGGAAAAAGCGAGTGGAATAGAGGAGGAGCAAGTAGGTTAGTTCGAATTATCAGCTAGCGGTTACGCCCGTAAAAACATTTTTTTTTTATTGTTAAACAATAGATTTTTAAAATCGGAAAAATCTCACGTTAGATTAGGGAGGGGGGGGGAGGGGGTCGGAAAATCGCAAAAATCGCGTCACGTAATTTATGGACGACCCCTTTAAAAAAAAAAAAAAAAAAAAAAACAAGTAAAATTAAAATGATCTTTACATTTCTAATATTATTTTTTTTTCTTCTTTACAATTTTTTTTTTTATTTTTATATTGGATTATTATTTTTTTTTTTTAATTTTTTTTAAATTATTTTTTTCTTCTGTGCAAAAATAAGCTCATATTAAACTTAATTTTTTGTTTTCTTGTTTCTTCCCTAAAATAAATTCGTTGAAAAGGATATAACAAAGCAATTTTTTTTTTATTAATTTTTCTTTTGCAATTTTCTTTCGTTATTTTAAAACATCGATTTTTTTTTTTGAATTTTTTCTTCTCTTCTTTTTTTTATATATAATATTAATTTTTATTTCTATTTTTTTTTTGTTTTGATTTTTCACATTAAAAGTTTTATAGTAAAATTATTTTTGGGGTTTTTTTTTTTTTGGTTGGAATCCATTAATTTGATTTTATTTGGTTTTTTTTCTTTCTATAAATATATATATATATATATATATATATAGGCATATATTTAACTTAAATTCTAAATTAAGCATAAAAATTAAGAAAAATTATAATTAACTTTAATTAGGGGCCATCCATATATTACGTCACACGAATTTCATGATTTTTTCCTTGTCACAGGGCCGGGGCGCTTTGTTTTTTTTTTTTTGCGCCCGGTGCAGTATGCCATATTGCGCCCAAATCAGCTGTTCAAGTTTAAATTTTGTTTTTTAAGTCTTAATTTCTGAAATTGCGCCCGATGCAAGTGGACCATTTGCACCTATGAAAGCGCCGCCCCCCTGCCTTGTCATAGCTGGTCAAAATTGTGCGCCACTCCCCCTATTTAGTGTGACGTCACTTATTTTGCAATTTTACATTTAGAAATTAAAACAGCCAGTTCCGAAAATTTAAAGTTATTTCCATTGAAATTATTTTTTAATGGTTTTTTTTTTACTTAGATTCACCTCGTATATTTTTGTTTGTTTCTTTGGTTCAAATTTTGCGACAAGATTTTTCAATTGCTTCTACACTCAACCGATTCTTATGAAACTTTGAACACACATTGAGTTCCCCCTGACAATCTGACAATTTTGTAAAAATTAGTTGGGATGTGAGTTTGATACCATTCGGTCTACACGATTAATTTCCCAATATGATTAACGAAGATGGAATAAGCTGACTTCTTACAAAATCGTTTTACGTTTAGCACTAGTGGGAAATTGACTAGTATCATAACTGGTTACAAAGCGCAATCCTGAGAGAAGCTACTAGTTCAAATAACTATAATAGTGGTAAATCCACAAGATTTTTCCAAGAGAATTTGTTTTTCCTGAACGTTAGCAAACAAACATTTCCTTCGTACTTCGTTCGCTATACTAAAGCGGGTGTTCAAATTCGTCTTGATCGGCGCTGATAAACTGGGAAGCAAATGACTTCATATGGAAATTCTAAAGCTTCCCGAAGATATTAGCGAAACTAAATTAATGAAAAGAACTTGTCAGACTTGACTAAAAAGAACAAGTTTGTCGATAACTACTGAAAATTCCGGGATGATACCGCAATTTCCTGAAACTATAGGACATAGAAAACAATTCCCCGTCAAAAAGTGCTAATCCAAGGTTTGAAAAATTCATGATGTTTGTAAATGGTAACGAAATTTATTCACCATTTTTAAAGGTTGTCGGATTTTGACAAGTGATGTTTTGTTAGAAGGCTATTGCTGTGCAGAACCCAAAAAAAAAGATCACTTCGTTTAGAACGGGTCTCATTCCATCAAGTTTATTAGATATTAACAAAACTTATCTATTTAAGGTCTCTCTGACACTGAGCCGAAGTTTTTCCATTCAAACAAAAAAAAGGCCCGACCGAATCTTATGAAATTTTTCATTTTTTCGTTAATATTCTTCTCTCTAGCTTAGTCTAGTCTCTTAGCTAGTCTATACAGTTTTTGGTTCGCGCGGGATCGTGCAGGTACAAATATCACGAACGTCGTTTAAACAAAAAAAAACAAAAAAAACGACTCGACCGAATCTTATGAAAAATTTTTCCAGATCGGATCGGAAACTTTACGATCGGCACCACAATAAAGTCAATATCATTTTTGGTTTGCGTTTTATCGAGCATGTACAAAAATCACTTACGTCGTTTAAACATAGATACCGCTCGATCGAATTTTATGAAAATCTTTTCAGATCATATTACGGTTAATACGTTTCGAACGACACCGCAACGAAGTCGATATCATTTTTGGTTCGCACGATATCGTGCAGGAAAAAAATTGCCACATACGCACGCACACACACACACAGACACATACTTTCTCCCAATTTTTGTCTTAAAATGCTCCTGGGACCTTGAAAGATGAAGAAAATACGTTGAAAATTTCGATTTCGATTTTCGCACCGATTAAAATAACTTCCTATACTGGGAAGTTAAAAATCAAAATGGCGGACAATTTTGTCAATTGGGTACCGAGTATATTAAAAAATCGGCATCGGGAGATTTTTAGGCCCACAAATGACTCTGTAGTGAAAACTTGAAAATTTAAAATGGCGGATGAATTTTGCAAATGTGTTTTTGAATTCATTGAAAGTTCAAGTATCGGGGAGTTTTTAAGGTCAAAAATGACACGAATCTGTGGTAAAAATTTGAATAAAACCAAAATGGGAATTAATGAAACTGTTATCAAAATTAGAAAATTTAAAATGGCGCTGGCAATATGGTATAAATAATAATTAATACACGTTCCACATATTAGAACAAGTTGAGCCTATTGAGTTAGAAAAAAGAAGAAGAAGAAGTGCCACACTTGTCTCCATGAACGAAAACTAGTTCCAATTGGCTCAACGAGCTATTATCCCGTTTATGACTAGGTTGAAAAGTTGAATCGAGGTTGAGTTGAAATTTCTATCACCGTATATGAATTCAAGTTGAGTTCACTTTAGGTTGAAATAGAGTTGAACTGATATCAAAACATAACCTCAAATTTTTGTTTGAAATTCTCATTTATAGATAACGTTAAAAATTCAGAACGAATTAATTTTTTGTTCCTGTGCCAGAAAAAACATCGAACACAAAACTAACGCCGAAAACAGACTTTACGGATGGTAAACAAACAAAACAAATGTCACTTCAACATAATATCAACTCAACCCGCGAATATGAAGCGAAATATCAACTCGAACCAGGTAGGAGAGCTGAGTTGGGTTGAGTGGACCCAGTTTCAACTCGACATCCGTTTATGACTGAGTTGAACCCAGGTTGAGCCTGGGTTGAACCTAGTCATACACGGGGTATATGAATGCTGATCAAAGAGAAATATTTGCGATATGTAACCAAATTAATTCGAACTCAGATATCTGGTGGTGGCGAATATTATTAGATTGAGAATATTATTAGGAGCCAAAGTTATGTTACATGCTAACGTTGAAGTCTCGGCGTTATGGGCTAACATCACAAAGATTGTATGGCCTCAGTTTCGTCGAATGCAAATGTATGAAACTGACATATCATTTGTTCAAATAGATGGCGTACACCTTATCCATCCTAAAGCCATACAATTTCCAGCGAAGTTTAATTATTATGGAATGGAGTTTCCATAATGATACGCAGCGCCGGCCCTAGGGTAGAAGCGAGAGAAATAAAGATTTCTACCAAATTTTGATGGCGCCTTTTAAGGCCGGAGCACACTTGCGTTGTTTGTACCCAGTTAAGTTTATATACTCATCAATATGACTCGCATACGATACAAGCAGGTAGCTCTGACTCCAAGACCTAGGCCATATCCTGGTCGAGGTCCATTCCAGGCGCAGACTAAATACGGCGAATCTAAAAAGAATTAACTCAATAAAAACCGCAATCCCAATGTGTAAGCAATCGTGCTGAATTTATGAATGGTACAGCGTGAATGTACTACTAACAATGGACTCCAGATACCAGGCGAGAAGAAGAAGATGGTAACACGGAGCTCTGCCATGGACGAAATTCCTTTCTCGCGCAGTTCAAGGGTTCAATATAGAGAAAACCTCAAAAAAACTTTTAAAGATGGGACATTTCTCAACGCTCCAAACATTTCTGGGGCTTCCATAGCCCCCAGCAGGACAACCTACAAGGCAGTTGGATATTTTGAACCCACACGTCAAGGTTTTGAATGTGGCCCTAGAGAAGGAGAGTGTTCGGGATCGGAGCAGTTTGTGCTCGCAAACCACCACGCAGTACGCTGAGATCTTTCATTGGAAAAAGATTCTGCGGAAGTACGGGCCCCTAATCGCTTTGAGAAGACGCACGGGGTGACTCAGCCCGAAAACGTCTCACGCAATATCTGAAAGCTGGCTACTCTCGTGTAGAGGCTAGGGCCTGCATGGCCCCCGAAGGAAGAAAGGAATACCGATTTTCTTGATAAAAAGAGGATTAGATCCAGCGAAAAAGGTGAAGGCTTCGGTCATATAGCCGAAACGCCTTCAAAGAAGTCGCACGCGCCCACAATAAGGCTGGTCGTCCACTGGAAGCGTATTCGAGCGGCTTCGCGCTACGGCCATACATATGAGCGGCTACAAGCGGCTCATTTGTATGGCCGAAGCGCGAAGCCGCTCGAATACGCTTCCAGTGGACGACCAGCCTAAAGCCGACCTTCTGTCAAATCGCAGAAAATGCCGGAACGGGCATGCTTACGACTGACTATCCGGGGACTCTCCTGACCACGAAACAACTAGTTGCTGTGCAAGGGAGCTTTCTGGAAGCAATGGCCGAGTTGGCTCAGGGCTCAGAACGGCACAGGTCCCTGTGATGGACCGCCTTAAGCCCAAGAAAGAGCAAGCCTCTCGCAACTTCCCGACGGCAACAGAATACTCCACTGACATGGGCTGGATTTACACGACCGGACACCGAACAGACAAAACTTAGCTGTCATCGTTAATTCCCTTTTGAAGTCCGATGGAAAGTCCTATGAGCGTTTTCACAGGCGAAACTCCAACGAACGAACCAACGAACGAACTAGTTTGCTTTTTGTTGTTGCTTTTTGACATTTGCCTTTGAAGTATTCTTTTCTTCTCTTCCTGCCAACAACAACAACGCAGGAACTGTCAAAATGTTCGTTCCGCTGTCCGCTGAAAATGTCCATTAAAATTGTCCGCCCTCCCCATCGTTCTCTCTCACCCTCTTCCCCATAAACCCAGTTCGTTCGTTCCTTTTGTCTGTTCGGTGTCTGTTCAGTGTCCGGTCGTGTAAACCGGCCCATTATGTTAAAAAGGCTAGGGGACTAAAACAAGACCCTACGGGTGTAGAAGGGGAGAGTACTCCACAAAGTGCACCGCGCAAGAGATGACATTCTCTGGTGGACTAAAAGTCTATTGACGAGCTGAGGCGGACTGGTAGCATATTTGACTACAAGTTTGGTTGGGCAAAACTTAAGATCAGGGCAGCAGAAAAGCCCCCTTGCGATGTCCCCACAGGGGCCGCCTCCACTCCAATCACCAAGGCAGCAAAAATTCCGAGATTACCAACTGAAGCCTCGCAGGAGTCTGCTCCAGAAATGGAAGAAGTAAGTTGGTCAAATGTGACGGGTGATAGCGTGTAAGTTGTTTCAATCGAACTTTTTATATGGACAGGTCGATTGAAACAGCTTACGTGCTACCACCCAGGATGGTGAACTCTGCAATTTTGGGCTGGTGGTAGGAAAAGCCTCTTTTAAAGAGGCAATCTCTGGAAACTTCCTGCGCGAGGAAAAGTGAAATTTCAACGGTTTTTCTTGCATGAGAAAGTACAGGGACAGAAATTGGGTAAATTTGTGTAATTTCTTGCACCCGTGAGAATACTTTTCAATTTTCATTTTTCAAAGTTTAAATTTTTTGTAAATCTTAATTTCTGAAATTGCGCCACCGAATAAATTGCGCCCGGTGCAAATACACCAATCGCATCTGTGAAGCGGGGTAGTACTACGCCCCTGAAGCGGGGTACTACTGTACCTAGATAAATTAGATCTTTAAATGTGACGTAACAAAATTTAGAACCCCTCCCACCACTTGTCGCACAATGTCACACTTTGTCGACCCCCTTGCTCCCCCCTAAACATGTGACGTCATTTGTGGATGGCCCCTTATTAACATAAATGAATTAAATTCTAAAATTCAATTACTAATTCCATGTTTTGTTGTTAGTTATTTTTTAGTTATTTTTTTTTTTTTTTTTTTTGAAATGGTGTAAATGATTAGATCCTGTTTTTGTTGTTGTTGTTGTTGCTATTTCTTCTGCTCTATTGTTGCTCTTGTTGATTTTTTTTTATTATAATTATTACTAACCATAATTCTTTTCTATATTTCTTTTTTCAGAAACTAACCTTTTGTTTTTCACACATCATCGTCATCACAATTTTTCATGTTTTTTTGGTTTTTTTTTTTTTTTTTGGTTAATTTTCCAGCGATGTTGATGTAGATAGATCTTCAGGTGTTGCCTTAATATCCATATTATTATCAATATCGTTATTAATTGCATGCTGTTCCATTAAATCGCTTGTTGTTTCTCGGCATTTCCTTTCCAAATTTGCTAACATTATTTTATCAGTTGGTGACATAAATTGATTACAATGCGTCGCCATATTGCCGCCATTCGATGTCATCATTCTAACATATTCAAAAAAAAAAAAAATGGCAGAGACAAAAAAATTATATTTTTGTTAAAAAAAAAAAAAAAAAAACCAAAATTTGCAAAAACTGCAATAATATCTAACCTTGGCTCACTATCTGGTGATCGATCAAGTGATGGAATCCGATAACTATCGTGGCTTTGCCTCAGATATGCTGCACTTGTTGATAAGCTTGCCTCGTCCAATGATACTGGAGGGCATGACCAAATGTTCTAATTAATATTACAAAAAGAAAATAGAAAATCATTTTTTTTTTAAGAATTATTATTATTTTTATTAAATAAAAACTAATAATTATAATAACAATCCCCTTTGGTTGTATCTATATATTGATCTCCCAGAAAATCAGCAGGAGAGAGCTGGTGGTAAGTGACTAGGGCTTGTCGGTTTTTAAAAGCCGGCTTTCAACTCCGCTTTTAATAGAATATTGGCTTACTCTCCCGCCTTTAGATAAGCAGGTGGCCGCATCTCGGCTGACATGACAATAACTGCCCCCTAAGCAAAATGGCACAGTTGCAGGAGGCGATCATTGAAAAAGCAGGCAGCAAAGTCAAGACGTCTTTCGATGAGAGCTCCAGAGAAGAGGCTGGCTGCTGCTAGTCTGCTCAAACCCTGACACAGCAGAATGGGTGAGGAATAACGTCTCCTTCATTAAGAGCAAGAGTGCTATTGATATCACTTATGGTCGGAGAGGGTAATTTCCCACAGACTCACGTCATACGAGGCTGCTTCTCCAAAGTGTAGCCTAACTAACGAGAAGGCACTGGACTCGGTTCCCGCTGCAAGTGGAAAGTGGTGTAGAGGCGGGTAAATGACAATACCCTTCACTTGGTCATAAATGTGGACCCCGCTTCCACGGCTAAGCTAATTGGTCTGAAGGGGAAAATCGCTTATCGATTCTCTCACACCAGGCTAATTCTTAAGGATAAAGATGCTCCATAGAAGGATCCACAAGGGCAGGGACCGTCGTGTGACGCTCAGACCATAGGGTCTAAAATGGCACCTCACAATGCTTCTGGTGTCACCGAGGACTGCAGTAATGCCGTTACCTTGGCCATAGGGCCATTTGACGGCGGAGCTGCGCTCGCACCGTCTCCGGGATTGTCTAGCGTAGTTTCAGATCCGGGCCCCGCATCTGTAACAAGCGCCAGGGAGCCTGTAGCAGAGCTAACAGCTAGGTGGAGAAAGAACACTTCTGCCGAGCCTAGGGTCGGAGCACGGGCAAATCAGCACCTCGTGGTGGAGTAGTAAGAATTTGCATCACAGCCGATGACCAATTGTCTGTACATCTTGCGACAGAACTCATTCAGTTCTTGAACCTCCTGGCGCTATTGCTGCATCTCCGGAAAAAGTCGACGACGACGAAGAGCAAGAGGCAGCTGGAGTTCTCCTTTCCTCTACTACAACAGTTTGCTTGCCCTATACAGTCAAAGGACACATGGATATTCTTAACAATATCCCAAACATTTCCATTTGCCGCATATACGGATCGTTCTGAGTGGGAGGAACTTATTCTTTCTTGGGATCCAAAACACTGGGGTGTCGAGGGAAATGAGGCTGCACACAACCTCGCGATGGAGGGGTCTGAGACGATGGTCCAGGGTCCAAAACCCTTCTCTGGCATCTCTTGGTCCACCTCCAAGTCCTTGATAAAGGAGTGGATGGATTAAGGGACTAAACCTAGCCTATGGGAGCCTCGGTAGCCTAGGGAGTAAGGCGTCTGGCTACCTCCCCAGAGGTCCCGGGTTCGAATCCCGGCCGCCTTTTCCACTTTCCCACCAACATAACTTTCCTTCTTTCTTCTTCTTTGATTCCTCCTGTCATAGTCTTCCTTATCCCTTCCCCGCACCACCAAAAGCGCACTTCATCGGTTGGTTTTTGATATTCAACTCGTTTCAGGAGGCATAACACTCCAGCGAGCTGTTTCTCGATTCCCCGATATCAAAGTCGCGATAGTAATGGTTGGGAGTAGGTGGAGTAAAAATATCGCGGGTAGGTTGTGGCAATTCCTTCCTCCCCGACTAGAGCTGCTGTTCGACATTGCACTCTATACGAAGAAATTAGATTGTCAACAGTATAAAGGGCCTTTCCTGAGACTCTAGTCTTTCACATAAAGAAAAAAATACGTCACAGGTCTTAAACTAAAGATCTTATAAGACCCTTTGTCTTAAGGGGCACTATCACTTTAAACAAAGCGGGTCTAAGGTTGCTAGTGGGTTATCTAATCCACAACCTAGGACTGTGATCTGGCTTAGAAGGAGAACGTTTATCAGAGAGTTTATGAGCCCTGCTCAGTCCGGTCTTCGTCAGTTAAAGACTTTATTGCCTTCGTTCATGTGTTCACTGAGTGTTTACCATGTGGGTTGCTCCTCACTATTTAAACAAAAACAAACAAAACTCGATCCGAACTTACGAATCTTAACAGACCTGTTGATAGGACATACTCTTGTTAGATACAACCAGTATATTATGGGCAAAAATTCATACTAATATATGTAGATACTATCAGGTGGAAACAGACACCTCAGAACATGTCTCCTACACTTGAGAGGCATGGGTCGTGTCACACGCAGGAAAAACGTGCCGTGTTCTTCAACATGCAGTTGGTAAATTCACTATTGAAATGGCGTTAAGAGTATATCGTGTTTTTTTGAAAAGTTAAAATTCGAAAAACTGTTTTTTTTTTTTTTTTAAATTCGGGTTTTGTATAAACCCTAGTAGTGACGTCTCTAGAATATTACAACTCGCCGAAATCATTTAACGGTCTGTGTCTAGGTACAATTCAAATGTCGATTTGTATGAAAAGCGCATTTCAGCTTTACAATTCCAATTTCGAAGGTTTTCGTCTTTGGAATAGTAAGGAATTTTTTTTTTTTTTTGAATATATTACATTCGTTTGTTGGATTTGCATTTTGACCATAATTCGTGGATCCATGTTTTCAAATAATATTAGCAATTGTCAATTGAAATGCGTGAATTATATTTTGGCACACTTTGTAATTTCGAAGTGTCTGTGGTGAAAGTAACAAATTTGGAATTGTAACTTGGCACAAACCCCGAAGCCCACAACCAAAACTCACTATAAAAGGTTGGTGTCCAGAATTAAATTCACATTCGAGCTTCAAACCAAGATAATAAAGGAAAACGAAAGCTTTAAGCTAAGCCTACATCCACATACCCGAGACTACAAACAATCACGCCACTGCGCCAGAACTGACATAGCTAAACTAAACAGCACTAGTAAATTTTTTGTGTCAACCGAGGTGTCACCGATTAATGAACCGGTAGTTTTTTTTTTTTTTTTAATCCTTACCTGTAAACTTGGTGAAAAATTTTCATTCCCATACGTTGGTGAATTCGACATTGAATTATGTGAAGCATTTCTGTAAAAATTATTGAAAACATTTTGTTGGTTATTGAACATTAATAGAAAAAAATATTTTATCTAAATTGCTAAAATATATTTTCTTAAAAAAAATCAATTAGAGAAAATTAATACTATTTTAGAGATGTGAAAAAAGGTTTTAAAAATATGAAAAAAAAAAATGAGAAAAGGGAAAAAAGATTTTTATAAAAAAGTAGAAAAAAGTTTCAAAAAGGAGTTTTTATGAAAAATATTATTTTTTTATAAAAAAATAGAAGAAAAAAACTATTATGAATATTTGTTTAAAAAAAAACATGCATTTTAAAAAAGAGAATTTTTAAAAGAGATCAAAAATTACCGGAACATTCTCGCATTTGTATATATAAAAAAAAAATTATAATAAATCTTTTTACGTTTATTTGGTTGAAAAAAAAAATCGTATATATTTTTTTTTTAATCAAAAACTACGATTATTAAAGAGAAAGATACAAAAAAATTCTTTTGTTGTACAAAAAAACAAAATATAAGAAATTTTTTGTTTTAAAGTTACTTACGCTTGCGCGGATTACAAGAATTGCCTTTGTCCAAATTTTGTTACATACTAGTTTTGATATTAGTGTTAATCAATAAAAGAATTATTTTATTTTATTTTTAACAAATTACAATAACGAAACATTATTATTATTATTATTTTTTTTTTTAAGAACATTCTTTTATTGATTAAGTTTTTTTGTAGCAACTATAAAAATACAACAAAAGCATTTACAACAAATAAAAAAGAACATTGAATACTCCTTAGGTTTAGTTAACTAATGAAAAGGGTTAAACAAATTGGATGAATATCAAAACAAAAAACAAAATATTTAGACGAACCAGAAGAGGGTCAAGTCCTACAAGGACTTTATGGCCATGTAGGAATAGTAGCAATAAAATTAGATGTGTATTTTTCGGTCAGAACATTCACAGTACAACCGATAAAACAGAACTTACACAAAAATTCATACAGAAGCTTGGAGCTATGATGTTTCGTTTTATTACCTTTTTATTACCTTTCTGGTGGTAATAAAAAAAGTTTATAAGAAATTTTATTAAATTTCTTATAAAAAAAAAAAATAATAATAATAATGCAGAAAAAACTGCAGAAAAATGTTAATTATTAGCTAGTCCCACTCCTCAATATTACCAATCATATTTATGATATCGCTGGGGAATATGAGGCGACACAAATACAAATGGAATGAGAAGTGGCATATTAAAATAATATTTCGGCTTAAATTGTCGGGTTAGAACATTCATAGTGTAAACGATATCAGAACTTACATAAAAATTCATATAGGGACTTGGGATTGTGATGTTTAATTTTATTACCCTTTTATTACGTCGGTAATAAAAATATTTTATAAGGATTTTTAATAAATACAGTAAATATCCATAGGTTAAACTTCTTCAGTACGCCTCTATTTCTGCATAATATATGTATCTTCTGGATAGTATATCGATCCTGAAGGTCAATCTAGGGAGAAGGTTGTCTGTGATTGTGGCGACCATACGCTCAGGTAGCAAATCCAAGATGTTGTTATGATTGTAAGATTTTGAGATCCAACTCCTCGATTCCTTCAGTCTAGGGCACTGCACAAGGTTAGGTGTTTGATGTGAAGGCTGGGAAGAAGCAGGTGTAAAAGAACGTGGCTCATGTGGCATGTTATCATAGCTCCAAATACCCCTATTTTTCCTGTCCTCTGGACTCTTCCCAACTTTGTGATATTATAGGTCCTTCACAGCCAGGGCCGGCATTTGGTCTTTTTGCGCCCGGTGCAGTATGCCACATTGCGCGCCCCCATCAGCTGTTCATTTTTCGATCGCAGTGAAGGACAATGGAAAAAAAAAACAAAAACACTCCCTGTGGAGCTCCTTTAATATATGAAAATGAAGGCCCCGGAACACATTTTCACTTTTTTCTGAGCGCCCGGTGCAAATTCACCAATTGTAGTTATGAAGCGCCGCCCCTGCCTTTGTTCAAACCCGATTTGCTTCGCGATCTTGCTTTTCTGCTGAGTTAGCTTACCCTGTAACTTCACAAAACTCTCCAGCTGATTCTGTTTAATGCACCACGAAGTTTTGCGGTGTTCACTGCACTTCTATTACTATTTCCAGCATAATCCGGAATCTATAGATCTATATACACTCGAATCTCCGCCTGTCCCCAAGCCTTCATATTTCAAGGGATAATAGGTGATCACTGAACTTCTATATTAGTTTCTACTATAGAATCCTGCATATAATAAAAACTGTCCACCTTAACAGCCTTCCTGGACATAGAAGGTGCTTTTAACAAGAAGCGATCCAGGTTATTCTCGCCGAATTAGGGATCTATTAGTAATACTAGTTACAAATTAAGAATTATGGCACCGTGCCGGCCAAGAAAGGATAGACGACGAAATCAGGCGAACGAAAGGGAATTGGATTAACCACATCTTGCCTTCGATAATGGAAAAAGTCACAAACACTCTGTGCAGTTTCTTTAAAATAGAACAATGAAGGCCATAATTTTGAAATTGCGCCCAGTGCAAGTGCACCATTTGCACCTATGAAAGTGCCGCCCCTATGCACAGCGATGGTCACCAAGCCAGCGAGCCGTGCGTGAGGATTGGACGTACCATCGCTATGTACGCCCACAGGACTATCTCTGTCTGTTTTGAGACGCTATCGACGCTTGATGGTGTCTCGCAGGAAGCTATGTAGGGCCGGAAAGATAGTAGAAAATTATCCACCAGCTGTCATCCAGTAGTGCTTTAATAAAACACTCCGACTTCGGTGTTATGAAAGGAGACGACTTTCCCGCTTACTACGCTTTAAGGCTGTGGAAGAAAGTGCGGCGGGGGGGGGGCTTGATTTTATAAAGACCGCAACCAAAAACTGGGAATTGTGTATGATGGAAGAAGAAATGAAAATACAAATTATCCCGTTTCTCAAACTAGAGCCGGGGACCTTTGAAATTGTATCCAAGTGTCTTTACCACTGGGCTGTCAATATGCCGCCTGGCGGGGGGGGGTTTCTGCATGCCTAGATGAACTATACCTTTTCAACTTCAAATTGGGACTAAACAATTTCAAATTGGGACTAGGCAATTTCAAATTGAGACTAAACAATTTCAAATTGAGACTAAACAATTTCAAATTGGAACTAAACAATTTCAAATTGGGACTAAACAATTTCAAATTGGGACTAAACAATTTCAAATTGGGACTAAACAATTTCAAATTGGGACTAGGCAATTTCAAATTGAGACTAAACAATTTCAAATTGAGACTAAACAATTTCAAATTGGAACTAAACAATTTCAAATTGGGACTAAACAATTTTAAATTGGAACTAAACAATTTCAAATTGGGACTAAACAATTTCAAATTGGGACTAAACAATTTCAAATTGGGACTAAACAATTTGACCTCTGGCTTGTTAAAAGAATTCTTCCTAATTTCTTGATGAACTTAACCCATAAGTCCCAATTTGAAATTGTTTAGTCCCAATTTGAAATTGTCTAGTCCCAATTTGAAATTGTTTAGTTCCAATTTGAAATTGTTTAGTCTCAATTTGAATTTGTTTAGTGCCAATTTGAAGTTGAAAAGGTGTAGACTTATTTTTAAGCATTTTCCTCATGCAAAATTATAAAAATACATGCTATATTTTTTTTTTACTTATCTTTTAGTAGGTTTTATATGATGCAAATTTTATTTTATTAGAACAAAAAGGGGAAGGGGGAGGGGGGATATCGGGAAAAGCATGATTGTTACTTTTTTTTTATATTTTATTTTGAATTTTCTTACTGTGACTGATAGCTGCATGATAGATATCCACTATTATTACCACCACTCACATTACCATCTGCACAATTTTGGCCACCACCACCACTACCAATACCGCTGCTACCACCACCACCACCAATGCCGATTCCACCACAATTACCACCACCACCGCTATTAATATTGCCTGTATTGTTGGAACTGTTACCGATAGCACCACCACCACCACTTCCATCGCCACCACCCCCTCCACCGTTACTGTTACTATTTGGCTGTGATGTTGGTGATGTTGAGGGCTCATATTTTCTTGGCCTGCCTCTTGATAGATGGCGCCTCTTAACAAATTCATTATCGTCGACCATCCAAAATGATCCGAAATCGTCCTCGTATCTTACAAAACATTTATGCAGTGATAAATTCGTTCGAATTGCATTCTTTATTTATTTTTATTTTTAACACAGTTTTTTATTATTTGTTTTTTTGTTTTTTTTGTTCATTAAATTATAAGTTTTGATTTTTACGCACACACAAAGACAAAAAACACAAAAACCACACACACACACACATAAAGAAATGAGCACGATTTTTTGTTGTATGTTTTAAAATTATATTTTGAAGGATTTTTTAAGTTTTTGTTTTTTGTTTTTAATTTATTTTTAAATTTTCACAATATTTTTTAATTAATTAAAATTTTGAAGATTGCAAGATTGTTCCAGTTTTTTTTTTTTTTTATATGATTATTATTTGAAAGTAGATGAAGAGGTGGTAATGTCCAGATTTTGAATATTATTTTTTTTTTAATCAAAGTTTTTTTTTGTATATTTATATTTAATTATTTAATTTAATTTATTTTTTTTTTTTTTGGTAGAGTGAGCAAAATATTTCGAAAAAGAGAGAGAAAAAAAGTAGGAAATGTATAATTTTTTTTTTATTAGAAAATAATTAATTTTTAATTGAAATATTATTATTAATAAATATAAATATAATGTTTTAATTTTTTTTTTTCAAAAGAAAAAAAAAAGTATTAAAAAAGTAGTAGAAAATTTGTTTTTAGTTTTATAAATATTTTTTTTTCTATTTCTAAATATTATTAATAAAAATTAGAAATATTTTTTAGATAGAAAATATGGAGAGAAAATTTTTATTTAAATAAACATATATTTGAAAGAAGAAGAAATATTATTTAAGAAAAAAGTAGTAGCAATAGTAGTAATAGTAAAAAAAGTAGTGAAAAAATTATTTGATATTTATTAAAAAAAAAAAAAAAATACTATTATGAATAATTAGTAGAAAAAAATTTACCATGCCGAAAATATTAATAAATATTTGCAACTAAAAAAATTCTTTTCGATATTAAAAGCTCATTTTATAAAGAAAGAAAAAGTCTTAAATTATTTAAAAAAAAAAGGAAACAAATTTTTTGGAGCATGCTGAGACACGTTCTTCCTTTATTGTTTTTAGGGTTTTTCTCGAAAGTTTATGTTTTAAAAATCAGAATTTGAATTTTTTTTTTTTTCAATAATATCCTTTTGCATAATTTATAAACAAAAAATAATTAGGTATAATAATAAAACCAAGTGTTTGACAAGTGTTTAGATATAAAATACTTGTGTTTTTTTTTTATTCTTTTAAATCTTAACAGTATAGTGGTTAATGGTACAAAATGATGGAAGTGGGTGAAAGTAACACACTTTTATTCATCCTATAGTATAATAAACACTTATAGGATAATAAACACTTAGTTATGATAAACACTTATGCCAGAAATATACACTTTAAACGTTTTATGAATTAATTCATGTCTTTAGCAAAAAAAAAAAAAAAAAACTTATAAAATCATGATGTTACTCATATCATATCATAATCTTGATGTTACTCATATTTAAGGCAGTTATGTTGTTGGCCCGGGGGTCAAATGGTAGTGACGGCCTCAGGGACCTTTGGTGGTGCTGCCGATACACCAAAGAGATAAGTCCTGAGAAATGCCATCTGCGATCTAAGGTCTTCATGACCTAAGTCCTTCCGATATGCTACCAAATCCTACCTCCACCTCCACGAAGATGTTGACTTTACATCGGGTGGCCCCTGGATGCTCTTGTCTATACAAGAGTAACTGACGGAGGAGGGTGAAAGGCGAGTGTTTCGCGCCTCAAAACGAAACAATTACCGGACTGGTCCTCCAGGTTGGGGGTTGGACGGCAGGCTGACAACCTTCCATCGTTAAAAGCCCACCCGTCACGAATCCTCAAGGCAGGCCTCGGACAGGACGGACCCAACGGCAACGACCCAGGCAACGAAATATTGAATTTGATTATGGAACTTGGAACGTCAGAACGCTCAACAGAACGGGCGCTCTGCGTTCGCTTTTATTACTTTCTATTACTGAAAAAATACGGCATAGCAATCACCTTTCTACAGGAAACCAACTGGGGACTCACAGTGGCATAATGGATCTTAGAACCCACACGATACTCTCTAGCGGTTCGTCGAATGGAAGAAGAGACTTCGGAGTTGCCTTCATTGTAGAAAAGAAAATGAAATCACGGATACTGGACTTCAAGCCAGTAAATAATAGAATATGTACGCTTCGGATCAAGACAAGACTACATAACATTAGTCTCATAAACGTCCATCCGCCCACAGAAGATAAGACGGATGAGGAAAAAGAGGAATTCTACCAGGAGCTAACAAACGCCATCAGATTAATACCGTCAAACGATATTAAAATGGTGCTTAGAGACATGAACGCCAAAGTAGAAAAAGAAGAGGAATTCCTAGGAGTCATAGGAAAGCACAGCCTACATAACGCTACCAATGACAACGGTAGTAGATTGATCGATTTCGCTAGCTCTCGGAACTCAATGGTAGTAAGTTCAACAATGTTCCCGCACAAAACTATCCATAAAATGGCGTGGCAGTCACCAGACGGGATAACAAATAATCAAATAGACCACGTCCTAATTGGGAGAAGAGGGGCCACGAGTATACTGGATGTGAAAACTATGAGAGGAGCGTGCTGTGGCTCCGACCATTACCTCGTCAAAGTGAAATTTAGAGCCCGGAAAACGACGAAAAAGCCACAGATGGCAAACTCAACTAAGGTACGATATAGACAAGCTAAAACTTGAAGAAAGAAGAGATGCCTATCAGAATGCTATCATACAAAACCTGAGAGAAGAAGTAGGAGAAGAGCCTGAAATCAACAGGAAATGGGAAAAACTAGAAAAACAGCGTACAAGAGGCAGCAGAAGAGGGCCCTAGGCTGGGCCCCCAGGCAGACTAGAATTGACTGGTTTGATCAGGATTGTAGAGCTGCAATAGAAGAACGAAACCAGAGTCACCGGGAGTACATCGCAAGGCCCACAAGAGCAGGAATGGTCAAAGTCAGCCTTTAAGCTAAAAAGAAGAACGGCAGACAAGCTGTGCAGAAAAAAGAAAAGAGAGTATCTAAACAGGAGGATTCTACAGATACAAGAAGGCTTCAACGATGGGAGAATTAGGCAAGCTTACAAAGGAACACGCAAGATCAGCAATAAGTTACAGCCAAGAACGGATATCTGCAGAGACATAGATGGGAACCTACTAGCAGACCCGGATAGGATAAAGGAAAGATGGAGACAATATTTTCAAAACTTATTGAATTCAGCCCAAGGAATAAACGAAGACTCACAGGCGGATGCGAAGCTGGGAAAAGACAAAAAAGCAACAAATCCCCAGGCAACGATGGAATCGCAGCTGAGCTACTAAAGGAAGGAGGACCGCAACTCTGAGGAGAAGAATTTCAGATCGGAACTAAATGAACAAATGGAATGCAGCAATAATGGAACGACAGGCATTTAAACCCCCCATTTTCACTAAACTTTGCCTGTCTTTGGGAGGTTAGCCTCAAATAAGTGAAATACCACATAAAAAGAGTTATAGAAAAGGCATCACTGACGTTATGAAGACTTGTCAACTACCTTAATTCAGATAGTAGCGTGCCTGAATTCGCGGCCGTTGTGGCTTTAGTGTGACGATTCGAATGATCAAACCCCACTGACTCCTGGTGATTTTCTGACAGGTGATGCTTTACTGTCTCCACCATAACCATAACTTATTAAATACGAAAGAACACCTCCTCAGCAGATGGCAATTGCCACAAAAAATGTACCAGCACCATTGACACAGTTGAACCAGAGAATATTTATCAGGGTTACAGCAAAGACTAAAATGGTTGAACAGAAGGAGGAGGAGGAGGAGGAGGAGAATATCAGTCCTGGAGCTATTGTTTTGCTGAAAGATGAAAATGCACCCCTATTAAGTAAAAGGCTGTTCGAAGAAGAGAACGCTGTGGGAGGCACTTGAGAACATTCGCTATCATAGGACAGTAATTTTTCGTAATTTATGAATGTATGTATATAGTGTAGAATTTATCCTTCCAATCCAAAGAATAAAGTCAAATAAATCAGCTGACAGAGATCAACAACACCATCATGACTCTGCAGGCAAGGGTCTCTGACCTAGAACAGAAGTCCAAAACAACGGATGATTCAGAAGACCTTCAAATACATGTAATCAGTTCCCAGCTAGCTGATAACGCACGAAAGCTGGATGATATGCGGCGGGTCCAAAGACTGAGTGACGTGATCATTCGGGGTATCCCTGTTAAACCCGATGATTCACCACAGAGGATCGTCGCTGAACTGGCGTCAATGGTCAAGCATCAACTCTCACCCTACACTGATGCTTTTCGGCTGCGATCTGGCATGCGCAAAAGGAGTGGGCCCATAATCGTGAAATTCTCTGGACAGCGTGAAGCGAAGGCGTTTTTGCAGGCTTTAAAGGTAAATCGGAAGCAAAGATTCATGCTTTGTGAGCTGGGTGGTTCTCTGCCGATACCCCAGTTTATGTAAATGAGAGCCTTTCACCTACCAACAGCAATTTATTGCGGGAGGCCTTAAATTTGCGAAAGCTGGGATTGGTATATTCCGTCTCCACTAGGGATGGCCTGGTGCATGTTAAAAGGAAGCAAGAGGAGCGCTTTGTTGTAGTACGAGACGTCTCCCAATTGCAATGCCCGTCGGTGGAAGCTCTGGAGTCACTCTCTATAAGCGTTTAATGATATTTTTGTTTTTAGTTTTGATTTTTTTTTTGCGTTTATTTCCCTCAATTTTTATCTATTTTTGTTTTATTTTATATTAATTATTTCTATTTTATTTTTTATTAATTATTTCTATTTATTTTATTTATTGTTATATATTGTATACATCTTCTTTTCTGTAACTATAATGATTCCTTTCTTTTCAGTTAGTATTCATGCTTTAGCTATGCTCTTTATTTTCCTCCTCTTTTCTCAATCTGCTTTCGCTTCTTGGCAGTGCTCATGTGTCGAGCCCCTTATTCTCTTATATGTCACATAGTCTTAGCTGCGAAGACCGGGTGAGAACGCTTGTCAAAATCCTTAGTTCGCGGCACAAAGGTTTCAACACCTGCATGCTTAATTCGCGAAGTATTCGTCCTAAAATAAGTGAGTTAAATGAAATATTTATTAATTCTGGGGTTCAGGCTTTATTTATTTGTGAAAGTTGGCTCAACGATTCCATTCCTTCCTCCATTGTATCTATTGATGGATACAAATTACTCCGCAATGATCGACAAGGTCGTGTTGGTGGGGGTGTTGCAATTTATGTACGTGAATATTTAAATTCTAAAATCGTTGGTTTTTCTAAACTGCCGGGAATCGAATTTATCTGCGTGGAAATATCTTCAAATATTGACAAACTTCTTCTTGTCTGTGTGTACTCACCGCCTGGCAAGTTTAACCTCGATAACGCTAAAGAACTTAGCGATACTCTTGAGCGCCTATCCAGTGTGTATAAGAATATTTTGGTCGGCGGGGACTTTAACGTTAATCTATTAAACAAGTCTACCCTACAAAACTCATTTTTATTTATGATGAATTCTCTCGGTTTGAATGTTGTTAATGTCCTTCCCACACACTTTAAATGTAGGTCACCCTCCTTGCTCGACGTGTTTCTAACCAATGATATTAACGCTGTTTTATTTCAAAACCAAATCTCTCCTCCCAGTTATCTGGATCATGATATTTTGTTCATATGTCATAGTTTTAATGTTGATCCTCCACCTACTACCACCCGTACTTATCGGGATTTCTCTAATATTGATCAAACACGTCTCATTCATAGGTGTGATTGTCTACCATGGTCTAACATCTTCACTATGACTGACGTCGATGAAAAAATTTCCGAATTTAATAGGTTATTTCATGATCTCTATGAGAAATTTGTTCCTCTGAGAAGCAAAACTATTCCAGCAAAATCTAAACCGTGGTTTACTGCGGAAATTAAATCGCTCATAGTTGAAAGGGAGTTTCTTTACCATTGGTTTCTTAAAGTGAAAAGTGAAGCTGCTAAAAGATCCTTTAAACGCATAAGAAATTTAGTTGTCGCAAAAATCAAGGAAGCCAAACGAAATTTCTACGCTCGTAAATTGGACCCCTCTCTTCCTTTAAAAACAGTCTGGAATAATTTGCGGCAATTGGGTGTTCATTCTAAGAATGAATCTGTGGCGCACAACATCTGTCCTGACACCCTTAATCGATTTTTTATATCTAACCAAATTGCGGACCAGGCTAATACCTCTTTTACAGCTTCTTCCGATGGCTTCTGCTTTCGTTGCGTTGACTACCTCGAAGTAATCACTGCTCTGAAGTCAATCAAATCAAATGCGACTGGTAGCGATTACATTTCGCCTAGATTCCTAAAAATGCTTCTACCTCGTCTATTGCCTACTTTAACTCACATTTTTAACTCCTGCCTCACTGCATCGAAGTTTCCTTCGACTTGGAAGCATGCCTTAATCATACCCATTCCCAAGTGCCCTTCTCCTACCAGTCCCTCTGATTTTCGGCCTATCAGTATTTTTCCATTTCTGGCAAAGGTCCTTGAAAAGCTAATAGCCACGCAAATAACAGCGTATTGTGAGCGTCTCAAACTTATAAATACATGGCAATCTGGCTTTCGAAAACACCACAGTTGTGAAACTGCGCTTCTTAAAGTCACTACAGATATACGCAACTCCCTTGACGAACGTAATATCTGTTGTTTATTGTTGCTTGACTTCTCAAAAGCTTTTGATAGCGTCAATCACGACCTGCTCCTGCGAAAACTGGCGTCACAAGCACATTTTTCTCTTTCTGCACTTAAACTTTTGCAAAGTTTCTTATCTAACCGCTCTCAAAAGGTTAAACTAGGTGGCTCTTGTTCCTCAAGTGCCCTTCTTCACGCTGGAGTCCCTCAAGGCTCCATTCTTGGACCTCTTTTATTCAGTATTTTTATTAACGACCTTCCCTTAGTAGTAAAATATTCTAAGATTCATATGTATGCAGACGATGTGCAGCTTTATCTCCCAGCCCCAAAAGATCAAATACATTTATGTGTGGAGAAGCTTGCTGCTGACTTGCGACATGTATCCTACTGGTCGACATTAAATTTACTGCAGCTAAATCCTTCGAAGTCCCAGTGTATTTTTTTCTCTCACTCCGCTACTGTTCGTCCTGACCTCTCCGCTATCGCGTTAAACTCGGTTCCTCTTGTTTGCGTTGATAAAGCAAGAAATCTTGGGGTGGTACTGAATAGCAGCATGACCTGCTGCGATCACATTAGTTTTATTGTTGGTAAAACCTATGGACTCCTGTCAAGACTTCGTTACCATTGTGGCTTGCTAAAGAGGCCTGTACGTATGAATCTGCTTAAAGCCCTAATACTACCTCTTCTAATGCATGGCCTTTCCATCTTTCCCTCACTCGATTCTTCTTGCGCCCGTAAACTTGAAGTAGCGTTTAACGATTGTGTACGTTTTGTTTATAAGTTACGCCGTTTCGACCACATTTCACCCTTCACGAACACAGTTTTGGGCTGCTCTCTAAATGAATATCGTGAGTTTAGGCTTCTACGACTGTTTCACGATATCCTTCATGAGCGTAAACCTGCATACCTCAAGCAGTTTGTGCAGCTTTCGCAATCCCTCAGAAATAATAATTTAATAATTCCTCAATTTCGCACGTTAATTGGCCAGCGTTCTTTCTTTGTCTTCGTAGCTCAACTTTGGAACTCTCTCCCTGTTAATTTACAACGCATCGATTCATTGGGCATTTTTAAGAAGCAACTTTTTGAATTTATTTTAAATAGGGCGGATTAGAGCATGAATATACAACTATTTTGTTCTTATTTTTACTTTTTTTTATTTTTTATTTTATTTCCTGTTTTATTTTCTTTCTGTTTTTGTATTTTACCAATTCTTTTTTTTTCTTTCTTTTTTATTTCTTTTTTTTTCCTTTAATTTTATTTCTTGCTTTATTTATTTTTTTTATCTTATTTCTTGTTCTTTTTAAGTTATTTTTTTTTTATATTGTGTTTTTAAGCTTGTTATATCCAATTTGTTAATTAATGTACTAATTTATAAGATTTGAATCTTTGTACATGATTTTTTTTAAATAAACAAATAAATAAAATAAAAAAATCACTAAAGAAATCACTAAAGAAAGCGCAGGGTTTAAATTGCTGCAGCAATTTTAATACTGTTGTTGTTGACATTGCTTTGCTGCCAGGAAGACCACAGCAATTTACTTTGCTTTGCTTTGCAGCTGAAAGCTTTTTTTGTTTCATATTTCTGCGTATGCTGTTGCTTACACACAAATGCTGGATCATGCTGTTCCGGCTGCGAATGCTTCTCATACATATACAAAAAAAAAAAAAGTTTCGACCCCTTTTAAACAAAAGCACCGTTTTACTATATAAAGTTGGACCATGAAATAAAAGCTGAAGGAATCTGAAGTATTTCACACAGGCTTTGGAGAGGAAAAAGCTTTGAAAAAACATTAAGCAAACAGAAAGCTTTTCACAGCAACAAAGTATTTGAAAGCCGAAACATTTGCAGCCGGACCAGCATGCTGCTGCTGCTGAAAGTAATTCGCAGCAAATTTGGAGCAAACAGCTTTCACAGCAAAGTAAGCTTCAAAATATGTGCTTTTGCTTTAAGTTTACTTTGCTTTCAAGTCCTAACTTTTATAAAGAAAATGTTTTTTTTTTTTTAGTCAATAAATAATTGCAAAAGGACATTTAAATTTTTCAATAAGACCAAAAAGGAAGATTTTGTTATTATTATAATAAAGCACAAACCTACAATGAATGCGCAACTCTAGACTATTTTTGTAAATATGAAAAGTTGAACGAAAGCGAAAGGAATTTAAAAAAAAAAAAGGAATTAAAACACGTGCATATAAAAAAATTAAGCAAAATTGAAGAAATTTTAAAGTTAAAAAGGTTTAAAAATACTATTTTTTTTTTTTTTTTAGTAAGTAATTGATTATAAAAAAAGTTAAGATTATTGAGAAAAAAATATGTTCGTAAATATTTTTTTTTTATATATATGTTTATTATATATATAATAATATATTGAAGAGATCTAAAAAAAGGGCGAAAAAATTGTTTATAAAAAATAGAAATTTGTTAGTTTAAAATTTTATTTGGTTATATTAAATGTGGAGAAAAAAATAGAGTTAAAAATTTTTGATTAATTTTAGAATGAAGAAAAAATTTTTACATTCGTACACACACGCGTACATTTTATTTTATTATTATTGAAATAAGGATAAACAATTTTTTTTTTTTTTTTAAGTTCAGTTTAAAAGTTGTTGGAGTGTAAATGTAAATGAATTTTAGGATAATTATAAACTAGGTTTGAATTTCCGAAGGTTAAAAGAGAACGTTCAAGCTATGAGTCGCGGGGGGTATTGATAAGCTTCTTAAAACTCCACAAGATGGTGGCTATAGACATCTGTCATTGCCGGGCAAACCTTTTAGGTTAATGAATTTGTGGGAGATCAAAATGGTGGCGCGTCATGGAGACCCTACAGCATGGGCGGATGGGCCATAAGCTGCACCGGAGAAATTTTCCGATGGGGCGGCTGCTCCGGTGGTTTCAGGTGGCCGAATGTACGTCAAAGTCAAGGGTGGGCAACCTTTTTATATAACATGGGCCAAAATGAACTTTACTGCATTTGCAAGTAAAAGATCTTTAATGTGGTAGATTACACTATCCATCACTCGATCCTAAACTCAAAAAAGTTTCTGTATAGTTTTTTTTTTTTTTTTTTTTATGTTGGTTGATCAAGCTCAGAGATCACCCTTTGTACCGACTAGCCCGTCATGTCATTTAAGCCATGGTGCAATGTCTAGTAGTAAGCTTGACCTGACGGATAAAAGAGAAGGTATAGATTAGGAGTCTAGAGAGTGCGTGAGTAGATGTTGATGAACCTTGCGTTTGAACTCTGAGATGTTATATGAGTTCGGAAACAGCTAAGCCTGGAGAGTTGACGTCTACTGATGTGCGCCGGCCTTTTACTGAGTCCATTCACTAAAAAGTAAGTAAGTTGTTTTCGATATGGTTTTCCAGTTCAAAAGAAGTCTGAAGTTAAAGATATGTAACAGATAATGGTACAAGGCACAACTCTCGGTCATCCAATAAAGGAGTTATTAAGTGATAATGGTGGAATGCTCGACAACGACAAAATTAAAAAAAATTCTGGAGCTGGCTTTCAACGGTGCGTGATTTTGCTGATTATCATGCACGGCCGACGTCCACGGATATCCACGCACCGCACCAGGAATTTTACAACGGTGCGTATCGATGCCTGCGTGGGTCTTGATATTCGAAGCCATTTTGTCATTCAAAAATTCAAAATGAAAGGGAACGTATCGCTGCAGCTGCGGCCTTAGTGGTATTATTTAGAATTAAGAAATTAAAAATAAGCTCGTTCGTTCACTCCATTGATCATGCTCGTCTGTTTTTATACGGGGACGATCGCGCCCCGCACCTGTAAGTTATCGACTCGCGGCAGATCCTACGCACCGTTACACAGAGCTACCTGCGCTTCCACAGAAGACACACGTCCCAGGGTGCCTCCTCCGCGTCTGTTTCTGATATCACGCGCCGTGGAAGTCAGCTTAAGAATTAAATTGACTACGTAGAGGTTTAGAGCGCCATACTCGCGCGAGCAAAACGGGAGCACGAAGGAGGAACACCGAACCATAGTGGAAATGACAAGGACTTTTAAAAGTATATTCCAGAAGAGAACACATTTTCTTTGCCATTTTTTTTTTTGTGAGTTTCAGGATAAATGAGTGAAGAAAATGTCAAATGGCACTTCGAAACTATATATATGTAATTAATCAGCAAAAAATTGAGTTTTTATATTTCTTCTTCTCGACTGCCCATAAATATAACTCTCAAACTTTTACGTTTTGTTTATTTTGTGGTATAGATATTTTCAAACTCCATGACATTTGGCGCTTGCTGGAGTATAAAGCTCTTAAAAATGCTTAAAAGCTTGACAAAAGCTTCATTTAGCTTCTCCTTACAAATCGCTTGTTTTCATTTAATCAGCCACGGCTGCGAATTGCTACAGGGTTGGTGTATTATTCTGTCGCTTTAATGATTATATTTAAAAAATTTACAGTAAGCTTAGCTCGAAAGATAGAGAGAAGGACATAATAGGCTAGGGGGAGTCAAGGGGGTGTTGCAGAAAGTGGCGATGAACCTTGCGCGTTTGAACTCTTGGATGTTGTATGAGTTCGGGAATACTGTCTTTGGAAGGTTGTTCTACAGACGAGTTGTTCTTGTTATAAACGAATTTCTAGATCGGAGTGTGCGCGAAGATAAGGGCTGTAAACTGTGGGTGCGAGCCGAGCAGGCAAGTCTTGTGTGGCGGGAGAAATGTTGCCCTGGAGGCTTGAGGTTACTTATTTCAATGGAGCAGTCATTATGAAAAAAGGGATAAACTTTTGCAAGAGCTTTTTTTTTTTTTTTTATGTGAAAGACTAGACTCAGGGAAGACCCTTTATACTGTCGACAATCTATTTTCTTCATATAGAGTGCAATGTCGAACAGCAGCTCTAGTCGGGGAAGGAAGGAACTGCCACAACCTACCCGCGATATTTTTCAGTCCACCTACTTCCAACCATTACTATTGCGACTTTGGCATCGGGGCATCAAGAAACAGCTCGCTGGAGTGTTATGCCTCCTGAAACGAGTTGAATCCCATCAACCAACCGATGACATGCGCTTTGGCGGAGCGGTGAAGGGCTAAGGAAGGCTATGACAAGAGGAATGTAAAGAGGGAAGAAGAAAGAAGGAAAGTTATGTAGGTGGGAAATTGGAAAAGGCGAAGGACCGTGGGGCTTGGCCTGGAATCGAACCCGGAACCTCTCGGATAGTAGCTAGACGCCTTACTCCCTAGGCTACCGAGGCCGTAGCTGCTACATTCCTACGGTGGCTTAATGAGTCAATTGAAGAGCAAATGGCGCTGTCACCAATAAGCTTGAGAGCGCGGTTTTGCACGTTGTCCAGCCAAGCTAAGATGGTTTTTGGGGCCCTGGCCCAGATATACGAGTTGTATTCGAGACGGGGACGAATGTAGGACTTGTAAATTATAGCCCTGGCAGATGGCTGAAGGAGGAATTTGCACCTTTTGAGGAATCCTAGACACTGGGATGCTTGTTTAGCACTTTGGAATATGTGGTTATTCCAGCGTAGATCTTCAGCTGATGTTACGCCTAGGATGTTTAGAGAGGGTTCTGCCGATACGGTCTTGTTATCCACTGAAATAGAAAGAGGGTCGGTGCAAGTTTTGTTGGAGATTAGACAGTACTTCGTTTTTAATGCATTAAATTCGACACGGTTCTTGTGGCCCCCCCAATCAAGAATTCGTTCGATGTCCCTGTTGATTGAATTGGACAAGAGTTGGCGATGATGTAGACAAGGTCTGGCACGTGCTTGTGTTACATTATCAAAACCATAGGAGTAGAGTACCGTCGCACAGTGGGACCAAATCCAAAAAAGCTGGCCAAAAGTCTAAAAAAAAAGTATATAGATTGCGGTTTTTTTTGGGGGGGGGGGGGGATGATTCGAGCACACTTCCAATAGTGAGCAATCAGTCACGGAAGGTTAGATTTTTTTCTTCGGACTGAGAAATTGTAGTTGCTACTTTACTCTTTTTGCTTATTTTTAAACGGTTAATATTGTGAAAAAAGGTTAACGTTTTCAAAACGCTATAAAAAATTCGTGTAAAGTGGAATTTTCTTTGGAAGATATGTAGAGTATAAAAAAAATTGCACTATACCCATTAAGCAAGTATATAATACACAGTAAGCATCTATTACACGTGCTTTTTATGAATTAGGATTGTAAGAATGCGATATATATATATTGGACAAAAAGTAATATTGCTCCACTCTGCTCCACTGGAAAACTTGCTGGGCGTTGTTGGTAAAGGTGTATTCCGTCACCTCCAAAAAAAAATCCGCTGCCCAAAATTGCCCCTCCGTGTTTTAAGGGGTCACATACGTCCAGCACTAGCCCATGGAAATGGTACTTCAATATTGCAAAAATGCGGGACAAGGTTTTATTTTTAGGATGTGTAGGGGGGGTCAGTGTGAGCTTAAATCTGAGTTTTCGGGATTCTGACCCACTCCCCCCCCCCCCCCCAATTTGACCACCATCTTGGAAAAGGTGCGCAAATGGTTTTTCCATTATATATCTCCGTAACAGTACATCTTACAGAAAATTTGCAAGGGCACTTTTTGTTTATAATTAAATTATCTACAATATATTAGCAAGATATTTTTGGGTAAATTTAATAATTAAGAAGTTATAAGCCTTAGAACACCAAAATTAGTCACAGTATTTTCTTTTAATGGCTATAGCTCTGAATGTTCGACATCAGAAGATAAAGATACAACTTTTACTTGTATTCACAATGATTTTCTTCTGTAATTGCATTCTTAAAAATTCTTATTTTGTTTTTCTAATAAACAATAACTTCCTAATAAAATAACATGCTTATAAAAAAATTAATCAAAAGTATTAAACATTATATTAAAACAAATTTTTTGATTTTTTTAAGAGGTTATGTTAACCATATTGAGTCCGCCATTTTGAAAATCGAAATTTCGACACCGGATTCGTCATCAGCGACCCCGAAAACCCCCGAGTGTAAAATTTGGGATCATTTAATGCACTTTTTTACTTTTGGCCAGCTTTTTTGGATTTGGTCCCACTGTGCGTCGTCAGCAAAGCTGAGGAGTGAATTGGAGGGGACTGAGAGCAGGTCATTTATAAAAACTAGGAAGAGAGCTGGTGATAGAATTGAGCCCTGGGGAGCACCTGCGGAGATGGGGTGGGGGTCGGATTCGACGCCATCCAATACTACCTTGATTGAACGGCCAGAAAGGAAGCTCTCAATTCAGTTCATCAGAACAGAGTCAATACCAATAGCTTGGATTTTAGCCAACAGAGTGGGATGCCATACTCTGTCAAAAGCCTTGGAGATATCCAGAGCAACCAGGCCAGATTCACCAAATCGGTGTATACTCCGGCTGAGGTGGTCCGTTAGGCAAACAAGGAGGTCGCCAGTAGATCTTTTCGATCTAAGCCGTATTGTTTGTCGTTCAATATTTGGTTGTATTCAAGATATTCCATAAGCTTTCTTTTTATTATTGCCTCCATAGTTTTGGAGAGATCAGAAGTAATTGCTATTGGACGTTAGTTAGCAGAGTCACTAGCTTCAGCTTTTTTGGCTGAACATAAGCCAGTTTCCAGGAGTCAGAATAAACTCCGGAGAAGTATGAAAGCGCAAAAAGTTTGCGCAGAGGTTTAGCCAAAGGTGAGACACATGTCAGGTGGTCAGTCATCAGCGGAATAGGGGGAATAACATATAGCATAACATGCACGTGCCGTAACTATTTCGGACTGATGGAAGTGCGATCATAACCTCCTAGCGGTGGCCACTGGTAACTATTCTATGAGAGAGGATAGGCTAATATGATCGGGCTAGTCCCTTCCAAGTAAGGTTGGCGTGAGGCTAATAACCTCACCCGTAAAAAACAATTATTACGGAACGAGCAACATGCCTCGGATACTGGAATAAACGACGACGACCACGGCAACGAAAAAGGCAAAACGATTTACGAATTTTTTCATGGAACGTTCGAACTCTGTACAGAACTCGAGCTTCAAAACATCTAGCCGATACCCTGTCAAAGTATAAAGCTGACATTACCGCCATTCAGGAGATGAGGTGGACAGGGAATGGTGTTTTGCAAAAACCTGAGTATGACGTATATTACAGCTGTCATACAAAACACCATGTTCTAGGAGTAGGTTTTATGGTTAGCAAAAGAATGAAGCCTACCATTATCGGCTTTAAAGCAATAAACGAAAGGCTATGCTCCCTTCGTGTGCGAGGTAAATTTAAGAACATCAGCCTCATAAACGTTCACGCACCTACAGAAGAGTCCCCGGATGATGATAAAGAAGAATTCTTCGAATTAGTTGAACGGGAACTTAATGCCTGCCCCAGGTATGATGTAAAAATCATACTGGGAGATCTGAACGCCAAAGTAGCCCGGGAGCCCATATACAGGCAATATGTTGGCAACCACAGCTTGCATGAAAACACTAATGACAATGGACAGCGAGTTGTAGAGATGGCAGCAAGTAAGAACTTGGTCGTTGCAAGTACTAGATTTGCGCGTAAAGATATCCATAAAGCCACCTGGGTATCTCCTGATGGAGCCACTCGCAACCAAATAGATCATGTGTTGATAGACCGCCGCCACCTTTCGGGTCTGATGACGGTACGAACGTACCGAGGTGCCAACTTCGACTCGGATCACTATCTTGTTGGTATGGTGCTCCGAGAGCGCATTACAACGCTGAAAAGCTTTGTATCCGCTGATCAGGCTCGAATCAACACAGCTGCACTACGCAATGAAATGGCCAGAAACAACTACGGTCATGCATTAGAACTCGCCCTAAGTCCTGGGGATGAGATGCCGGGCGTTGAAGAGAACTGGACCCGCCTTAAAAATACTGTCATTAGTACTGCTGATTCCATCTTAGGCAGAAGTCGTAAAGATCGGAACGACTGGTTCGATAATGAATGCAAGCTGGCAACTGAACGTAAGAATGCTGCGTACCGAGCCATGCAGCAGTCTCAGAGAACACGGGCACGCGAAGAGAACTATAAAGAGCTCAGAAAAGAAGAAAAGAGAATTCACAGACGGAAAAAGGAAGCCTGGGAAAAAAATCTCGTCTGTGAGCTAGAACAGTACAGAGAACGACGGCCGCACCAGGCGCGGGAGTTCTACCAAAGAGTCCGCAGTATGACGCAATTCACACCACGTTGCACATACTGCAAGGACAAAGAAGGTAATCTGATCACCGATCCTAAAGGCATCTTGGAGCGATGGGAAGAGCACTTTCATGAATTGCTAAATAGCGAGCTAACTGAGGATTCGGAGGCTCCACCAATATCTGATGACAATGCTATGCTGCCGCCACCAAGCATAGAAGAAGTTAGCAGAGCCATCAGCCGGCTCAAAAACAACAAGGCCTCGGGTGCAGACGGCATCGCAGCAGAGCTGGTTAAATATGGAGGGCCTACATTACACCAAGCGATTCATGAATTAATTGTGCAAGTATGGGAGCAGGAAGTGATGCCAGAAGACTGGAGAAAAGGCATCCTCTGTCCGGTACACAAAAAAGGAGATATCACAGCGTGCACTAATTATCGCGGTATAACGTTGTTGAGTACCGTGTATAAGATATTCTCCGCTATCCTACAAAACAGGATGGCCCCATACGCCAGAAACATCGTAGGCCATTACCAGTGTGGCTTCAGCCCAGGCAAATCAACGACTGATCAGATTTTCACCTTGAGGCAGGCTATGGAAAAATGTCTAGAGTTTCAAAACTCAATTCAACACCTCTTCATAGACTTTAAAGCCGCCTATGATAGCATAGCCAGGGTAGAACTCTACAAAGCCATGAGAGAATTCGGCATCCCCAACAAACTGACAAGACTATGTAGGTTGACCATGATCAATGTGTCAAGCCAAGTAAAGGTATCCGGAACACTGTCCAGACCAATCAACATCTATAATGGACTCCGACAAGGGGACGGTCTGGCCTGCCTCCTTTTCAACCTGGCGTTGGAGAAAGTGATCCGAGATTCGGGCGTGACATCAAGGGGTACAATCCTCCACAAGTCCACCCAATTACTGGCTTACGCAGACGACATTGACATCATTGGAAGAACAACAACAGCTGTACAAGAAGCTTTCACTCAGATTGAGCAAGCGGCAGGAAATCTGGGACTGCACATTAACGAAAGCAAAACAAAGTACATGGTGGCCTCGTCTGGAAGAACACCTAACATTGGTCCCACAATCAAGGTAGCGGAACACGAGTTTGACGTGGTAAAATCATTTACCTACCTTGGGTCAATAGTAGCAGCCGACAATAGCATGGAACCAGAAATACGCGCACGACTGCTAAAAGCCAACAAAGCCTACTATAGTCTGTCAAGGCTCTTCAAATCCAAATATCTAACCATAACGTCTAAACTTTTACTATATAAGACGATGGTCTTACCCGTTCTCACATATGCATCCGAAACGTGGGTGCTTAGCAAAAAGCACTCAAACCTCTTGGGCGTGTTTGAGAGGAAAATACTTCGGAGGATTGTGAGGAAGGACGATTCCGGAGACTCTACAATGACGAGATCTACGAGCGCTATCGCGACATAGATGTTGTGAAGAAAATAAAGCTCGGTAGGCTCCGGTGGGCAGGGCATCTAGCTCGTATGAGTGAAGATGAGCCTGCTCGGAAAGTTCTCTGCGGTAAGACCTATGGGGTGCGACAGCGAGGGAGGCCCAACCTTCGCTGGAAGGATGGCGTGGACCAGGACGCTCAGAGTTTAGGGATGCCAAACTGGATGACATCGGCTCAGAATCGGGACCGGTGGAGAGAACAGTTGCGCGAGGCCAGGACCGGATCCCGGTTGTAGAGCCGTTAAAGTAAGTAAGTAAGAGACACATTTTTTAAGAACTATAGGGGGGATTTTGTCGGGGCCAGTGGCTTTGCTGGAGTCCAGCTCTTTGAGACACTTATACACTTCACGCGTCCTGAAGAAAACTCTATCCATTGCGTGAGCGGAACACTCCATGGTAGGGGGTTGCATGTCGGCATCGGGTAAGGAAGAATTCTCGGCGAACAGAAGTGCAAGTAGATCGGCCTTGGGTTTGCTTTCTGTTATCACCTGTTTGTCACAAATGAATGGAGGCGTTGTATGTGAAGTGAAATTCTTCCTGATGGGGGTTACCAAGGACCAGAAGTTTTTACTGCCAGCAGTGGACTTTATGAGTTTACCTCTCAGTCTGTCATCGAATAATTCTTTGACTTTCTTGATGGTGGATTTACAAGAGTTTCTCAACCTGATGTACTCACGTCTACATAGATCGTTCGGAGAATTTTTGTACTGTCTGTAGGCGGCTTCTTTGGTTTTGATTGCGTGCATACACATGTTCGATTGAACCATCCATATTGCCTAGGCTTTATGAATTTGGAAGAATGGGGAATGAATAAACGCATTCTGGCCAGTATAATTTTTGGTAATACAGATGGCTGCAAAATTGACATCGCGGTTCTGAAAACACAAATCCCAGTCAGCAGCTTGGAAAAAGCGGATCAACCCCCACCAGTTGGCTTTTCCATAAAGCCAAACAGTTCTCCTAGGAGCTAGCGTGGTTGGGGCTGGAGATGGGTATGAGAAGTAAGCGCTGACTAGACAGTGATCTGAGTTTAGTTGCCAATAGGCGAATCGACCTCAACGGAGTAACGTGTGGGGTGGGAGGTAAGAAAAAGATCAAAAGGAGGTGTGCCCCTTGCCCTGCAGTGTCAGGAACACGCGTACCCTGTGTTAGTGGAGCGTCAATTAGAATTTAACGTTTATCCCGATCCAAAATAAAACTATATATGTATGTATATCCTTATTTTCTATGTGGGTTATATACCATTCATATACGTCCACCATTCACACAACACATCCACACTTAATATATCAAATTGAATATATAGATAATTAAAAGAATGTACGAAATTTTATTTTTCTTTGTTTTTTTTTTTTTTTTTTTGAGAGATAGAGAGAGAAAGAGAGAGAAAAAACACCCCTTCCATAAAATATTTTGCAATTATTATTTTTTTTTTTTGATTTTTTTTTTCTTAATGGACGTACCCAAATGTTGGACTTCCGGACATCGATAGGGCAGCGGCTGCTGTTGATCTTTGGGGTCGTCTCTTATAAAATTCAACTTCGTCAACAGTCCAAACGGCACCCTTAACATTCTCAACTCGCATGAAACATTTGTGAAGTGATAAATTATGACGAACTGCGTTCTAAATTCATCATGTATGGTTTTTTGGTGGTTTTTTGTTGTTGAGGTTTTATTTTATTTATTTTTTAATTGTGATTTTATTTAATTTATATAAAGATAATTAATACATATATATATATATAATATACATATATTAGAGATGCGTCGAATGTTCGGCCGAATATTCATATTCAGTATATTCGGCATGATTTTTTAATAATCGTATTCGTCCGAATATTCGGTTAATTTGCCGAATAATTACCGAATATTTAAATAGTATTATTTTAAGAGTTAAATATGTTAAAGAGGCTTTATTCTGGAACCGTACATAGGTAGTATTTGTAAATGAAACGAACACTTCCTTGTGTAACCATATTTATTCATAAAATCAAAGGGCCCTGTGCTGAAAGTCGAGTCGTGATTCGTAACAAGTCGTTTGAGTTGAAGAGAACATGACGTTTCCGTTGTATTACGACTTTTAACTCAAAGGCCTTGAGTGGAAGTGCTAAGTTTAGTCTAAGCTCCTTATGCTGAGAGTAATACTTCGACTGAAAAGTCATTTTCTTCCAGGGAAAGGAAGGATGGACACAACCCCAACCTGTAAAACAGGGAGGAGTCAACCCTTCTGTCTCGGGGGTCGTGCGTGCGGAGCCTGTGGCGGAGAATACCTACGCAGGCATAGCAAGCAGTGACCTCCGTTTGGGTGTGGCCGACGATGGAAGGGAGGAGGGTTTGGGCATGAAGCAGGTAACCGTTTTTAAAGCGGCCTTGCTTAAGGCACTAGACCAGTGATTCCCAAAGTGGGTTCCGCGGAACCATACGGTTCCACGAAAAAATTGTAGGGTTCAGTGTCACCAGCGCCGAAGCGCAGATACATTCGCAGACTCACTGACGCTGTGCCGGCCGTATAACGCGTTCTTGCTAATCAGAAAGTGCGAGTTGCCCTTCTTCCTTGAAATTTGGTCTACGTCATGCCGCGTAACATTTTGGCCGCCATACCATATTCCCATTTCGAGGAGGTTGTGAAGAAAATGGTAATCCGCCCACTTGAGATGGCCGCCATGGGCCAAACGATATATTGAGTATACTATACTTATGGTGTTCTACTTATCATACCGTTTCATTTGATACCCATGTCGAAGGGGTTGTGAAGAATATTTCAATCCGCCCTCCTGAGACTGCCGGCATGGATCTAAAGGTATATTGAGTATATCATTTTGCATTGTCATCGGAGCTAAAGCTGATAAAATTTCAGCATGATAGGATATCCGTAAGTATTTGAAAAATTGATTGCAAAAGTTGTTCAATGAAGAAAGCCGTAATCCGTCCTCTTGAGACTGCCGCCATGGATCTAACGGTATAATGAGTATACCATTTTGCATTATGTCATCGGGGCGGAAGTTGTGTGCAAAATTTCAGGATGATCGGGAAGTATTCAAAAAATCGATTGCAAGATATGTACCGGACAAACAGACAGACAAGAAAGCTTTCATCGCTGGGTTCCGCCAAATTTTATACATTGTAGAAAGGTTCCGAACGAAATAAAGTTTGGGAACCACTGCACTAGACTCTCTCCCTGACAACGCTGGCGACATCGGCATTACCGAGGTAGACTTGGAGGACGGGGTCATTGCACTCAGGGTGCGTGAACCAAAAATCCAAGGCCTGGCTGTACAAAGCTGTCGGAAAGATGACTGACCTATGGGAAGGAGTCAATCTGACAGTGGAGCGCCTTCACATCCTTAAGGATGTGAGGAGGATGATTATCCGAGTTCCAGGTTCGCTGGAGAGCAAGGAAACCATCCTAGCCAGATTACGTCGTCAAAATGCCTGTGTGACGGACACTTCTAAGTGGAGGGTCAGTCGCATAGGCAGATATGGTGACGCGAAAAACGGCGGTACCATTCTCACCGTATGGTGTCCGAAGGAGGAGGCGGAGGCGGTCAGGCATGCAGGGGGGAAACTCAACTGCGGGCTGGACCTTGCCTACGTGCGATTCCAGAAGGACAAGCCGGAGGAAATGGTAGAGCCGGCCGGAAAGGCAGCTGAACAAGGGGACCAGTGAAATGGAATCCTCGTCAGCTGGGCGGGAGGTGGGCCAGTTCCGGCAATTAAAGGTTTGCCAGTTGAATCTACACCATAGCAGAGCAGCATCAGCAATGATGACGCGAGGCTTCGGTGAGATGAAGCTGGATATTGCTCTCATACAGGAACCCTGGATCTACAAGGGTAGGATTAGGGGACTATCTGGGAGCTTTGACACTCTGTACGTTCCCAATGCGAATGAAAGAGTGAGGACGTGTGTGCTGGTGAAACACGGAGTGCAGGCGGTTTACTGCCGCATTTGTGCACACCAGATCTCACAGCAGTACGCGTAGGTACTGGAAGTGGGGCTTTCATTGTAGCCTCAGCCTACCTTCCGTAAGATTCGCCAGATCCTCCGCCCACCAGGGAGTTGGAAATTCTGGTTATTACCTGTGGCGAAAAAGGCACAGGGTTAATAGTTGGATGCGACGCGAATGCACACAACATGGTGTGGGGAAGCACCAACGACAACCATAGAGGAGAGGCTTTGCTCGAATTTGTGGAATGCAACAATCTAGTTATTGCAAATAGAGGGGCAGAACCAACCTTCGTCGATGCTAGACGAAGGGAAGTCATAGATATAACTCTATGCAGCAACCGGATGTTGACAAGATTGACCAACTGGGAGGTGATGGATCGGACGACTATGTCAGATCACAGAGCCATTTCATTTGAGATAGCGTACGGAACCCCGGGCAGGGGAGATGGAATTAGAACAACGAGAATTCCCCGCAACACGGACACGTCTAGATATACTGAAATGTTGCGCAGGAATCTCGGGGAGCGCGTGCCAAGGGCACCGAAAACCACAAGAGAAGCAGAGTCTCAGTTGCATGTCCTGCAGACAGCGATAGAGAACGCTTTTCGAGTGGCGTGTCCTCTTACGTCAGTGGATGACCATGATCCCACACCCTGGTGGTGTAGGGAACTGGAGAAACTGAAGAAAGAGGTCAGAAGGGCTTTCAACCAAGCGATGAGGTGCAATGACCCGGTTGCCTGGGAGAATTACAAAGCCAAGAAAAGAGAAATGGAACAAACTCTGCGACGACGGAAAAGGGAGTCGTGGAGGGAATTCTGCTCGAACATGGAGAGCATATCTGAGGCCAGCAGACTTCAGAAAATGATCTCCAGGGACCCGGTCTCCAAAGTCGGACTCGTTCGTGACTCGTCGGGGAGGATGACGGAGACGCTGGAGGAAACCAACAAGATCCTGATGGAAGTCCACTTTCCTGGCAGCTATATCTCGGGTAAATCTTGGGCTATTCGTAACAGAATGGCTACAAGGATGAACCGAGAGGAGGCTAACGGGGTGGTGACAGAGGAAGGGGTGAGACGTGCAATAGACACATTCTCTCCCTTCAAGACATCGGGGCGTGACGGAATATTCCCTGCGCTGCTCCAATGGGGCAAAGAAATCATTGCACCCAGGCTTAGGGGAATATTCGTTACCTGTCTAGCAACAGGATACATTCCGGTGGTGTGGAGGGAAACCAAAGTGGTATTTCTCCCTAAGCCAGGCAAGAAGGACTACACCGAGGCGAAGTCCTCCAGGCCGGTCAGCCTAACATCCTTTCAGTTGAAAACAATGGAAAGAGTGGTGGCAGACCACCTGGAGAGTACTATGCTAAGGAGGCACCCTTTAAGTAGAAGCCAGCACGCTTACCAGGCTGGCAGATCTACAGAAACGGCACTTCACCAATTGGTGCGAGTAGCCGAGGGGGAACTGTATACCGGAGGCATAGCGATGGCCGTAATTATGGACATCGAAGGCGCCTTCGACAAGATACAGTTCAACAAACTCAAAGACGCTCTGGTGAGGCGCGAGGTCAGCCCCATGATTGTAAGGTGGGTGGACAGCATGCGGAAAAACAGAGCGGTAAGGATTCAGACAGGAGACTCGCGGCTTCGAGGGAGGGTCAGCAAGGGATGCCCACAGGGCGGGGTCCTATCGCCCCTCCTGTGGAACATCACTGTGGACACTGTGCTCAGGCGGCTAGAGGTGATGAGCGTGCATACCGTTGGGTATGCAGATGATGTAGCGATTGTGGCACGTGGCAAGTTTATGAGCACTACGGCAGATATCATGAGGAATGCACTCCAAGTGGTTGAGCAGTGGTGTACGGAACAGGGCCTCACCATAAATGCCAATAAGACAGACGCGATAATCTTCACTAGGAAGATTAAAGATCTGGATTTTCAGCCCCTCATGCTTTTTGGATCGAGGATCAAGGTGTCTGGGATGGTCAAGTATCTGGGTGTATACTTGGACTCGCGACTAACCTGGAAATACCACGTTGAAGAGAATATTAAGAAGGCGACAAGGGTGCTTCACCAGTGTAGAAGAGTATGTGGACTAAGGTGGGGTATCTCACCAAGGTTAGCATACTGGACATATACCATGATGGTGAGACCCATCATAACTTATGCCTCGGTGGTCTGGTGGACTAAAGTCACACAGAAAACCGTCAAGAGGCATCTGGACAAGGTGCAAAGAATGGCCAGCGTAGGTATGAGCGGTGCTTTCCGCACCACACCCGCCGCGGCATTGGAGGCGCTGTTAGGTCTGCTGCCGTTAGATCTCCAGGTGATGAAGACTGCGGCAGCCTCAGCGATTCGGATGAGACGGGATGCCGCATGGCAGGCGTCAGGAACCTTATATGGGCACATGAAGATTCTGGATCGCATTAAAGGGATTAGGGAGCTCATGATGCCCATGGAAGGGATCACAAAAATGAGGGTGACCGAAAGGTATCATAAAACCCTCATAGGGAACGGAACGCTCCCGGAAGGGAGGCCGGAAGACATATATATCTTCACGGACGGATCCATGATTGACGGCAGAGCAGGTGCGGGAGTCTTCTCAGAGGACTTAAATCTGACCTGCTCTCTGGCTTTGGGGAATTACACCTCAGTCTACCAGGCGGAAATGCTTGCTCTGCTGCACGCGCTGGATCACATAAATGAGGGTCAGGTGCAGGGAAGAAGTATCCTTATAGCACTGGACAATCAGGCTGTGATTAAGCGAATGAATCAGACAGAGATTAATGCGTCTCTGGCGCTGGAATGTGTCCAAAAACTAAACAGGTGTGCGAAACAAAACAACGTGACGCTAGCTTGGGTTAGAGGACATACAGGCATCGATGGGAACGAAAAGGCGGACAACCTGGCAAAACAGGGGTCAACCTCGGAATTCTGGGGACCGGAGCCATACTCTGCCATTGGCAGAGGGTTGGTAAGGAACTGCATCGAGAAATGGGTCGCTGAGGAACACCGGAGACGGTGGGACGCTATGACCACGTGTAGGCAGGCTAAGACGGTGCTTACGCTGCCGATTACCGCAGCCAGAAGAAGGATCCTGCATATGCAAAGGAGAACCCTCAGATGGTTGGTGGCACTGATTACAGGACACGGATGTTTCAGGTATCACCTAAAAAGAATGGGAATTCTGGAGGATGACACCTGTCGGATGTGCCTGGAGGAACCTGAGACGGCCACACACATAGTGTGTCACTGTCCGGCGGTGGCGAGAAAAAGGGCTGCCATAACTGGACTCCATTGGATGGAGGACATGAGGCAGACTCCCTTCAATCAGCTGCTTGCGATAACTAGGGGAGTCGAAGCAAGGGAGCAATGGGACAACCCACTGCAACCCCAATAAGATGACTCTAGGCAGAGGGACGAAAAGGGACCCGCAAATAGTGGTCTGATTCGATATCCCTCGAAAATCTATATAATAAACTATGAGAATCTTCGAACGTCAAAAACTTGTGCTAGTGGTTATGTTGAAGTTAACCACTGAGTTTTTGAACGACAAAAGTTTATACCACACTTTTAAGTACGGTTTTAGAACGCGCTTCGTGTCATTTTTAGTCGACATCGAATTGCGTGAACTGGCCCCAGTTTGAAACTGGTGTTGCAAATCCGTCGACCCATGTCGAACATAGAGTCTCAATGTTTATGAAATTCTTGCTTTAGTCCATCTTATTTTTTGGCGATAGTTATATCACGCGAGAAATTGTGCAATAAAAAAAAAGAAAAGAGCGGGGCATATTGAATTACCGAGCCGAGCTAGCGCGATGTGCTCAAGGTATGGGCGAACGCTGGTACTCGCAGATCACTTTGCCGACCTATATGGAACTGCGCAAAAATGAACCAAATAGTTCGGCCGAATGTTTGGTTCGGTACATTTTTGACCGAATATTTGGCCGAATATTCGTATTCGGTCGAACCCATATTCGGCGCATCTCTAATATATATATTATTAAAGTAAATAGAAAATACAATAATTTTAAAAGAAAAAAAAAACAAAACAAACAAACAAAAACATAGAATTTTCTTTGTTTTTTTGCCCATCAGAGTCATCTATCTGTCAACCCACGCGCGATTTATCTTTATCAAAAATGTTGGCTTGATTTGATTTCTTTTTGGGGGTTTTTGTTAATTATTATTGTTTGTTTATTATTATTATTATTATTTACAAATTTATTTTGCAATAATATATTTATTTATATAATATAGTTGGAATTTTATTTTAATTTTTATTTTAATATATTTCTCTCAACATAAATTAGTACTTACCTTCCATGTTGCTGCATTGCGACGGAAATAACAAAATGTATTTTGGAACCAATTGTAGATTTCATTTAGCGTTAATTGCTTATCTGGAGATTCTATAATCGACTGCATTAAATATATATATTATATTTATATAGAAATTATTTTACTAATATGTTTTTTTTTATCATTTGATTATTATAATTAAATTTTGAGCAATTTTTTATATTTTTATATTTAAAAAGGCTATGGTAGATTTTTTTATCTTTAAAAATATGTTTTTGTGCTCAATATATTTGTTTTATTTTATTAATTTATATTATTATTTATTATAAATAAATTAACTCACTTGTCTAATAAGAGACGCATATGTAAATGGAGGCCGTACATCAGCATTCTTATAAAATTCACGATTTCGTTGTATTTCTGCAAAAAAAACTATTTTTTTAATGTTCAGAAAAAAAAAACAAATAAAACATATTTATAGTTTCTTTTTTTTTTTTTTTTAATATAACTACTATTAAATTTTTAAATGGCAATAAAAAAAAAACTATCAGCCCTGCTTCATTTGAGGTATAGCGTGTATAGGTTTGGGTCGTTAGCGCCGGGAATAGATCAAGTAACCGCCAGCGATGATCAAAGCCGGAGGTGATGTGTCTTATCACAACGACTTTATGTCCTCATAACACACATTATGGCATTCGGGTCGTGCCCCTTCGGCGTGTGGAAGAAAGCGATCGTTGTGCCAATTTTGAAGAAAGGCGATAGTCGGGAATGCAAGAATTATCGCGGTATTAGCCTTCTTTCGATCGTTCGAAAAAGTATTTACACGAAAATCATACAATCGAGGCTACAGAAACATCGAGAGCCGGAAAGAACAAGCGGAATTTAGACCACATCGAGGATGCATTGATCAAATATTCGCACTCCGTCAGCTAATGGAAGAAAGAATTTTTTGCGGCGCAAACGAACTGTCGTGTCGTGCTGGAACAGCTTGTGGAGAGTTTTGAAAACTGAACACGTGCCATTAAGAATCATCAAACTTCTCCAAGCGTCGTACGATGGCTCAACCAGCAGCGTTCGTATTCGAAGCGATTTAGGAGTTCCCGATTCAAACGAGTGGTTCGACAGGGAGACGTCGTCGCTTCGCCGCTTCTCTTCAATATTGTGATCGACGCGATTATGCGTGAAGCATTCGATGGACGACTTGGAGTTCGATACACGACGACAACAACTTTGTAACCAACTTAATGTTCGCCGACGATAGTGCCGTCTTCGCCGACACGGATGCCTTATACGAAATTTACCGCATCGCCCAGTCATACGGGTTAAGAATCAATGCAGAGAAGACCAAAGTGCTCACAACGAACGGATCGAGATCGCCAGTGTTCACCCCGATGGAACCCAAATCGAACAGGTTTCGAGGTTCAAATATTTGGAATCATTGGTTGAGGAAACGAAAGTAGCATCGACGTCCGACGTTCACAGTCGCATCGGCCAGGCAACAGCAACATTCGCCTCGCTCAAGTGGTGCATATGGAAACGAACAAATATTTCCATCAAAACAAAAATACGCCTTTACCGAACGTTGATCCTTCCAATTCGTCTTTATGGATCTGAAACGTGGACACTGCTCAAACTGAATCTCGAGGTCTTCCAAATGCGATGCTTGAGGCAGATCCTCGGTGTCTGACTACGCGATCGCCTTTGAAAAGAGACAGTCAGACAAAGATGTGATCAGCAGACACTGATCGAAGAAATAATGCAAAAGCGTCGACTACGGTGGTTTGGACATGTCTGCCGAATGGATGATGACCGCTTGCCACGTGAACTTCTCTGGCGAGACCGTCCCGCAGGCTGGAGAATCCAGCGATCGGCACCGAAGAAAACCTAGCTAGAGAATATCGAGGGTGACCTAAAGAATCAACGGTTATCAGTTACCGCGGCTCGAGACGTCGCCAAAAACCGGCAAGAGTGGAAACGAATCGTGAACAGAGTGCGAGACCCAGCGGCACTGACAGCAGCATATCCGTTGCGGGGACGTCCCGCTCGGACCGCCAGCTAACGGACCAAAGAAGAAGAAGATAGGTTTGAGTCATCCGTTATTTTCCAACCTCTGTAGGTGATATTTTAAGTTTCACCCTGGAACTCCCACTATATTCCGAGATAAATAGAATTTAAGGTCCCTTGCAGAAGATATCACAAAAAGGTTTACAAATATTACAATTTCATGCAGAGCTCAATTACTCTGGATTCGGGAGCGAGCCCTTGCAAACGAGGCCCACCACTGTTACCGTAAGATAAACAATACGAAAATTTACGCATTATATTCACTAGTTGACCCGACGAACTTCATACCGCATCAGAATTGATAAATTCTCTGTTAACTTAAGCTGAATTAAATTCAATTTTTTGAAGTGAATACTTCTTTAGGCACGACTGGCACTTTTTGGGCTGGGGTAAAAATTCACAACTCACGCGTCACGCTAACTTTTGTTGCGCACCCTTTTCTGAGCATGGTAACTTTTGGTCGAAACTTTGGCCATTGCTGAGTGTTTCGCAATGTTGCATGTCGGGTTTTCAGTCGTTTGAAGGTTTAACGGCAATTTCAACTTCGGCATCCTTCTAGTAACGTGCCCGCTATCACAGAAGATGCAACCGCTACAGCAATTTCGGATCTCGCACGAACAGTTGCCAAAATCAATGACACGACGAATGTCTTCGGAGTTCCACCGGGCGTATCGAAGAGAAATAAGCCATCATTGCCATTATAAATTACCTCCATTAACGTATCGTACACTTCCTCCTGTTGGATGTTCAACAGTTGTACATTCCCTCATGTCATGGGATAAAGAATTTTTTATCATTTTCCGAAAGTTCTAAAGTGGCTAATAGAAGCCGTAAAGGAATTCATTTATAAAACGTTTCGACCCTAAAGCTTTGACTTGATTTGAAAAACACTGCACTGCGTTGATTTCGTTTTATGACGCAAAAGTCGTAATTTTTGACATGCAGTAAACAACACTGCAAACTGCAAACTCCATTGATTCAGGCTATAATGGGCATGTCATTGGGAAATCGTGAAAGGGCTCATAACACCCTAACCCCATGGATTTTTGCGGAGGACTTAATTTCTCTGGATTCAGGAGAGCAAGCCCTATACAATGAGGCTTCACTCAAAAATTAATTTTTTATTATATATTTTAATAGTTTTAGCAAATCTATTTTTAAATCCTGTTGTTTGGCTGTTTATATTCAGTTTTAAGCAAAAAAACATCTTGCCAAAACAAAAAAATACTACCAAATTTTATAAAATACATAAACTCACTTAAATAAGCCCTAAATACCTTCAATAAGCTAGTTAAATTAAAGAATAACAAAAAAAATGAAAAATTGCAAATCATGAAATCTCAAAAAAATGCACAAGAATCATAACGATAAAAACTCAGTTTATTGCCCGTTTCTGCGTTATCAATCAATAACCATTATTAACCTTATTATTATTAAATACTTATTATTTATATAATATCTAATATTTTTAATTATTAAAAAACATAATTTAATCATATTTTTATTGATTAATTTAAGAAATATCTATAAAAGAAATTTTGAATTTATTAAAATATCAATAACGCCATCTAAGCTCCAAAGTAAAAAGTTTGTTGATTATATCAAAGATCTGGCCGAATTTTTTTGACAGTTGCATGCAATTGCCATCTTTAAAATTGAATTTTGTTATTAGGCAAAAAGTGAAAATGTTGTCCGGATAAAAATTGAATTTTATCCTATTTAGAGGGTGTATAATTTTGTAATATTTGAAATTAATTAATCTTTAATAATTATTGATTTGTTTAGTAATGAAATTTAAAGTGTTAAAGTGTTTATTGAATGAGTATTTTATAAAAAGTTGTTGGAGTGTTTTTCCATTCTCCATTGCAGAAATGTAAGTTTAGATTATTGTATTTGAATTTTTTAATAATATTTTGCTTGAAATTTGTTATATTTGCGTGTCAAAAGAATCTAAGGGACAGCAGAAGTACATATATATAATTATAGCTGTCATTCTTGATAGGAAGAAAGAATTATGTCTCCAGGATAGTGAACTATTTTGAGTTGACCGTCGGGGTAATTATGGCTCCTGGCTCCTGTATGATTTTTGGTGATTCAACCAGTGCTGGCCCTAGGGTAGAGCCAGAGGAGCGGTCGTTCTAGGCGCCAGGTGGTAAGGGGGCGCCAAAATGATTTCGAAGAACAATTTAGAGTGAAAAATACAATTTTCATGGCCCTTTTGAGTGGCGCGGTAGGGCGATCAGGCGGGGCGGATCACTTGCATTATTTATACCCAGCCAAGTGTATGTGCTCATTAATATACCTCGAACACGCCACAAATAGGGAGTGCTGACTCCAAAAACGTCTGTACATGGCCTTACGCCACATCCTACCGGAGGTGCCCCTGCTGAAGCAGACTGAATACGGCGGATCTAGAGACAACAGACTCGATAAAACTCGCCATCTCAAGGCATGAACAATATAGATACCTTTGAAAAACTTGAAGATGGAGCACCTATCATCACTTCTGGGGCTCTCATAGCCACAACACGGACGACTTACGAGGATAGTTCGATATTCCATGAATCCATGAAGCAGGGTGCCGAATGTAGCCCCAGTGAAGGGGAATTTTCGGGATCACTCTTCAATGAGAGCAGTAGAAAGTTTTGCAAGCCGCGGTTGAGCGCGCTAAGATCACTTCTTCATTAGAAGAAGATTTCCTTAGAGGCCGCTTTGAGAAGACGGGTGGCGCAGCCTGAAAACATTTTAAACGATTTTCGGAAGCTTCTTAATAAGAAAAGGGTTGGATCCTCTGGATCTTCAACGTTTGTCGTCCTTTGCTAAATGGCAAGACGAGTCGTGGAACAGAAGACCCCATTGACATTAAATAAAAGGATAGAGGTCTTAAACAGGACCTTAGGATGCAGGAGTAGAGAGTACTCCATAAAGTCTACCGCCTACCATTCATAGAGATGACGTTCTCTGTGGGCTAAAAGGTCTATTGACGAGGTGAAACAGACGGGAGGCCAAACTGGCTACAAGTTTGGTAGGGCACAGCTTACGATCAGAGCGGCATAAAAGCACATACTCAGCCAAATTTTTCTTGTCCCCTCAGCACCTCGTGAGCAACCACGACCATTTCCAAGGTTACCAACTAAAGCCTCGCAGCAGTCTGCTTTTTAGGAATGGAAGACGTAAGTTGTTCGATTGTCAGGATGGGGACCATTGCATTTAACGGGCTGGTAGTAGAGGGAGCCTCCTCTAACCACAACATCACTAACCTTGACCCTAAAACCAGCACCTAAATCCTTAGCGGGGCAATCCCTAGCCCAAAGAGGCTCGCAAAAGGGGTGCAGCAGAATCCGATTTCAATATAAAACTTGTCCAGATAAATCTCCATCGCCAAGGCTGCCTCGGCAGTGCTCGTCGAAAAAGGGGAATACAATTTATGTGATGTGAAAGCTCGACTAATGGACGTCGAAAAATAATCTTGCTCTACCCTGAGTTTGGGCTAGGGCCGGCAAAATTTCATAGCAGGGTTCTTTCAACAACAGATGTCATTTTAAATGAACAAAAAGGAGTTCACAATATCTGCCCAAAGTCTGTCCCGGCTATTCTTAAGTAGTTTTCTTACGATAAAACTCTTTACATAATCTTTTTTATATATTTCAACAAAATTGGGATTAACTAACTGATACTTAGCTAGACGAGATTATCATAGATGTAGCCAAAAACTTTTCTTCAAAACATATCTCGAGGGTATACTATACATATCTCCCAACATAATACCTCGGATGTAAGTGAATCAAGCACAAAATTTCCAAGAAAAAACAAGATTCGTTTGTGTTTCAAAGTTCATACAGTAAATCCGTCCCAACCCTCAATCTACCCTTCAATCTATCATCGAAGCAGCAGCATTTTAACCTTCTTCAACTTTGTGTTTATGTTGCCTATTCACTACAATCATTCCACGCCGGCCGGCGGTAATAATGAATTTTGCTAACTTTTAAAACGAAAAACAATTTTTAAAGTTTATCCAAAAGTCAAATATTTAATTTCTTTTCAATTTTAAGGAGTTCCTTCCCAGATAAGACCCCGAAAAGAGGCGCACACCCTCTCCATTAATGAACCCTCTACGAAGAACAAAATTTTAATCACGCTTCAATATTACATTTTTTTCGAAGTAAATTAAATTTTACTGAAAATTGTTAAAAAGGATAAAAAACAATCAATTATTTTACCTGGAGACTTTATTTGTGTTTTAAATTAGTGAAAATTAAAATTTAATTGAGAGAGAGAGAGATAATTCAGTAAAGGTGGGTGGAAGATGACATTATGAGGCAAGGGGATGGCGATTGTATTACAGATAATTATCGATTTAATTTTGGATTTTTGATAGAAGTTTATTAAAGGGCAGAGAAAATTATTGAAAGAATGAAGGAATGTCCTCCTTAAACATAATTTAAAATCTCCCGAACATTAATGCATAAATTAAAGTCATTGTATGTATACTACGTGAAACAGCAGCAATCAGCTCATGGGTGAAATTTCTGCGTCTAATCCTGGCCCCAAGACTAAATGGCAAGTCGAAAATCGGGCAAAGCGTCCTACAACGAGGAGGAGATTAAGTCTTACAGCGAGGAGGAGATTGAGTCTCCTACACCTAGGAGGACGTTGAGTCTGCTACACCGAGGAGGAGGTTGAGTCTGCTACAGCGAAGTGGAGATTGAGTGTCCCACAGCGCGGAGGGGATTGAGTCTCTTACACCGTTGAGGAAATTAGATCTCCTACAGCGAGGAGGAGATTGAGTCTCCTACACCGAGGAGGAGGTTGAGTCTGCTACAGCAAAGTGGAGATTGAGTGTCCCACAGCGCGGAGGGGATTGAGTCTCTTACACCGTGGAGGAAATTAGATCTCCTACAGCGAGGAGGAGATTGAGTCTCCTACACCGAGGAGGAGGTTGAGTCTGCTACAGCGAAGTGGAGATTGAGTGTCCCACAGCGCGGAGGGGATTGAGTCTCTTACATCGTGGAGGAAATTAGATCTCCTACAGCGAGGAGGAGATTGAGTCTCCTACACCGAGGAGGAGGTTGAGTCTGCTACAGCAAAGTGGAGATTGAGTGTCCCACAGCGCGGAGGGGATTGAGTCTCTTACACCGTGGAGGAAATTAGATCTCCTACAGCGAGGAGGAGATTGAGTCTCCTACACCGAGGAGGAGGTTGAGTCTGCTACAGCAAAGTGGAGATTGAGTGTCCCACACCGCGGAGGGGATTGAGTCTCTTACACCGTGGAGGAAATTAGATCTCCTACAGCGAGGAGGAGATTGAGTCTCCTACACCGAGGAGGAGGTTGAGTCTGCTACACCGAGGAGTAGGTTGAGTCTGCTACAGCGAAGTGGAGATTGAGTGTCCCACAGTGCGGAGGAGATTGAGTCTCTTACAGCGAGGAGAAAATTAGGTCTCCCACACCGAGGAGGAGATTGAGTCTCCTACACTGAGGAAAAGATTAAGTCTCCTACAGTAAGGAGGAGATTAAGTCTCCTGCAGCGAAGTGGAGATTAATTGTCTCACAGCGAGGAGGAGATTAAATCTCCTACAGCGAGGAGGAGATTAAATCTCCTACAGCGAGGAGGAGATTGGATCTCCTACACCTTGAAGGGGAATGACTTTGCGAAGTGGAGATTAAGTGTGATGAGCCAAAAGTCTTGCTATCTTGCTCCTTCACTCTTCTCTAGTCCTGTCTTGTCTTGGTCTAGCTTTGGTTTTGCCAAATGTGCAAGCAAAGGCAAAACTGCAATACCAGTCTTTCTCATCACTACATAGTACCCTTTAAGACGCCCCCACTTAAAGAATGAATGAGCATTGATTGGAACTAGAAACCCGAGTAGCTAGCAAAGCGCAAGGAGCTTATCTCCTCAGCAGCTTGCAGATCGATATGTTTGACTGCATATTAGGCTGTATGAAAACTGATAACTTTGACTACCACCTGCTCATAGCCAGACAAAATTAAGGGGCCCCTGTATCTACGACGTGGCAGTTCTAAGCTCAGGAGTCACCCGTTGTAGTCCGTAATGTCGTTTGTCACGTAATGGTGTAGTAAACTTAGTACAGGAGGGAAATAGGAACCCTGCATTTGAACTCTTGGATGTTGTAGGAGTTCGGAAATACTAACTGCGAAAGGCTGTTCCACAGTCGAGTTTATTCTATTTAGAAATGAATTACTAGTTTGTAGAGTGCGTGAAAGGGGGAGTTCCAGGTGGATAGAATGAAACGATTGGGCCAATCTGGTGTTGCGGGGATAAGATTGCCGTGGAGGTAGGAGAGCGTTTATTTCGGAGGAACAGTCACTATGATAGTAGCGATATAATTTTGTCAGTGCTGCTATATTCCTACGGTGGCTCAAGGGGTCAATGGTGGAGCAAACGGCGTCGTCATCGATAAGTTTGAAGGCCCTTTTTTGTACCTACTTTATCTAACCGCGCCAAGGTGGTTTTCGGAGCGCCGCCCCAAATGAGAGAGAGTTGTATTCGAGAAGCGGCCGTATGTAGGAGTTGTATATTACAGCATCGTCCGTTGGCTGGAGGAGGAACTTGCATCTCTTGAGAAATCGCAAGCACTGAGATGCTTGTTTGGCGATTTGGAATAGGTGATCATTCCAACGCAAGTCTTTGGTTAATGTCACGCCTAAGATGTTAAGGGCCATTAGTTCAACACGATCCACTAACACGGATAGAGGGCGGTTGCACTTTTTATTGGAGTTAAGACAGTACTTTTTTTGTTGGGGTTGAATTCAACCGGATTTTTCCTTCCCCAACCTAGAATGAATTCAGTGTCTTTATTTATGCAGTTAAGACATTCGCTCACGATCATCAAGACAAGTCTGGCGCAGGCTTGACGTGCTTTATCGAAGCCGTAAGAGTAACGCTTGGTCTACTTATAAGAAAGATAGGAAGAGTGTTAAACAGGTCCCCGAAGATATATTGGCTCCTATGATGAAAGTCGAGTCGTCACAACACGACAAGTTGTTTGAGTTGAAGAAAGTGACGTTTCAGTCAAATCACGACCTTCAGTACAGGGGCTTAAACCCAACGTAGCGTTTCCATACTTAAGCACAGGGGCCTGAAAGTTGGATCAAAGAAGAAGAAGAAGAAGCTGAAAGTCGTAACTCGACTGAAATGTCACTTTTCTCAACTCAAACGACTTGTCACGAGACACGACTCGACTTTCAGCACAGGGGCCATTGCTCCAAAATTACGCCAATCATCATGGGACATAAGGGGGATCACGATGGCAAAATCTAGGGTGTCTTATAAGGAGACGAGCGAAAAAAAGGCACTCGTTCAATGCACTGTGTAAATGCTAGGGGACGGCTCACACAAGGCAGTTACATTCTGGAAATCTTAGACTCAAGAGTCTTCACAAAAACGAGCAACGTTTAGGTACGGTTAGGTTAGGTTAGATATGGCTGAGCTGTTCGTTTAAGCTCATACACTTAGGCCAGACGAATAGGTCCATTGTGATGCCATGTAGTGATCCCACTTTAAACCTGATGTTAAAGTATCGTTTCTTCGTTAAAACCATCTCGAGGACCATGTATGCAGTGATCGGGTAGTCAGAAGGAGACTTCAATCCCAAGTTCTGGGGAAAATACTCCTCCTCCCACTCGACCCTCGAGCTTAGACCCATCAGTAAAGAAGTTTATGGCACCCTGAAAACTGTGTGGTATATTTTTCCATTCACGACGTGAAGGGATGTGGACTCCGTAGTTCCTCGGGAAGGTAATTTCGGGAATGCAGAAGTCGGTTTTTCGTTGGGATAGTAACAGAGTTCAGCACCTTCGTGTGTCCTCCCCTGATTCCGGTCCAAAAACCGCATTCTTTTATTCTAAGGGCTGCGATGGTTGCGTTTTCTCTTGCCAACAAGATTTAAAGGAGGGAGGTGTAACATAACGGCCCTTTTCATAATTGCATGGTTGCGCAAATCGATCATTTGCATGGTATTCAAAAAAGCAAATGTGCAACTATCATTTGTTCAAAACTGCAACCTGCTTGACAGGTCTGCGCAAATCTTGCAACTATTTTTGTACGCATGCTTATCTGATTAAAGAAGAAGAAAAGTGTCAAAAGTGAAATTTTGGCAGAAGATTTTCAGTTTTTCGATATTATTAGGGTGTTTTATTTTAATTTAAATTATTATTGAAATTATTATGTATTCTATAGCGAAAATAATGAAGAAGAGGTTTGGAGCACCCCAAGGATAAAACTTCTTTTAAACGAGAGATTAACGAGCTAAACAAGACACATAATTTATCCTTCTTTTTCGCTGTGAAGTTTCAAATTTTCGGACCGGATCTAATGAAGCCGAGTTATCTATCTACAAACTGACAATAACATTAATCACATTTTCTTGATCCATTTTTTCGTTTTATTATTCAGCGGTAAACAAACTCAGAAAATGAAGGAAAAAACTCGACATCAAATTTGACATATATTTTTGACAGCTGATTGCTTTCATTCAAAAATGCAAAGTTTCTAGATTGCGCAACTGATTTACCTGACAGTTGCTCTTTTGCAAGCATGCATGAAAGCAGGCAAGCAACCATGCAATTATGAAAAAGGCCAACATCATCATCATCATCAGCAACGATTAACTTTGTTCAAAAAAAAAAAAAAAAAAAATGCCAATAATTGACGTCATTTATATTCCGATTCCACATATATGCGTGTTCGCTCATTTTCCTTCTTTTATGGCGCGAGCTCTGCATGAGTTTGTGGAATAAAAATGGCTAATTGGGCCTCCCGTTTGGCAGTCCTATACCCTAATCTAATCTCATATATTATTTCTCTGTCATTGCTCTAGATCTACCCAAATACAAATTGGGAGGGGGGGGGACTCCTCTCCTATAGTGCTAACCGACAAACCACACACAAAATACTTAACATCAGCAAAAGAATTACTACAAGACATCACCCCCAGTCTTTTTTCACAGTTTATAAATCGTTCATTTTAAGACGCGCACATATCATCACAAAACCATTTTAAATATATGTTATGGCAATTAATAAACAAACAACATAGAATATTGCTTATCCCTTCCCCCTCCCCCCCCCCCCCCGCCTACTCCTCCTCCTCCTCCGCCCGCGTAGAGATTCCAGAGCAGCATCAAAGGCAGCCGAATGAAAAATAGAGATAGAATGGAGATAGACAGAGAGGAGATTATCAATACAATATGCCATATATTTCACGTGCTGCAATGTTTCACACGAAATAATGAATACCAATCATGGGATGATTAACCTATCATCGGTCGAGCATTTAATACATTATTTTGCCGAAATCTATTTTAAATTATATTTATGAAAAGAGGAGATCGAAATGTTTCTTATTCTTCTATGGCAGCTAAAAACGAAACATGGTGCCCTGCTGCATTGAAATAGAGGAATGTGTGTTTATGGGATATTAATGCCGGGTGCTACTCGGATATATATGTATATATTTTGGCGTAAACATTTTATCTCCTATATGTTTTTTCCGGGTTAGGAAAAGATCGCAACAGCCGCAATTAAACAAACACCAGTTGAACACTAGTGTTTCAAAATATTATTACGCGCGGGGCGAATCCAAAAATGAAATGTAAACAAAAGTTTCGTCGTTCTGTTTTTTGTTTTTCGTTTTTTTTTTTTTTTTTTTGTGTGCGTGTGTGTTTTTTTTTTCTTTTTTTTTTTTATTAATATGAAAACATGAGGAGAGGCGGCCGCCGGCAGCACGCGCGCAAAGCAACAACGAAAAAATTTGTTTCATTTCATTTCAATTTGAAAAATATTGTTTGTGTGTTTACTTTCAAATAAAAAAAAAAAAAAAAAAAACACACACACAAAAATTTATTAATAAATAAGAATCATTTCCATATGTTAAAGAGAGAAACACCCCCGAGAAATACCCCCCCAAAATACACCCAAAGTCCAGAGAGGAAGAACGGCGCGCGCGTTATTTTTTCCCTTCTTGTTGTTTTCAAATTGTAATAATTCTTGTGTGTATGTTTTAGGAAAGAGAGATTGAAGAATTTCGTGTGTGCGGGGCTATGATATCTAAGATAAATAAACAAACAATTAATATCCATAGATAATAGCATTGCAGAGACGATAAGAAACATATGGCATAGTAGAGATCAGGAGGAGGAGGAGGAGGAGAATCACATGGCCAAATGAGAAGAAACAATTAAAACATCTGCACTTTATTAGAAACAAAAATATGTATTAAAACACGGAATATTGAGAGAGAGAGAGAGAGAGAGAGAGAGAGAGAGAGAAAAAATTCCAAAAAACAAAAATTTATTACAAGAATCACACAAGAAGAAACAAATCATCTACGGTTGGTATCTAAGATAAAAATGATTTTTCTTTTTTTTTTTTCTTACTAAAAAGAAACCAGCCGATGATGGGCCCTCTTTACGTGTGTATTATTTTTGTTTGTTTTCTAAAAAAAAAAAAAATTTTTTCAAGTAAACATTTGTCTAAACACACGTGGTTACATTTGTGTAAATTTGTGTTTGTGCGGCGACGATATACCCAAGGAAATATATACCCCGCGACTTTTTTTCTTTTATATATTTATACATCATTTATGCCTCGATATTTTCATTTAATATTGTTTTTTTTTTTTTTTTGTCAATTTTTCTCACCTAAAATACCCAACAACAATAAACCTAAAATAATCGAATTCTTTACAGACAATACACGAAGCAAAAATAAAAAAAAACAGACAGTGACAAAATAACTCCGGTGAAGATGAAGGCCATTGGGTATTACCTTCGCCCCGCCGAATTATGGAAGAAATATAATTTAGATAAACAATAGAAATGGAAAACCCAATTTGTAAGTGCTTTGCTAAGACCAGACTAGAAGAAGAAGAAAAATTCAAAAAACACTGGAACAATTGCTTTTGTCTAATTCGATTCTTTTTATTGTGTCAATATTTGAAAAAAAAAAAAAAAAAAAAAAAAAAAGAATATAAACATATTTTATATGTAGCTGCTAAAAAAAAACCACCATCAAGGAGCACGATGCCCACAAATCCACTTGACCCGTTAGCCTAGGGAGTAAGGCGCCTGGCTACCATCCCAGAGGTCCTGGGTTCGAATCCCGGCCAGACCCACGGTCCTTCGCCTTTTTGCACCTTCCCACCTACATAACTTTCCTTCTTTCTTCTTCCCTCTTTACATTACTGATTCCTCCTGTCATAGCCTTCCTTAGTCCTTCCCGGCTCCACCAAAGCGCATGTCATCGGTTCGTTGAAGAGATCCAACTCGTTTCACTCCAGCGAGTTGTTTCTCGATGCCCCGATGTCAAAGTCGCGACTGTAATGGTTGGGAGTAGGTTAGGTTATAGGTTAGATATGGCTGAGCTGTTGGTTTCAGCTCATACATTTAGGCCAAAGAGTTGGCCCATTGTGAGATGCCATAGTGATCCCACTTTAAACCTGATGTTAAAGTATCGTTTCTTCGCTAAACCATCTCGAGGCAGTAATAAATCTTCTAAGTTGAGGGATCCCAATCTTGCCGATCTCTGTAATGGTGCTTAGAAGGGCTCACCAAATGAGGTTAGTCTCCTTCTGCTTAGGGCTGGGCAGCGACAGAGGAGATGAAGTACACTTTCCTCCTCGTCCGGGTTCTTACAGCTTCTGCAAAAATCGTAGGTCTCGTAAGACCTAAGCGGGTCGCATGCTTCCCTATCAGACAGTGTCCGGTCAACACTCCCACTATAGCTGAGCGGTCTTGTCTACCGAGGCCCAAGGCATACCAACCCTTTCTTTTCCAGGAAGGAGAATGGCGGTCGTGCCTTTCCTAGCCAGTTCGTCAGCTTTACAGTTTCCTGTTATATTTCGGTGACCAGGCACCCATATGAGGAGGGTCCTGAACTGCTGAGCCATCTCGTTAAGAGATCTGCGACCTTCAGAGATAGTTCTGGAGTTATTAGTGCAAGAGCGCAGGGCCTTCAGAGCCGCCTGACTATCTGAGAAGATGTAGACAGTTCGGTTTCTGTCGCCTTGCTGGTCGATTTGCAAGACAGCCTCATGTATGGCTAAAACCTCCGCTTCGTAAACACTGTAGTGATCGGGTAGTCGGAAGGAGACTTCAATCCCAAGCTCCGGCGAGAAGACTCCGCCTCCCACTCGACCCTCGAGCTTAGAGCCATCAGTGAAGAAGGTTCAAAGGAGGGAGGTATAACATAACGTTTAGGGCATCTGTAGGTGTGGAGCGAAGTGCGCCTGTTATGCATAACTCCGTACATCTTTGCACTTTCTGTAGTTTGTTTAGCACAGTGGACTTATTTAAGGTTGGCCACCATACTAACACCCGGTATAGGAGTATTGGACGGACAATCGCTGTATAGATCCATCATACTATGTTAAGGGAGAAGCCCCATTTCTTCCCTATGGATTTTTTGCAAGCTAAAAGCGCTATGTTAGCTTTCTTAATGCGCTCTTCTGTGTTATCATTCCAAAGGAGCTTTTTGGCCAGGGTTACTCCCAGATATTTGACACTGTTAGTAAATTTGAGCCTGACATTGTTTAGCCGGGGGGAATTAGGGTTGGGGTTTTATACCTCCTCGTGAAGAGGACTAATTCTGTTTTTTTTTTTTTCAGGGTTAACGCTGAGTCCGCGGGTGGCAGCCCAGTTTGAAAGAGTTACTAACGCTGACTCCATGAGATCACAGAGGACTTGTGGAAATTTTCCTTTTATGATAATAACAATGTCATCCGTGTACGCTAGTACATGGTGTCCCACTGCCTCCATGCGTCGCAGCAGCTGGTTCACCGTCATGACCCATACAAGTGGAGAAAGTACTCCTCCTTGCGTGGTACCTCTGTTGACGGCCCTTCGGACTGAGCAGTCGCCAAGGTTTGAGCTCACAATCCTGCCGGTAAGCATTTTATGTATAAGAGACACCAGCGGCGCCTCGATCCTCAGTTTCGCCAAAGCCAGAGTAATGGCGTCCGGGAGCACGTTATTAAACGCTCCCTCTATGTCAAGGAAAGCTACTAATGTGTATTCTCTGACTTGGAGTGATTTTTCTATGGTTGAAACCAATGAGTGAAGGGCAGTATCCGTGGATCTACCCTTTGTATAGGCGTGCTGCGCGCCAGAGAGTTCCGAGGTCGGTATGGTCTGCCTCAGATATATTTCAATTAGCCTTTCTAGAGTTTTCAATAAAAAGAATGATAGGCTGATTGGCCTATAGTCTTTGGGTGTTGTATGGGAGGCTTTCCCTGCCTTGCGTATAAAGACCACTTTTACCTCTTTCCAGCTAGAAGGAATACAGTTGGTCTGAAGGCACCCGGAAAACAAGGCCTGCAACCAGGGCATGATATGACTAAGCGTGCGTTGCAGTTGTGCCGGCACTATGCCGTCAGGGCCTGGTGATTTATAGGGCTGGAAGGTGCTTACAGCCCATTCAATTCTCGCTCCGTTTATGATTAATTTGACCAGCTGTGGTGAGGCCGGAGGCTCAAAGGCGATGGTTCTCTCAGTCATGCTACTACTCGAGAAGTGGGCGTCCATGAGTAGTGTGAGAGACTCTCTGCTTGAGTCTGTCCAATCGCCGTTTTCTTTGCGTAAGTAACTAAGAATTATTGGCGCTTTAGTTAGTATTTTACGTAGCCTTGAGGCTTCCTACCTACATAACTTTCCATCTTTATTCTTCCCTCTTTACATTCCTGATTCCTCCTGTCCATACCTTCCTTACCCTTCCAAAGCACATGTCATCGGTTGGTTGATGAGATTCAACTCGTTTTAGAAGGCATAACACTCCAGCGAGTTGTTTCTCGATGCTCCAATGTCAAAGTCGCGATTGTAATAGGTGGACTAAAATTATCGCGGGTAGGTTGTGGCAGTTCCTCCCCACCGCCTGGCGATCTTTTAGTTAGCCTTACAGAATACCTCAACCGAAGTTTGCATCGATTTGGTAAGTCTGTTCTGGTTGCTCTAGATATCTCCAAGGCTTTTGATAGAGTATGGTGCTCAGCCCTGATGGCTAAACTCAAAGCTATTGGTGTTGAACTCCCTGTCGTAAGCCTAGCTTAGCGTCACATTTCCTGTATTTCCATGAACCGGGGTGTAGTATTCGTTGAGTTTACAGAAAGCTTTTCCCCTCAAGTTAACTCAATGCTGTTTTCATGACGGTTCTGAAGTTTCTGAGTAAAAGGGTAAACTCTGCATGGAAATTCAATAATTGATCACGTTCGAATAATCGCACATAAATATCTTCTTCTTCTTCTTTAACGGCTCTACAACCGGGATCCAAACCTAGCCTCTCGCAACTGTTCTCTGCACCGGTCCTGATTCTGAGCCGATGTCATACAGTTTGGCTTCCCAAGCTCTGAGCGTCCTGGTCTGCGCCATCCTTCCAGCGGAGAAGCTTACTGAGCTTTATTTTCTGCACAACATCTATGTCACGTAAACGCTCGTAGAATCGTCATTGTAGAGTCTCCGGAATCATCTTCCTCACATAAGAGGCCAATAATACTCCGAAGTATTTTCCTCTCGAGCGGCTATCGTGAGGCCGTATGTGCTCCCATTAAAATGGTTAAAAACTCTACGACTTCCATATGCTCGTTAAAAAACCAAGTGGCCGGTGTTCGCCCGTTGTAAGGCCATTTTTAATTTTTACTCTGGGTGGATTATATCGTACCGATAACTTTGTTTCACTGATGCTCCTGATACTTCACTGAAGTCTCCGTCAGGTCTCGGATATGCGAGGAGCACACTGTGTCTTCTACAGCGAGAAGGAGATTGCTTCTCCGGCAGCAAGAAGGACACTGTGTCTCATACAGCGAGAGGAGACTAAGTCTCCTACAGCGGTGATTGAGTCTATTACATTCGAGAGGAGATTGGGGCTCCTACAGCTAGGGGCTGGAATTTGAATTGCCATCTAATACTACACAGACACGACTTGATCTTACCAGTAATAATTTCAATATAGAACATATTTATAAACAAAATATAGAGGTTAAATTTAAAACAAAACAAAAATTGACATACCTTGCTGTACATCTAATCCGGCACGCTCTAACATGTAAGGTAGACCTTTGGTAGCATGAAATAGACGTCATATTCTTAGATAAAACAATTTTCTTTAATAAATTTTAAATAATATAGTTTTGTGTGAGTGTATGTGTGTTGTTGGTGTGTGTTTATTTTTTAATTTGTATATTTGTGTGTTATTTGACAAAAAAAAAATACATTAATTGAATTTTCAAAAAAAAAAAAAAAAAAAATTATTAACAAAATAAGTAACAAAAATAAAAACACTACTTACCACCAGCTAATGATAATGGTGTCTTGTCGCTAATACGTTTCCTAATTGATGATATGTTTGGATTATTCATAATTGGTGAACGAATTGAAACAGGCATAACGGGATTAGCTAAATTTAAATTCGGTGGACATGGTATATAAGGTCCATCATTTTCCTGTAATAATAGATAATAATAATGATAATAATAATAAGACTAAAAAAACAACACGTTATTTTAGACTAAAAGAACGAACGTGTATTTTCAAGCTTTATTTATTACCTTTATGGGGTAATAAAAGGGTAATAAAACAAAGAGATCATAAAAGCCCCCTTTTAGTATTTTTTTTCCTTTGGAAAATGTAATAATATTTCTTATAAAACAGTAAAGGTAATAAAAGGGTAATAAATGGCCGCAGAGGTAAAAAAGAGTAATAAAAAATATATGCATATAAAAATCCATTTTACAGGCCCGTTAACAAGGAGCTGGCTGTTTTTGTGATTAGCTAGTTGAAAAATTGAGATATTCTAAGCTTTGACTCTTCTCCTAAGGTTTCTCTTCAAGACTGCCCCAAATGTACAGTGTCTGATTCTAGCCTGAGCTTGACAAACAAAATGTATAGTCTATTTTTGTTTATGTCTTCGCACAGCTTGCCGGAAATTGTCGTTAATCATTTTTTATGTGAAAGACTAGAGGCTCAGGGGAACCCCCTTTGTACTGTTGACAATTTATTTTTTTCATATAGAGTGCAATGTTGAACAGCAGCTCTATGTAGTCGGAAGGTAGTGGAAGAAAGAGATAAGTAAAGGAAGAAACTGCCACAACCAAGCCGCGATATTTCATTCCACCTACTCCCAACAATTACTATCGCGACTCTGACATCGGGGTTTCGAGAAATAGCTCGCTGGAGTGTTATGCCTACTAAAACGAGTTGAATCTCATCAACCAACCGATGACATGCGCTTTGGTGGAGCGGGGAAGGGAAGGCTATGACAGGAGGAATCAGGAATATAAAGAGGAAAGAAGAAAGAAGGAAAGTTATGTAGGCAACGGGGAAAGGCGTGTGGTGTTGCCGGGACTCGAACCCGGAACCTCTGGAATGGTAGCCAGGCGCCTTACTTCCTAGACTACCGAGGCCCCCTAAACTTGTTAACGGTATACAGTATTCTCAACCTGGCGTTCCTCAATTTGGCAAGTGTGTTGTGTTAAGGTCGCTGCTTCTTGCCGTTAGGCCAATATTTTTGCTAGCCTTGGGGTATGATGCTAAACACCTTGGCACTTGCAGCTTGCAATTGAAAAGAAGTACATGTCTTTACTTCTCTTCGACACACACACAGAGCGATAACATTCTCTATTGGTGTGTCTGTAGGAGTTTCTCATAGTCTAGGCCAATTCATGTGGCTTCTTCTTGTCCACTATGTTTCAGTGACTCGATACCCATTAAAGAGTGATCCTACATATCATAGTTAAGGAAGATAGCGCTATTTGACAAATTTCTACGAGCTTGGCCAGAATATACCGCGGGTGGTTTCTTAGTGATAATAGTGTTACTTTTGTTCTAGGCTATGGTTTATCTGTACTACTAGGCAGCGGTTGCCTATAGTAGAGAGAGAGGACAGTGTATTCCTGTGTTTATACGGCTTTTCGATCCAGTATACCTCTTCTAGTAATTTCGGGGGCTTACTGGCCTGCCGGATGTATAGATCAGGTGTATGCCGAAAATTTCGTTCAGTATTTTAGTGGGGGTAGTACGCCAGTTTCGCGTTATGGTGCATCCACAATACGCGGACTTGCTTTTGCTTCTTTTTTTCATATAGAGTTTAATGGCGTTTTTACGATATTCTCAATGGCAAAGGCAGTACGGCCAAACTGCACGGACAGGAGGCTGTGCTTTAAAAGGTACATTATACGTCCACACAATACGGAATTTTCAGAAGCGCATACGGCCTTTCAAATGACCCATTACTTTGCGACATCCTACTCTTTCATTCTTCTTTAAAGGCACATTGGGGGGATAACCTTTTTTATTTGGTCTATTGTGTCAAACAATTTGAGGAAAGGAGGGGAGTCGCAAAGGAGGAGACTAAATATCCTCCTAGTTGTAGCGTCCCAGTCACACAGCATCTTACTCTTTCGATTTGTCTGTAATGGATTGGCAATAATTGGTGGCAGCGGTGGGATAACTTTTAATAGCGCGTCAACGCCTGTACATTATCCCACCGCTGCCACCGAGTTTTATGCCTAGCTGATATTGACTTCCATTATTAACCTCAGAGTCTGTACTTTAGATTAAAATATGCCCCCCAAAATCGTTGTTTTATAAATAATGGCGAAAAATGTGATGTAGTAGATACAGTGTGTAAGCGGGGGGACATACCTTGCAGTCCTTTTTCTCTGATGAAAATTGTTTTGTTAAATATAAATGATGCATCATTGCCTGAAGTCTGTCCCTCTCCTTTTGCAAATGAATCTCTAATTGCGATACAACTGTCATCTGTACTCGCGCTTGGGCCGTTGACCTATCATCTAAGCTGTGTTCTGTATTAAGGTGTCTAAGTACAAAAAAAAAAACAAATAATATGAAATTAAATGAAAATATTAACAAAAAAATAAATAAATAAAAATTTTAATTAAAATTGAGCTTTTTATGACCTTTTGTTTACTTGAAAAGTAAAAATACAAAAAAAAGAAACAAACACGATCCTCAGGTGTCCTCGCATTTCCCCTGAAACATAAAAGATATATGTATATTTTTTTGTCCTGCCTTAATTTAGTATAGAATACGGATCCTCTATTAATTAGCAAGCATCCTGAATAAAATTGCATTAAAAATTTCTAATCATGCACATTTCGTGGACTTAGTAACAAGCACAAGGACTTTTATCCTTTTTGTTATTGATTATTGTTTTCCTCTTTGTAAAATAAAAATCCCCCTTAAGAAAGCTTGAAAAGTTTTAGATTTATTTTAACAGTGCAATCGGGCGATGGAGTGTTTAGTATATACCAATAACAAAAAAGGACCTGGTATGGATTGCACCTTCCAGCAAAAGAGCTTCTACAGATATTTATTTGTGTGCTTTTGCTATGCAGTATGCAAGGAAAGCTTTATTGATTTTTCTTTTATCCTTGAAAATGAATGAATGTCATGTGTGTACACTGTTAAATTGATGAGACGAATTTATTTTAATGGAATTTTCCATTTTGGCAATTATTTTGAAACTTGTAATAATATTTTATTTGTATTTATTTTGCACAAACCCAAGGATGTTTATGTCCTGGAGTCCCTACCGATGCAGCGCCGACATAAGCTGGGGGAATTCGAGACGTTAACCTGAGACCCCTATGGTGTTATAGCAACCTATTGGATATAGTGTTATAGAAACCTATTGGTCTCCACAACCACAGACTACCTTCTCCTTAGATGGGCCTTCACGAAGGACTTCTCCGTCAATATACCTCACGCAGCTTACAGCCGTGAGAAGGCATATGTACGTCGACGATGTAATGGCCGGTTCAAATAGTTTACCCGAATGTTAACAGAGATTAACGAAATCCTAAAAGCCGGTGGCTTCAAATTACGGAAGTGGTGTGCGAACCACCCACAACTCGTCCAAAGCATTTCACCCGATGACCAAGCAGCGAACTTTAATATACAAGACGACTATCATATTAAAACCTTAGGACTAACGTGGTTACCAACGTTTGATAGTTACCATATCAGGACATTTCAAGCAAATGAAACAAGGGTTACCAAGAAGATGGTATCATCCGATATAGCATCATCTATTTGGCCCATTGGGAATAATAAGCCCCGTTATAATAAACACAAAAATCTTTCTGCAATTACTCTGGGCACTCAACCTGGATTGGGTCGCGGCAGTGCCAATGGAAATGCATTCCAATTGGGAGTTTGGTAAAATTCTGCACGGAATTTCAAACGTTAGCAGACATCACCTTCCGCAGATGTATTCTTCAGTGGATCACCACGAAATATTCAATTGCACACATTTAGCGACGCGTCAGAAAAATCACACGGGGCAGGGATATACGTCAGGCCAGGCAAACGGAACAGTCATAGTGAGACTACTTTGTGCCAAGTCCACGGTAGACCCAATAAAGAAAACGTCTCTTCCACGATTAGAACTTCAAGGTGCAGCCCTCACAGCCACACTAGCGGCGCGAGTGAAGGAAGACATACAATGGAAAGATCTACAGCCCACTTTCTGGACCGATCCAGAAATGGTCCTTAGTTGGCTACGAAACTCATCATCATCATATCAAACGTTTGTTGCGAATCAGGAAAGAAATGCAATACAGCAGAGAACATCAGTTAGCCAATGGTGGCATTTACCATCTAAAAGCAACCCGGCTGATCTGTTTGGCGCGGGAAATCATCCCATCCAAACTCAAACCAACACTTGGAAAATTCAACCCGCAAATATTCAGGACAGACCAAATGATTCTGATTAAGGAGGACGTTGCAATTACAGGAGGACAGCGAGAGCTTCTGAAACAATATGGACAATTGTTCCCTTTACGATCGCCCCTTCAACCCCCTACATAATCGTCAATCTGCATCGAGATCTAGATTATCCAATATCAGAAGCTGAAGTAGCACGATGCGTTACCACAAGTTCCTCGGAGTACATATGCAAACAGCAACATCCTATCTACCGTAAAGGCGCATGCATCAGTACATGCGAATTGGCTATTTTGATGGAACAGGGTTCTTTGTCCTCATGCCTCTTTGTCACATCTAATGAATCGCCCAAGTTCGCATGGAGGTTAGGACATATTTTCATCGCTTCGGGTTGAACTCGAACTTCACTCTTCTGGACAAGCTCAAAGAACCAGAGAAAAGAACGAAATGCTAGAAGAGAGATAGCAGCTAGATAGCTCCTCACGCGATGACCTAGGCCGGCAGCACTATGAAAGATAACAGGCAGGGGTTAGACCGAGTTGGAGATCCACTGAACCAAGAGACAGGAGTTTCTCATTAGAATGCTGTACACTTTTCGTCGTACCTCTGGGTTCTTATGTAGCCAGTGAGTTCGGTAGCGACCTTCATTGAAGTAACCTTTCACGCAAAAAATCCTAGATGGTAGATCGTTAGCCCGTACGTTCCGACTCTGATGTTCCGCCTTTCGAGGAATCCTTTTAAGGGTTGTGTTGATAATGCCAGGTTAAGTAATGACTTTGTGCCGGTCTAGACCCAAATGCCATGGAGAAGGGCTGGTAAGTACGGTGAAATACCAAATCCAGTATCCGATCTCCTCTAAACAAGATGTGTTGACTAAATTTGTAAGACCTTAGATTATCTATCTCCTGCTATCCCCCAGTTCGCCAATCTCCAATGTATTGGGACCATCGATGTTGCCACACTATTAATAGCTCGTCACCGCCTGAGAGTTACCCCACCGCTGCCATCAATTATTTTGTGGTGCTACGCTCATAGTGAATTCCATTTTTAACTTCAGTAAATAACATTTTTCAACAATTGGATTTGACTGTTACTATAAATCGAGAGTCACCTTCATAAAACATTCATTGCTAATGACCATTGCCAGCCAGTGAAATAGCAAGCAACATGTAAAATCTGGGTCGTTACCAGTACTGCGTTTGTCCGTTAGAAAGGCCATCCATAAAGCCAGTTGGCTTGACACGTCTTGAGTCTGATGTTGTTGGTAATATCAGCTTGAATCACTACCAAATCAGTATGGTACTTCGTGAAGGGTCCACAATGGCCTAGAGGTTGGTGCTCCAAGATCACCTGTGTGACGGACACTGGAGGACAGTGGAGGATAACTCTCAAGATTAGGTGATGCATAAAATTGGAGCAGCGATGTTACCGTTTTGAACTGAGATGGATGTGGTCAAGCTCGCATAGAACGTCTCAACCGTGGGCTGGATGGTGCTTTTGTTCTATTACAGAAGGCCAAGCCGGAGACAGCGGCGACGGCTGCTGGAAGGGCTGCTGAATGACACTCTCCGTCAATTGGGTGGGATAATTGAAACAAGAGAGCATTGTGACTGACAAACACTGATATGCCTCTAAGAAAAGGGATGAAAGGGGACCTGCAATAACTGATTGCGATCCGTAGAGAAATCAGTATATACAATAGACATCGCTAGAAATATATTGAGGGTTGTCCAGAGCTGTCAATATCTTAGCCATGTTCTTCAGGAAATAGTTGATCTAACATGTCAAAGGGGGCGGACACAAGTTCGGGCATTCGTCTGTGACGAAGCCTAGTGGCACTATCGCGACATACGACATATATCATGTAAAGTCCGTCGGTCAGAACCAGGTTATACATGAAAAGGAATCTCCTCAGAAAAGTAATACTCTTCGTATATCAAATCTCCTTTAAAAAAATGGGCGTACACTAGTAATAAGTAGACTACCAAACTGGATGATATTTGCGCGGGAAAAAGGAGCTTCCAGAGAGAAAACCCGATCCCGGTTGTATATCCGAATATGACGGGGAAAAATTAGAAGCTTAAGAGGTAATAAAAGAGTAATAAAAACAAAACATTACAAAATCCACCTTTCATGTATTTTAAGGAGTTCATTTATATTTCAATATTTAGAAAAATAAAGGGGCATGACGCCACTGCAAAGGAGTGTAATAAATAGTCGACATTGCTAAGACAACATCGATGAATTTTTCGATGAGCATCTGAAATGATTTCTTACAAATCATGTTACCAATCAGCGGTAATAGAAGAGTAATAAAAACAAACATTACCGATCAAAGGGCAATAAAAAAGTAATAATACCAAACTATCAGAAAATCCACCTTTTATGCAGTTTGTATTTATCAGTTTATATTTAAATATTTAGAAAAAAAAGAGGTTGCCACTGCATGGGGCGTACTTAATGGGCGACATTACTAGGACAGCATGAATATTTGAAATAATTGCTTACAAATCAGGTTAACAATCAGGGGTAATAAAATGGTAATAAAACCAAACATTACCAATGGGGGGGGGGTTAATGAAACGGTAATAAAATCAAACCAGCATAAACCCACCTATCATACATTCTAAGCAGTTTAGTTTATATTTTAATATTTGGAAAAAATGAAGAGCATAAAAGGCATGATGCCACTACATGGGGCGTCCTAACTGGGCAACATGGGCAATTTTGCGATGAATATATGAAATACAAAACTTACAAAACATGTTACTAATCAGGAGTAATAAAACCAAATATTACCAATCGAGAGGTAATGAAAAGATAATAAGTCCAAACCAGCATAAAATCTATCTTTCATGCATTTTAAGAAGTCCAATTTATATTTTAATATTTAGAAAAAATGGAGAGCATAAATAGGCATGATGCCACCTGCATGGGGCGTCCTAAATGGATGGCATTACTGGGAGAGTATCGATGTTTAGCAATTTTTCGATGAACATAATAAAATGGTAATAAAATGGTAATCAAACCAAACATTACCAATCCAAGGGTAATAAATGGGTAATAAAAGGGTAATCAAACCAAACATTACCAATCCAAGGGTAATGAATGGGTAAAAAACTGAAATCAGCACAAAAACCAGTTCTGTAATTCTTTCTTCAGTGTTATATCATCAGACAGGAATAGGTATTGGGACAATTTAGCCTGGAAACCAAAGTTGATTGATGGTTGTGTGTTAATATATTTGTGGCTCTCTATCGTACACAATTTTAAAGAATGTAATGTGAGTCATTTAAAGTAAAGCTAGAAACTTATTTACCTTGGTTCTGTTAACGCGTATTAGCATAAGAAGGAATTTTACCCAAATATTATTTAGTTTATTGTTTTTTTTTTATTTCATATAAGTATTAGTGACCTTTTAAAAGAGCAGAAAAGAAATTCAATAAATACTTACCCTTACTCGTTAAATTACACGAACTTACCTAGAAATCTTAATAGTTATTTATGAAATTACCTTTGATGACAACAGGTTAATTGACTGCGATGATAACAATGCAGGGCAATGATCAACCTAAATTTGTTATTTCAAGAAAAGGGGGGAACAGCTTATTATGATTTTTTTTTTTACTTTTACGTAGATATATTAATTTTTTTTTTTTTTGTATCAATGCAATTAAATTAACATCGGTGGTAATTTAATTGTATCGATTGGTTTTTGCTTGAAGTATTTAAAATTATTATTTATTCAAATTATTTTGCTCTCAAAAAAATTATCGTAAGCTGTTTAATAAAGAAAATCGTCATTAAGTCAAGTTTTTTTTTTAGTAAATTTTTATTAGTATCTTTTTTTATTCGTATTCTCTAAATAAAAAAAACTAATGAGAAAAAAAAGAAAGAATTTATAAAAAAAATTAGAAATATATTTTTCAAATCACCACAAAATGCAGCGGACACAGATTGATTGATTGAAACTTAAGATGTTCTTATTGCTTCTGATGCTGTTGAATTGAAGAAAACAATCGTTTTTAAAACCTGCTAAAAGATATAGTAAAGGTTTTTTAAAAAAAAAAAAAAAAAAATATTTTAAGTGAAAATTATTAATGTTTTTTCTTCTTGTGTTATGTTGACTCCTGCTGCTCAAAAACTGTACTAAATGTCCAAACGAAGATCGCCTGATTGCTATATAGTTTTCCCTATACATTGTTAGCAACGAAGAGAAAATAATAAAAATTAATTTGGTATTTTATTATGAAAAATTCCTGTCGTACGTACTGCAGTAAGATCTATCAGAATTATAAGGCATTTTATGCTTTTACCAAAAAAATAATTTTCATCCTTCGAAAACGTAAAAATAATCATTAGAAAGATGACACCTTCAGAATCTGTTGTTTTATTACCTTTTTCTTAGTTTTATTACCCTTTTATTACCTTGTTTGATGGTATTTAACCATGTTTCGTGAGATTTTTGTTATATTACCTTGATCACATTAAAATAGAAAAAACTTGACTGTAGAATAATTTTTCGCAGTCTCAATAGTCCTGAATACCATAGGCACAGTCTATCTTCCAGCTAGATTGACCTTCAGAAGGGACGTCTGAATTGGAATACCCTTAAGAAGAGAGTGAATAAAAAAATAAAGATTCATCCCCAGGTAGGGAACCGATGAAGAGCTGAATTAAATAGGCTTAGTAGAGAAAGCCTAGCGTGACTTTAGTCTGCACCCCCAACATTGGAGCATAGATGGGAACGAGCAAGCCGACTACCTATGTAGTCTCAGAGATAAAAAATCGAGTTGGTTTTCAGTCCAATTAAGTTAATGTCACAGACACTATTTTCTGACTACCACCTGCTAGTAGCCAGGTGCCTACAAGAAAATATGCCGCGAAATCCCCTGAATGGGAATAAAACCAAACATTACTAGCCTGTACTGTAATAAAAGGGTAATAAAACCAAAAGAATATAAAACCGACCTTTTGGACATGTACGAGATCTGAATAAAATGGTAATAAAACCAAACGTTACCAATCGAGCGGTAATAAAATCAAACCAAATTTGCTTTCCATGCATTTCAGTTTATATTTTAATATTAAAAAAAAAAATGATTACCATAAACGGGCATGATGCCACTGGACAGCATCGATGTCTTGCAGTTTTTCGATGAACAATTTCTTGCCAAATATTTTTTACTAATAAGCGGTAATAAAAAAGTAATAAAACTAAGCATTACCACAGCAAGTGGTAATAAAAAGGTAATAAACGGGTAATAAAACCAAAAAAGTCATTAAATCCACCTTTCGGACATTTTAACGAAACGGTAATAAAAAAGTAATAAAACTAAGCATTACCAACCAGTGGTAATAAAAAGGTAATAAACGGGTAATAAAACCAAAATATTATTAAATCCCCCTTTCGGACATTTTAACGACTTCAGAATTGAAGGATAATAATAAAGCAGCAACAGGGCACACAATTTATATTTTAATATATCAGCGGTAATAAAAAGATATAATCAAAAGGTAATAAAAAGGTAATAAAAAAAAATATTTTATATTAATAAACAAAAGATCATTAAAAAGCTCTTTTTCAATGATACACAGAATATGTGGATTTAATTAGGAAAATAGAATTTTGATGAAAAAATTCTTATACTTACTTAACAAATGATCCAACATCATCAAGCATTAGCTCACAACCAGCCCATCTGCACATACCATTAGCAAATAAGGGATGATAATATTTTTCTGGTGCATAATCATCTAAATGATTGCTACTACCGATACTCATTGAATCGCTCCGATTTGATTCAATTGATAAGCCGCCGCCGCCAATTTTATTATTATTATTATTACTATTTGTATTTATATTATCATTATTACCATCATTTAAATACAATTGATGATGATTATTTGATAATGATGATGATGCTGATTGACCAGATATATTTAGCGATTGTGTATTGCCGCCAGCATCTACACTTGTCGATCGTGCAACAGTATTTATTATGTCATTTTTAATATCATTGCTGCTGCTGCTGCTGCCATTACTATTATTTGTATTGTTGCTACTCGATAAATTTTTTAAACCGCTGCCACCATTTGTATTGTTGTTGTTGCTACTGCTGTTGTTATTATTACTACTATTGTTATTACTGTTGTTGTTGTTGCTGTTACTGTTGCAATTCGTTTGATGTGAATTGTGCATTGGATGATCATCGCTAGACATTGATAGGTTCATGTCTGTGCTTGATTGATGACTAATCGATGGTGACTGTTGTGGCTGTTGCTGTTGTTGATGCGATTGTTGTTGCTGCTGTGAATGATGATGATGATGATTATGGTGCGGATTATGATGGCTATGATGATGATTGTGATGATGATTTTGTGTAGATGGCTGCTGCTGCTGTTGTTGTTGTTGCTGTTGTTGTTGTTGCTGTTGCTGTTGCTGTTGATTTGATGCTGCTGCAGCCATATGATGTAATGGTGACATTACACGATGCATCTGTGATTGAAAATCCAACTGAAGAGGCTTTATGAAACCTAAATAAAATCACAAAGAAAGGGAAAATGAAAAAGAAATATATAGAAGAAACATAAGAAGTAAACGGGGAAAGTATGAAGAAATTTTGGAAGTTTGTGTATGTTTAAAAGTGTACAGATACGAAATGAATTTTATATTTTATTTTTGGAAGTGTCTTATCGGACGCAGAGTCGACGAGTTTCGACGACAGAGTTGACGAGATTCGACGACAGAATTGACGAGAGTCGACCGAGTTGACGACAGAGTCGACCGAGTTGGCGACAGAGTCGACCGAATTGACGACAGAATTGACCGAGTTGACGAAAGCGTCAGTCAACTCTCTTTCTCTGACTCTTTCGTCAACTCGGTCGACTCTGTCGTCAACTCTGTCGTCGACTCTGCGTCCGATAAGACACTTCTACAGAGTTGACGAGAGTCCGACGACAGAGTTGATGAGAGTCGACCGAGTTGACGACAGAGTCGACAGAGTTGACGGCAGAGTCGACCGAGTTGACGAAAGAGTCAGCCAACTCCCTCTCTCTCTCTCTCTCTCTCTCTCTTTGACTCTTTCGTCAACTCGTTCGACTCTGTCCTCAACTCTGTCGTCGACTCTTGTCAACTCTGTCGTCGACTCTGGTGTCCGATAAGACACTTCCTTTATTTATTATAATATACCAGGCTGTGATGTTAGCGGCTGCTGTAAGGCAATACCTTGATGCATTAGATATTGCCTTTGGACTAGCTGTAGCTGCTGTATTAGCTCCTGCTGCTGTATACTCAATTGATGCTGCAGCTGCATTGTTGATAAATTATATTCCTCTTTTACATTAAACGGAAATTCTTTGTTGTGTCTATAGGTGCTCTTACTTAAGCCTTTTACACTGTTAAAATTAACGTAACTTGGATTATGTTGCTGATGATGATTATTATTATTATTGCTGCTGCTGTTGCTGTTGGTGTTATTATATTTACGATATTTTTTATCATTACAAATATTATAATCGTTTTGATTATATATACCAATATTATCTTCACTTTTTAGCTGATATCTATATAAAGCACTAAGTGCATCAAATGGTCCATCGTTATCCAGTTTATCACCAATATTATTATAGAATTTATCATTTAATTTATCATCATTAATAGAATTGCAATTGGTGTTACTATTATTATTATTATTATTTTTTAAATTCATAAAATCTGTATTATTATAATCATCATCATCGTCGTCCAATTTTTCATTTTTAATACAGTGCTGTATATGCAGCTTGTTATTATTGTTATTATTATTATTATTATTGTTATTATTATTGTTATTATTGTTATTACCTATATAATCATCAATTTCAGTCTTAACTTTATCCAGATTTTGTTTATTAAACTCCTTATTATTAAAATTATTAATTTTAATATCTTCTTTATCCGATTCAGCTGTTCCGGTAGCTATTGTAGTGGCTGTCGTTGATTCTGTTGTTAGTGTTGTTGATTCGATTGTTGTCGTTGTTATTGATTTATCTGTTTCAATTGTTGTTGTTGTTGTTGTTGAAATATAATTGCGATAATGTTGATCAATAATATTACTATCGTCGTCGTATTGGCTGCCGCCGTCTTCTTCTTCTTCTTCGTTAATATTATTATTATTATTATTATTATTATTATCGTCTTGATCGTTGTTGTCGTGATCCTCCTCCACACCACTACTACATTCATATATAATTTTTTTATCCAATTTTTTTTGCTTTATGATATGCGCTTGTTGTAACAAATTTAATTGTAAACGTTCCTGTATTTGTTGTAAACTAATTTCTAATTGTTTTGTTGTTAAATCTAAATAAAATTGATTATTTTGCTGATGGTATGAAAATTGGAATGATAGATTGTTGTTTTGTGGATGTTGTTGCTGTTGGTATAATAATTGACGATGCTGATGATTAACAATTGGTGATGTTATTGCTGCTGTTGACGCACGCTGCTGTATATAATGATATTGTTGATATTTTTGATGATGATGATGATGATGATGCTGCTGCTGCTGGTGCTGTTGCTGCTGTTGTTGTTGTTGTAATAATAATTGTTGATCAACATGCATATATGGACGTTTCATTCCGTGATCTATAATTTTAAAATGGGTTAAAGAAATATAAATGGTTTACCAATCACGAGTTTTAATAAAATTGAAATATAAAATGGTAATAAAAGCAAACATTACCATACAGAGGTAATAAAAGATTAATAAAATGGGAAATAAAGCCAAAATATCATATAAATCCGTCGGTGATACAAAAATTAGCCGAGATATAAAAGGGTAATTAAAGCAAACATTACCATACGGAGGTAATAAAAGAGTAATAAAAGGTCAATAAAGCCAAAACATTATATAATCCTTCGGAGATACAACAATTAGCCGAGGTTTCGAACAGACGAAGATTGACAAACCTAGGACAAAATAATTTCACTTAAAGAAGCACACAGCCACAAGGTGTATCTATAGATAAATGGTCCTGGAAAGAACTTTACAATCTTCACCCTCCCCCGGAAAAACTGAGCTGACAAAGTTTGCCCAGGGAAAGAAATTCCGAACCGTCGTCCGGAACAGGCGAAGACCAAAATGAACACAGAAGGTTCCGCCGATTCGATACTCTCTAATCGATTGGGATTATGATCAGCATTCCCAATATTAATATAGCTCGTCAAGAGTTATCCAACCGCTGCCACCAATTTTTCGTGCTATACACTTTACTGTTAATTTAAAATGACACCTTCTGTTGAAGAAGATCTTCGGTAATATTTTGATCAAAAATAATATAAAATATAAACGCCGCGTCGCTCTTTTAGTAAATATAAAAAAATTTTAATAAAATAAAAATAAATAATAAAAATAACTTACAAAACAATTCTTAAAAAGTTTGACATCATCATCTTGCTTTCCTTAATATGTCTACGCATAAACATAAATTTTACACTAAAAATAAAAACTTTTTTTTTTCTTAAATTTTCACCGTTTTTGTCTTTCACACTTTAAAGTAACATAAATACGAAAAACACAAAGCACTGAAATTTTTAAAAGAAGTCTTAAAAATCAAAATTAAATTTAAATATAAAATCGAACTTTTATTAAAAATAAAAACAAACAACCACACCATCCACAACTATTTAAACAATCACAAATTCCTGCCATATTTCGCACGAGTTTTTTTTTTTTGTTTTTTAATTTAACACTATTATTTATACTTTCGTTTTATATATTTTTGTTTGTTGTCGGTTGTTTAAAGATTGTACAGAGAAATTACGGGGAGTAAGAAAGATCTCAAAATGCTAGAGAAGTAAAAATGGAACCACAAAATTAAAAAGAACTAAAAAATTAGAAAAGAACTAAAGCACAAAAGAAACTAAAAAAATCTAGAGAAGTAAAAAAAGAAAAAAAAAGTGCAAAAGAACTACGAAAGAACCAAAAACGCCAAAGAAGTAAAAAATGAACCAAATAAGTACAAAAGAAGTAGAGAAAACCAAAAGTAAAAAAAAAAAACTAAAGAAGTGTGGAAGAACTGAAAAAAATCTACAGAAGTAAAAAAGATCTAAAGAAGTGCAAAAAAAAAACGAAAGAAGTGCAGAAAAAACTACAGAAGTACGAAACAACCAAAAAAGCTAAAGAAATAAAAAAATGAACCACAAAATTAAAAAGAACCAAAGAAGTACAAAAGAACTAGAGAAAACCAAAAGTACAAAAGAAAAGAAAGCAGTGTGGAAGAACTAAAAAACTCAACAGAAGTAAAAAAGAATTAAACAAATACAAAAGAACTAAGGAAGTACAAAGACGAACGAAGTACCCACTTTCTTAGTTCAACAACTGTTGCTGCATCCGCAGAAATAGGTTTTGGGAGCCCAACTAGTGAATCTAATTTTGACACTATTGACAAACCATCTGTAGCTTGCAGCGATGTATACGAGTTTCCTTCGCCTAAGTTACATTCCAACGCCCTGAAGTGTAGCGAAGGTGGCTTTCATTCCGAAAGCGGGTAAAATCTTCTACCACCATCCAAAGGGCTTGAGACCTATATATCTCACATTTTCTCCTCAAGATTCTAGGTGACTTGTGGAAATTTATATTAAGCAAACCATTGATAGAAAACTGTTTTCTGCTTTGCAGTATCCCTACACGAAAGGTAAATCGGTATACACTGCTCTCTACTCTCTAGTAGCGGTCATTGAAAAATCCCTTGAATTCAAGGAGTTTACTCTGGCTGCTTTCTTAGATATTGAAGGTGCTTTCAACAATGTTGAATCTTCTGCGGTCACAGGGGCACTCCGGTGTCTGGGTGTTGATGAGTCCTACAGGTCTTTTATTGATCACCTGCTGGGGTGCAGGGTCATAAAATCTGGTCTAGGACTTTCGGAAGAAGTCAGACGGGTTGGAAGAGGCACGCCGCAAGGTGGGGTCCTATCGCCGCTCCTTTGGAATAAAGCAGTCAATGAAATACTACTAAGGGAGTCTGGGTGCACGACGGTGGCCTATGCTGATGATATTGTGCTGGTGGTGACCGGAAACGAGAATTGGACACTCTTGTTCATTGGGCTACCACAAACCAGAATATTACATTTCGTAAGATACTGGAAAGGATCCAAAGAACAGCTGAGCTGTGTATTAGTGGTGCAATGAGAAGCACCCCAACAGAAGCGCCTGGATGTCCTATTACATCTTGCTCCTTTGGACATACATGCCGAGCAAATGGACAGCCGCCAGGACAAAAGCTTCTCTTGGATGGCCTCCATATTCATAAGTTCACTCACGCATCCTAAGGAAGTTCGCCACCGCTGCGGATAACCTAGATTACACTACATCTACGCGGACCTTGAAGAAAGGTTTCAATACCATCATTCCGGCCAGAGATGACTGGTCAGATGGGGTTTATCCCGACTGGGTCATTATGTATCTATACAGATGACTCAAAAATTGGTAACAGCGTAGGCACTTGTATATTTTCCGAGGCATTGAATATAAACACTTCTCTTCATCTACCTGACCACTGCAGCGTCTTCCAGCCGGAAGTCACTGCGATCTGGGAAGCTCTCGAATGGCTGAAGAACAGCGGCCCTCAAGTCTCTTAATTGTGTCGTCACAACATCTTCGACTGTTCTGAACTGTCGCAGGTATGTGTATGAGACTGCCAATCAGTTTGATATAACTCTGTTTTGGGTTCCTGGACACAGGGGGAATTAAGGGAAACTGTAGGGCAGATGAGCTTGCTAGACAAGGAACCGAAGTGGAAAGGTCACCGCAATTAACCCAAATGGGAATGCCTTAAAAATACCTATATAGTACTAGCTGTGAGAAAAATCAGCTTAGCCCGAGTTGGGTTGAGCTGGACCACAGCAACAGCGTGTCGCACTCTTCCCACAATATGTCCGAGTTTGGGGACACAAAGCGTTCAAAATCGCTTGTTCGATTTAACAAAAACGAGATAAGCCATGTAGTAAAGGTACTGACCGGTCATTGTCCCTTTGGCCCGAAATTAATAAAGAACTACGTCCAAAAATTATAAATATACTATTTTAAAAACTGCAATCCACGTGCTAGCGAAATAAAATCGAGACGTCTCTCCGCAGCCAAGAAAATGTCTCTTATCGCTTTCGCCAGTTTTGAGGTGAGAGAACTCACAGATAGACGTAAAATTATCCATGTTCTCTTTTAATTAAACTGAATCTAATATATTTTGACGACGTAGCGTCTCTGTGGGCCGGTCTATTTTTTTCGGCATACTTTTAAGCACAAATTTATTTTTAATTTTGCATAACTTCAGGCGCATTTTGTTTTTTTTTAATTGTAAGAATGGGGAAATTTTGAAAGTATGACGAAGTATTTTAATTTTTGGAGTACCAATCTGTAGAAAATCGCTTTTTCTAATAAAAATTAAAGAACGCTTTCTCTCTCTTTCTCTCTTTAGTTTTTTTTTATTGAATACATACAAATATGCATCGATAATGGTATACATAATTGTGTGCCCCCCCCCCCCCCCCCGAAACAAGGGGAAACATTTTTCAAGGACATTGTCAGATTCAGAATTTTCGCTTTCTGTTTGCATTTCGTTTTAGTCCTTTAGCGATTGTTTTTGTTATTGTTTTCCTGTGTTGTTGTTGCATGCGCTCCCTTTTAAATTTTGTTGTATCGATTTTATTTTCGTGCGCCTATACACACATACGCAAGCAGGGAAAAAATTCAATTTCAGGTTAACAACAATAATAATAATAATAAAAGAATAAATACAATGAGGCAAAGCAAGTCGTACTTGGAAGAAGAAGAAATGTCTCAGTAATAATTAAAAGAGAAGAAAACTGAAATGGTGGGTGAAGGGGGTAGAGGAAGAAGAGCAAAATATTAAATAAATTTAACACATCGGAAATTTTAATTTTTTTTGCATTGTATTTTCGGTGTCGCTTTGTGATTTTATTAGATTGAGTCTATACGACATGCCAGACTGATAGTACAACAGGGCGATTCCTAAGCTTAGGTTTTGCACATAAAAAACAAATATAATAATAATAATAAAAAGAATCAATAATACTAATAAATTACTAGATACAAAATATCACACACATACACGATCACGCCCCATATATTTTTTTAAAAGCATAGTCAAAGATTATAGCGCAAGTTACGAGTCACAACTCAAGTCACAACGCAAGTCACGAGTCACAACGCAAGTCACGAGTCACAACGCAAGTCACGAGTCACAACGCAAGTCACAAGTCACAACGCAAATCACAAGTGAGTGGGCGAGTTGACTTGAACTTGAGACAATTCTGGTATTCTTCTAATTTTGCAGTCACAATTTGAACACGATCCGCAGTAACAGTTACAATGGCTGCTTAAAATTGTGACTGTATAAATAGCAGGTCATAAGAGTTGCAGCTTGTATTTTTTTTTTTTTGAAATTTCTGGGGCAGACTCGATACACAGATTTTTCTTGTGACTGGAGTAGTGCTTATAATAGACAAACAGCTGACTTATGACTGGGTGGTCACAATTTTTAGATATTTTGTTTTAAAAGTATAGGTACCCGTATTCTACAAGCACAGTCAAAGGTCATAACGCAAGTTACGAGTCACAACTCAAATCACAACGCAAGTCACGAGTCACAACGCAAGTCACAACGCAAGTCACTAGTGAGTGGCGAGTCGGCTTGAACTTGAGACAAAGAATAGTCCTAAAACTCTCAATGACACAAGCACGCGTCTCAAACGCTTATGACTTATGACTGGGTGGTTACAATTTTTAGAATAGGGGGGGGGGGTATTTTTTTTTAAATATTTTTAATAATTCCTTAATTTAATTTTGCCAATTCATACATAACATACTAAACCAGTATTAATTATTTTTTTTTTACAAATGATTGCTGTGTGTCCTTTTTTGATGCGGTGTTTGAATCCAATAATTTGTCAACATATCTCTCTACTAATAAAAATCGTCATAGTTTTTTCTAAATTTTTCTTCATTTTGTTGTTAGTTTTTTATAATTACACGCGATTTTTTTGTTTGTTTATTTAACACGCACAAACACTCATACACACAGAAATATTACGAAAATTGTTTTTTTTTTTTTTGTTTTTGTTAAGTTGTTATTATTTTATTTTTATTTATAAAAAATATTTTGAACACACATTTTTTGGATTTTTTTAATTAATGTTTTTTTTTTAAATGTATTTTAAAAAAAAAATCGTTTTTTGTTTTAATTTTATTTATTTATTTTTTTCTGTTGCTGTTATTAATAGTATTTTTTAGTGAAATTTCTTTATTTTATTTTTATTAAACTTTTGTTCTTGTTGTTGGTTTTTTGTTTTTTGGTTTTATTTTGGCATTTTGTTATCACAGGTAATCAAGCACCAATAAAAGTCTGTTTCTCTCTCTCTATATATGTATATATATATATATACCTATATATATATATATATATATATATATATATATATATATATATATATATATATATATATCGCACACTTAGAATGAAAGTGACCTAACTCAAAATTCCTTTAACTTCATTTGATATAAACTAACCCTTAAAAAGCCCTCTAACTCTAAAACTCTAGGGTGAGAAATAGCCCGAATTATGTGTAAAAAAGGGCACCACGTATATATATGTAGGTCACTTTTGTTGATCGCACTATTTAAACTATGCATGAACACTGTACTTTCTTGTTCATTTCTCTCAAATTATAATTTTTGAGTTAGGTCAGTTTCATTCTAAGAGTGCGATATACATATACATATATATATTATTATCGGAACATGAAAAGTAAACAACAAAACAAAAAAAAAAAAAAACAAAAAAAAAATAGTTCTCTTTATCATTGTGTGGTAATATTATTTTTTTTTTTTATATTTTTCTTCTTATTTCTTTTTTATTCCTTTATCGGTTTTATTTTATTGTTTATTTATTTTTTAAATTAAACAAATATAAATATATAGAGGAGAAAAACTTGTACATTTTAAACAAATAAAAAATTAATAAAATATAATTGAAATAATAAGAGATTAAAACAAATTTTTTTTTGTTGTTTTATTAAATTTCTCATTTATTTTATTTATTTTAATTATTTTTTTTACTTTTATTATTTTTAATTTTTTTTTTTTTTTTATTTATTATTATTATTATTATTTTTATTAAAAACACGGAGACGGGGGGGATAAAATAGACCGTCCCCTCTGTTTGGTTCCCCCTGGGTAAGCAACTAACGCCGGAGTAGTACTTGGGGGGGGGGGGCGAACGGCTAACACAAAAACCTCGGAAGGTGGTGGCACCCGATTTGTCACTTCTGCCAAAACCCGAGAAAAGTCACTGCAGACGAACACCTAGCAGACCTGTTAGCAAGTTCTAATCCCACCTCTTCGGAAGGAGCTAACCGGGAGACGGGGGCGAATGGCGAGCTCTCTGCGCCACAAAACAGAGTTTTAAGTCGGTTGTGCTGAGTGGGGGTTAGCAACCCGCTCCCATAAAAAACACCATTGCTACGAATCGGCAAACAATGCCTCGGAACCGGGTGGACAACATGACGACGACCTTTGCCTTTCGAACAAGGACACGAATAGAATCATGGAATGTGAGAGCACTGCTTGCTAAGGGACGGCTGGATGAAGTCCTCAACGATATGAATCGATATAAAATCAAGATCATGGGACTTAGCGAGACCAGATGGCCCGATGCGGGGGAGCATATCTGCCCAAACGGTGGGTCCTTCTTATATTCGGGTAGAAACGAAACTGAAAGTCGTGGGAGTGGCGTTGGCGTAATACTCACCAAAGAAGCCAGGTCCAGCCTCATTAGCTGGTCACCAGTTTCTGAGAGGATTATTACGGTGCGCCTGCGTACCAGACTAACAAGTACTGCGGTAGTCCAATGCTATGCTCCAACTGAAGACGCAGAAGATGACATCAAATAGGAGTTCTATATGCGACTGCATGAGGTTTTTCGCCCTATTCCAAGAGGAGACATCATTGTATTAATGGGTGACTTAAACGCACAGATCGGCCGCGACAACACCGGCCTTGAACAAACAATTGGAAATCAAGGCCTAAGCCAAGTTACCAATAACAATGGTGAGCTTTTCGTTGACTTTTGTAGTTCCCACCAACTCATGGTAGGTGGAACTTACTTTTGTCACAAGAAGATACACAAAGAGACCTGGGTATCGCCCGATGGTAGAACAAGAAATCAGATAAATCACGCGGCCGTCAGCCGCAGATAGAGAACTATTCTTGGGGATTTCAGGAGTTTCAGGGGAGAAGATACTGGAAGCGACCACCATTTGGTAGTAGTAACTATTCGCCTTAAAATCGCCGCAATCAGAAACGTGCAACATGATGCTAGAACCCGCAGACGGTTTAACGTAGACCTTCTGCGGGAGAGCGTTAAAAAGCGAGAATTTGCTGGAAACCTGCAAGAATTATTAAACCAGCAAACCGTTTCTGATGACACAAATATTGAAGAGCTGCGGAGTACGACAATGGGCGCTATATTGACGGCTGCGGAAACTAGCATCGGTTATGTCCAAAGATACCAGCAACAATGGATCTCGGACACAGCCTGGCGAAAAATAGAACGCAGAAGGGCCTTCAAAAATAACGTAAACTCAACAAGCGACCCGAAAAGATGTCACCAACTAAAGCGGGAATACTCCCAATTACATCGGGAGGTAAAGAGAAGTGTTCGGCGTGATAAAAGGCAGCAGATAAATGAGCTCGCAGAAAAAGCGGAAAACGCGGCAAACACAGGCAACAGTAAGGTGCTGTACCAAATTACTAAACAGCTCACGGGAAAGCACTCTACTAAAAAGCATGCCGTTAAGAGTGCGGATGGAAGGCTGCTGTGCAGCGACGAAGAGCAACTCCAAAGATGGAGAGATTACTTCTTCGCCGCCCTGAATGGTACACTTACACAGGAACTTCAGGAAAACAACAACAATGCACAGCCAATAAGAATCGCCACTCCAAGACGGAAATAATAACCGCAATTCATGCGATGGCCAATGGTAAAGCGGCTGGGAAAGATGGCATCCCGCCAGAATTGTTAAAAGCCGACTCAAGCCTCATAGCAGATGCGCTTCAGCCAATCCTGGAAATGGCATGGAACACCTGTACCTTCCCGGAGGATTGGACGGAAGGTATCATAGTCAAAATACCAAAACAGGGGGACCTAACAATATGCGACAACTGTAGAGGCATCTGTTTATTATCTACTGTATATATTACATATTACTATCTAGGATAAGAGAGGCAATAGACCGAACGCTTAGGAGGCAGCAGGCCGAAGGGCCGCGGAAGGGCCGTATTGATCATATTAACACCTAGAGAATAATAGTGGAACAGTCTACTGAACTCCGATCCTCCCTTTACCTTGCTTTCATAGACTATGAAAAAGCGTTCGACTCGGTTAATACGAGCTTCGTTTGGCAGGCACTACGGCGACATGGACTGCCTGATAAAATAATAGAATTGATAAAAGCCCTATCTAACAATTCCAAATGCAACAATTCTCCATAATGGAAAATTACCCGACAGCTTTGAGGTGACCTCAGGAGTACGACAAGGATGCCTACTATCGCCTTTACTATTTCTTATAGTAATAAATGACATCCTTGTCGGCGCTCTAGATAGTAGAACAGGCGGCATACAATGGGGTTTGCTAGACCGCCTTAAGGATCTCGACTACGCATATGATATGTGTTTGCTGGCCCACAGACACCAGGAACTGAAAAACATGTTAAGCAATTTGGCAACAGAAAGTAGTCCGAAGTAGGCTAAATCGGAGTAAAACAAAAGAAATACGGGTAAATGCAAACACCATTGAACGGACAGCGCTGAATAACCGTGACGTGGAACTGGTCGATAAGTTCTGCTACCTCGGTAGTCTTATTACCGAAAATTGTGGGGCAGAAGAAGACGTCAGTTCCAGAATAAATAAAGCACAAGGCGCATATGCATGCCTGTCCCGCATATGGAGATCAATGGAGATCTCCACTAACACCAAGTTTCGGCTGTTCAACTCCAACGTTAAGGCAGTTCTTTTGTACGGTTGCGAAACATGGAAAGTCACCCAATTCATCACAGGGCGCCTACAAGTCTTTATCAACAGATGCCTGGGTCGTATCCTAAAAATCCGCTGGCAAAATAGAATCTCAAACGAACGAACTATGACGACGTGCCGGCCAAGAAAGGATAGACGACCAAATCAGGCAAAGGAAATGGAATTGGGTTGGCCACACCTTGCGACGCGCGAAAACGAAAATCTAGCCAAACAGGCCCTTGACTGGAATCCGCAAGGATTCCGTCGAGTAGGAAGACCTAGAACAACGTGGAGGAGAACCCTACTAGCAGAAGCCGCACAACAACTGGGAGATCCTGGTCGGAGCTGAGAGCTGTCGCGCAAAACAAAGTCCGCCTGGAGGGCAACTATTTCCGCCCTATGTCCTATGAGGGATTAAAGGAGCTTAAAGAAAGAAGAAGATAAACACTTAAGCCTGTTAATAGTAAAAAAAAATAGTATGGTAGAAGATATAAGGAGGTGCGATGAGAGATTGTCGTAGGAGAGTTTAAAATCTCCACTATCTATACAAATGTAATATTTTTAACAGTCCTGCGTGAAAAATCTTACTAGGTAAGGTAGCAATGAAACCTGGGGCTCATAAACCAATCCGGTAAACACTCTGTGTTTAATAAATCTTTACATATCTTCTATGTGGAATTTCCTAGCCCTTTGAAATAGGATCTGTGTAACAAATTAGCAGGTGTTTGGTCGACCGAAAACATTCCGCGTCATAAAATAAATCACAACAAAAATTATAACAAAAAAAAAAAAACCCAAATTGAAACAAGCTCAAAACCGTGCTAAAATGGAGAGAAGCTTTGTGTGAAAGCCAGCCGTGTATATGCTCTCCTCACGAAAGGCGGTAAAAATACCATAAAAGAAACTGAAACTTTTGTGTAAACTAATTATTAATAAGTGTCGCGACAATATTACTTTCTGATTTATTTTTATTAATATTTATGGTTTTACCACCCATATACGGCAAAGAAAAAAACATCATCAACATCTTGTGTTGCACAGGGTTTTTTTTTTTTTTTGTTATTAATATTATAAAATAACACACAACAGGTAAACCGTGGCGCGACTGGCACCCATATGCCCACCCAATAGGTACAATAATTAATCAGGTATCAAAAAAGATAACGTATTGTATGTGGCCCCGCGTCAATTCGTTAAGAATTTTTCTTATAATTAAAAATATACAAAACGAAACAAACCATAAAATATTAATAAAAAAAAATTGTGCCATAACCATACACAAATAACAAAAAAAAAAAAAAAACAAAAAAGAAATATAGATTATTTCACTTTTTTTTTTTTTTAGTAATATTATTTTTTAAATTTAAACTTTTATTTTAAAAATTTTTGCTTAAGGGCGCCAACGCACACGCCTGCACAACACACTATTGTATATATTTATTTAACAAGTCCTTTTTATTTCTTCCTTGTTTTTATTATTATTATTATTATTTTTTTTTTTTTGAATATCGCCAAAAACAAACACAAAATATAAAAACGAAAATACACAAAACAACAACAACAACAACAAAAAAAACACTCGCGCGAAAAGCCCACAAAATAAATTTAAATAAAACAATTTTAAAATTAATAAATTAAAAAAATAACCTTAAATATAAAACAAAAAAAAAATTTTGGCTTGATTTTATTAATGTTTTTTTTTTATTTTTTATTTATTTTATTTATTAAAATTATTATATCGAAGGTCCACGTGTGTTTTTTATTTTTATTATAATTTTTTTTTTTTTTTAATTAAAATTAAATTTTTTATTTATATTTAATATTTATTTTGTGGTTATAGTTTTTAATCTCTAGCCTCTCTCTCTTTCTAATGTTTTTTTTTTTTATTATATTATTAAAATTCTCAGCTAAGCGTCACCATCGACATTCGTTATGCGTCTGGGAACTGTGGGGAATATAACACACAAAAATCCCGAGACAGTCACGGGTAGTCTCACCCCGGCAGAGTGTGTTGTGTGTTGTGGGTATGAGCTGATTTCGTTTTGTACATTCATGAAAATAATTTCATCGTGTCTCGTCGTCGATGGTGTGGTAGTATATATGTATATATATATGCTATGTGCTGAATTGTCTGCTGGGCTGCTGCCCCGGTGAGATGATGCTGGCTGATGATTTTTTTTTTTTTTGTGATCCAGAGAGGGGTAGGAAAAACAAACATTACAGATATACAAACAAAAAACATACACAAAAAATCTCAAATTATAACAATTATAACGTTTTCATCTGGACGCAACCCTACACCCGTCCCCACCCCACCCCACCCAACCAGCCGGCGGAGAAATCTTTTGCTTCTCCAGAAAAAAAAAACCACCTCTAAACAAAATCCTAACCGTCATCCCCTAGGCCACCACAAAAAATAAACAACACAGTAAAAAAAATGTATACTTCTTATAATTCTTTTCTTGTATTAAATAAGAGTGGGGGGGGGGAGCTTTGTCTTGTGTATTTATATTGTAATTCCAATTTGTATACTGTCTCTCTTTCACTCTTTCCCCACATAAATATATTTCCATCTATACAATTTATAACGATATGCCTAAACTAATTTCCCCTTGTCTGGTGCCCCCTTCTACCCGCCACCTCCATCTTTCCCACCACCCTCCGACAAATCTACCAAAAATTGCTCAGTCTGAATACACTTGAATAAGAACAACCCTAAACCCCACAAAAAAACCATCATCCATCCACACAGCCATCCATTAACCTTGGGGCTTGTTTAGACGGTTCGCTTCCAGGAGCGTTCCTCGCGAACTTTGTGGATGAGGGTAGAAGTGGGGTGGTACCTCTCATCATCCCCACTTCCCCCACATCCACAAAGTTCGTGGAGAACGCTGCTGGGAGCGAACCGTCTAAACAGGCCCTTGTTCGCTCTGCTTTGTGCACGTCCAAAAAATCACCATTCTCAACATCACCCACCCCCCCCCCCCTCCAAAACTAAATAACAACAACACCAACAAAACCCCCTTTCCAAAAAAATGTCTCGTCGAACTTTTCTCTCTATAGTAAAATGGCATTTTCCCCGAGCATTTCATATATATAGACAGGCGATATCAGGGGAGAGTTTGTTGTTAGCCCTTACAAACTGAGAGCTTTTGTCTTTTGAGGGGCTTTTGTAGGGGTTTGTTTTTCTGCTGCCGCCATCTTGAAAAAGGGGGTTGCAATCTATTTTTTTTTTTGTTATTTTTATTTTGAATATTACCCCGTTTATGACTAGGTTCAACCCAGGTTCAACCCGGGTTCAACCCAGTCATAAACGGATGTCGAGTTGAAACTGGGTCCACTCAATCCAACTCAGCTCTCCTACCTGGATCGGGTTGATATTTCACCTCAAATACGCGGGTTGAGTTGAAATTGGGTTGAAGTGGCATTTGTTTTGTTTGTTTACCATGTTTACCATCCGTGAAGTCCGCTTTTGACGTTAGTTTTGTATTTGATGTTTACAGGAAAAATAAATTATTTCGTTATGAATTTTTAAGTACATATCTATAAATGAGGATTTCACACAAAAATTTGAAGTTATGTTTTGATATCAATTCAACTATATTTCAACCCAAAGTGAACTCAACTCAACATCATATACGGTGGTCGAAATTTCAACTCAATCTCGACTCAGCTTTTCGACCTAGTCATAAACGGGGTATATATCTCGATAACTGTTAATCGTACAGAATTTTTATAAAATATTTATTTGTAGATAAATCAATAGTTTAAAAATTATATTAAACACATTTTTGCTTTTATATTAATAATAAAAAAGTTATGAGCAAGTCTCTGATTGAACAGTAATAAGACCCTGAAGAGGGGGGGGGGGGGCGGGGGTTGGTTGTCTAAAAATGCGCCCCTACACAAAGGTATGCACACTTCTGTTACAGATATGAATACATACGTAATCGATCATTCCCAAACGTGAGTGTTGTTTTTTGCCAAGCCGGTCCCCCAACTAAGTACTAACTATATCCAATGCTGCTTGATCTACGCAATCGAACGAGAACCGATCTACTGAGTAAGCTGCACCCTTTATAGTTATATCTTTGAAAGGCGTTGTTTAAGCGGAAATAATCACACTAATACAAAAAAAAAATAATGACTAATGCTATAAAATATCAATATTTTAATAAAAGAATCAGCATTATTGGATTGGCCCAATTATCATTATACCCTGGAGTTTACTGGCTAAACAGCGCAAGCTCGAGCAAATTTGCTGAACTGAACTTTAAAATAACCTCAGTTCGCATACAATTTTCACATATTCAACTAAGGATAAAACAGACCTCAGTTCGCCCAGCTGGACTTGAACTGAAGTTAAACGTAAACGTTCGAGATCAAAAGAGATTAATAATAAACTGAAATAATGGAATGCTATTCCAGTGTGCTTTTGCATTTCTAACTCCTGGCGAAAAAGTAACAACCATTTGAAGCACGAACTGAACATGAACTGGACTTTAGTCGGGGAAGCCACTTACATATGTGGAATGATCTGAACATTACCGAACTCTGAGGTAAGTGAAGACGGGGGCATTAGCCGGCACTCTAAGGTTATACACGGGGCTAATAAAGCATCTTGTCGGTTTAATTGGTTCAGCGGGGTAACAAAGTTTCACTAAGGTTGGGTCTTTAGCTCCATGTTCCGCCTGGCAGTCTGGCATTACAGCCCTTGTCAGCTGGTTATCGGGATCGACAGTTTTCAGGACGGTTACTTCTGAACTCATACAACATCAAGAGCTCAAATTCGGGTGTGCGCTTATATTTTGTTATTGAAGAAGCACTATTGAAGCTAGGAAACTGAAAGCTTCTGAAGCTTTCGTGACTCATAGTATCAATAATATCGCGATTTTGCTGAAATCCGACTCATAATAATGCTTGTTTCAATAGTTAAATTTTACACAAATAGCTGAAATACATTTATTAAAATAATTAGTCAACACCATTAATTAAAAAAATAAAATTTCACTTATTGTTTTCACCAGAAATAGTATTTCACAACTGCCGCTATTTTACAAAAAACCATAAATTTCCCAAACAAGAGAAAACTTTGTGCTTCCAAAGAGCTTCTATATAACATATGAATTGGAAGAGCTACTTTCTTGCTTCTTTTGGCAACGCTTAATTAATTTCTTGCTGGGGAGTTAACCCATGGTACAATAATACAAGGTAGGCTCGTAAGGAAAAGCTCTGTTTCCATCTTGAAAAGCTTCTACCATTTTTATATGAGAAAAGATCTGAGTGACGTCACGAGAGAGCTTTTTTCCTTTGTGAACAAAGATCTGAGTGACGTCACAGGGCTCTTATAAGCTTACCTTGTAATTATTGTACCATGAGTTAACCGAGGGTTTTCCTGCCGGATTGTGCGCAGAAAGCTTTTCGGCCACATACTACATGTTCTTTCCTGCAGGATAGCGCACAAGATTTTGAGCTTTCCAAAGATGAGATGAAAAAGTTTATTGTTGCTTCGACACTTGGAGTGTGGCGTGTGGAGTTTATAAATTATGAACGTTCCAAGTGTCATTCCGAATTCTTTTGCAGTTGGTATTTGATGGTGGTTGGTTTATACCAATTTAAGACAAATTTTTTTTTGATAAGGGATAATCCAAAAGGGTTAAAACCAGCCCTAAATCGAGCAAAAATTGAAAAAGTTTAATTACGATTAGAAAGTTGAAGCCACTCCTAATCGACAGGATTGCGCGCGTGTACAATTTCTAGTGTGTGTGTGTGACCGAGGCCAAAGGAAAACTGTCGGTTTAATGTGCATGATTTCTCAGGGGTAAGCGTGGCGTGTCATATCATCCATACACTTGCGCGCAATCATTCGAAAATCGGGAATGCAAAGGATTGCCGGGGCGCTTTCCTCCCAGTGTATGACGGCCTATTAAGGAGTCGTCCGATCTGACCTTTTTTAGGATCTTTGTTTAGTCCTAATTTTTTCCTTTTAATTTTTGCTGATCCTCGGAGGTTTCCTTTCTTGCTTTTTTCACTTCTTCAACTTCTTTTTCTTCGATTCTACCTTTGCGCAGACACACCCTTCTTTCCAGGCATTCGTCCTCTCCGAGAGACTTGCTCCAACTTTAATGGGATCGTTTTTATTTCTCTTTAAGGTGAATTTTACTTTCTTATTTTTGGGGCACCGTAACTTACTTGCGGGATTCCGAACTTCTTGTGGCTTCCACCGACCACCTTGCAACTGTGTCGTGCTGAGCTGGACCTATCGGCCCCTGTGCTGAAAGTCGAATCGTGTACCGTGACAAGTCGTTTAAGTTAAGAAAGTGAAAGTTTCAGTCGAATTACGCCTATCAGCACAGGCGCTTAGACTAAAACTTAGCACTTCCACACTAGGTACTTGTGCTGAAAGTCGTAATTCGACCCAAAGGACACTTTTTTCCAACTTAAACGACATGTCATGCCACACGACTCGACTTTCAGCACAAAGGCATAATGTCGTCATAAATTTGGAAGGGGTCCAAAAGGCGGCAACAATAAAACCCATGAGAACAAGCTCCCTCACGACCGGCCTTGATGTTCTCTTGCAGATGCTCCCTCCTGAACATCACCTCAAAAATCCCAGAGCACAAAAATGTCGCAGCTCCTTTAACATGTGTCCTCGTGTCTTCGATATGTTCTTGTAAAAATAATTTTACCTCCAAAAAAAAAGTACAGATTGAGAATCATTGTGAACGATTTTTTTTTTGTAAACGTCAGAAATGGTAATATTTATTATGAAAATGAGAAACAGAAAAAAAACGAAGAATATAAACAAAAGATAAAAGATAAACACAAACATCAGAAAGTTTCGTTTACTTTTTCCTTACTTCAACCATAATAAGTCCCCAACGACGCGCCTCCCTCTTCGAGCGAGCCCCAAACATAAAAAATGTTGCATCGTCAAAGACGCGGAGGGATTGGAGGGTGTATCTGGCCACGGCGCGACGATAATGCTCGTACAATATTTACACCGAAACATCGCGCGTCTCGTGTTTCAAAAGTAAGAAAAAAGCTTTTTTTCTAAACAATTTTTCTAATCAACCCCCTCCACTCCTCCTGCCTTTTCCCCAATTCACGTATATATGATTTTCTAGATGCCTTCGCGGCGTTCACTTAGGGGTAGGTCAAGCCCTTATCTCTTCATCTATGTTGTTGGTTGTTGTTCCTTTCAATGATGCAATTCTCGTCCTCTTTTCACAGTGCTCTGTCCTTCCGCCCCTGACCTTCAATACTTATAACTGACTGACAAAATGCTTTCTACACTTGAATTCCATGAGTAGGGGGGGGGAGTACGGGGCAGCGTGTTTGTTGTTACGAACGAAAAAATAAAGGGAAAATAAAAGTGCGAAAAAGAAGATAAATAAAAAAAATGAGAAAGACAAGCGCGCACGCAGCGCTACGCACATTTCAAACGAAGAAGCTTTTTCCATAGTGGGTGGTGGAGGTGGGGGTTTAGTTGCTGGAAGGTCGGAGGGGGATTCATATCTCAGAAGGGGCAATAAAAGCTTTTTTCACCAATACATTATCAAAAACGAAAGAAAACGCGTTGTGTATGTGCGGTGGGGGGGGGGGGGGGGTAGTTTTACAAAAATATAATAATAAAATAATAAATATAAATAAATTAGGGATGGTTACAAAACCGCGTGGCTTGGCCAAGAGGGATATGATTGTAGATTTCGGCACAAGATGCTGTCTACTGAACTGACCCACACCGCTGCTTTCAATATCGTGCAACTATAGAAAGGCACAAACAGATTGGTGCGGAGGTTGTGGTAGTCGCCGCCTGCGTGAGAGTTTGCCATACATTTAATTTCTCTGCGCCGCCTGTAGGGGGTTCAATCTCTATATTTTTTTTGCTGGATTTCCCGCGCCAAGGAGGACTAGAACAAAAATCCCTGATTTCAGTCAATTAATATGCTCAAAGAGGCATTAGGCCCCTGTTCATGACAGTCGAGTCGTGGTACGTGACAAGTCTCGTTTGAGTTAAAGCAGTCATAAGTTACAAGGCAATCACAAGTGTGTGATGAATTTTGAAATTGCAGCAATTTGGTATTCTAGTTCTGCCTAGAATATCAAAATAGCTGATAGTCACAAGTATAGTGTATCTAGCTTTCAATGACACAAGTACGAGGGTTCAAAGCTTGTGACTTGTGACTGGTCACAATTTTTAGAATCTCAATGACAAAAGCACGAGCCTCAAAATATTGTGACTTATGACTGGTCACAATTTTTAGAATCTCAATGACAAAAGCACGAGCCTCAAAATATTGTGACTTATGACTGGTCACAATTTTTAGAATCTCAATGACACAAACCCGAGCCTCAAAAGATTGTGACTTATGACTGGTCATAATGAGACGGACCCCCTCATGCCAAATGCATTTTTGAACAAATTCAAACGTTACCGACACCTTTTGAGAAGCACAGGGCACACAACAAAAATGTTTATTTGTGTCCTTATCCTTAATTAAGTTTTCATTTAAAAACATCCTTTTTGTTGGGGGGCTGTCATACAATTTATTTGGATGATTCCTTTTGTTTATCAGATCATAATTGGTGTATGAGTCGCGCTGTGCATTATATTTGGGGAGGAGGGGTAGCGAGAAACGAACGCACAAAAGGAGGGGTGATTGAGTTATGATGAATTTTAAAGCGCGAGGGTGGGGAGTGTTTCAAAAATTTTTATAAGGATTTGTATACAATAAAAAAAAAATAGAGAGGGGATGAGACAAAAATTAAATAAAATCTTAGTTAATTTTGAAAAGGTTATGTAGGAAAAAATTAATAAGTATTTCCAGGGGGTTTGCAGTGTGGCGAGAGGGGAAAAACAGAATTTATTAATTAGTTTTATGATAAATTCCTTTCTAATCACTCAGGATTCCTTATTAGCTAAATTGTTGGTACCTCGTCAATGTTCCAATTACTTACACAAAAAAAAGGAAAGCACAAGCAACAAAATAATTAACATTGTTGGGGGGGGGGGAGCTGGTGTAACACGACGAGCAACAAGCTAAAAAAAACACGCGTTTTTAGAAGTTTGTTTTTGGTTATAGGGCAGCAAAAAACAGAGTCTAGAAAGTTGTCTGGGCCTATAATACATACCTCTGCACTCTTCCCCATTATTTTTCTTTGGCGCGTTACCTATATATTCCCCTCATTCTATGTTTTCAACATTCCACTGACCCTGCCCCCAGCCAATCCTTGCCAAAAGCACGCATTCTCATCCTGTCGCATTTATTTAGGGCCTTCCGTTAGCATTATTTGCCTTCCCAAGTCTCCCCTCTTCAGCCAAACAACCCCCCCCCCCTTCTCCCTTCTCCGCCTGTATAACTAGATATAATTTATTATGTTGCGATTGTTGCCAGGGACTCTCCTCTCTTAAGATGGCTAGACAGGGTGGCTTCATCAACAATGTTGACTATTCTGCGTTTTCTATTTTTCCCGTCGTTTCCCCTTCGGCTTTCCGGCGTATCCCTTCCCTTGTGTATACATATATCTATGAACAATCCCTATGTAAATATATATATGGAGATACATATGTTAATATAGCCCCGAAATTTATCTTCAATTCACAGCCAAAAACTTTCGCTTTGCCCCATTCACAGTAGTACCGTAGGCAAAAATGTCGTTTCCCCTCTTTTTCCGTAGACACAGGAGGGGGGTTACTGTCTACTGTTCTGGCTTTCTTATAGCTTGTTTTTTTTCTTGTTTATTTTGGTACAGGGGTGTTTAACCCTTTTTTGTTCTGTGTTTTTTTTTGTATTGGGGTAGGGATGCGTGCCTTTACTAGGTTCTTCTGTGTTGATATATAAATATTATAACTTTTCGAGGTCGTTGACTTCTTTTGTTGGGGTGGTGGAGGACTTGGTATGTATTTAATCGCAGCCTGAGGGTATGCTATTGCTGTTGGTGTGTTATTTTTGTATCCTTGAGGCTAAATGCGATTTTGATGTCTGTTCTGTATAGTTTTTTTAGTAATCGCTTTTACAAACATTAAGTTTGTCTCCTTGTTTATTTGGAAATTCTAGATAAGCGCCTTGGAATCACCCTGTTGTACTACTACACAGTCTGTCATGTCGTTCAAGTCATACCCAGCCAATGCCTAGCTTAGTTTTAAGGCTAGAAAATACAATAGGACAGGAACAGCATGACTATGCCACTGTGGGGCAACGTATTTCACAATATTTCGCAATCGAAGTTTTGGTTTGTGTCTTAGCTTCAAAGCTAAGTTTGTGTGTGTTGGCTTAAAGCTTGACTTTGTGGTTTGTGTAGCGGGTGTGCTTTTGAGCTAAAATCTTGGATGCGATCATGCGGTGAATCTCTGATCTGGGGGTCTTGAGTGCAGTCTTGTGACCGCTTGAGAGTGACTTCCAATAAGATTTCAATAATAAAATAACAATTAGATTTCATTTATGCGGGATCCGGCAGTAGATGGGCGAGTCGTCGATGGAAAGGTTAGCAGCGGACGCGAGGAGTCGTCATTACTAAAAAAAAAAAATAGCTGGCGATTTCAATGCTTGGGGCTGTCGAAGGGGGCAGTCGATAAACGAATACAAGATGGCTCTTTGTGAGAGGATATGGACAATACCTCCACTATTTAGGGCACGATGACGTGTTCTGCGTTCTCTTTCATTGTGCGAGATTTGCTGAATATATGAGGCGGGGAACTAGAAACGACAGAATATCTCAGGATACATGACATGACTAGGGCCGAAGATATACAAATGAGAGTTGAAGTGACTCTGAAGACGATACACAGGAAGTTGAGGCTGAAGGAAGCCGAGAGAAAAGTAAAGAAACATCAGGAGCAAAAGTCGCTCCAGCCACGCAGGGAAAGTCGTAGAGCAGTTCGGTGCAACGGTGTTCTATCGAATATTACGTAATATTACGCAATTCATCTCACCTTGCACATATGTTGTGTATTGTACAGCTTAATATAAATCATGCTTAATAATATCATGCAATAGAAAAAATACTTTCACGATCCGCTCAATATGTCGAATTAACTAAGGTTTGGAAGAGACGCTCGAGGAGTCGAAAAAGGAGCTCACAGGCGGAAAATCATAATCCTGGGAGAAGTGTCTTATATGTGAAATAGAAAAGTACAAAAGGCGACGGTGCTCTATCTAATATTACGTAATATTGCGCAATTTTGTTGGAAGGACAAGACAACATGTGCAACCTTGTGCCATTACTCCATACAACGAACGGGAGAGCCTCGCTAGAGATCGTCTAGAAAAAGTGCATGCCTCTCACAGGAGCGTGCATACCTGTGGCGGGAGCGTGCATGCTAGGAGTGGGCGACTTATAGTGTAGCGATGTCGTCGATTATGGGCAAGGGCTCTACAATGATAACCTGCGCTGAAATGCTACAAGACATGGTATAGGCCCAGTTCTCACAAAACTGGAACATGGATAGCCCGCCTGCAGTAAAAGTAAATGAAGCAGGCATCGCAGAGATAAGGGAGGAAGAAATTTTGGAAGCCGCGAGGAGGGCAGAGCGGTAAAGCTGGCAGCCAGTGCGGTACCAGGTGAGTTCGCCCAAGTATTAACAACGTGTCTTAGGAAAGGAGTGTTCTCTGAGCAATGGAAGCGCCAAAAGCTTGTGCTCATACGGAAGTTGAGAAAGCTCCCAGGGGACCCGTGTCGGTCGATAGATGTCGGGCGCGTTCAATAATGCAGGATGCGTGCGCAGTTGACTTATTCAGTCATTGAAAGCTTCCCACTTTCAATTGCTGAATAAGTCATTTGCGCACGCATCCTGCATTATTGAACGCGCCCATAGGCTGATATTTCTTCTCAACACTATGGCCAAGCGTTTCGAAAGGGTGATATAAAACAGAATACTCCCATGGCCGAGGAAGGCACGTTTCAGGAAGGCTAAATCGGCAACGGATGCTGTCAATATGATGACTAGTCTTGCAAGGGCAGAAATGGATGTGAATAAGAGTTGCACATTGATAATCCTTGACGTGAAAAATACTTTAAACACCACGAGGTGGAGCAAAATCATCGAGGGTTTGATAAAACTTGATACACCGAAGTATCTAGTGCGCATTATGAAAGAATTCCTTACAGGATATTACACTGCAAGTCGGAGTAAAGGAGTATGGGACAGAGTCCTCCAAGGCTCCATCCTAGACCCTCTTCTGTGGATTATCATGTATGATAAAGTACTGGCTCTACGACTCTTACGAGAAACGGTCGCTGTTAGGTTCGTTGATGACATTGGGGTAGCTGTAGTAGAAAAGCGGTATGATAAATAAAAACGTAGCTCCAGAACGCTTGTCTAATGCTAGCTAAACACAAAACGGGAGTAGTGATAATCAGTAAGCGGAAAAAGCGGAGACCAAAGCGGTCAAAGTAAGTGGTTAGGTCATCGACTCCCAGCCCGCACTTAGGTGTTTGGGAATGATGATTGACCGACGGCTAAACTTCGGGATACACTTGGAAAAAGCTTCCGCCATCAGCGCAGCACTTGCGAGGATGCTGCCTAATATAGGGGCCTAGGACAAGCTGACGCCTCGTCATTACAAGAGTGGTTATGTAGTTCGGTCCTATTGTATACAACGGCATTGCACAGAGCGAGCAATAGGAGGAAAATAAGCTCTGCTTATCGGTTTGGTATCCTTCGGGCATGCTGTGCATACTGTACTACGTCCGACGATAGCGTGGTACCTCAAATGGTCCCCATTGATATTCTTGCAATTGAGGGCAAGAAGTTGTATGATCCGGAATATGCAAGAAGGGGGTCCAAAGAAGTGCGGCGGACTATGGCGTGCAACCAGACCATCGCAATATGGCAGAGGAGGTAGGACGAGTCTACTAAAGGCCGTTGGACCCATAGACTCATATCAAATGTGGAGAAGTGCGATAGAAGCGAACATGGGAAAGTGAGTTACTACCAGTTTCACGCAGTTCCTGTGGTTTTAGGGCAATACCTTCACCGCTTCAGGTTGGACGATTCTCCTTTCTGCCCGGATTGCCCAGACGATAAAGAGGACGCAGAGCATGACTTCTGCAAATCTCCCGAGATTTGCGGAGCACAGAACTGCGTTGGAAGTAATTGCTGAAGTACAGTTAACACCTGAGAATGTCTTGGATCATATGATAAGGTCGAAGGATGTGTGGAGAATAATGGAAGTTGCGCTAGAGGCCATCCACCAGAAGCATAAGTATTATGAAGCCCAAATAAACAGAGAAAGGCAAAGAAGTGCAGGGAGAGAAAGCAGCTAGGTAGCTAGATGGCCCGACGGTTCCGGCTCTGCTGAACACCTTTGAGAGATTCCGTTTTTATGGCGCCAGACTGTAGTAATGTTTTACGGCTCATACCAGTCTTGACTTGAACGTGATGCATAAAAAGTTGGGTGAGTTTAGTCAGTAGGAATCTGACACTATCGTCGAGGTGTGCTCCCCCCCCCAGCAGAGTTTCCTGTCGTAGCCAGGGAAGCCTTAAACAAGTGGTCGCACACATTCCCTAGTGCTGGACCGATGTAAGATCCTCATCACTCCCTCGTAAAAAAAGACCAGCCAGCCTTTGAACCCTGGCCACCTTCATTACGGGGCATCTTTTGGTTTGTTCTTGACCCTTTAAGACGTATGAAACACTATTATTCATCAAATGGAAGCCGTCTTGCTGGCTTCACGATTTTAATAATAAATAGAGTACCAAAGCTGCTCTTAGGTCTGGTCTTCACCTGTCCAGCAGGGTTAAAAGTGGTTTCATTTGTTTCAGAAGGCTTAACAACACTCCAACCTGACTTGAATGCCTAACGGTTATGAGTCTGGGCTCAGCTCTATTGAGGATAACAACTCTGGGAAATCGTAGCCCCATTGTAAAAAAATTAGCTGATAGCTGGAGTTAATTATTCATTAAATTTAATTTTTTTGTGAATCTATCCTGTTCTTAAATAATACTAATAAAAAAAAAACTCCGTCCTATCCCTATAGGTTACGGAATTGTACTTACTAGAAGAAAAAAAAAACATTACCAAAACCTTTGAGAATATAAATTTAAAAAAAAAACTCTCCTAAAACTATGCAAAATTTAATATAAATGAGATTTGTTAAATGTTACCCTAAAGTTATGCAAATTAAAAAATATCACCGGTACACAGAAGCGCTACGACGTTAATATGGATTTAATAGTTTAATACAATCAGTTAGGTATTTTTGCAACATAAAATTGTATATGTTTTCTGTGAGGAGATATTTAATCAATTTAATTAAAAAACGGGAGTTTTAGAGATTTTTTTAACATTAAATTAATTTTGAGTTGATTTTTTTGGCAAGAAAAAAATACCTATGTAATTTTTTTTTTTTTTTTCAAGTTTTTGCAGTGCGTAAAATTATAAAATCTTTGACAAGGGCGTATATATCCTGCCCCTCGATGATTCTACACAAAGAATTAATTTGTTTAAAACTAAAAAAAAAATATTTCTTTTGATGTAGAAATTGTTTTTTTGTTTTTTTTTTTGTGTTTTTCAAATTCTAGTGTTTGTAGTATTAAAATTAAATATTTTTTTTTTTATAATCTATATAGAAAAAGAAAATGTGAATATTTATAATTACTTAAATTTTATCTGAATAGAACATTTCTCCTTGTTTTTTTGTTATATTTTTTTGTTTGTTTGTTCTTTTTTTGGTATGTTGTTCTGCGGATGGTTTGTTGATCCTCTCTCTAGTTGGTATTTTTGTGATAAATGTTCTTATGTCTTTTTTATTATTATTATTTATTTTAAAAAAAAAGTATTATTTTTTCACCTTACTCTTATCTTTCACACTATAATGGCTGCACTTTTTTTTCAAGCGTTGATTTTTAAATATATATTTTTTTTTTTAATATTCACAATTCATTTTTTTTTCTTTTGTTACTTCACACTTTCAGTTTAAGAAAACAAAAAAAGTTTTATTTTATCTCAAAAAAAAAAAAAAATAACAAAAATTAAATTTTAGGGCTGGTGTAAGAAAATAAAAATTGTGGATAAGACAGAAGAAGAAAAAAAAGTTGAAACAAAATTTACTAATTTTTTTTTTTTTTGCTTAATTATTATTTTTCTTTATTAAATCACTATAATTTATTTTCATTTATTTATTAAATATTATTATTTGTTTTTTATTTATTTATTTATAAATAAAAAATAAAAACAAAATCACAAAATATACATATATTTTTTTCTTTTTTGCTGTTGTGTATTTTGCTCGTTCTCTGTGCACCTAACAATAGAAACGACGTCCAGATTTGAACTAAGTACTGTTGGAGAGGAAAACAGAATTTTGCAAAAATGTTTTTTAACTCCACACAGTACAAAATGAATATATACATATATATATATATATATATATAGATATATAATATATGGTATATATATAATAAAAAAAAAATAATAAAGAAGGAATAAAAAAAAATAAAACACAACGAATTCCTTCTAACCGATATTTACTGTACCGCTGTATGCGCATTTTATGTGTATAAAATCTAGCCCCCGACGACAATGAGATGCAGCAGAAGCAGCAGCAGCAGCAGAACCCGGGCGCACACAATACACACAACAATGCAACATTTACAAGAAGTAATAGCGCAACGAGCATTATTCAGGATGCAGTATAAATGCACAACTAAAAAAGAAAGTTGATATAGAGAAAGCAGCGAAGGCAGGACAACGACAAAATACTGTGTGTTAAGGGTTTTTCAGCTAGATACAATAGTTTTACTAGTAGATATTGTGGGTGGTGGCAGCGGTAGGATACTTGCTGGATGACGATGATGATGACGACGATGATGATGGTAATGGTTGGGTAGGTGGCGCTGTAGTGATGATAGTATAACAGTGATGGTAGCAAAAGTGCAATGAAGTTCTCTCTCCAAAAACCCGGGCTAGTACTACATGCACGACGGGCTGGCAGAGAAGGGGCAGCGGCTGGATGGGTTGTGTATAAAGGGGTGATTTCTAGCTGATTTACCAGAAACACTATTACCAAACTAAGAATATACAAGGAACAAACCTCCATTGCACGAAAACCCATTTTTGCCCTGGCCATAGCTTATGCATTTATCTCGAAGGATTTTTGGGTACAGTGGATTTTCGTGGGGTGCTAGTGCCCCTTGGGGGGAAGTGGAAGGGAATATGGAATGTGGGTGCGGGGTTTTGTGATGTTGGGGGGGGGGGGAAGTGGACTGGGGTTGCTGATGCATACAAACTAAAGAACAAGAACATTCACAGCACGGATACAATGCAGTAGCGTATTGGATAGAAGTAGTAGAACTACGAAGAAGGTGACCATATCACCCGGTGTAGAGCGGGAAGGGGGCGGCGGGTTTGTGTGTATGATGATGATGATGATGATGATGATGATGGTAAAGAGGTGCAACGAATGCTGCACAATACACAGCAAGCACACTACGTTTTTGGAAGGAGGGCTTTAAACAAAAATATACATGAAAAGAAGAACAGAGAACGATAACTATTTTGTATACATAAAACCTTCCCCCCCAACAAAAAAGATAGAAAAGCTCCCAACCATCTAAAGCACCCCCGCTCTTTCTCTATATATATATATATATATATATATATACATATTTCTTTCTCTCGCATGCTTTTTCTCTTTCTGCTCACATCTCGATATAGTTTCGACCACCTATTTCCATGCACCAGCAACCCACACACCCCAGTCCCCATCCTTTACCAGCCAAATCCATCCACCACACAATGACCCCCTTACCCCCCAACAGTTCTCTCTTTACTCTCTACTATCAACTATTTTATAACTCCTGCCCCCGAATGGTTTTAAGCGCGTTTCAATTGCTTCTTCTGTATACTCCACCCTTTAGTAGAAGTTTTAAGCTATTCTCGGTTTCATGCTCTCTATACTATAGCCTGCTACTGTGCATTTTCGGAGTGTGTTGTGTGTGGTGGGGGTGGGTATTTCTTCTGCTGCTATGAAGAAATATCCTGCCGCTTGCCGCCTTTTATTTTATTTTATTTTATTTTTTTTTTACACTTTGTGTGTGTACTGGGATTGCACTTTCAGATATTTACGATATGCAATTTTATACATAGCCACTAGCAATATGCGATTCTATGCTAGTTCTGATTTTCTTGTTAGTTCATGTAGAAGGAGCGCAATATCGTATTGGGATACATATTATCCCTAGTGGATACATGACTGCATATATATGTACGTTTATTATATAAGGGAAGGGGTAAATATTATAGGAGATTACTATATCGCACGTCCACCCACCTCCTACCACATCGCTCATTCACCACCAATGTCCATCTAATATTGGTATTCATGTTGTGGCATTTATAGAGCTTCGATAAAGCACTTCTTCTTTAATCAATTATTTACTTTGGGGCATATGGTAGAAAATTTCAAATTTTTCCAGTTCAAATTTTGCACCTTTTTCTTATTATAACAAATTCTTTCCTTATAATTTTAATTTTTATTTTTTTTGTGTGTTCCAACTTTTCGCTTCCTTTTTCAACTCTCAAAGGACTATTTTCTTTCTATTTTTTGTTTTCTCTGTTATCATTTCCTTTTACTTTTTTGCCTGTTGCCGGCACATATCTTGACCCACTTACAAAAAAATGGAAAAGACTTAATTGTCAATCAATTTAGAAAAAAGCGAAGGTGTGCATCTATTCTACTTCTAGCATATTTGTATACGGTCTTGTGATTCCCAAAACGAAATCAGTTTTTTTTTTATAAAACTGTCTACAAAAAAAAATTACACCCCCCACCCTATAGATTACTAGATTGTACTTACTAAATTTCACCCGCAAAAAAATAAACATTGTCTAATCTTTGAGAATATCAATTTATAAAAAAAAAAATCTCCTAAAACTTTGCAAAATTTAATATAAATCAGATTTTATTTAATGTTCTCCTAAAGTTATGCAAATTAAAAAACTCACCGGTACACAGAGACGCTACGTCGTTAATATAGATTAAATAATTTAACACGATTAGTTAGGTGCTTTTCAATAACCGAGATAAAGTTAAATATTTTTTCTGTGTTAAAGCAAATTAAAATGAATTAAAAAATTAAATAAATATTATTTAAGATCGGATTAGGTTTTTTTTTTAGTTAGCAATCGACGATTATAATTTTGAGTTAATCAAGAAAAAACTACTTACATGTTGTTTTTTTTTTATTTATTTGATTTTAAGTATGGCGTAAAATCATAATCTTTCCCCTGTGCATTTATCCTGCATTGCTAGATACGATAAGGAAGGTACATCTACGGTTGGTGTGACACTAGATATTATTCTTAAGTTGGGCTGTGATCGGAGGGCCCCCAATTAGCATATAGAGATCAATTCTAAGTCTTCCAGAATGTTGTAACCGCTCTAGCCTTTGGCTAGAGGCAGCAGGCATTTACAAACAGGAATTAAACAAGCTACGAAAACATAATTGCTACTGGCGATTTTAATGTTAAACTTCTGAAGAAAAATGGACTTTGTGCCAGCACACTCAAATACTTTTTGGGGATCACTGGATCGACGTATTTTCTAAATAAACTGTCCAAATTTTTTAACTGCCAGAATCCGTCGCTTCTTGATATTCTCGCCGCGCTACCCCCACCACTTTAGTGTTAAAGCATTGTCAAACCTCTTCTTCCAGCTTTCTTCTTAGTACCTCTCCTCCCTCCCTCCTCATTTTTTTTTTTCATACCGAGACTTTTAATAATACATATATCAATTTTGTTTGCCTTTCTGAAATAACTTCATCTCTACCTTGGGGGCTGGTATCTATAATACAACATATGTTGACACTATGAGCTATCTCCACAGAGCGCTTGCTCTCTGGGCCTAACAGGACTGCTTCCAGTCAATATTTCTTGGGTTTCTGTACAACTGAGTACCTTCAACAGGCACGATTACCCTGAAGCGTTCGGCCGATGATCCGAGAAGGACCCTTAATCTGATACTCTTCAGTTTTCTACTTTGATTGTTTCAATGCCCGTGGCAGTGTGATGTCCAATATTTTATGCAAGCCCTGGAAACTCCCTGCACTTATGAATACAAAGGTTGGGGGGTTGCCCCCAGGTCACACACTGCTAGGCTTGAATTAATGTTAAAAAATCGAATAGTGAGTCTCTATGCTCGTTATTCTCGCGTGTAAGCGTATTCGTCTATTCCAAAATTGTGACCAGTTATAAGTCACAAGCTTTGGCGGCTCGCGCTTACTTCCTATGAACTTCTTATATTTTTATTTCTATGTTAATATTGACAGAAGTTGCGTCTACTTTACCATCAACTTCGCTTCTATACCATCTGCTTCGCTACCGTCGCCAATCTATTTTCTTCGTATAAAGTATAATGCCGAACAGCAGCTCTAGTCTGGAAAGAAGGAACTGCCACAACCTAGCCACGATATTTTTTTGTTCCACCTACTACCCCCCATTACTATCGCGACTCTGACATCGGGCATCGAGAAACAACTCGCTGGAATGTTAGGCCTCCTGAAATGAGTTGAATCTCATCAACCAACCGATGGCATACGCTTTGGTGGAGCGATGAAGAGCTAAGGAAGACTATGCCAAAAGCGAAAGACCGTGGGGCTGCTGGGATTCGAACCCGGGACTTCTGGGATGGTAGCCAGAAGCGTTAGTCCCTAGACTAACGAGGCCCCGAGGCATATGTTGCTGATGGAGCAACTCGCAACAAAATAGAGACAATATGTTGGATAAACCGCGCCGCGGCACCTTTGAGACCTGATGACGAACTATACAAACGTACCGAGTTGCAAATTTGGACTCAGATCAGTATTTTTTTTATGTGTAAGTCTAAGCTTAAGTAAGCCCTTTATAGTACCAATCCGTCATGTCGTACACGTCATGGTCAGATGTCTGTTAGCAAGCTTAGTTCGAAGGATAAAGAAAGGATAAGACAGATTAAAGGGAGTCTGGAGGGTGCATGAGGAGATGGAGATGAACCTTGCATTTGAACTGTTGGATGTTGTATGAGTTCGGGAGTTCTGACTATAGGAGGTTGTTCCACAGTCGGGCTATTCTCGCAAAGAACAAATTCTAAACTGATTGTAGATTGTGGAGCAAATAAGTTGGAGGACGCGGTTTTGCACCTTATCCAGCCACGCTAAGGTGAAACTCGGGGCCCCTGACAGAGATACGGGTTGAATTCGAGACGGGGCCTAAACGATGAATGCTTTGGTAGAGGTGCTATGATAAGTATGGTGCTCCGAGAGAGGATTTTCAACAATGAAAAAGCTTGTTATCTGCTCGAATCAATTGTACTACACAATCAGAAATGGCTAGAAACGTTAGAACTAAGTGTAAATGCGTTAGAACTAAGTGACCGAAGAGCAAGTATTCCTCCGAGGCCACTAATTGCTGTCCTGAAAGAGATGGGCTTATATGATCGCGGTTTTACAAAAACCAAGATGTGAAGTTAGTGTGGGTAGGGAAGTTAAATCTGACCCACTTCCCGGTTTCCAATTGAGCTAAAATTTTGCATACACGTTTAGTTTGGAGATGACAATGCAATCTGACCATTTTGTAAAATAATCCAGATGGCGGCTCCAAAATGGCGGCGGATTTTTACAATTGCGCTCCGCAGCCCCTTGACATGGGTATCAAATGAAGGGACGTGACATGTAGAATACAATTAGCTGTGGGGCGTCATTCCAAATTCAAAATGGCAGCTAACACAGAATTGCGGAAGACTCGTAGTTCGCGTGATAATTGGTATTATAGACATGATGAGTTCAATAGCTGAGTTGAGGTTGAGTTGGACATGAAAAAGCACTATACGTTACCAAAAATCATAAACAAAACACAGAGACGCTGCTGTCAACTAAATTCAACTGCTCAATTACTGAACTCAATTTCAACTCAATCCAGGTAGCAAAGCTGAGTCGAGCTCAGTGGACCCTAAAACTCACTTCGACTCTCGTGTGCAGGTCGTTTGACTCGGGTTTACATTACAAGATTTGCCTGCTCGGCTCACCCCCACAGTTTACAGCCCTTATCTTCGCGCACACTCCGATCTAGAAATTCGTTTATAACAATAAGAACTCGTCTGTGGAACAACCTTCCAAAGTTAGTATTCCCGAACTCATACCCAAAGTTAGTATTCTCGAACTGATACCCAAGAGCTCAAACGTTAGGTTCATCACCATTTCCTCCATCACCCCCTGATAATGAAATGAAAATGAAAGAGTACAACAGGTAGAATACAGTAAGCTGTGTAACGTTATTTTAAATCTAATATGGCTGCCACTACAAAATGGCGGAAGACTAATAGAGTAAAAAGAAAAAAATAAAAATAAATAGTTCAAAAAAAAAAACTATAAAATACATTTTTATTTTAGAATGAAACAAAAAGCAAAAAAAATAATTTTGAATATAAAGTAATAGTATAAATATAAAGGGGCGCTAGCAAAAAGTTCCAGTATTAATAAAATAAGAATATAGGTAAAGAGCACAGTTTTTTTTAAACTATTTTTTTTTTATTTAATAAAAAATACAGGGTATTAATAAAGGAGACAGAGATATGTTAATAAAAAGGCACGTTTGAAAAACAAAATAGATTTACTATGCCTACGAATATGGACATAATATTCCTATCCTCTAGAAATGTAAATATACAAAAAAAAATCACCTAAAAGTATGCAAAATTATGCAAAACAAAACAAAAGCCCCCACCGGTCCACCGAGACGCTACGTCGTTTTAATAAATTAATACAAAAATGGTTTTTATAGAGGTTGATAAAAAAAAATATTGAGGCACTTCCCCCCCGTTTTGGGGGGCTCTATTTTAGTTTTATATCTTATTTATAAATAAAAATAAATTATTTTGTTTGTAACCTTTTAAAATATTAACAAGAAAAAGATATAAACTATTTCGTATTGGGGTTTTTTGAAATGATTAAAATTTAAATAAAAACTTAAGTTGTTAAATAAATTATTTATATCTTTTATTTGTTAATAATTTTCCGATATAACGGTGATGTTTTTATGTAAAAATGTTATTTTAGATATAACTTAAATTTTTTTGATGTTTTTCTTTAGCAGCAATTTGTGTGTAACATGTTTTTTTAGTAGAAGAGAATTTTTGTTTTGTTGTTTATGGTTGATGGGGAGAAGGGTTTTGTCCACTTTTTGTTGTAGCTTGTTTTTTTAGAAACGGGGTTTAAGTTAATTAATAAAAAAATATTAAAACAAAAATATATAATGTTTTTTGTTATGTAAAAATAAAGAATAATAGAAAAAATTATTTAATTAAAAAAAAAACAAAATACAAATATGAAATAAATAAATAAATATAAATAGAAGAAAGAAAATTAAACAAATTCTCTATAAAAGCAAAAAACAAAGTGTACTAACAACAAAAGACAGAAACAAAAAATAGGAAAATTCTCAAGACACGAAAAGGATAAATTGAGAGCCGAAAATAAATGTAGTAAACAAGGAAAAGCGGGGACAATTGCAGAGATCCGACCAACGGGCGCACAAGAATACCTTCAAGTTTCTCCGCCCCCAGCCGTGTGAAAATCGCTTGCATGAGGGAAAATTCTTGCGTTAGAATAGAACAGGAGAAGATTTTCATTTTTGGGGGTAAAAGTGTGCCGCCCCTTTCTGAGACTGAGCACAGCGAGACCAGGATTCAAAATGAAATAGCAGAATGTGTGGAAAATTTTCCGAGAGAGAGAGAGAGAGAGATAGATAGAGAGTTATGATATTGAATTTGTCTCGTTCTATTATCTTTGTGTCTTAAGGGGTATATCTTAAGAGGGTGCGAACCTGGTGTAAAGGATAGCGCCGAGAGATTTTTGTATAACCATATAAGAATATATACGATGACGGGGGACGACTACGATTTTGGCGAGACAAGTAATGTGTATGGCTGAGAGAGGAAAACGAGGAAAAGTGCAGTTTATACACAGCAACAGCAAGGCAGATCCACTGCGATGTGGTGGAAAGGGGGGTGTTTTGCTTGTGCCTTGTGCTTAACAGAATCAAAAGAGTGGTGTGGCGGGCTAGGCTGGTGGCTGGGGAGGTGGAATGGAAAATCTGTTTCTGTGTTGAGGTGCATGCAAAAAGTTTCCGCCTATTTGTTTACAACTATTTTCTACCTTCTATACGGGGCGCGCTTTCGGTGCGAGTGCAATATACAGAGGGGCAGACATCAACACCAAATTTTATTGGTATATTCAAAGCAAGGCATCCCCCCTCCCCCCGAAGTAGCATAGGAGCAAAATGCATGCTGCTGTTCTGTAGGACAATAAATGTGTGGTGGGGGTAGGTGCTAGTTGATTGAGAGAAAGAGGAGAGAAGGATGATATCTGAGGAAGGGTGTGGTGGGGTACTATAGAACTCTGAAAGGTACAGCATAAAGGTTCAAAAGTGCAAGGGTTTGGTTGGTGGGTGGGGACTGAGCAAAAATTTTTGTGTGGAGAGAGAGAAGTGCAATCAGTCTTCGAGTTGTATTCATCATCAAGCACCAGGCGAATAGTGGTGGCTTCTTGTTTTGTCTATATATACATATATATATATATATATGTACGTAGGGATGGGGTGCCGGGGGGGGATGGGGCTTTCTAATGGGTGCATGCATACAAAACACTAAGTATTCCCACAGCACTTAGTGCAGCAAAGGCATGGTGCGAACTAGCATAGGGAAAATACTTTATGATATTGTCGGCGGATGGGGGTTGGTCGAGAGTGCACACAGGGAATATTTGGTAGCTGCGGGTGGAGGGGCGGGGGGGGTGGGTTGGTAGATTATGGTTGGAAGATTGCATAGCTTGCTCTAGCTCTGTATAGCGAGGTTATTGGGAGTGGGGGGGGGCTGTAGCTGTGTTTCCAGGCAAGAGTTTCCTTGATTGTTAACAAAATTAAAAGTAAATTGCAACTTTGTGCAGATATGTATGTATATTTTTGATGTTCAGAGAAATGTGTGAATATATCTATGTTTTCTATTTTTTTTTTTTTATATATGCATGCATTTCTGCTTTATGTTATATGTATCATTTTTTATTTATTTTGCAATCTTTTGTGGTAGCTACTAACTATGCTAGGGAATTTTTTATTTGGTTGTTATTTGCATCGATACTTTTTCCATATATCTCGATCCTATACTGTATATATCTCAATAAAACTCGTTCTTTACTCATATTGATAACATTACTATTTATTGATAAGATACACTCCTGTGCAAAACGATAGGGTAAAGTAAATATTTACTGTTTTTTTTTTTTTTTTTTACTTAAATGTTACAGTAAATATTTACTTGTTCATATCGTTTTGCACAGGAGTGTACATATACAGGCTTGGTATTGCTGAAACTGCCGAAACACCCGGCTGAGGATAGGTCTTGGATAGACGAACAAAAAATGGAATATGTGGAGGAGGGAAATCGTAACGGTTTAGCCGCTAGGATGTGTGTCGAAATTTTTTGGTAGAGGTTTTCCATATTACCCAGTATTTTTCCAACTGAGCTTTGTCCAAAAGTACAGCTATACATAAATTACTATACTGCATATGGAGGAACGAAGAAATGCCTGAACATTGGAAGCAAAACATTATCTGCCCAATATACAAGAAAGGGGGGACAAATTCAACTGTGGAAACTATAGAGAGGCATATCTTTTTTAAGCACAGTATATAAAATAATGACAAATATAATTAAAGCCAGACTGAAACCTTATGCAGATGCCGCAATAAGTGAATACCAAGCTGGATTCAGAAGAATTCGACCAACAGTGGACCAACAACTTTTTTCAATAAAGCAAATCCTCCGCTGGGAAAACAGCATCGACGTGTAACAACATTTCATCGACTTCAAACAAGCATAAGACAGCATCGACAGGAAAAAATGTATGCGAGACAATGCTGGGCCTCCTGAACATATCCCTAAAGATAGTAAATTTAACAAAACTGACAATGCAAAATACAAGGTGTTCAGTCAGAATGCAAGGAGAATTGGCAGCCGACGGCAGATCACTAGAAGGAGCCAAACATAAAGGGCTGAAAATAAATGCAAACAAGGTTGGAAAGAAGAAGAAGAAACCACAGCACCATCTTGAGGGGATTATCCAAAGAATGGATGACTCAAGGATACCAAACAAAACCCTGTATCTACTACCAGATGGCAAAAGACCAGTTGGTAAACCACGGTCAAAGTGAGAAGACAATCTTAAAGCCGATGCAGCAAAACTGCTCAATACAAGAAACTGGAGACAAGCAGCGGAGCAAAGAGACGTGTAGAGGAAGAAACTTCGATTTGGGCTGTAGAGCCATCGAAGAAGAAGAAGACCAATTCGACGAGGCTGTCTCCTGCTAACCACGAATGTTGTGGCTCAGCCGGCTGCTAAAAATATTAACTCGTACAATATCCAAGAGTTCAATCGCAAGGCCTACTAGCTCCTCCTCATGAATCCTCCAGACTACCCTTAACCTATCACATCCTTTTTCAATCTTCGTGCTAAGAAGGGTGGCACCTAAGCTTAGACTCTTCCACATAAACAAAATTGTGCTATGAGCTCGACCGTCTAACAGGAGACAATGCTGAGGGTCCGCACTTAGACGGTAGTGTCAGATTCTTATCGACCGTGCCGGACTCCCGATTCACCCAGGTGCTTAGCTGGCCGATCAGGCGGGCCATATACATCCATATAGTTGGTCCTGGCGGCGTTGCATGCAGGGTCTGGGGCCGAAAACGTTGGCCATTATCCTGCTAAATCATCATCATCTCTAGCATTACAGCTTATTATGGGCCTTAGCTTCCTCCAGCAGTTCTCTCCATGTGTTTGATTCCTGGCTAATGCCCTAAAATTACGTACGCCTAACTTTACTAAATCTTCCTCAACGGAGTCCATGTATCCAATCTTTGGTCGACCTAGGCCTACCTATTAGAGCGATGTCATCAGCGTAAGCCATTGTCTGTGTTGACTTGTCAAAGATGGATCCCGTCGTCTATTTTTAAGGTTTGTCATAGCTTCTTGTACGTCGTCCATTGTAGGCATCTCACTTTCATTGGCAGCACCAGTATCACTATCGTTATCGGGTGGCTGCTTGTCAGGGCCGGCGCTTGATTTTTTGCGCCCGGTGCAGTATGCCATATTGCGCCCCCATCAGCTGTTCATTTTTTTTATAGCAGTGAAGGGCAATGGGAAAAGACACAAACACTCAGTAAAGTTATTTTAATATATGAAAATGAAGGGACGGGAACATTCTCAATTTTTTTTTCTTCGAAGTTTTGAATTTTTTTTCTTAAAATTTTGATTTCTGAAATTGCTCCCGGTGCAAGTGCACCATTTGCCCTTTATGAAAGCCTATGTCCAATCAGAATTTACTTCGTGATCTCGCTTTTATGTTAGGTTTGCTTGCGCTTTAACTTTACAAAACTCGCCCGCTAATGCTGCTTCTTTAAGCTTCGTACCTACTGCTTAAGATTCTGGTTGATGGCATTCGGCGCCACTGCCACCATTCTTCACAAATCTACCAACTTCATTTTCTGCTCCAGTATGGTATTTGGTGTACTTCCCTAGCTGTTTCAACCAGAATCCTGAGCTCCGGAAATCCATGGACCATAATAAAGGTCCATATGTCATTCTCCCAGCCTTCATATTTCTAGATACAAATCGGTGGTCACGTATAAGTTGCATGTATCAGTTTTCACTGTATAATCTAGCACGTTCAACAACTTCAGAATAGAAGCGATCCAGGTGTCTCTCGCCGAATTATTGATCTATAATAGTATGACTGGTACGAACTGAAAATCAAGAATTATGGCACCGTACGGCCAAGGGAGGATATACGACGAAAACAGGTGAACGAAGTGGAATTGATTGGCCACACCTTTGAAAACGACAATGGAAAAAGACAAAAGACACTCGGTGCTGTTGCTTCAATATATGAAAAGTCTAATTACGCCCATTGCAATTGCGCCCGGTGCAAGTGCACCATTTGCACCTATGAAAGCGCCGCCCCTGCTGCTTGTTCACTTCCTCATACATATAACTTTTTCACTTTGTTCTTATTCTCAAGTTAGCTTATCTCTGCAATTTATTCCTCCAGCCAGGTCTTCGTCTTTCTTTTGTGCGTAATGTTTTCCAATTCGTCGTTATGGAATTTCTAGTTCTGCATCTTTGCAGAATCTTAGCATATGCTTCATTCTTATCTTCCATTTCTCTAGCGTACTCTTCATCGAGCCAGTCCTGACGTCTTGCCCATCATCATCATCATCATCAGGAGCTCCACAGCCTATTGTTGGCCTTGGCTTCCTCCAGCATTTGCCTCCATGATTCTCGATCCCTGGCCCGACTTCTCCAGTTTCTTATTCCCAACTGTCTCAAGTCATCCTCGACGTCATCTATGTATCTTTTCTTAGGACGACCTGGTCTCCGTTTTCCTGGTGGAGCTTTCTCCAGCACTATCTTTGTCGGGTTTCGTTCTCCACCTCGTTGTAAATGACCAATCCATCGTAGTCTGTTTATTTTGATCACTTTAACAACGTTTGGAATCTTGCTGATTTCATACAACTCTGAGTTGTATCTTCTTCTCCAAACGCCCTCAACCTGTATTCCTTTGTAGATCGAACGAAGGATTTTCCTTTCGAATCTTCCTACCAATGCTTCGTCTGCGTTTTTCAATGTCCACACTTCCGAACCATATAGTAGGACAGGCCTTATTAGTGTTGTATAAAGTGCCAATTTTGTCTTCCTTGAAATATTTCTAGACGTCAGGTGCTTGCGTAGACCAAAGTAGCATTTATTAGCCAGTGCTATTCGTCTTCTGATTTCGGCCGATGTGTCATTTCCTTTCGTTATAATCGTGCCTAGATATACGAATTCATCCACTGCTTCGATGTTGTAGGTGTCGATCGTTATATTTTGTCTGCTACTTCTGGTATTTTTTGTGCACATATACTTTGTTTTGTGCTCATTTATTTCCAACCCGATTTTTTTTGCGGCTTGCTCAAGTGCTACAAAGGCCTCCTTCATGCTCTCAAATGATCTTCCAAGGATAGCAATATCGTCGGCAAAGGCTAGTATTTGCACTGACCTGTCAAAGATACACCCTGATGTGTTAATCGATGCATCTCTTACTGCTTTTTCTAGGGCCACGTTGAATAACAAGCAGGAGAGTGCGTCACCTTGCCTTAATCCTTTATTTGTTCTGAGGGGTGGGGATAATTCACCATCAATTCTGACTTTACACCTTGCATCTTTCATCGAGATTTTTGTCAGCTCTACAAGGTGTTTTGATATTCCGAGCTGCTCCATAGCCTCAAATAACTCCTTGCGGTTCACACTATCGTAAGCATATCTGTAGTCGATGAATAACATGTGGATGTTTATGTTAAATTCAACGGCCTTTTCTAGGGTTTCTTTGAGTACAAATAACTGGTCTGTTGTGGATCTTCCAGGACGAAAACCGCATTGATACTCTCCTAGTATTCTTTCCACGTATGGTTGTAGTCTATTATAGAGTACACGTGAGAACACTTTGTATGTTGTATTCAACAGCGTTATTCCTCTATAGTTGCTGCAAGATAGAGGGTCTCCTTTTTTGTGTAAAGGACACACTATGCCTTCGTTCCACTCATCAGGCATTTCTTTCCGTCTCCAGATTTCCACTATTACTTCATGCAATTTTTGGATAGTTTCCTCTCCGCTTTGCTTAATGAGTTCAGTAGGTATGTTGTCAGATCCTGATGCCTTGTTATTTTTTAATGTTCGCAATGCTTGGCGTGCTTCTTCTATGGTAGGGGCTGCTGTACCATCATCCTCATTGTCCGGATTCATGTTCTGTACGTTTGGGGTACCACTGTGCTCCTGCTCTGGGGTCATTAATAGCTCCTCGAAATGCTCTGCCCATCTAGCCAATATTTCGTCATGATTGCTTAATATCTCCCCACTTTTATTTTTGCACATTGTCACTCTAGGCTTAAATTCTTTCCTTTGTTGGTTTATGCTTTTGTAGAAGTTTCTTGCATCATTTAGGTTTGCTGATTCTTCTAATTTTTTCATTTGTTCTTCCCAATAAAGCCTTTTTTTCGTTTTGTGCAATCTCTTCTCAGCTCTCCTCTTTTCCTTGTACTCCTCTTCAGAGTTTCTTGTTCTGTGTCTATTAAGCATGACTTGGTACGCTCGGTTTTTTTCCCTTGTCGCCTGGGCGCATTCTTCATCGAACCACTCAACCCTTCGCCCTTGTTGCACGAAGCCTAGAACATCTTCAGCTGTTTCTTTTATCGTTCTTTTTATATCATCCCATTTATCGTTCAAGTCTTCGTGTGTGTTACGTGTGATTTCATTTATTTTAACGTTGAGTAGGTTCTCGTAATCAGACCTAGTTTGCTCTTCCTTCAAACCTGCCACGTTGTATTTTCGGTCTCTGTTTCCTCTTCTGGTTTTTATTGCAGATATCCTGGCCCTAATTTTCGTACCTATTAAGAAGTGGTCAGAGTCTATATTTGCGCCGCGGAATGCTCTCACATCCAGCACATTGGATTGGTGGCGTGCATCTATAAGGACATGATCAATTGCGTTGTTGGTTACACCATCTGGTGACTTCCAAGTTGCTTTTTGAATATCCTTATGCTGGAATTTGGTGCTGGATATAATCATATTTTGCGCCATGGCAAAGTTTATTAGTCTTAATCCATTATCATTGTGGTGTTCGTGCAAACTAAACTTGCTGACGTCTTGCTCGTGTTTCATAATCTAGCTAGCTCGCTGCGGCTTCTTTTATTTTGGTCGTTAGAGTGTAGCCCACTCCTCGTCAATATTGGTATTGATACCCGCAGCTCCGATTCACCGAAACTTCTATTTAGGTCTGCTACATATTCTTCCCTAATTTGTTCATCTATGAGAGCAGCTGTATTATATTTTCGCTCACTTTGTTCTCTCCTTCCTCTTGTTCTGACACATGATATCCTGTCCCCCCCCCTCCTTAGGACCCACCAGAAAATGTTCTGAGTCCACGTTTACTCCACGGTACATTCTAACATCTATTATGCTGGAGCTGTACCTTGTACTAATCAGTATATAGTCCACAGCACCGTCTTCTCATTAGGAGGTTTCCAAGTTACTCTGTGTGTATTCTTCTGTGTTGTAATTTTGTGCTGGCCACAAACACGTTAGCTCCACCAGCGAAGTTCATCAGCCTACGACCATTATCATTGCACTTAGGATGTATACTGTGCTTTCCAATGGTTGGGTAATAGATTCGTTCCTGCCTTACTTTTGCGTTAGGATCTCTCGGATATTTTCTCAGGTTTCTCTCAAGGTTATCGTAGAAGCCCTCCTTTTCTTCATTAGACTTATCTTCGGTTGAAGCATATGTATTAATGAGGGAGCAATTGTGGAATTTGCACGTTCTTTCGCTTATTGCATGTTATTGCTGTAATATATCGCTTAATTCCTTTTCTACATTATGCCTTTCCCCAACCGTCTAACTTCTTGAATCGCCCCCTTGTATTTTTCCAGCTGGTCCAATAGTACTCTTAACTTACCAGGTTGGTATTGAGTTCGCACGTTCCATGTAAAATATTCCGAAATCATTGTCCTTTTTCCGTTTGCCAGTTCGTCGTTGAGTTAACCGTCTGGTCTGAGGCTCTGCTGTCGGGTTGATAGCAATTGATATTGCCAAGGAGGATTGCTAGACCTTCGCTGGTAGGTGGGATTATAGCATCCCACACTCCAGCGTGAACCAAATATGACGTGCCACAAACCGAAACCTCGGTAGTCTAGTCTAGAGAGTAAAGCGCCTGGCTACCATTCAAGATGTCCCAGGTTCGAATCCCGGCAGCACCACGATACTTCGCCTTTCCCACTTTCCCCACCTATGTACATAACTTTCCTTCTTTCTTCTTCCCTTTTTACATTCCTGATTCCTCCTGTCATAGCCTTCCTAAGCCCTTCCTCACTCCACCAAAGCACATGTTATCGGTTGGTTGATGAGACTCAACACATTTCAGGAGGCATAACACTTCAGCGCGTTGTTTCTCGATGCCCCGATAACTGAGTCGCGACTGTAATGGTTGGGAGTAGGTGGAATAAAATATCGCGGCTGGTTGTGGCAGCTCCTTCCTTCACATCTCTCTCTCTCTCCACTATTTTCCGAAAGGGGTTTTCCCTGAGCCTCGAGTCTTTCACATAAAAAAAACCGCACGCATCCTAACGATCGAATATATACAAGTTCATTAAGTAAATTTGGGTCGGTACCACATGAAGACTCATATTCGTACGCTTGAGCAGGTACGGCTACGGTACGGGCACAGAGTACTTAATATACAGAGGGAACAACAGGAGCAATGGGTTACGACGTCCAAAATGGGTCACAAGTCGTAACCCAGTGGGAAAAATTGGGAGCGATGCACAAGGGAGTGTACTTGGAGCACTCTCAAGGGAGCTTTCTTGGAGTTTTCATAAATTTTATATAAAAAAAGAAAACGGGCAATTATCTTCATGTCCATAAAATGCGACGATAGCATACTCAATAGCCCGGCTCTCATTCGATACGGAGGACAAGCAGCTTTTAGAAGTGGTTAGAATTTAGTTGGGGGACTGCTTTGGTAAAGCCACTCTCGGGCTTGGAAAGAAAAAGGCAATTGCAAAAGATAAAAAAAATAAAAGCTTTTCGATACCGGATCACATAACCACAGGCGCCCATAAATATTTCTTTTTTAAAAAGCTTTTTTATAATGCTCCCTCGCAATGACATGCAATGTTAAAAAGAATATAGAACGGGTATGGCAACGGGAGCACTCTCTGCTCCTTTTGGAGCGCTCCAAGATGGCTCTTGGAGCACTCCTTTTTCCCACTGGGAACCCATCCGAGCTTTTTGTTTTCTTTGAGAGCGAAACTCATCATGACTCTCTCTTCAAGTTTTTCACTGCTAAGCAGGATGTGTGTGCGCAATAACTTTTTGGTGTGGTAGTATAGTAATGAACTGAAATAGAATCTTTGGAAAGGAAAAGAATATTTTTCTACCTGCGATTTTGATAATAAAATGAAATGGGTCTTATATTGTTTTTAACTAACTTTTTTTCGTAAACGAACGATTAGGCTGGCGCACTAAAAATATAAAAAACAATTAAAATATTAAAATTGCTAATAAGATTTTTTGGGAGTTTAAATGATATAAAAAATTAAGAATTGTAAAATGATTGGAAAATTTTTAATTTTTAAAGATTAATGTGTATTTAAATTATCAACTTTACGAAAAAAAAAGTTATATTACATTTCTAGTTCTAAATCCGTCCAAAAATATTACAAAATTGTTAAAATTTTAATTTTCGTTTTGTTATAAAATAACTGTTTATAATAATATATCCCTTATGGTACCAGGATATACCTTGGCAACTCAACGTTTCCTAACACAATTATAAAAATACAATTATAAAAATATAGAAAATTTATCCTGTGACGCGATGACGCGGTCGAAAGTTCCTTTGCTGCCGGCTCTAATAGTGGAACCAGGTGGTTTATTTATTAAATTTACACGTTATATCATTTAAATGACATTATCTGCGATAAGGATTTAAACGTCCGGACCACTGTCCTTATAGGTCTGGTCTATAATGGACTCCGACCGGCTTGTCCTTTTCAACTTAGTGTTGGAGAAAATAATCCAGGGGTGACATTAAAGGGCAGAATCCTCCACAAATACTGATGGCTTATGACACTGACATCATCGGAAGACCATCAAGAACAGTACAAGTAGCTTTCACCCAGATTGAACCGGTGGCACGAAAGCTGCGACTGCAAATCAACGAAAGCTAAACAAAGAATATGGTGGCCTCGTCTGCAAGAACACCTAACATTGGTCCCACAATCAAGGTAGAGGAATACGATTTTGAAGTGGTAAAAGTATTTACCTACCTTGAGTCAATAGTAGCAGCGGACTATAGCATGGTACTATAAATACGCGCACGGCTTCTAAAAGCCAACAAAACCTACTGCAGTCTGTCAAGGCTCTTCAAATCCAAGCACTCTAACCTCTTAACCTTGTTCGACAGTAACTTCCTTCGGAAAATTGTTGTGAAGAAGATACAACCCCAAATTGTACTAAATATATAAAGAACCTGCCACAACCATAGATACATATATCACGCCTACATTAGATAGGACATGTAATGGGAATGCCTGCAGAAGTGCCCCAAACTTCCTGTTCCTCCAAAGGCCAGAGCGAATAGGGTTACAAGACCTAGGAAGAGATATAAAGGTGACATAAAAATGAACTTACTCACAATTGGGTTACCAACCAGAACACAGAGATACAGGACCGATATCATTGAACAAAAGTTCTTGAGGAGGCCTAGGCTCACAGACGGCTGTAGTGCCAAAGATGATGGAGATAAAGGACGATTCCGAAAATTTTACAACGACGAGATCTACGGGCGTTATAGCGACATAGATGTTGTGGAGAAATCAAAGCGCGGTAGGTCCCGGTGGACAGGGTATCTAGCTCTTATGAGTGAAGATGGACAGGATCGGAAAGTTCTCTACGGTAAGATCTATGAGGGCGACAGCGAGGGAAACCCAAAGTTCGCTGGAAGGATGGCTGGATAGAATCGGGATTGGTGGCGAGAATAGTTGCGAGAGGGCGGGACGGTAAAGCGATTGAAGGGCCGTTAAATAAGAAGTCATTAATGGATGGATGCATACATCGCATAAACCGTATTCACTTAACAACCTCGTATTAACCACATATGAACGACCATCTACCAGAGAAAGTCATAAGCTTCAACCAATTCAATTTACAGGACCATATCAAATCAAAAATGTTTTGGTAACGACCTGCTGCTGATGAGCTTGCTAGACAGGGAAACGAAGTGGAAAGCACACCCCACTTAACCCGGATGGGAATGCCCTCGCCTCCTACAAACAAGCTGTGAGGAAAATCAGCTTGGCTCGAGCTGGGTTGAGTTGGATCACAGCAACGGTGTGCCGCACTCTTCATGCAATGTGGCCAGCTTTGGACGCAAAGCGTTCAACATCTCTTGTTCAGTTGAACCAGAAAGGAGATAAGCCATATAGTAAAGGTGCTGACCGGTCACTGTACCTTTGCCCCGCACGCCGAAAGATAAGAACTTCCCCACAACGACTTATGAAGAAGTTGTGGTAATGAAGAAGAAGAAGAAACTGTCTCCCAGATTCTCTGTACATGTCCCGCCCTCGGAAGAAAAAGAGGACCTTCCTTGGCTCACCCTTCCTTGATGGATTAAGCGAGCTGCAAAATATTGGTGCTCCTAACCTCTGTCGCTTTATCAAAAGCTCAAAATGGCTTAAAATGGCCTGAACTTTGTTCCAACACTACATAGGATGGCATCACAATGTGCCCAATGTCGGGCCTAAGTGGGCAGCCATTTCAACCTAACCTAACGACCTGCTGGGGGACCTTGAAGGGCATATTGCAAATTATAAAAAGACAGCTATATTTATATTTGGGACAAGGAACTTGAAACCGTGGTGTTCGGCGTCACTTGAACTGGATGCAAGAGGGAGCGATGACAAATAAGAAACTGAAGATAAATTCGAGGACCACTTCAGTGCCGGGATGGCGAGCGCTGTCTCCAAACAAGAAGACAACTTACTTTGTATGAATCATCGTTGCTGGTTGGTCAGCTGATGGGATTCATCAAATAATAAAACTGGTTTCGCAATTTTTGCAATTAGGTTTGATAGTAAGTTAGTTAGTCATCTTTAGCCCTGGTTTTAAAAATCCGCACCATATAATTGTAGGTCTTTGTCGGTTAAAAATGTATGCTACAATAGTTTCCTTCCTTCTTCCCGCTTCAATTGTCTCTCACAAAAAGCTTGCCCAAAGCTTACTTTAAAATAATTTGATAACACATTTTGTTCTTCGTTGTTCCCTCTGTATATTAAGTACTCTGTGGTACGGGACGTCATACTTGGTTCAGGCTTAAACAACGCTGCCACCGCCCCGCTGCCTTGTCCGCTGCTCGCAGTATGTGCACCCTGAACCCCGAAAACAACTTGTTGTCAAGCATAACTCCGAGGCTCTTTACAGCCTTGCCCTTGATTCGACTGTCGCGTCTCCCACCTCGAAATTGCGCAGCGTGTTAGTGCGCTTTTTATACGCTTTATCCCACTGGGGTACGGAAGCCTACTTTAAGACATGACGAAGCCTTCTTTTGAAGCTTAGGAGCCCTTCTTGTCCGTATCCCACGTCATATATTTTTTATAAATGTATATCATTGAGGCGAGTTACACGGCATAACACTTTCTGCTGTAACAAACCGGTTTGTGCGTGTTATACGAATTACACGATAAACTGACTGTTCTGCATTTTTTCGTGTAACAATTCTATTGTCTATGTAGCTGTGTACAAACTGTCAATATTAAGCTAAGTCATTTTCGTAGGCCCCGAGAATGAAATTATGATTGTGTTAGTGTGTTGCTCTGTGCAGTCGAGAATTTTTTGGGATGCACAAGTAAGGGGGATGATACACGGGTCAACATGTTGAGCAACAAGAGCTTTTTCTGCGCAGTTCGTAGGCCAAGGGAAGGGTCAGGGTGAAGTGTGCGGTGTTAACTGAAACTAGAAACGATTTCTATTTTTCCCCCAGTTGCTTGAAAAATGTTTATGTATGCGTGACTGTCAAGCGATTCTGGGTGAAAATAATTTGGAATGCACACCCACACATATAAAATCGCATTGTAATTATACAGAGTGTTGCGTGTAGCGTGTTGAGTCGTGTATCACCTCCGCTCAACAAACTGACAGTGTGTTGCAGAGACACGTTGACTCGTGTATCACAGTGGTGTTGTGCTAATTTTTTTTCTACCGGAACGCGAACGGGAATCTATTTGAATAAGAAAACAGCTGTTTGATTTTTGTTTGAATGACAACCCGAGTCGAAATTTTAAGACATCAGACCTTCTCGTACGGTCTCACTTCTATTGTTCTCTCGTGCGGCGACCATTTTTAGGGTCTCCTTACGATTTCAGACGGTCTCACAATTGAAAATACAAATTTTCTGTCGTTTTCGGACGATATCCGAAGATCTCATTCGATTTCACACAAGATTTTTCTTAGAATTCGTGACTCATCGAAAACTGGACTTACACTGAAATTTAATTTTCATTTCACTTAGTTTTCAAACGATCTCAGACCTGCGCAGGTCATTTCCCGCGCGATAGAATTTAAGACATCAAACGATCTCAGACGCCCTGAAAAAGCACAAAAGAAGACCGTCTGATGTCGTCTGAGATTGTCCAAACAATAGAACTGAACTTGCTTTTACGCTATCGTACGATATCGGACGCCCTCAAAACAGGTAGCAAATTCGAGACAAAATTTTTCGACTCGGGAAAAATCAATTGCACATTTGGAGGCAATTACAAATTTTGTTTTTTCAGGTCAGACTTTTCGGTTTTTACTACTTTGCAAAAGTAAGTAAAACCGTTTATTTTGTGCGAATTTTGATTTCGTTTTGATTTACAAAAATATTTCCGCAATATGTTTATTTTTCAGATTGGGAAATGTTTAATTTTCGTAAAGATTCAGATGAAAATTATTGCGTTTTGCAAGATTTCAAGATGTAAAATAGTAACAAATTTAAAAATATAAAGTGGAAATTATACTTTATGGTTATTAATGGATATTCTCAATTAATAGTGCATCTCTCTCTGCAATAGGAAAGCTCTTTCGTCAGGAAAGTGCACACTTTTCCTATTTGAAATGGAACATCTTTCTTTTTATTTGTCTATGATAATTACATATAAAAATTCGTCAAAAATTAGAAAAAAAAACAGCAATTCTTTTTATTTTTTTTTTTTTTCAATACGTCAGCCAATTCTCGTTATCAGAAATCATCTTTAGTTCCGGAACGCGTTCCTGTCCAAAAAGGAAGTACCGGAACGACGTTCCGGAGCGTTCCGGCTCGACAACACCACTGGTGTATCATCCCACTAACAAACTTCCCGCGACCCCTTGCCTATAAAACCGGTTTATTGGAATTATTGGAAGTGTTGATGGAAGAAATGTTATGCCGTGTAATTTGCCTCATTGGGAGAAGGCGTTGCATTTTCTTCCCGATAGCTTCTTGAGAAGCTCAATGGAATTTCTTTTGTAGGGGCTTTTTCGAAAGCTTTTAAAGAGTACACGCCCAAACGCCCAAAATATGTTTCAAAGAAGTTTCCTGCATAAGGCTCAAACAGCTCGTTTTTGATTTTCTTGAAGAAAAATTTGTCTGTTGAACAGAAAACTAAAATCTTCATAACACCTTCCAAAGGATACGATGTGGAAGCAATTCTTTACTGCTATATCGAGAATAGCTTCAATATTTTCCCGCTGGGATATTAACTTCACCTGTATCTTGTATGTTGTATGTAGTATGTAAACAAATTTTGCGACTCGAACATATATGTATAGTTCACGTGACAATGCAATCTGACCATTTTGTAATAAATGAAAATGGCGGTGGTTCCAATATGGCGGTCAAATTTTGCAATTGCGGTACCTGACTTCCGACATGGGTATCAAATGAAATAGTATGACAAGTAGAATACAAGTAGCTATGTAGCGTCACTCAAAATAATTCAAAATGGCGGCCAAACAAAAAAAGGGTGGATTACCTTTTTCTTTACAACCAAACTCGTTATGGGTACCAAATGAAAGGGCGTGACATTAGAATACTATACTATACTATACTATACAATACTAATACTACTATAACTAGCTATGAGGGTTTATTCCAAAATCAAAATGGCGGCCAACACAAAATGGTGGTTTATCTTTTTCTTTACAACGACACCTCGATATGGGTATCAAATGAAAGTGTATATCGAATATAGTAGGTACAGTAAGCTGGGTGACGTCAATTTAATTCTAATATAGTGGTCATCAGAAGATGGCGGAAGACATACAATAGACTAAAAGGTAAGAAGCACGATCTCCGTGAGAGAAAATTTGGGGGTTTTAGTTTGTATTATGTATTATTATCTGTATATTATGGATTATTATGTATTATTATTTATATATTATGTATTTATTACGTCTTATTATGCATATATTATGTATTATTATGTATATGTTTATATTATGTACGATAAAGTATTATTATGTGTATATTATGTATTATTATTTATATATTATATGTTATTATGTATTATTATGTATTATTACGTAGTGTTATGTATATAGTATGCATTATGTATTATGTGTCGTATGCACACAAATTTTTTTTTTTTATTTTTGTTTATGTAGCAGTGATTTGTTTTTCAGGTTTTCATTCTTTGGGGATGCAATTTCTTTCGTTCTTTGTATTATATGTAATCCTTTCTTTTTGTATCATAAATAAGGAATATCCAGAGTAGTAAGAGTGGTCTTGCACACATTCATGCATTTTGTGTATAAATAAGGATATTTTCTACCCCACATATTGTGGACGATGGTGCATTCCCAAAGTATTTTATAATCGATATCTCTAAAGAAATACCGGCGAGCGGGCAAAACTTCATGTTGTTATTGGCCATGTTCATTTTATTATAGTACCTATGTATATATGAAACAGGAAAGAAATTAGAAGGAGAGAAGAACATAATACACAATCTATAGAGAGAAGAAAAAAAAATTCTAGATGGCATGGAGATGAATGGATATGGAGAAGGGGTGGGGGGAATGGAAGGAGATTTTATGGAGGATGGCAAATGTAGGGGGTTGGGGGCAGTTGTGTGTTGAATTTTAGTGGTTGCTCCCCATAGCAGCGCTAGGCAACATCATGCTAAAGAACTGCATGGATTAAGATGATAACTGGTTAAGCAGAGCTATACACTCTAGGAATTCACAGAGCATAGTTTGAGCGCGCTGCTGGTAGAGGATGAGCGGAGGTGGAGTGGCACAGTGTGTGATAATACCACAGCACAAATGGTAAGTGGCTGCTGCTGCTGCTGGGGGAGGGGGTATTGTTTAAATGAATATTACGTTATAGAAGGAGTACGAGATGGAGCTTGGTGAGGTGGTGGGATAGCGAAGAGGGTGGGAGGGGGGTTTGGAAGAGGATGAGAGTTGCTGCTTGTTAAAGGCAGTTTGTGCAACAGAAAGAGAGATTGTGCAATATTGATGTTTCCGTTGTAGAGAAAGGAAGGATATTGTGCATTGTATTTTGTATATTTTCTGTATATACATACATATCTAGCTGCAACTGTTGGGAAATTGCATTTGCACATGTATAAAGTTGCTTTTTTTTGTGGGGGGGGGGGTGACGTTGTACATAATATGCATACATATACATACACATAAACAAGCATAAATCATATTGAAGTAACGTTTTCTAGTATATACACAGGGTATACGAATTCTGTGTTATTTATAGTTTATATATATATATATACCTCCTAAACTGCATTCTGTGTAGAGTACTACATCCCCACCTCCTCCTGTGCACCACGAAGCATCATCTGCTCTACCCCCGAACCCAAACAATATTTCCCTCTTCCGTATACCCACCACCTGCTCTCCATCCACCATCAAAACTACAATACATAGGCACGCTCTCTATCTATCTTTTAAACCAATCTGCTGCTGGGTGTTTTATTTATCACCTTTTCAACTCTCGTTTTGCAATGAAAATGCAGTTTTGTTGTATATGCATGCACACAACTATTTTATACTTTGAGTGTTGTACATATATTTTCTATATCTCTCTCTCTAGTCGCCTGGCAAACGACGCGACGTTCGGTTGCTGCATGAACAAAAGTGGAATGAAAATTTCCCCCTCGTTTCCCACCCCCCCCCCCTTCCCAGCCGACATCCACCCTCTCCCTGCGTTTCTATACCAAAAAGTGAATTCCTATTGGACAATTTTATAACTAAAGATTGTGCTGTTTGCTATTTTGTATATAAAGAGTGAAATTGTTGCTAAAGAAGTAGTAGATTGCACACAGAATGCTCAAAAGAAGAAGGAGGAGGGGATATAGAACTGAATGGAGGGTGTTTTTCTTTTTTTTGTTGGCGAGAAAGGTGGTGGGGGGGGGGTATAGTGTGTTAGTGGAATGGAAATGAAAAAGCAGTTATACAATAATAAATATATACCGATTTATATTGTATATATGTATATGTATGTATATATACAAGAAGTATGTACCGAAATGCATTTTATTATATTATGCTAGAAAATCTTTATTTTATATGAAAAAGTAATATTGTAAATAAATCTAGTGAGAGAATTTTTGTAGAGAGGAAAATCTATATTCATTCTTTTTTGGATAGGGGACATTCCATTTTTACTGTTGTTTCTTTCAGGGCTTCACACCGAAATTGCTCTGAAATTGATAAACATACACAATTTGTCAGCACTCGAAAAATCACTTCTGAACACATACTTGATTTTTTTTTTTTTTTGAAGGAACGATTTTGTACTGGAGCCATAAAAATCTGAAACTCTATATAGGTGGCTTCTTTATAGTTTTGATTGCGTTCCATACATGCCATATTGGAACGAATGATGCAGAAACGCATTTCCGCCTACGTATTTGGTGACACACGGAGCGGCCGTAAGTTCGTGTTGGCCCTACGGAAACACAAATCCCAGTCAGTGGCTTACAAGAACAAGCCTTAACCAGTTTTGGTCAGTTCTCATTGTTTCACAGATGGTTCTTTTTGGGAATTGTGTTGTTTAGATCAATAATGTGCATTTTTTGTGAAATTAGGCAATGGTCCAAATTTTTGGGTGTACCCTACTTCCACAGCGGAGTATCGTGTTTGTTGTTTATGTTCTCTAGTTGGTGGTAGAGAGAGGTAACAAAGAGAATAGTAATTCCTATTCTATACTTATAGTGCGACAGAATAGGAGATGACTTGCATAAGAGATCGAAAATAGGGGAGAATATTGTAGGCACTTTTACAGAGGGGATTGTAGGGTACCGTATTGCTGCATAGGGAGCAAATATATAAAGTAGAAGGAATATTATTTAGACCTAATCCCAAAGCTAGCTGGAAATTTGATTTACTTAAACTGTACACGCCGCTGTTACAGATGTGAATGTATATTCGTAATCGAAACCTTTTACCAGGCCGGTCCCCCAACTAAGTACTAGCCATGCGCAATGCTGCTTCACTTAAGCAATCGAATGAGAACCAGTCTACTGAGTATGCTAAAGGCATCCTTTATGGTTACCACAAGATTACTCCCTGTTTTCTTTGCCCTGTACATTTTTTTTTTAAAACGTTCAATTTTACTCCCTTTAGTGTAAAAAAAATTGTGAACATACCATGCTTCGTCTTTTATCGTTACGTGCCTGTAGCGCAGTCTGCATCTAGAAAAATAGAATTTGTGCTCAGGCGTTCCTGTTTCATGCTAAGTGCGGGCGAGTATTTTTTTTTTTACTTGTGTGGCAAATTTTCCCGGAAAATTCTAGTCTTTAAAGGCTGTCCCGCAGATTGTCTACGTTAAATCCTTGACAGTTTATAATGCATGGCATTGGGCGCGTTTCTGATTGCGGTGATTTTGGGTCGAATAGTTGCTACTACGAAAAGGTGGTCACTTCCAGTGTCTGCTGTTCTTAAAGCTCCCCACATCCTCTACAATGGTTCTCCATCTGTGGCTGACAGCTACGTTATCTAATCTGATTTCGTTCCTTCTATCGTCCGGCAATACCAATAAAAACAATAATAATCTCCCATTGGAATAGAGTGAACCTCTCATTTAAGTCACAGGGGCCATTCAAGTATTTCGTAAACACCAAAGGGTCAGAACGTAATAGGGTTTGCTGTACAACACTCTAAGGAACATTAGCTCGACGCATTGTTTATAGAAACAAATGCTCCTGACAGAGTAGAGCGCAGTATAGTTCCGCTTAGGGTAAGTGCACTAAGCTGCGTAGATGATAGAGTAGAGCATAAGCGCGCATATTCTCTTATAGAACTCTTTCCTCGTGCCCTAGCCCTTGTTGAGGGTGGAGCGAGATTGTCTTTCGGCGTCCTTTGTTCGACGCTTTCACTTCACATAAATTTTATTTCCAGTTGTCCTAGATAAAACTTTTTTCGAGCACTGCCTGCCTGCCATTTCCTTACGGGATTATATCTCCCCTTCTGCAAGCCTTTACGGGCTGGGGGCCCCTTAAGGATTTCGATGTCTTTTCAGAGTTGCTTCCCCGACGTTTCAAAGAGGCTTCTCCTACCATTAGCCCAAAATTGCAGTGTTCACCATCCTGACAATATCATCTCTGTGAATTTTATGCGGTGCACTTTGTGGAGTATTCCTACACCCTTAGGGTCTTCTTTTGGACCCCTATCCTTTCAACATAATTCCAGTGGGGTCTTCTGTTGCTCCCGGAAAGTATTCGTTTACAAAAAGGCTGCGCGGCAGCTTGTTCCCGTCTACAGCAACACAAGGCTTGCTCCTTCCAGGGCTTAGGGCGGCCCATCACAGCGGACGCACCGCTATTCTGAGCCATGAGCCAAATCGGCTATCGCCTTCAGAAGACTTCCTTGCACGGTAACTATTGGCTTCGTGGTCAGGAGAGTCTCCGGATTGTTAGACGCAAGCACGCCCATTCTGACACTTTCTGCTATTTGACAGAAGGTCGGATTTGGAGTCGTTCTAGACTTCATTATGGGTGCGTCCGACTTTTCTGAATGCTTTACAAACCGTATGGCCAAATCCTTCGCCTTTTTCGAGCTTCTAACCCTCTTCTTATTAAGAAAATCAGTATCTTTTTCTTCCTCGAGGGCCTCGCAGACCCTACCAGCCTCTACACGGGAGTAACCAGCTTCCAGATATCGCGTAAAACTTTTTCGGGCTGCGCCACCCCGTCTTCTGAAAGTGGTCGTTTTTCCGAGTCGCCTCTCCGATTAGGTGCGCTTCCTTCCACAGGAGATCTAAGGAGATCTCCCAATGAAGGAATGATCACAACGTACTCCATCCCTGGGTTTACGGGCTCAGACTGCCCTCCCTGACGAAGAGTCCCGAAAACTCTCCTTCACTGGGGCCACATTCGACACCTTGATGCATGGATCCAAAAATATCTAACTGGCCTTGTAAGTCGTCTTTTTGGGAGCAGTGGGAGGGATACCCCAAAAATGTTTGGAGCGTTAAGAAGTGCTCCATCTTCAAAAAAAATTTTTATGGTATTTCTATATTGATACAACGAGCTGGGCGAGAAAGGTCGGTCGCCCATGCCAGCGCTCCGTATTACCATTGCAAGGCTAATGCAAGGCTAGTTCGCCTGGTATCCGAAGTCCCATCGTTATTAGTACATTCACACAGTTAGTACATTCATAACTTCAGCACACGGTTTTTATCGAGTTTAGATTCGCCGAATTCAGTCTTCTCCATGGACCTCGAGCAGTATGTGGCCTAAAGCCATATGTACGATCGGTCTTGGAGTCAGTGCTGCCTGCTCGTGCCGTGTTCGAGTCATATTTATGAGTACATAGACTTGGTTAGCTACAAACAACGCCCTCAAAAAAAAGTGCCATCAAAATTTTATTTTTTGCCCGAAATTGTTTTTCGCTTTCATTTTGGCGCCTCTTACCACCTGGGGCGGCGCGCTGGGGCCAGCGCTGTGTACTTATATCTAATTTAATATCGCTAATATATTAAAAAGATAACATAAAAACAATTTAAGCGTGCATTTGAGATATATGTATCGTTATAACATCGATATATAAGTTTAAAATTCAAAAAAAAAAAAAAATTAACAATATAAATTTGCCCCTATAAATATGCAAGAATACATGGTATATCTCAAAACTAAATAAAAAACATTTTCGTTATCTTATTCAATTTGGATTAAAATAAAATTAAAGATATATCATTAATAATTGCTTATAAAATAATGATTTTAGTTGAAATTAATGTTCCCTCCTTTTTTTCGTATAAGTTGTGTGAGAAAGAGAAGGAAAATATTGTGCATCATCTGCCGCAAAAAATTGCAGCCCTTATCCTTTATTTGCATATACAGAAAATAAAAACAAAAAAACAAAAACCACATTACCACACCCTTATTTTCGAGATATCCTTTATAGTTAGTTATCCTTGCGCAACCTATCACAAAACAAATGCCTGGGATACGCCCCTGTGTATGTGGAGATATGGTGGTATGTAGTAGAACAGCATATCAAAATATTGCATTTTGAGGTGAGAAATATACCTATGTATGTACAGTACAGGAAATAAATAAAGCATAATGTTGTTTGTTCATAAACTGCAAGGACTTTATCCTAATGGAACTTTTTTTCTTTTTGTGTTGAGTTATTGTTTGTTGACTTTTTTGGACAAAATGGCATCGCAGCCACAACTACAACAACAACAACAAAAACTTGTTGCAAGGACACGGAAGGAAGATTTTGAAGCGCTTTTTTATAAGCGGATTTCTTGAATCCAGAGACTTTTGATTCGATGGATTTTTTTTTGTGTAATTTTATTTGTTTGTTTTAATTAAGACATATATTTCTTGCGTTAATGTTAATTGACAGAGAATTGGTTTTTATTTTGATATATTTTACTATTTTAGATATAATTGTTATTATTTTTGTTTTTTTGTTTTTTTGTTTTTTTGTTTTTTTTTTAATTTTAATAATATTAATAAGTGTATTCCATATTGGAAAAATTACTGATATATCTTTAATTTCATTTTATATCTTTAATTATAGCAAAAATAAATTGAAATTAATTTATTTTAAAGATATAAATAATTGGGCTTTTTGTGTATTTGTAGATATTTATTTATGTATATGCATTTTAAGCTGTTATACCAATATCAACAATTTATGTATATATGTAGGTATATATATCTCAAAAAAATACTCAGATATTTTCTGTATAATCTAATTAATAAATGCAAATCAATATTTTAGATATAAATGCATAAATACGAAAGTAATTAATTTAATATAATTAATTATATTTTTTTTTATATGAAAAAACCAAGCTTAGGAGTAACCCTTTATACTACCAGTCCGTCATGTCGTTCAGTTCATGGTGCAATGTCTAGTAGTAAGCTTGATTTGAAGAATAGAGGAGAATAGGAAACGTTAGGGGGGGTCTGGAGGGTGTAAAAGAAAATGACGATGAACCTCACGTTTGAACTCTAAGGTGTTGTACGAGTTCGGAAATACTGACTGCGGGAGATTATTCCACAGTCGAGTTGTTCTATTCATAAACGAACTTCTAAACCGTATTGTGCGCGAAGGGGGGGGGGGGCTGTAGGGTATGGGGGTGAGCCGAGCGGGCAAGTCTTGTGTTGCGGGAAAAATGTTGCCGTGCAGGCAGGAGGACCTGAATTTCAGTGGAACAGTCGCCATGGTAATAGCGATAAAGTATGGAGAGGGCTGCTACATTCCTACGGTGGCTTAAGGTGTCTATGGAGACGTGAAAGGGGCCATCACCAATGAGTTTGAGGGCGCGATTTTGCACCTTGTCTAAACAAGCCAAGGTGGTTTTTGGGGTGCCTGCCCAGATATACGAGTTGTATTCGAAGCGCGGCCGAATGTAGGATTTGTATATTGTAGCCAAGGCGGCTGGCTGGAGGAGGAACTTGCATCTCTTGAGAAATCCAAGACATTGGGAGGCTTGTTTGGCGATTTGGATTTATGTGATCATTCCATCGCAGATGCTCCGTTAAAGTTACCCCTAGGATGTTGAGGGTTGAGTCAACCGTTAGATTCTCTTTATCCACTGAGATAGGAGGCAGGTCGGTACAATTTTTGTTGGAGATCAGGCAATACTTCGTTTTCGTGGCATTGAATTCGACGCGGTTCATTTCGCCCCAATGAAGAATCGATTTGATATCCCGGTTGATCGAAGTGGACATCAGTTGACGGTGGTAAAGACAAGGTCTGGCACATGCTTGTCTTATATTGTCGAAGGAGTAAGAGAAATTCAGAGTACCGTCATCAGCGAAGCAGTGAAGTGGGTTGGAGGGGATTGAGAGCAGATCATTAATGAAGATTAGAAAAAGTGCGGGTGAAAGAATTGACCCCTGGGGAACTCCGGCCGAAATGGCGTGGGGGTTGGATTCGACGCCGTCCAATACTACCTTGATTGAACGGCCTGAAAGAAAGCTCTTAATCCAGTTCCTTAGAACTAATTGTATACCAATAGCTTGGAGTTTATTCAACAGAGCAGGGTGCCATACTCTGTCGAAAGCCTTTGATATTTCTAGAGCAACCAGACCAGACTCACCAAAGCTGTGAATACTTTGGTTGATACGCTCGGTTAAACACACAAGCAGATCGCCAGTAGACCGTTTTGGTCTGAAGCCGTATTGCCTGTCGTGTTTCAGGATGGCATACAGGGGCGGCGCTTTAATACGTGCAAATGGTGCACTAGCACCGGGCGCAACTGGTTAGGGGCGCAATTTTAGAAATTAAAATTTAAAAAAAAAAATTCTTGTAGTTTGTCCAGAAACCAGTCAAATTTTTCGTAATCTTGAAGGATGGTATGGACTAAAAAAATGATTTCTTAACATTTTATTCCACGTAATCGATTTTTTAGAGCCTTTTTTTTGTTAACTGATTATTTTAAAGGAAACCGAAATTTTTTGTCATTGACTGCAAAATTTAATAATGGGTGTTACAGCCTCGGGCTCCATGACATGACGTCCCAAATATCCGTCAGCGGTCTTGATCTCTCCTAGAGTAGTAGTAAGTGCTGGTACTCTTGCCCGAACCCGCCGCCTTTTAAGGTTGTCCCAAACGTGTTCGATTGGATTAAGATCAAGACTACGCAATGGCCATGACAAAATTTGAATATCGACCTCAGTGTATTAACATTTCTGATCTCAAACAGACGCGTACTAGCTTCAGTAGCAGTGAAAATCTCGTTCTCTCAACATGTTGCTGACAATAAAGCGGTCATCTCGGATGGAAGTGCAATGGTGCCTGCCTTGACCTGACCTCCGGGTGTATGAGCCAGTCTCCCGATATCGTCTCTAAAGGCATCCCGTACCGTTGTTCGAGGTACATCGAGTATACCGATGTCCGAACTCATGTGGATCGAGCGGGCGCCAGAAATTCACGAATTTCTGTCCATGTACTTTGTCATGTAAGAAAATGTGAGGAAATTCTACTTCCCCTTGTGCCGTACCCGAGATTTTAGCTTCCAGATTTTTATAAAATTTCTCCCTTGTAAGTTTTTACCCAAAAAGTGAAGAAACTCACATTCGTCTTCTTGGATCAGAACTAAAAATTGAGGGGCAAAATCCACCGAGTGAATGGAAATGTTTACTGCTCTTTTGAAAATTCTTTAGAAAGCGCTATATCAACTCACCCAAATTAAACAGTTATTCCGATGGTTCTGCAGTTATTCCGATGCGTACTGATGTTTACTGGAATTGATATAACTTCAAGTTTCGTGATTTGTTAAAAGAGATAAATAAACGAAATGAGAAGCACAACATCCCTTGTAGCGAGAATCAGTGGAAGGGGCGCAATATGACATTCTGCACCGGGCGCAGAAAAACAAAGCGCCGGCTCTGATGGCATTGTATAACACAACGACGAGGCTGTTTCTAGCGCAGTGGTTAAAAATCAGAACAGAATAAAGACGGGTTTAGCGCTGGTCACCATTCTGCGTCTGCGTATCTCAGACTAAGAAGTACTACGGTAGTTCAATGCTACGCCTTCACCAGGGCCGGCGATTGCCTTTTTGCGCCCGGTGCAGCATGCCACAATGCGCGTTCATCATCTGTTCATTTGTTGATCGTGGTGAAAAACACAAACATTCTGGTGGAATTCCTTTTAACATATGACAATAAAGGCACGGGAACACTTTTTCACTTGTTTTCTGAAGTTGCGCTTTGTCCATTTGCGCCCTGTCCAATTGCGCCCCCTGTCCAATTGTACCCGACGTAAATACACCAATTGCACCTATGAAAGCGCCACCAACTGCCTTTATCCTTTATCAGGATTTACTGTGCGATCTTGCTTTTGTGCTGAGTTTGCTTGGGCTTTAACTACACAAGAATCTTAATTTCAGAAATTGCGCCCGGTGCAAGTGCATCATTTGCACCTATGAAAGCGCCGCCCCTATGCAGATGATAACATCAAGGACGAGTTTTATATATGCCGGGGGCATTTAAGTATTACGTAAGCTTAATTTTTGTGAGTCCCCCTCCCCTTTGCAAGCAAAAGTAAGCAAAGCTCTTACACTCCTCCCCCCCCCCCCAAAATGAATGCGAGAAACAATTTCAAGCAAAAAATAAAATTTTGATGGCACTTTTTGAGGGCGTTGTTTGTAGCTAGCCAAGGCCATACGGTTTGAAAAGCCTTCACAAAAGTCGGACGCACCCATAATGAAGTCTAGAACGACTCCAAAGCCGACCTTCTGTCAAATAGCGGAAAGTGTCAGAATTGGCGTAACAACTAGTTACCGTGCAAGGAAGTCTTCTGGAGGCAGTAGCCGAATTGGCTCAGGGCTCAGAACAGCCCAGGTCAGTAGGGGTCGGTGCTCCCTCTATGATGGGCCGCCTTAAGCCTTGGAAGGAGCAAGCCTTGTGTTGCTGTAGACGGGAACAAGCTGCCGCGCAGCCTTTTTGTAATCGAATACTTTCCGGGAGCAACAGAAGACCCCACTGGCATTATGTTGAAAGGATAGGGGTCCAAAAGAAGACCCTAAGGGTGTAGGAATACTCCACAAAGTGCACCGCATAAAATTCACAGAGATGATGTTGTCAGGATGGTGAACACTGCAATTTTGGGCTAATGGTAGGAGAAGCCTCTTTGAACGAGAAGGTGGCTCTCTCCACCATCTCAGCTTTACGGGCTGGGGCAAGCCCTAATGCCCAGCCATGCAATACAAACAACCAACCAAGCCTCCAAAGAAGGCGGTGCTGTTGGACAAACGTCGGGGAAGCAGCTCTGAGAAGACATCGAAATCCTTAAGGGGCCCCCAGCCCTTAAAGGCTTGCAAAAGAGGAGATATAATCCCGTAAGAAAATGACAGGCTGGCAGTACTCGAAAAAAGGTTTATCTAGGTCCTAGATTCTAGGACAACTGGAAATACAATTTATGTGAAGTGAAAGCGTCGAACAAAGCGCTGTGAATGGGGCCTCGTTGAAAAGGACTAGACCTCCAGAATGCAGACCAGTTGAGTTTGCCTAAAACTTCCAAGTGATTCGGGAGTTATCCCCTCTTTTGTGATTTTTCTAAGCAAATGAAAATTTTCAAAAAAAAAAAATGAAAATTTTCATATTCTGAAATTCGCAGCCCTCCAACTTAAATCAGTACAACTATCGCCATCTAACATACTTACTGCAAAGATGTTTCTCCATATCTCCATACTCTATAATCAATGGTGCAGACATTAGCTACTACATCAACCATCTTTAATCAAAGACAACAACTTCAAATTTTAAAAGTTCATGTATACACTTTTTATTAATTTAAAATCATCAAATTTCCACTAAAATTAAAATAATTAAAAATATAAATTCTGGATTCAACAGCAATAAAACGTTGGAATATCCGGAAAAGCGGGACATTTCTAGATTCAGGAGGTCGAGCCCTTTCCAACCTTTGAATAGAGAAGATAAGGAACCGAAAATAGCGTACATGTACACGGATTTGAGGGAAGCACTTGGGATCAAGAAATTTTCTCTCCAATTCTCTCCCTCCACTTTAACCACAACAACAAAATACATTCACTTTACCCCACAACAACAAAATACATTGTCGATCCCGGACATAGGCGTAGTGAAATTTGTTCAGGTTTTGCGAAGGGTCTGCTTCAAACATTTAGCCAAGTGAAGCGTTTTCACCGAGATGGTTGCTGAGAAACGATATCCCTCCCGGTTTTTGAATGAATATAACACAGCCACTGACCGGGATCGACACAAATACGTAAAGAATGCTATTTATTAGTGTTGCCAAAATGCTTCCCCGTGCTTAATAAATTGCTCTTCCTCGTCTTCTCTATTCAGAGTTTCCAACAAGGTTCCCCCCATCGAGTGAAATTACACGGCCATTCACTTGGGACTTACGTCAAACCTGTCTGTGTATAATTTGAGTATTTACACGGTGCATTCAAATTTCTGCCTCTTTTCCGTGTAACAATTCTATTGTCTATGTGGTTGTGCACAAAACAACAAAAATTCTTATAATTATCGCAGTCCCAGTGAAGAAAGTTATGCTTGTGTTAGTGTAATTTGCTGTGAGACCGAAATTTTTCTTGGATTCACAAGTGAGACCAACACATGTACTTCCCTGCGCCCCCTTGTCTAAAAAAACCGGTTTATTGGAAGTGATTGGAAAGTGAGTCTGGGAAAGTGATAGGTCATGTAATTTGGCTCATCAAGATTGTCGCACGATTTCAGGAAAAGGGCTCGAAAAGTCAACAGGGAGAAAGCGCTGGAATATCCGGAAAAGCGGGACATTTCTGGATTCAGGAGAATTTTCTGGAGCGCTCTTTTTTTGGGATCTGAAATTGTTAAGGACCTCCCTTAACTGTCTGTGAATTCAATCCCACCCCGGGCTGACCAGTATTTCCCGAGATAATGGGCATTTTGCAGACCTTCTTGGAGAAATCACAAAAGAGGGCATAACTCCCGAACCCGTTGGAATTTTTGGGCAAACCCAACTGGGTTGAATTCAGGGGAGCGAGGCCTTTCCAACGAGGCAACATTAGTTAAAATTAATTATTATATATTAGGTATTTTTTAGCAATTCCATGTTGAAATCTTGTTATTTGGGCGTTTATATTTAATTTTATACAATAAAAACCTACTCTCAAAGAAAATAATACTGCCAAATTTTATAAAATACATAAATTCACTTAAATAAACTCTAAATAAGTTAAATTAACTACTTAAATTAAATAAATTCCAAAAAAAAATGAAAATTTCAATTCCTGAAATCTCAAAAAAATGCGCAAGAATCGTACAGATAATCGTACACTCTCAGTTTTTAGGCCGTTTTTTGCGTTATCATCAATAATGGTTATTAAGCCTATTATTATTAAATGTGTATTATTTATATATTCTATTATATTTTTAATTACTTAAAAACAGAATATCACAATCTTTTATTGTTTAATTTAATCAAAATCAATTAAATAAATTTCTGAAATTAATTTAAATTTGCATTCTTGGAGTGGTGCAGTTATAAGCTAGTAAATCAACCATATTTAATCAAAGACAACAATCTCAAATGTTAAAGGTTCATGTGCACAATACATCGAGTTACCAAGAAATAATACAGTTTTTAGTTTATTTTGAAAATCCTCAAATTTCCGCTGGAATAAATTAAATAAATGCCAGCCTTCACCATAATTATAAAAAAAAAAAACATTATTTCAATAAAATTTATTTAATAGTTTCTATTACAAGTGAGAATATTTGAAAACATTTTTTTTAAATGAGATATGCCGAATTTGCCGAAAATAACGAAAAAACCCGTTACTGAACGAACTGTCATACATGGACAGGAATAATCATGTTCAACTGCTTCAAGCAAAATTTAACTGGTGTTTTAATTAATAAATACAGTGAGTTCATTCATATTAATAGTGAATATTAATGCAATAATAGTTTCTCCTTCCATAGCTAGATAAATTATAGTGAAGAGTGTTTTAAATAATGTGAAACAATAATAAATATAAAATTCGTCTGCTATGCAAATGTGACGCCATTTTGCATGTTAAAGAAAATTAATTTTAATTGTAAGTTTTTCATTTTATATTTCTGTTATTTCTTAAATTATTTAAATGTTTTTTAATTAAATGCTACCGGGGTTTATTAATATAATACCTATATTAAAGGAGAAGATTCCATGTTTTTCTTGTTAGTTTTATGTTTTTTAAATTAATGGGTTCCTGTCAGTGACGGCATTAGCAGCAGTTAATTTTCTAAAAAGTATTGAATATTGAACAAATATCGTTGTGAAATTGATTTTATGTTGTTATTATAGATTGATTATAGATTATATAATCAATAGTTGCGATCAAGTCTCCCATAGGTCAGGTAAAATTCCTTTTTCTTAAATTTAAATTCCCACCGTTGTGCCCCATTTGATGGGTGCTTCGTAGTCATGCTTTCATGAACTGCATAACAATTAAACGTATTCTTGTTAGGAATTTATATACATTGATTACAGAGTAAAGTGTATTAGTATATAATCATTGTGTTAATTATTGCCCTAGACATGTTAAGGAGATCTCGCTAAAATTAATGCACTTCAAATTAAATTCCTAATTTGGCTAGGAACGATTCCTTCTTCGATGGCACCTCTTGTGAGATAGTGGAGCCTTTCTCAGTCTCGGGTAAGCTTTCAATATAATCTTAACTGTGGACAAAAACATGATGAAAGCTGGGGTTTAGTTTTAATAAATATCGAAAGTCGCGAACACTATATTTGGGGCTCTGAAAAGCTCTTTATTTTTGTAGCCAGTATTTTTTTAAAAACTACTTTCTTACAGGAAATATATGTGTATTCTCGTTGGATAAGAAGACAAAGTGACTCTGGAGGAATCCAGCAGCATCTGATAAGGCAATCAAATCGTCTACGGTAAGCTCCTTTGCCGGAAGTAGGGTAGAGGGTGGCAGGTTGATACTGTTAGCATACGATACCTTTGATTACAATTTTACTTACATATTTATATCTTTAACCATATACCAATTGAAAGTGGAGAAATATTATAGAATGTTTTTATGTATTTTTAATAGTTTAACTACCACTCTGTTTGAAGTCCTTTGGAAATCAACACTGCAGCTAGACCGGTCAGCAGCTTTCAACATCGTGGAGAGGAGGACCTTTGGAGTATCTGGAATTTTAAAGAAAATTTTGCGAAAAATATTTTGGTGGTAAGTACCCTCTTTTTTATAGTTTTTTTTTTTTTTTTATGTGGCAGTGCTAAGCTCAGGAGTCACCCTTTGTACTACTAGTCCGTCATGTCATTTGTCACGTCATGGTGCAATGTCTAGCAGTAAGCTTAGTACGGGGGAGGGATGAGGGGGGGGGGGCATAGGTTAAGGATTAAAAGGTACGGGGGGGTATTGAAGAAGGTGGTGATGAACCCTGCGTTTGAGCTCTTGGATGTTGTAGGAGTTCGGAAATACTGACTGCGAGAGGTTATTCCACAGCCGAGTTGTTCTATTAACAAACGAATTCATATCTTGTTGAGTGCGTGAAAAGGGTAGTTGCAGGTGAAGGGAATGAGACGAGTGGGCTAATCTGGTGTTGCGGGTATAAGATTGCCGTGGAGGCAGGAGAGCGTTTAACTCGGAGGAACAGTCACTGTGGTAGTAGCGATAAAATTTTGTCAGTGCTGCTACATTCCTACGGTGGCTCAGGGGGTCGATGGTGGAGCAGGCGGTGTCGTCATCAATTAACTTGAGCGCCCTTTTTTGCACCTTATCTAACCATGCCAAGGTGGTTATTGGGGCGCCGCCCCAAACGAGGGAGTTATATTCGAGAAGAGGCCGAATGTAGGATTTATAAATAACAGCACGGGCCGATGGCTGGAGGAGGAACTTGCACCTCTTAAGAAATCCCAAGCACTGAGATCCTTGTTTGGCGATTTGGAATATGTGGTCATTCCATCGCAAGTCTTTGGCTAAAGTCACGCCTAAGATGTGTAGGGATGGGTCGGCCTTTAGTACCACGTCATCCACTTTCAAGGATGGTGAGGTGTTGAACTTCTTTTTGGAGATAAGACAGTACTTGGTTTTGTCGGAGTTGAATTCAACACGATTCTTCTTTCCCCACTCTAGAATCAGCTTAATGTCATTTATAATCGACTTGGACATTAGTTCGCGATCATCAAGACAGGATCTGGCATGAGTCTGTCTTGTATCGACGCTGTACGAGTAACGTAGAGTACCGTCGTCAGCGAAGCTGAGGAGTGGGTTGGAGGGGATTGAAAGAAGGTCATTTATAAATATGAGAAATAGGGCCGGTGATAAAATTGACCCCTGGGGGACCCCCGCAGAAATCGGGTGGGATGCGGATTTGACGCCATCCAATACTACTTTGATTGAACGGCCAAAAAGGAAACTCTCAATCCACTTCTGTAGAAGTGAGTCAACTCCAATAGCTTTGAGTTTAGCTAACAGGGCTGTGTGCCAAACTCTATCGAAAGCCTTGGAGATATCCAGAGCAACCAGACTAGACTCACCGGATTCATGCAGACTACGGCTGAGGTGTTCTGTAAGACAGACTAAAAGATCGCCAGTGGATCTTTTTTGTCGGAAGCCATACTGTCTGTCGTTTATGAGTAGGTTGGATTCTAGATATCCCATAAGCTTTTTGTTGATTATCGTCTCCATGGTTTTGGAGAGAATAGAAGTAATTGCTATTGGGCGGTAATTGGAGGGATCGCTGGAATCACCTTTTTTCGGTATGGGCTGAACATGGGCAAGTTTCCAAGAGTCGGGATAAACTCCGGAGAAATATGACAGGGAAAATAATTTGCGCAGAGGTTTAGCCAAAGGTGAGGCGCATTGTTTTAAGATTGTTTGTTTGACACCTTCTTCAAACTGATTTAGATTCTCTACTAACTAACTGTTTTTTCTTTCTTTTTTACAGATGTGTATAGTGGAAAAAAGTGCTAGTGTTTGTGTTTGAGTGTAGGTCTTCGACAGGGGTTTTGGATTTGGGAAAGGCGGTGAGTACCATTATTTCTACACCCATATTTTTGTTAGACATTTAGATCGCGAGATGCTCAAATAGATTTAAGCTTTTTGAATCATATAATAGTTTAGCTTAGATTCAGGACTTATCTTTTTTAGCAAATAAGCTATATAAACATTTCTTCCAGGGTAGTAGTAGCTTTGGCCAACATTAGCGGACAGTTACTTGTTGCAGTTGCCAGGCGGCTCAAGTCGCGGGTCTCCCCCGATTTTTAGCAATCTCTTTAGTGGGTATGGAAGCTGCCATCTGTTTATCGAGTGGCGCGATATTCTGGTGTCACTTACCTGCCTGATACTGGATGGTAACACCATCGTTTCATCGTCCCGGGGCTTTGACTCGTTTGTGAGGGGTCGAGCTTAGCGGAGTTCAGCCTGGTTCGCAACTTGCAAGCAACTGTGAGTGCTAGGGGCCGAAGTGAAGTCATAGGATCGGAGTCCCCTTCGGGAGCGGATACCTTTTCTTATGCAAGGCTTATTAGTTTAGATAAGATTGATGCTGACATATCGTCTACCCCGCACTAACTGATTATATATTGTGGGGACACAGGCAACTGTGGTAGGGTTGTGGGCTAGCCAACTGTGAGCTGGCACAGAAACAGGGATATCAAACTAGCGAAGGGTCGTCTTTATGAAGTGTCAATTTTGTTAGCATGTCATTGGGTGAACTTTTAGATATTTAAGTAGGGTTTATTTTACATGGAAATTTGTCTGTTAAATATTATGTGCTACAGGCAACACTTTCAATGAACCGATGCTATTCTTCCCCGATCATGGGACGAACCGCACATTCAATATTTCCATAAGGTATTGAATGGGTCCAGGCAGTGTCCGCTTATGGACTTTCGGCCACATTGAGGGTGTAGCCTGAAGCGGCGCCTGCTTCGATCCTAGCGAAACGAATTGTGGAGCTACGCGTAGGTGTATTTGCTTACTTATTTTTGCCCTTTGACATTAGGTATTAGATTTAGACTTAAGAAAATATGGCAGTGGAGGAGAATCATTTAAATAAAAAGAAATGGACAAGAGAAACAAGCAGCTGCATAGCAAATCAAATGGAAATAATTGAAAAATACCTATATCCATCATCAACTGAAGGAGAACTAAGAACGAGAAAAATTGAGGAAACGAATAACAGTGAAAATTAGAATTAGCACACCACATTTTAGGAAGATTAACTCTGAAGCCGGTATCCCAATGCATCTGCTCCGTTCCGATTGGTATGTACCATTGGAACCACCTTTCCAAATTGCCATTGAAGCTCTAAGCTAACTTTGAATTTTAACTTTGCCAGCTTACCGCAACCGAAACGAAGCGGATGCATTGTGATTTCGCCTTAATTTTTAAGTGACTGAAATATAACATTAGCCAATATTAAACAGTTTAAAGCGAATTGTTCTATTCTGTTTATGGCACACTCAGACCCCTCCCTTGAAAAATATTGGCTCATCTTGTTGTGTCTTCTCTTGTATATTATCTAGGGCCTAGTTTATGTATTTAGTTTAATTAAAGACCCATATCACTTTCATCGTTGTTTTTATATTGCTTTTTTAGGATTTGTGTATCGTAGGCCCCTGTGCTGAAAGTCGTATTTGCTGTCGTATGAAGTGATGCTAATACAGCGGTGTGCTGATAGTCGATTCTTGTCGTGTAAAATCTGCTGACATAAACGACAGCTTAATTGGGGTGCTGACAGTCGTTTTTATTGTAGTTTTGTTTGTCACTTTTCGTGGTGCTGTTTGCGTTAGTGACAACGTAGGAAAATTTCGCGTTTGCTATCTTCATATTCCTAACTACTAAACCACAACACAAGAATTTAACTAAAAATGTTTATTCCTCACGAAACACAAACATTTTGCACATACACTCTGCACGACCCCTTTGCTGACAGTCTGAAATTTTACTGAAACGACAATTTCTTCAATTCAAACGACTTGTCACGCCACCCGACTCTCAGCACACCAAATAAAAAACGAGACAACATCGACATCTCCATGTGACTCGACTTTCAGCACAGGGGCCGTAGTCTACCCACCCTTTTTACATTTTTACATAAAATTAATTTAACTACTTAACATTATATTTAATAAAATAAATTATCTTACAAACATGAAGTAGAAAACGATATCATTATTAAAGGAATCAAAAGGAAAAAATGGAAAAAAGCAGAAGCATCAACAAAATGAAGAAATTAAAGTGGCAAAACAGAGCAACCCGATTAGACATTCGATTGTTTTATATATATATTATATTTTTTGCTTTTGTTATGATACCGCTTACAGATTTTCTTCAAGCTTCTTCCTTTCCCATCCAATAACCCCCCGTCGTCATTCAAGAGTCTACAATCAACAATCTCCAATCAACAAGCTTCAATCAACAATCTCCAATCAACAAGCTTCAATCAACAATCTAAATGACCAAAAATTGCTTCGGATTTGAATCTTTTCGATTGGCGTATTCATTTTAGTAGCTTATATAAAATTAAGTTCGACACACTATTTTTTCTTACTAAGCCGTTACTGTACGGTAGCGGGATACTTGTTCGTGTACGGGAGTTGTTCGTATAGTTTGAGTCGAGCTCGATAAATAAACACGCCGACTAGAATCGAAAAACAAAGCGACCAACATATGTACAGCAAGTAGCCCTAAGCCCTAAGTGACACGAAATAACTGACTCTCAAACAAAACCTGCACTTACCAATCTATTTAATAAAATAAACAATTTTCAATCAACAATCAAGAAATCCAAAAATATATATAGTGATCCTGGTGTAATTGTGATTGAGATAAGCGTGAATCGGGCGAGTGAAATATTTAGTAATGTGCCACGTTGTCACTTGGCGGCTTATGGGGGAACTTTCTAGGGATATATTTCTGCGCAATTCTTATATCGCATTTACCAAAAGGTGAGTTTACCAAAAAAAAAATCCAAGGAGTTTGAGATTTATGTCCTTTTCCTCAGGTTGGGGCTGCAAATTGACAATTATCTCGGGAAATACTGGGGTCAGTACGGGGTGAAATTTAATGCACAGACCCAGAGCCGGAGCTTAAGGTTTTTGCGCCCGGTGCCCGGTATGCCATATTGCGCCCCAAAAGCGCTTCGTTTTTTGATCGCAGTGAAGGACAATGGAAAAAGGCACAATTCCTTTAATAGATGAAAATGAATCCATGGGAGCACTTCTTCAAGATTTTCAAGGAATTGCGCCCTCATCCAATTGCGCCCGGTGCAAGTGCACCTTTTACACCTATGGAAGCGACGCCTCTGCACAGACCCTCTGGAAATTCCCTAAAAATTTTTCATCCAGCAAGGGTCCGATCGGAACATTGGCCCATAGGGGACCATGCTGTTTGACGTTTTGGAAATAATAATTTCAAAAATCGGTTAATCGTTTTTTTCGTCTTTCGGGTGAATATTTTTAACCGGTTATTCAACTGTCATTCTCCAATGGCGGGTCACCAGTTATACAAGCTATGCTCTTCGGAAATTGTCCGAAATGGCATTTCTTGCGATGGTGTGTGGGAGGTGGCGTTTTTCATTTCACCTGCCTCAGTTTTCGAGTCAGTTGCAGTTTATCGGCCCCTAGAGCGTCTACTAGTAGCGAATGCTCTGACATTAGACCACGCCATATCCTGAGACTGATGAAAGACATCTCCGCAAGCTACGCCAGCCTTTTTTAAGTTGGTTACCTCGGGGTTTTGCTTCCTTGGTGACCGGAGCGGAAATAATCGTGGTTGCTCGCCAGGTGCTGGCGGTCGATGAGGGGACATTGCTAGTTTGGCTGGGGGCACTTTGGGACATGGGATTTTCCTGATCCTAAGTTATGCCCGACCAAACTTGCGGCCAATATGGCTACCCGTTCGCCTCAGCTCATTAATAGAACTTTGGTCCACAGAGAACTCTCCCCTCCTACACCTTTAAGGTCATTTTTTGGATCTCTAACGTTTTCAACAAAATGTATCCGCAGGGTAGCACCGGACCACAACATAGCTTCGCGGCAGCTTTCCCTCGTCTACAGAGACAAGGCTTGCTCCTTCCAGGACTTAAGGCGGCCCATCACAGGGGCGCGCAGCATTCTCCTCCAGAAAACTCCCTTGGACGGCAACTAGCTGTTCTGTCAGGAGATTCTCCGGATTACACCTCGCAAGAACGTCCATTTTGACACTTTCTGCCAAATTTGATCGGATTAGTTTTCGGAAGGCTTTCAGTCGGATTCTCAAACCATATGCCCGGAGCCTTTACCTTTTCGCCGAGTTATATTGTGGTCTGGAGGAGATACAGAGGATCTAACTATCTCCTTATTAAGTAAAACGGCATTCTTCTCTTCCTCGAGGGCGATGCAGAGCCCTGCAGCTTCTACCCAAGAGTACCCACCTAGCTTCCAGAATTCGTCGTCTAAAAGCGGTCGCTTTTTTGGGTCGCCTCTCCGATGGAGCAACAAAAAGTGCTCGTTCTTCCGCAGGTGGGCCACTAAGGAGATCTTTCTTTCAATGAAGGAGTGTTTAAGCGCACTCCACCGTGGTTCGTGAATTAGGGCCCCTGTGCGGAAAGTCGGGCCCCTGTGCGAGACGACAAGTCGACTAAGTTCAGAAAGTGACGTTTCAGTCGAATCACGACTTTCAGTACAGGGGCTTAAACTCAACTTAGCATTTCCATTCTAGGCCCCTGTACTGAAGATCGGAATTCGACTAAAACGTCACTTTCTTCAAGTCAAACGACTTGTCACGGATCACACGGATCAACTTTCAGCACAGGGGCCTAAGTCTGCCCTCCTTGAAGAGGTAATTTCCCTTCATTAGAGCCACATTCGGCACCCTACTGCATGGATTCAGAAATATCCAACTAGCTGTTAGAGGGGATATGAAAGCCCAAGAAGTGTTTTTTTGTTTAAAAACCATCACAATTTTATTTTTTTTGTTGCTCGAAATTGTTTTTCGCATTCATTTTGGCGCCCTTTGCCACCTGGCGCCTAGAGCGACCGCTCCATTCGCTCTACCCTAGGGCCGGGCAGCTGGCTGCGTAGGTTCTGGGTAGGACTATACCTTTTCAACTTCAAATTGGGACGAAACAATTTCAAATTGGGACTAATCAATTTCAAATTGGGAACAAACAATTTCAAATTGGAACTAAACAATTTAAAATTGGGACTAATCAATTTCAAATTGGGAACAAACAATTTCAAATTGGGAACAAACAATTTCAAATTGGGAACAAACAATTTGAAGTAATAAATGAACAACTATCACTAAAGATTAAAGTATTAATTATTTTTATTATTTGGAATAATTATGAACACAGATAACAATATAAAAACATTATTCGAAAACGAACATCCATCATATTTAGTGCATCGGGTAGAAACCTTTGAACGATGGGCGATATATTTTGTGTAGTTCACATCTGTTTGATTTCTTATATCATTAATTAAGATGGTTTGTAACCATTGTAAACTTTATTCGGCTTGAGTCATATTAGCTCTGTCTTAACCATTGTTTAGTCCCAATTTCAAATTGTTTAGTCCCAATTTGAATTTGTTTAGTCTCAATTTGAATTTGTTTAGTCCCAATTTGAAATTGTTTAATCCCAATTTGAAATTGTTTAATCCCAATTTGAAGTTGAAAAAGTATAGTTTCTGCTGGTGGTCGTCTTCTGAAAGTAAAGGGGAATGAGAAAAAATGTAAAAGAAGACACAGAGGGGTTTTGTTGTGTTTTATTCATTCTCCTTTGCTTTTACATCAAAATAAATGTATTTTTTTTTATTATTTTTTCTTCTGTTTTTTTTTTGCATATCAGAAACATTATATACAGAGGCTGAAATAGAAAGATTTGTTTTTGTTTTTTGTTGATAATGTTGTGTATCTCATTGAAAATGCTAGTTTTTAGTTTTTTGTTGATGGTGGACCGGGGTTGATAGAGCACAGTTTGCAGCACATATATAATTGATTATTATGATTGTTCTTTGTTCTCAGTGTGTTGTAACTACGACAGAAGTGTTATAAATTTTATTTCTCTTTTTTTGTTTGGGGTTAAAAATTACATTTAATTTTTTCTACATGTTTATTTCTTTATTCAGAGATTATTTAAATTTATATTTTAATTTTGTTTATTTTGTGGGTTTAGAAAAATATTTAATTCTCTTGTTTCTGTTCTTTTTGGCTTATTTTTAATGTTATTTCTTATTCAATTTGACAGATTCACAGAGCGCATAGGTGTGTGTTTTTTATATGTGTATAGGTACAATATCATGAAAAAATATTTTTTTTATTTATTTTTTGTTGAGTTTTTTTTTTACTTAATTTTTATTTATTTTATAAATTATATTTATTGAGTCTAATCGATATATACTTGCATTTTTGCTTAGTGGTATTTAACTATTGTTTTTGATTTTTTTTTTATTTTTTTTTTGTTGTGAGAGAATTTGTTGCTTTTATTTTTTATCTATATATATCTACATATTTTTTAAATTTTCCCTTTATCAATTTGGCTTCACAAAAAATATGTGTGTGTGTTTTTTTTTTGTAATTTTTCATTTTGTTCATTGAGCTTCGATAAAAAGTTTTTTTTTTTTTTTTGTTTTATAAAGTGTGACTGAGAAGAAAACATAGGCTACCTGTGCTGGAAGTCGAGTCGTGTGACAGTCGCCTGCAGATGTATCGGTGTCGACTCGTCTTTTAGTTGGTGTGCTGAGAGTCGTGTGGCAAGTGACAAGTCGTTTGAGTTGAAAAAAAGCGACGTTTCAGTCAAATTGCGATTTTCAGTGCAGCATCTTCTTCACTAGAGGCACCATACGTCGACTAAAAGTTAAAATAAAACTATACAATAAACACGACTGTCGTGCTGTGTGCTTTAGATTTTAAACGACACAGGCACGACAAGAATCGACTATCAGCACATCACATTCGACTAGCTTCACTTCATATGACAGAAAATACGACTTTCAGCACAGGGGCCATCAAAACAATGTTTGTTTTTTATTCTAGTAGGAAATGAAAAGTGAGTTTTTTGTAGTTTGTTATTTTTTTTTTTTTTGGTTAAAAATTCTCAAATTTATATCAGCATGCACTCTTAAACTTGAGTACCACGGACTAAATGATCTAGCGACAATTGACTAATAATGCCAGAGGACGGTAAATTTGTCGTTGCTATCGATGGCTGTTGTGCTGGTGGTATAGTAGTAGTAGCAGCAGCACCTCCACTAGATCGTCGTGATGTAGATGGCTCTGAACGTCCACCTTGATCAAAAGCATTACGTTCATCGGATTTTAGTTTTTGTGCGGTTTTTGTTGTTTTAGGCCTGTTGTTTCTAGTGGAGGTCTCGTTATCTAATTGTTTTTGTTGTTGCTGATCTTGCTTATGTAGCTGCTTTTGTACACTATTATTGACAGCAGAGTGTACTGGTACAACAATAAATTCATTTTGTGCTGATGTGGACGGCATTGGGTTGTTGTTGTTATTTTGTGTGCTATTATTACCACTATTAGGTACTACTAAGCTACTACCGGCACTGTTTGTAATGCCATTTATAATAAAAGATGTTGATTGTTGTCCTACCATTTGGCTACCAGCAACAGTACCAGCTGCAGTAGCACTCGCACCCGCACCTGAATGTGTAGTTGGCATCTGTATAGATGCTGATGATGGTGGCATTAATGTACATGATGGCTGACCAAAACCATTATCTGGCATACGTACAACAGATTCATAGCTTGGTGGCGGTCCATATAGCTGATAATATGGACATTCTTGCTGTTGTCTTCTTGTTTCTAATTCTGATGCGCTATGATAACGTACAACTGATGCTGTATAGTAATTTGGTGGCGGTGCTAATCCATTCACTAAAAATGAGAAAATAAATAATCATGAACTTAATAATAATAAAAAAAAATTGTTATGCTATACTTTTCCATATTCTTTGAAAGTAATATGAAGAGCTGTTGTCTGTTTGATTTCTATCTGATGATGAGCGTGTTGAACGTCTTGATGATGCTTCCAAATTTGTTGCCGCATGCCTTGATTGCCTCTCAACAACTGGAGGTATGGACGGATAGGTTGATGTTTCATTTTGCCGGCAGAATTTATACCACCAGCTTCCTCCAGAACATATCATAAACATAAAGATGAGTAATAGCCTGCAATGACAAAATGATTTTGAAATTATTTTTCTCCATTTTAATCGAGTTTCTACTTGTTATAAAAATCCTAGATTACGTAAATTGAGGGGGGAGGGTATACAAACGGCGGTGATAAGCCTATGCAAGCTGCGAAGAAGACTGGCTCAGTTGCAGAGAAATCGAGGGCAGGGGTAGTGCGCACGTGACCGGAAGTAGCAGATGTCCGACGTTCAAGGAGGCGCTAAAAAATAGCAGAAGATGTACGAGTCAATGTTGGAAGAGTCAGTAAACCAAGCATGTGACGCGTCCATGCTGCGGCGCGCTGCTGACAACCGTCGTAACTCACCAAACTTCTGGTGGAACGCAGAGAGATTCACGAATGCCAAAGGGTCTACCTGAAACTGAGAACTGAAAGAAATCGGAACCGTTCGGATTTGGACGAGCTCCTTAAGAGATATAAGTTAGCGAGAAAAAGAAAAAGGCTGAATCCGAGCACTTCAAAAGGTTGTTCAGAAAAGTTCAGACTCGGCCCGCTGGGGCGGAGCCTATAAAATGGTCATGTCAAAGGCTAGCGCCGATTATATGCCCCGCGCTCCTGAAGAGTATACTATACGTCCTGTTTACACGGAGCGTTGCACTGGTGATCTACCTACCATTCAGGTGGACCCAGAACAGGTATGAACCTGAAGTAACCGCAGAAGATATTTTGAAGGCTGGACCAATTTAGCTATCAATAAAGCCTAAGGATGGCATACCAAATAGCAATAGCAGTTGCGATAGCGCCAAATAGCTTCGTTGAAGTCTTCACAGCGTGCCTGTGAGAGGGGATCTAGCCAGAACTCTTCGAGCGGGTGATCTGTAGCAAGATACTCCCTAGTCTCGAAAGGGTAGAAGACAAGCAAGTCAGCTTCAGAAAGGCAAGGTCAAGAACTGCCAGATACACCAAAGTATTTAGTGCGAGTAGTGAGTGACTATCTTCGGGGTTCAGAAGATGGTTCGAAGGTGTTCGAAACAGCATGTTTCGTGTGAATCGCAGTGTACAATGATGTTTAGGGCTTCGCCTTCCAAAAAAAAGCAGTGGTAATCGTGTTCGCTGATGACATCGAGGTAGTGATCGTAGGACAACGCCCAGATGACATCGAATGTGGCTAAAGCACGCTGGACTAAAGCTAGCTGAGCATAAAACTGGAGCGAGAATGCTGCCCAACGTTGGGGCCCTAGATTGAGTCGCCGCCTCCTATTGGGGAGGGTAGTTAGTTCAGCCCTTCTTTGCGCAGCGCTAGTGTGGGCAGCAGCGTTGAGCAGGACTTATGGCAAATGAAGTGGATCGTTGGACTCACAGACTTGTCCCTGACGTGGACATATGGATTAGGAGGGAGCGCGCCGGAACCAAATCATGGACCTCTGATAGGGTAGTTAACCGCCGGAATCTAGCTATGCACTTCTATGATGGTAGTTAAGCGCGCCGGAATCGACCCACGGACCTCTGATAGGGTAGTTAACCGCCGGAATCTACCTAAGCACTTCTATGATGGTAGTTAAGCGTGACGGGATCGAACCACGGACCTCTGAGATAGTAATCAAGCGCGCCGTAATCGAGCCACGGACTATCTGAAATGATAGTTACGAGCGCCTGGGGTGTGTTATTGATTTCAATAAAAAAAGGGTCAATATAATTTCGCACTTGAAAGAACAAATCGTATAAAAAATTCAAAAATTAAATCATACAGGTGCATTGTTAAAAGCTAGAACAAGAACACAAAATTTCCACTCAATTTAACTCTATTATCCTCTTCTGCATAAAACATGCCATCCTCTAATGTCCCCTAATGATGACATCATATTTTATTTTTTTTGAAGGACAAGCAGAAATGCAGCAATAATAATAATATAACCAATAACACCCATATGACATCGAATTGCATGCGAAAGAAGCAATCTGGGAAATAAAAGCGTGGCTAAAGCACGCTGGACTAAAGGGGTTGTCCATAAATTACGTGAAATGATTTTTAAAATTTTTTGACCCCCCCTCCCCCTTGGTGAGATTTCATGAGATTTGGCTCGACCCCCTCCCTCCCCACCTAATCTCACGTGAGGTTTTTCAAATTTTAAAAAATCTATTATTTACACTAAAAATACGTATTTACGATGAGCCTGAAGTTCCGAACGTTCGATCGAACGATTTTAGAAAAAAAAATTAATTTTAAAAATGATGCTTGCACCTTAAAAAACAAGTAAATAATTGTTTTTTGATACGGGGAAGTCAGTGGAGGTCTTGAAATATATCACCCTTAAATTATTATTCACGAATTAAAAACCTACCCCTAACTCACCCCCTAGAAATGAGTATTTTGGGAAAAAATAGTTAGGGGCTTTAGACCCCGCTGAAATTTTGTACACTTGTTAAGGGTGGTAATAAGAACTACCCCATAAAATTTCAAGTTCATAACATCCCCGGGTGGCACCCGAAAACCACCCCCTAGAAATGATTATTTTGGGAAAAATAGTTAGAGGCTTTAGACCCCGCTGCATTTTTGCGCACTTTTTAAGGGTGGTATTAGGAACTACCACAAAAAATTTCAAGTTCATAACATCCCCGGGTGACACCCTTATTATATGCTACGTTCAGTAGAGTGATGCCTCTATAGTTACGGCAGTTTAGCTGATCTCCTTTTTTATGTATAGGGCACACAATGCCCTCACTCCATTCCGATGGTATTTGTTTCTGGGTCCATATTAGTGTTACGATTTCATGCAGGCTTAATATTACGTTTCCACCTCCTTTTTTTAATAGCTCTGCTGCAATGTTATCTTTGCCCGGAGATTTGTTGTTTTTTAGTTTTTCACTGCGTCTTGTACGTCTTCTGATGTAGGCATATCTCCCGCTAGTTCTTCTGCTACTTCCACGTTTTCTGTTGGCGGTTGCTCCTCATCTCCAGCTAGCAGTTCTTTGAAGTGTTCGCACCATCTAGTTAGAACTAGTTCTTTGGTGCTTAAGATTTCCCCATTCTTATTTTTGCACATAGTTACTCTGGGCTTGAAACCGACTCGGTGCTCATTTACTTTTTATATAGTTGCCTGACGTCGTTTCGGCTGTTCGCTTCTTCTATTTTTAACATTTCGTTTTCCCAGTACTCCTTTTTCTTCGCTTTGTGCACTCTTTTCTCCTGCCTTCTTTTTTCTTTGTACAGCTCAGCTGCATTTCTCGTTCTGTGTTTCTGTAACATCACTTGATATGCTACATTCTTTTCTTGCGTTACTCGTGCACAGTCATCGTCGAACCATTCATTTCTTCTTTCACGGGGCTCGTATCCTAGAGTATTTGACGCTGATTTTTTGAATAGGGTTTTTAAGTTACTCCATTTAACCTCTATGTCTTCAGCGCTGTCGTTACTTGCATTTGTCACTCTTCTATTTATTTCATCTACATATTCTTCTTGTTTTTCCTCTTCTTTTAACAATTTCACGTTAAATTTCTTCCTTCGTTTACTATCGATATTCTGCTTCTAATACATAAAACATAAAACATAAAACATAAAACATAAAACATAATACATAATACATAATACATAATACATAATACATAATACATAATACATAATACATAATACATAATACATAATACATAATACATAATACATAATACATAATACATAATACATAATACATAATACATAATACATAATACATAATACATAATACATAATACATAATACATAATACATAATACATAATACATAATACATAATACATAATACATAATACATAATACATAATACATAATACATAATACATAATACATAATACATAATACATAATACATAATACATAATACATAATACATAATACATAATACATAATACATAATACATAATACATAATACATAATACATAATACATAATACATAATACATAATACATAATACATAATACATAATACATAATACATAATACATAATACATAATACATAATACATAATACATAATACATAATACATAATACATAATACATAATACATAATACATAATACATAATACATAATACATAATACATAATACATAATACATAATACATAATACATAATACATAATACATAATACATAATACATAATACATAATACATAATACATAATACATAATACATAATACATAATACATAATACATAATACATAATACATAATACATAATACATAATACATAATACATAATACATAATACATAATACATAATACATAATACATAATACATAATACATAATACATAATACATAATACATAATACATAATACATAATACATAATACATAATACATAATACATAATACATAATACATAATACATAATACATAATACATAATACATAATACATAATACATAATACATAATACATAATACATAATACATAATACATAATACATAATACATAATACATAATACATAATACATAATACATAATACATAATACATAATACAATAATACATAATACATAATACATAATACATAATACATAATACATACATAATACATAATACATAATACATAATACATAATACATAATACATAATACATAATACATAATACATAATACATAATACATAATACATAATACATAATACATAATACATAATACATAATACATAATACATAATACATAATACATAATACATAATACATAATACATAATACATAATACATAATACATAATACATAATACATTAATACATAATACATAATACATAATACATAATACATAATACATAATACATAATACATAATACATAATACATAATACATAATACATAATACATAAATACATAATACATAATACATAATACATAATACATAATACATAATACATAATACATAATACATAATACATAATACATAATAACATAATACATAATACATAATACATAATACATTAATACATAATACATAATACATAATACATAATACATAATACATAATACATAATACATAATACATAATACATAATACATAATACATAATACATAATACATAATACATAATACATAATACATAATACATAATACATAATACATAATACATAATACATAATACATAATACATAATACATAATACATAATACATAATACATAATACATAATACATAATACATAATACATAATACATAATACATAATACATAATACATAATACATAATACATAATACATAATACATAATACATAATACATAATACATAATACATAATACATAATACATAATACATAATACATAATACATAATACATAATACATAATACATAATACATAATACATAAATACATAATACATAATACATAATACATAATACATAATACATAATACATAATACATAATACATAATACATAATACATAATACATAATACATAATACATAATACATAATACATAATACATAATACATAATACATAATACATAATACATAATACATAATACATAATAACATAATACATAATACATAATACATAATACATAATACATAATACATAATACATAATACATAATACATAATACATAATACATAATACATAATACACAATACACAATACACAATACACAATACACAATACACAATACACAATACACAATACACAATACACAATACACAATACACAATACACAATACACAATACACAATACACAATACACAATACACAATACACAATACACAATACACAATACACAATACACAATACACAATACACAATACACAATACACAATACACAATACACAATACACAATACATAATACATAATACATAATACATAATACATAAATACATAATACATAATACATAATACATAATACATAATACATAATACATAATACATAATACATAATACATAATACATAATACATAATACATAATACATAATACATAATACATAATACATAATACATAATACATAATACATAATACATAATACATAATACATAATACATAATACATAATACATAATACATAATACATAATACATAATACATAACATAATACATAATACATAATACATAATACATAATACATAATACATAATACATAATACATAATACATAATACATAATACATAATACATAATACATAATACATAATACATAATACATAATACATAATACATAATACATAATACATAATACATAATACATAATACATAATACATAATACATAATACATAATACATAATACATAATACATAATACATAATACATAATACATAATACATAATACATAATACATAATACATAATACATAATACATAATACATAATACATAATACATAATACATAATACATAATACATAATACATAATACATAATACATAATACATATACATAATACATAATACATAATACATAATACATAATACATAATACATAATGCATAATGCATAATGCATAATGCCATAATGCATAATGCATAATGCATAATGCATAATGCATAATGCATAATGCATAATGCATAATGCATAATGCATAATGCATAATGCATAATACATAATACATAATACATAATACATAATACATAATACATAATACATAATACATAATACATAATACATAATACATAATACATAATACATAATACATAATACATAATACATAATACATAATACATAATACATAATACATAATACATAATACATAATACATAATACATAATACATAATACATAATACATAATAACATAATACATAATACATAATACATAATACAAATACATAATACATAATACATAATACATAATACATAATACATAATACATAATACATAATACATAATACATAAACATAATAAATACATAATACATAATACATAATACATAATACATAATACATAATACATAATACATAATACATAATACATAATACATAATACATAATACATAATACATAATACATAATACATAATACATAATACATAATAACATAATACATAATACATAATACATAATACATAATACATATACATAATACATAATACATAATACATAATACATAATACATAATACATAATACATAATACATAATACATAATACATAATCATAATACATAAATACATAATACATAATACATAATACATAAATACATAATACATAATAATACATAATACATAATACATAATACATAATACATAATACATAATACATAATACATAATACATAATACATAATAACATAATACATAATACAATAATACATAATACATAATACATAATACATAATACATAATACATAATACATAATACATAATACATAATACATAATACATAATACATAATACATAATACATAATACATAATACATAATACATAATACATAATACATAATACATAATACATAATACATAATACATATAATATACATAATACATAATACATAATACATAATACATAATACATAATACATAATACATAATACATAATACATAATACATAATACATAATACATAATACATAATACATAATACATAATACATAATACATAATACATAATACATAATACATAATACATAATACATAATACATAATACATAATACATAATACATAATACATAATACATAATACATAATACATAATACATAATACATAATACATAATACATAATACATAATACATAATACATAATACATAATACATAATACATAATACATAATACAATAATACATAATACATAATACATAATACATAATACATAATACATAATACATAATACATAATACATAATACATAATACATAATACATAATACATAATACATAATACATAATACCATAATACATAATACATAATACATAATACATAATACATAATACATAATACATAATACATAATACATAATACATAATACATAATACATAATACATAATACATAATACATAATACATAATACATAATACATAATACATAATACATAATACATAATACATAATACATAATACATAATACATAATACATAATACATAATACATAATACATAATACATAATACATAATACATAATACATAATACATAATACATAATACATAATACATAATACATAATACATAATACATAATACATATAACATAATACATAATACATAATACATAATACATAATACATAATACATAATACATAATACATAATACATAATACATAATACATAATACATAATACATAATACATAATACATAATACATAATAACATAATACATAATACATAATACATAATACATAATACATAATACATAATACATAATACATAATACATAATACATAATACATAATACATTAATACATAATACATAATACATAATACATAATACATAATACATAATACATAATACATAATACATAATACATAATACATAATACATAATACATAATACATAATACATAATACATAATACATAATACATAATACATAATACATAATACATAATACATAATACATAATACATAATACATAAATACATAATACATAATACATAATACATAATACATAATACATAATACATAATACATAATACATAATACATAATACATAATACATAATACATAATACATAAATACATAATACATAATACATAATACATAATACATAATACATAATACATAATACATAAATACATAATACATAATACATAATACATAATACATAATACATAATACATAATACATAATACATAATACATAATACATAATACATAATACATAATACATAATACATAATACATAATACATAATAACATAATACATAATACATAATACATAATACATAATACATAATACATAATACATAATACATAATACATAATACATAATACATAATACATAATACATTAATACATAATACATAATACATAATACATAATACATAATACATAATACATAATACATAATACATAATACATAATACATAATACATAATACATAATACATAATACATAATACATAATACATAATAACATAATACATAATACATAATACATAATACATAATACATAATACATAATACATAATACATAATACATAATACATAATACATAATACATAATACATAATACATAATACATAATACATAATACATAATACATAATACATAATACATAATACATAATACATAATACATAATACATAATACATAATACATAATACATAATACATAATACATAATACATAATACATAATACATAATACATAATACATAATACATAATACATAATACATAATACATTAATACATAATACATAATACATAATACATAATACATAATACATAATACATAATACATAATACATAATACATAATACATAATACATAATACATAATACATAATACATAATAACATAATACATAAATACATAATACATAATACATAATACATAATACATAATACATAATACATAATACATAATACATAATAAGATAATACATAATACATAATACATAATAGATAATACATAATACATAATACATAATACATAATACATAAATACATAATACATAATACATAATACATAATACATGATACATGATACACAATACATAATACATCCAGGGCATCGATTCCACAGGGAATCGATTCCAGGGAATCAATTCCACAGGGAATCGATTCCAGGGAATCAATTCCACAGGGAATCGATTCCAGGAATCGATTCCCTGTGGAATCGATTCCCTGGAATCGATTCCCTGGAATCGATTCCTTGGAATCGATTCCCTGGAATCGATTCCCTGGAATCGATTCCCTGTGGAATTGATTCCCTGGAATCGATTCCCTGTGGAATCGATTCCTTGTGGAATCGATTCCCTGGAATTGATTCCCTGGAATCGATTCCCTGGAATCGATTCCTTGGAATCGATTCCCTGGAATCGATTCCATGTGGAATCGATTCCCTGGAATCGATTCCCTGTGGAATTGATTCCTTGGAATCGATTCCCTGGAATTGATTCCCTGTGGAATCGATTCCCTGTGGAATCGATTCCCTGGAATTGATTCCCTGGAATCGATCCCTTGGAATCGATTCCCTGTGGAATCAATTCCTTGGAATTGATTCCCTGGAATCGATTCCCTGTGGAATCGATTCCCTGGAATCGATTCCTTGGAATCGATTCCCTGTGGAATCGATTCCCTGGAAACGATTCCCTGGAATCGATTCCCTGTGGAATCGATTCCCTGGAATTGATTCCCTGGAATCGATTCCTTGGAATCGATTCCCTGTGGAATCGATTCCCTGGAATCGATTCCCTGGAATCGATTCCCTGTGGAATCGATTCCCTGGAATCGATTCCCTGGAATCGATTCCCTGGAATCGATTCCCTGGAATCGATTCCCTGGAATCGATTCCCTGTGGAATCGATTCCCTGTGGAATCGATTCCGCAAGGAATCGATTCCACAGGGAATCGATTCCACGGAATCAATTCCAGGGAATCGATTCCACAGGGGATTCCAAGGAATCGACTCCAGGGAATCGATTCCAGGGAATCGATTCCAGGGAATCGATTCCAAGGAATTGATTCCACAGGGAATCGATTCCAGGGAATTGATTCCACAGGGAATCGATTCCAGGGAACAATTCCACAGGGAATCGATTCCACAGGGAATCGATTCCAAGGAATCGATTCCAGGGAATCAATTCCAGGGAATCGATTCCAAGGAATTGATTCCACAGGGAATCGATTCCAGGGAATCGATTCCACAGGGAATCGATTCCAAGGGATCGATTCCAGGGAATCAATTCCAGGGAATCGATTCCACAGGGAATCGATTCCACAGGGAATCAATTCCAGGGAATCGATTCCAAGGAATCAATTCCACAGGGAATCGATTCCAGGGAATCGATTCCACATGGAATCGATTCCAGGGAATCGATTCCAAGGAATCGATTCCAGGGAATCGATTCCATGGAATCAATTCCAGGGAATCGATTCCACAAGGAATCGATTCCACAGGGAATCGATTCCTTGTGGAATCGATTCCCTGGAATCGATTCCCTGGAGTCGATTCCTTGGAATCGATTCCCTGGAATTGATTCCCTGTGGAATCGATTCCCTGGAATTGATTCCCTGGAATCGATTCCTTGGAATCGATTCCCTGTGGAATCGATTCCCTGGAATCGATTCCCTGTGGAATCAATTCCTTGGAATCGATTCCCTGGAATTGATTCCCTGTGGAATCGATTCCCTGGAATTGATTCCCTGGAATCGATTCCTTGGAATCGATTCCCTGTGGAATCGATTCCCTGGAATCGATTCCCTGTGGAATCAATTCCCTGGAATCGATTCCATGTGGAATCAATTCCTTGGAATCGATTCCCTGTGGAATCAATTCCCTGGAATCGATTCCATGTGGAATCAATTCCTTGGAATCGATTCCCTGGAATCGATTCCCTGGAATCGATTCCCTGGAGTCGATTCCTTGGAATCGATTCCCTGGAATCGATTCCCTGTGGAATCGATTCCCTGGAATCGATTCCCTGGAATCGATTCCCTGTGGAATTGATTCCCTGGAATCGATTCCCTGTGGAATTGATTCCCTGGAATCGATTCCCTGTGGAATCGATGCCCTGGATGTATTATGTATTGTGTATCATGTATCATGTATCATGTATTATGTATTATGTATTATGTATTATGTATTATGTATTATGTATTATGTATTATGTATTATGTATTATGTATTATGTATTATGTATTATCTATTATGTATTATGTATTATGTATTATGTATTATGTATTATGTATTATGTATTATGTATTATGTATTATGTATTATGTATTATGTATTATGTATTATGTATTATGTATTATGTATTATGTATTATGTATTATGTATTATGTATTATGTATTATGTATTATGTATTATGTATTATGTATTATGTATTATGTATTATGTATTATGTATTATGTATTATGTATTATGTATTATGTATTATGTATTATGTATTATGTATTATGTATTATGTATTATGTATTATGTATTATGTATTATGTATTATGTATTATGTATTATGTATTATGTATTATGTATTATGTATTATGTATTATGTATTATGTATTATGTATTATGTATTATGTATTATGTATTATGTATTATGTATTATGTATTATGTATTATGTATTATGTATTATGTATTATGTATTATGTATTATGTATTATGTATTATGTATTATGTATTATGTATTATGTATTATGTATTATGTATTATGTATTATGTATTATGTATTATGTATTATGTATTATGTATTATGTATTATGTATTATGTATTATGTATTATGTATTATGTATTATGTATTATGTATTATGTATTATGTATTATGTATTATGTATTATGTATTATGTATTATGTATTATGTATTATGTATTATGTATTATGTATTATGTATTATGTATTATGTATTATGTATTATGTATTATGTATTATGTATTATGTATTATGTATTATGTATTATGTATTATGTATTATGTATTATGTATTATGTATTATGTATTATGTATTATGTATTATGTATTATGTATTATGTATTATGTATTATGTATTATGTATTATGTATTATGTATTATGTATTATGTATTATGTATTATGTATTATGTATTATGTATTATGTATTATGTATTATGTATTATGTATTATGTATTATGTATTATGTATTATGTATTATGTATTATGTATTATGTATTATGTATTATGTATTATGTATTATGTATTATGTATTATGTATTATGTATTATGTATTATGTATTATGTATTATGTATTATGTATTATGTATTATGTATTATGTATTATGTATTATGTATTATGTATTATGTATTATGTATTATGTATTATGTATTATGTATTATGTATTATGTATTATGTATTATGTATTATGTATTATGTATTATGTATTATGTATTATGTATTATGTATTATGTATTATGTATTATGTATTATGTATTATGTATTATGTATTATGTATTATGTATTATGTATTATGTATTATGTATTATGTATTATGTATTATGTATTATGTATTATGTATTATGTATTATGTATTATGTATTATGTATTATGTATTATGTATTATGTATTATGTATTATGTATTATGTATTATGTATTATGTATTATGTATTATGTATTATGTATTATGTATTATGTATTATGTATTATGTATTATGTATTATGTATTATGTATTATGTATTATGTATTATGTATTATGTATTATGTATTATGTATTATGTATTATGTATTATGTATTATGTATTATGTATTATGTATTATGTATTATGTATTATGTATTATGTATTATGTATTATGTATTATGTATTATGTATTATGTATTATGTATTATGTATTATGTATTATGTATTATGTATTATGTATTATGTATTATGTATTATGTATTATGTATTATGTATTATGTATTATGTATTATGTATTATGTATTATGTATTATGTATTATGTATTATGTATTATGTATTATGTATTATGTATTATGTATTATGTATTATGTATTATGTATTATGTATTATGTATTATGTATTATGTATTATGTATTATGTATTATGTATTATGTATTATGTATTATGTATTATGTATTATGTATTATGTATTATGTATTATGTATTATGTATTATGTATTATGTATTATGTATTATGTATTATGTATTATGTATTATGTATTATGTATTATGTATTATGTATTATGTATTATGTATTATGTATTATGTATTATGTATTAGAAGCAGAATATCGATAGTAAACGAAGGAAGAAATTTAACGTGAAATTGTTAAAAGAAGAGGAAAAACAAGAAGAATATGTAGATGAAATAAATAGAAGAGTGACAAATGCAAGTAACGACAGCGCTGAAGACATAGAGGTTAAATGGAGTAACTTAAAAACCCTAATCAAAAAATCAGCGTCAAATACTCTAGGATACGAGCCCCGTGAAAGAAGAAATGAATGGTTCGACGATGACTGTGCACGAGTAACGCAGGAAAAGAATGTAGCATATCAAGTGATGTTACAGAAACACAGAACGAGAAATGCAGCTGAGCTGTACAAAGAAAAAAGAAGGCAGGAGAAAAGAGTGCACAAAGCGAAGAAAAAGGAGTACTGGGAAAACGAAATGTTAAAAATAGAAGAAGCGAACAGCCGAAACGACGTCAGGCAACTATATAAAAAAGTAAATGAGCACCGAGTCGGTTTCAAGCCCAGAGTAACTATGTGCAAAAATAAGAATGGGGAAATCTTAAGCACCAAAGAACTAGTTCTAACTAGATGGTGCGAACACTTCAAAGAACTGCTAGCTGGAGATGAGGAGCAACCGCCAACAGAAAACGTGGAAGTAGCAGAAGAACTAGCGGGAGATATGCCTACATCAGAAGACGTACAAGACGCAGTGAAAAACTAAAAAACAACAAATCTCCGGGCAAAGATAACATCGCAGCAGAGCTATTAAAAAAAGGAGGTGGAAACGTAATATTAAGCCTGTATGAAATCGTAACACTAATATGGACCCAGAAACAAATACCATCGGAATGGAGTGAGGGCATTGTGTGCCCTATACATAAAAAAGGAGATCAGCTAAACTGCCGTAACTATAGAGGCATCACTCTACTGAACGTAGCATATAATAAGGGTGTCACCCGGGGATGTTATGAACTTGAAATTTTTTGTGGTAGTTCCTAATACCACCCTTAAAAAGTGCGCAAAAATGCAGCGGGGTCTAAAGCCTCTAACTATTTTTCCCAAAATAATCATTTCTAGGGGGTGGTTTTCGGGTGCCACCCGGGGATGTTATGAACTTGAAATTTTTTGGGGTAGTTCTTATTACCACCCTTAACAAGTGTACAAAATTTCAGCGGGGTAGGTTTATAATTCGTGAATAATAATTTAGGGGTGATATATTTCAAGACCTCCACTGACTTCCCCGTATCAAAAAACAATTATTTACTTGTTTTTTAAGGTCCAAGCATCAGTTTTAAAATTTAATTTTTTTTTCTAAAATCGTTCGATCGAACGTTCGGAACTTCAGGCTCATTATTTACGGTCGTAACCACAACAAAGCGAGCCTTTCCTTAGAATATAGAACTGCAGGAAAGGCCCTCGCTTTTAAAATCCTTGTTTGAAACCGTAGTGAAATCTGGGTCAGTTGAATGTCAAATTATATCTGCTTTGTTGACATTAAGATGAATTGCCATCAGCTAATTAGAATTCGAAGTGAAAGGTGTGAAAAAAGCTCATCTGGACGGAAATGGGGTGGCGGAAGCAAGATTTTATTTGAGATAACTGATAATTTGGTCTCCTTGCCCTCCTCTATTCCACTCGCTTTTCCGCTTGTAGTGGACACACAACTATCAAAACGTTAGCACTCACTCAACAAGCATTTCATTACTCTGAAATTCGGCGTGTGCCTTCTTGTAGTTCTAAATTCTAAGGCCTGAATTCCTCTGTCGCTGACGTCGGTCGCGTACGTCGGTCGCGCGTACGAATATACGTTGTGTTCTATAAAGCATCACACTGTGACGCTGACATCAGCGACGCGCGAGTTGCTACGCGCCGCGTATGGCGCGCGTCGGTCTCGCTCGTCAGCGCCACGTACGTCGGTCGACTGACGCGCTATAGAACTGTGAATGTGATATCTTTTTCTACATTGACGCCGTCTCCGCTTGCGTAAGTATGCTGCAGCAACTAAACAATTTATAAACGGGTTCATAATTATCCCAAATCCACTTGGAGACGCCTGTACCGTGGAGCGATCGGTATCGCACTACGGATGTTTTCATTGGTGCTGATGGCCAGCGCGCTACGCGACTGACGGTGCGCGACCGACGTCAGCGACAGAGGAATTCAGGCCTAAGGGCCTTTTCGCGGGTCAGTGTTACTTGGCTCGTACTCTGCAGCATTCGACGAGACGCGTGGTTAGCTAGCCGGTGGAGGCTAAACAATCGACAATAAATTTTTGTGTAGAATTTACCCATATCTTAGGCCTTAAATTTACACACAGGTCGCCAGCAGGCCGTGGCCTGAAAGTTCTCGCCTTGAGGCCAAGTATCACTATACACCCACTGGCTCCCAACTGTATGGGGCCTGCAGTTCAAGAAAGCTGACAAAACTCGCATTTATCGTCAGTTCGAGCCTGAAGATCTGAGTCAAGCTTAGTCGTGCCGGCCGGCCTGTAAGTGAATGGGGGTCTTTAGTGGAGAAACATGTTTTACTTAAGTTAACCTAAAATTAAATAATTTGATTTCCACCCCCTGATGATGGAGGTAGTTTCCGATGCCGGAGGGGATGGGAATATTTTCTAAAAATTGTGTTATAAATAGTAGGTGGATGTTCATTAAAAATTGGCGGAGTGGAGTCTTATTTTGGACTTAAAATAACTAATTTAACTTTAGGGGTGACTGAAGGGGTGGGTTCCGCAGGTCCGATTTTTTTGATATTGGGCTCAAAAAATAGCTTACACTAAGGGGGCTACTCCTACACAAAAAATTGGCGGGGTGATTTTTTTTATGTGGGAAAACCAAGCTTAGGAATCACCCTTTGTACTACCAGTCTGTCATGTCGTTCAGGTCATGGTTCAGTGTCTAGTAGCAAGCTTGGTTTGAAAGATAGAAAATAAAATGATAGGATTAGAGGGGATCTGGGGGGTGTTGCAGCAGGTGGCGATGAACCTTACGTTTGAACTCTTGGGTATTGTACGAGTTCGGGAAAACTGACTGTGGGAGATTATTCCACAGTCGAGTTGTTCTATTCATAAACGATATTTTATAAGTAAATGCGGAACACTCAATTTTGGTAATAAGGGTTGTCCTAGGGGCAGTTTCCGATCAAGTTAGGGGGTTGGTTTTATTTTTATTGAATTTGGCATACCCAAATTAGTAAAAGATGACATTATCAGCGGGGTGTTTCAACTCTTCCGCAGTTGAAATTTTTTTTTTTAGATTTCGTTCATTTTAACGTTCAGTTCTTCAAGTACCTACCCAGTGGGAAAAATTGGGAGCGCTGCACAGGGGAGTGCACTTGGAGCACTCTCAAGGAAGCTTTCCTGGAGTTTTCATAAATTTTATATAAAAAAATAAAACGGGCAATTATCTTCATGCCCATAAAATGTGACTTTAGCATACTCAATAACCCGGCTCTCGTTCGATACGGAGGACAAGCAGCGTTAGAAGGGGATAGAATTTAGTTGGGGGACTGCTTTGGTAAAGCCACTCTCGGGCTTGGAAAGAAAAAGGCAATTGCAAAAGATAAACAAAGCTTTTCGATACTGGATCTCATATCCACAGCCGCCCATGAATATTTCTTTTTTAAAAAGCTTTTTTGTTATGCTCCTAGAACGCTTTTGAGGAGCATAAAAACGTATGCTCCCCTGCAATGACATGCAATGTTAAAAAGTATGGAACTGGTATGGGAACGGGAGTACTGTAAGCTCCTTTTGGTGCGCTCAAAGATGGCTCTTGAAGCACTCCATTTCCCGCTGGGTATATGGAACTGATATGGGAACGGGAGTACTGTAAGCTCCTTTTGGTGCGCTCAAAGATGGCTCTTGGAGCACTCCATTTCCCGCTGGGTATATGGAACTGATATGGGAACGGGAGTACTGTAAGCTCCTTTTGGTGCGCTCAAAGATGGCTCTTGGAGCACTCCATTTCCCGCTGGGTAGTTAATTACGCCGGTATCGAACCACGGACCTCTGGGATAGTAGTTAAGCGCGTCGGAATCGAGCCATGGACCATCTGAAATGATAGCTAGGTGCGCCTAGAGTGTGTTGTTGATTTAAATAAAAAAACGGTCAAGTACATAAAAATTTTGCACTTGAAATAACAAATCGTATAAAAAATTCAAAAATTAAATAAGCAGCATTGTTTAAAAACTAGAACAAGAACAAAAAATTTAAAAAAAATATATAAAACCATTTTCCACCCAATTTAAGTCTATTACCCTCTTCTGCATAAAACATGCCATCCTCTAATGTCCTCTAATGATGATATCATATTTTTTTTTTCGAAGGCCAAGCAGAAAAGCAACAATAATAATAATAACCAACAGAGCGCGGCACCAGCAACAAGGATTATTTGTAACCAAGGACAGTCCAGCACTAATAACATAGCCCAGCCATATTTATCCTGTATAAGGATATATAGTTTTGTCCTTTATATATATATGCAGGTTCATGCGTCACATACACATATACCCCCACACAAAAATCTCCGTGACACGCGAGTCAATAATAACAAACTTGACCGTGAAGTTGTATGTATGTATATGTATATGGCCATTTTATATTTACTGTATTCAATATCCTTGAACAAGTATCAAGGGTACTCTATACGATAAGCCGATATAATGTTGCTGTTGGTGTTGTTGTTGTTGTTGTTGCTGCTGCTATTTCCCCGGGTCGGCATCGACGTTCAAGGATATATCCTTGATATTGGATATTCAAATTTAAAATTTCATTTTGCGTGGGAGTGTTGCCAGATATTTAATTAAAATTTTATAAATATATATAATTAGGTACTCACCAATAATACCATAATTGATAGAATTGAAAAGCAAGATGTACACAGCATCCAAAGTGGCAGCAATATTCATTTCTAGCGCATATAAAGTATTTTGGTTCGCCATTTGATTCCAAGGAGCAATACTTGTTGGCCAGGACCTGGAAATATAAAAATTATTAAAATATTTTGGTTTCTTTTTTTCGTCTCTCTCGGGGGGGGGGGGAGGTTATTTTTTTGAAAGAAAACTATTAAGCTAAAAAAACTATTTAAGCTAAAAACTCTCACCTTCGTTATGCTTATCACAACTAGAAACAGAATAGAGCAATTCATCATTATTTTAGTCCTGTTTTAATAATTATTCTGCTAGTAGTTTCCAGGATATTTTTTGCGTTGTTTTAAATAAATTAAAATTGTTTCTTGTTTCTTGAAACATTTATATTTTTTCCCCGTTTTTTTTTTATATATATTTTTTTTTTGGTTTGTTAATAATATTTAATAATTTTTTTTTTTTTTGTAAATCTCACATTTTTTATGATTTTTTCTTATTATTTTGGCACTTTATTATTATGCATTCATTATTTTGTGATTTCCTTCTACTATATGTAGTAGTCATATTTTGTTTCGCGGGGTTCTTCCCAAGATCACACTTTATAAAACAAAAAAAAAACCTTTATTCTGATATGATACGGATTTCTTTTTTATATTTTGATATTTCTTTTTTTATATTTAATAAGATTCGAGCACAATATCCATTTGATCAATTCATTGACGACGACATATCATAATAATTATCATTAATTAGCGAAAAAAACACAACCCACACAAAAATCACTATATATATATATTTTAAAATAGAAACAAAAACATCACCTTAAATTTGGCAATAATGGAGAGAGAGGATGAGTCAACTTTGTTGTTGTTTTTTTTGGGGGGGGGGCTTATAATTTTCTATAGAATTTTCCTTATTTTTTTTTTACAATTTTACGCATATATATCAACCAAAAGAGAAATCTCTCTCTATAATTAAATATCACAGAATCCTCGAGAGGGAGAATTGATTGCACAAAAATATATATACATATATAGATTTACAAAAAATTAAATACAAAAAAAAGAAACATTTAATCAGTCACAAGTCAACAAGTAAAAAATTTCGGGAAAAAATAAAAATACACCATCATAGTCTTCCTTGAACTCGCAAATTTATTTTTAACTACGTTTCCGTGTTCCTGTTTTTTTTTTTGGGTATCACGCTCTAGGTAAATATTTACACACGTATATTTTTTTTTTGTCACTCCATCCTGAATCACACACTTTCCGACACTTCAATTTCAATTCGAATTAATATTTTTCATCCTTAAAACCCAACCAAAAAAAATTTATTATATATCAACCCCGTAAAATTTTGGTGGCCCTTACGATGGAGGAGCAGATATGTTGTGCACTATACCAGAAATGTGCATTTTCTGGTCACTTTATGAGCAATGTGGATGCTTTTTAAGGGTGGAAAAATCTATCTCTCTACCTCCCCCCGTGTACCCACATACAGCACAGACACGTGCACACAGCAGGCAATCAGGCACCAAGGGCGGATATAGAGGCAGGCAACAACACCATATACATCTAGCCAGAGCAGGCAGGCATTGGATAGGGGGGTAGCCTTCGTCAAGGGCACAAAAATATCTCTACCGAGAGAGAGAGAGAGGGAGGAGACACGCTATATCCTTTTTCTGTTAAAGGCAGTTTCCTCTTCTTTTGTTGCTATTGTTGTTGTTATTGGGTCACGGTATACAGAAACATAAGGTAATGTGTAAAAAAAACCGTCAAGCTAGCGGCGAAGCAAGCGGCGGTTACACTGAAAAGGGGCGAAGTTAAGCTCAAAAACAGAAAAACGCTAGCTGGAAAAATTTAATCCTATTTCCTTCAGAACCATGGAACTATCCTGAAATTTTTACACAATCTTCCTCACACATACAGATACATAAAACAAATAATTTAAATGAGGGACATTGGCTTTTAATTTTTAAACAGAGTTGAGTTTTAACTTCGCCGCTTTTCAGTGCAACCGCCGCTAGCTTGACGATCATTGTGTAAAAGAGACGACCAGCTTCGAATATCGTAAAAAGTGGGCGCCTAGAGACGTCAGCCCTAATACAGAAACAACAACAACAATTTCGATTTTATATGGAAAGCGGTCCCCACGTGACGTCAGCACTAAAATATCGTTTACGATATACAGTCTTTTACATTAGGGCCGAAACACATCCAAGCCCGCTTTGAACACATCCAAGCCCAAAGCCAGCTGCAAGCATATCCAACCAATGCGTTTAAATGGGATTGAACACATCAAAATTTGTCTCGCAAATTCAGGCCTTGGCAAAGCTGGCCGCAAGGCTCGCCTCTGTCGGAATTCCGGCAATGCTGGAATTCGAATTCGGCCGAGGCTCTAGTTTTTGCTTTTGACAGTTGAACTTTGAGGTTGATAGTTTGTATGCGAGTTTTTATTGAAAATAATTAAACGAATTAAATAATGTTAGAAAATTTCACTTTAAACAAATAAATAATAATTAAAAAAGTCAACAAATTCTATTTTATTTAAAATGTTTGAAATTTCCCCACATTTACATAATAATAATTAAAAAATAACAATGAAAACAGGCCAAATAATTTTATTTTAAATAATTTTTATATTTTACACTTTTTACGAACCACAATGCTCGCTTACAAATTTGACAAATGTGATGAGCCGGCCTGATTGTGTTTTGAGTATTCCGCGGACGGCTCTGGAGCTCGCCTCAAGGAAAGCTTCGAGAGATGAGCTTTAAAGCCAGCCTGGATGTGTTTCGGCCCTTACCTTGTTTCTGTATACCGTACGCTATATCCTCTTTTTCTGTTGAAGGCAGTTTCCTCTTCTTTTGTTGTTTTTGTTGTTGTTGTTGTTATTGGTGGTGGGGTTGTGATATTGATGGTTGGGGTATGGGTTAATATTATGATTTTGGTGGGGCTTAGTTTTTTTTTTTCTTTTCAGATATATTTAAAGGGGATGATGATTGTTCTAGAAAGTTGAAATAGGTGAAAATTCACAATACAACATTTTTATTAAAAATCCCATTTAAACTTATTAAAATCTGTGGGGTAATGTTTTAAACTCAACAAGAAATTAGTGGTGCTTTCAGTAATACATACATACTTGCATGCGCAAAATGCGCAAGTTAGACCCGCATCCCGCACTTGCGGGAAAAATCATTTGCGCATTTATGCAAGTATGCATTAGTGAACTTGTTTCGCCATATTTAAATATGGCGCCTGATTAATTGTCATTTTTGATGTGCTTTTAATATATTTACCGTACGCTAGCAATATTCTCCTTATCTATTTTAATGTTGTCAACCAATATTTTGATATTTGTGAACAAAGTGTGCTTTCTATTCTTCTTTGAAAATTGTCCGCAGGGCTATCGAAAAACTTGCAAAGCTTGCGCACATTTACTTCGCATACTCTGCATTTATGAACTCGGCGCAAACGCATGCATGCTTTAATTGAAACTAATGCAAAAGCAAATATATGCGCAAACTGCATTACTGAAAGCAGCCTATATTAACAAAACTTTTGAATTTTTTTTTTTCCTAAGAAAAAGATCTTTCGTGATCTTCTCGGGTATTAAAGTTGGGAATCCATATACATGGTTCGACGGAAACGAAACCCATTTGAAACTAGTTTGAGCTGCTCGAGTGCGGCTGTTTTTGCCGATCGGAAGCGATGATCGGAAATGGATGCACTTCATCTGAACTACTTGACAAACTTTGCCAAAACCTTGGGGTAAAATTAACACCGATTGATCCAAAATCTCGTTGTACTCGGTTTGCAAACTGGTTGTGCTCGTGATTATTGTGAAACCAGTTTAAAATTGGGGATAGCAAATCAGACGACTCGTATGCGGAGGGCCTTACACTCCACAAAATTTAAATTCGAAGTTATCTGCCTACTAAGCAATACAGCAATAGCACAAAATCGTCTAAGTATATTTATGTCATGTATCCCAACGTGATCAATTACTGAGTTTCCATGCAGAGTTTACCCTGGGGTTAGCTCAGAGTAAGCGCCTATGGAAACCGGAGTTGAGTAAAGTTTCGTTAAATCCAAGAAAACTTCACGAGACACGTCCGATTAAGCCGGGTTCTGCATATGTGTTTGTTTAAGTTTAAGTGTAAATACATAACAATAATATTAATGTCTTTTGCGTGAGCATTAGTAAAGATGTCCTTAAAAGGAGTCTTTTTAATCTCACGTGACCATCTATGTTTCCTGTTGCTTGCGTGGGTTATATGTTAATTTGGATTTTTGTTTTTATTAACTAATTTTTATGTTTGCATGCTTAGTTGTGAGCCTCATCTCAGCGCTTGGTTGTGCTGAGTAGGTAAATCTTTCTTGGCCCAGCTAAGAAGTGCGCCCTCTGTATTAGAAGGGTTAACTCTATTACTAAACGTAAAGTTACCTTACGCCTACAAAAGTAGAGTTTTCGTTAAGTAAATAGAATCCTTTTTCCCTCAGGTTAACTCGATGCTGTTTCCATGACATGCTCTGGACAAAAGTAACAGATAAATAATATTACATTGCGTCGCCGTTGGTATATGTGCAGCAAAGGCTCAAACAGAACCAATCCGTTCCGTCCGTTTTTTTTTAAATTGAAATTTTGACATTTCCATAAACTTTCCATGAGACGAACGGGGAGCGGTAGCCACAACCAAGCGGAGAGAACGTCAACAAAAAAATCAAAGATAAAACGTGCGGAGCGGACGGAACGAATTGGTTCTGTTTGAGCCTTACAGGATACTCAATCCATGGGCGCCTACTTTGAGAAAGCCCAGGGTAAGCTCTACATAGAAACACAGTAGTGAGCGTAAAGGGATTACCCTCACGGCTAATTGTGTTGTATTTCGAACAAACAACTGAGTCAGTCAAACAAAATATTCAGACCAATTTTAAACTACGCTGGAATTGATTCCGCTGGAGTTTTCTAACATTGGTGGTAGCATAAACTCTGCTGTAACGGAGGGCAATTTCGAAATTACATAAAATTTATGCTACTTTGTAAAAAAAATCCAGCGTAGTTCAAAATTGGTCTGAATACCTTGTTTGACTGTATACAGTCAGCGTCAAAAGTAATGGAAACACCTAAAAATTTTAGCTTTGAACCTTGATTATCTTCGTCATGCAAAAACGGAAAAAATAGTTTTTAATATCTTAAAATAATCCTTTATTTATCAACAAAATATTTTATAAAATATTTCATTGTGAAATGTTTAAACATAAAATTCTAAGAATTACCTCATTTTTGACTGATAAATTTAGAGCCTTTTTTATTGAATGAAGTACATATTTGCTGGCAGTTTTGTCACAGTCACTGTTATGACTGAACGGACAACCTAAAGTCTAAGGTGATGACTGATGTAATTATCTGAATATTTTGATCTCCCCTAATCATGACTGGTAGAATTGATTGAAGCATGAATGTTTAATGGATCCCTTAGGTGTTGCGTCACTTTAGACGCTGACTGTACATAGTTTAAAAAAAAACTAAATATACGCTTTTATTTTAAAATGAAGTAAAAAGTAAAAAAATAATTTTGAATGTAAAGTTTTTATTGCTCCAGCCAGAATATGGAAACAAAACTATCTTTCGAAATGTAAAAAAGCGTGAGACTCTTACTTTATTCTTATTTTATTAACACGGGGTACTCGTCGTTAGCGCTCCACGCTTTTTTACATTTCGAAATGTAGTCTGTTTTCATATACTGGCTGGAGCAATAAAAACTTTACATTCAAAATTTTTTATTACTTCTTTTAGCCGCGAAATGTAAAAAGCGATGGAAAAATTTAGTGATTGTAGATTCTAGTTGTGTTCACAAGACTACTTTTACGGCGAGAACCCCTCGTGGTCGTCTCGGTAATTGTCGCCCTAATTGTGGTTATACAGTATTTCTGGAGGACAAACTAACATTTTATCAAAAGCGACATCTGTACGTCATTAGAAAAGCGATATTTCTGGCGTAATTTATTTTCTCTAGCATATAACGGTTACATAAATTGATTTTTTGCATAAGTTTTATATAGGCCAAGAAATAAGATTATTATTAGCATACAGTCAGCGCTGCATAAAATGGACATGAAATTACGAAATAAAAAATTAATAACTCCCCTTGTTTAAAGCAGGAGAAAAGTGCGTATCGAGTAAAAATAAAACTCGCTGTGGTCGGTAGACGTGCGTCTTTTATTGTGACACATGCCTGTAGCACGGGTGCTGCATTTGAAAAAGTAGAATTTATACTTAGGTGTACCCCGTGCCGTGCCTGTTGTTTCATGCTGACGTGAGTTTTACTTTGACCTACAAGACACCTGAAACAGACACGCACGGCACGGGGTAAGTATAAATTCTATTTTTTCAAGTGCAGCACCCGTGCTACAGGCATGTGTCACAATAAAAGACGCAGGTATACTGCCTTTTCATACCTTTTCCTATAGACTTAAAGGAAGAAAACTTCGAAGCTTTAACAAGTTGAATGCCATGGGGGTCACCGGTAACCGACGAAGCCAAACAAACACAAAGTTCGAGTAAATGTTCAATGATTTTAAATTTTTAAATTTATCAACAGTTACTGAAATGGTTTAAAGAAACTAATGCAATAGGGCTGTTCCAATAGAGAATGCGGGATCCCGCAGGACCAAGAAATCGCCCAATTTCTGTTCCAGTAGAATCTCATGCTAGGAAAAGCGGGGAAATACTTGTTTCCCCTCGCCCAAGAAGCTACAAGTGCTTTTTATGTGGAGTGAGATCTTGCGACTTTCAACATGTCAAAAACAGCTGTTACTTGCCATGTCAACCCAAAATGATTACGATTTGCTGAAAATAATTTCTTTATTTGGTGCTTCTTTTTCTTGTGTGAGGTATTAGGTCCAAAGGTACTGCGGCCATTAATTTGGCCTATTGTGTTACAGCCCCTACACCTCATATTTGTAGGCCAGACCGCTTGAACAAGTTCAGCAGTCTTCCTAGTGGTTTGTCGCTTAGACTAGAGTGTTCGACTAGGCACTCCTCGAACAAAGAGACCCTGCTTCTCGCTATTGCGGGGCACTCACAGAGAATGTGGAGGGCAGACTCATCCTCTTCCAGGCAAAGCCTACATGTAGGGTCCTCCGCCCTTCCTATTCTCCATAAGTGGTAATTTAGTGCACAGTGTCCGGTAACCAAGCCAACAAGTGTCCTGACATCACTTCTGCTGCGCCATAACAATTCCTTGGCCGTATTAGGGGACGGTACAGGAAGGAACCGCTTAGAGCTGGTCATTCCAGGCGCGGACCTCCAGCGTTCAGTATGTTTCATCAAAGTCCAATCAGCCAGGGCCCTTTGCAGCAAGCTGGAAGGTGCTGTGGGAGGTTGTTGTGTGACTTTGCGTAAAACTTGGTAATTAAGTTTACGCGGTCACCACAGTGCCCCAAAGCCGGCTCTGGACCAATGAATGCAATATCAGAGCCCTGTTTAGCCAGGGCATCCGCACTATCGTTGCCTTTGAAGCCCCGGTGACTCGGGACCCAGACAAGGGTAATTTGATTGAGAATACCCAACTCATGAAGAGCGCGTTGGCAGTCCCAAACTAATTTCGACTTGGTCCTACGGGACCGTATCAGAGAAGATAAAAATCCGTTTATTTTGGTAGACCCTTCTTAAGTTCTCATGAGTGCATGCCAGAATAGCGTACAACTCTGCTTGAAAGACAGTTGCTAGAGGGCCTAGGCTTATCGCCCGGCTAAATCTGGGGCTTTCACTCCAGATTCCGGCGCCTACACCTGTCTCCGTTTTAGAGCCATCCGTGTACCATACTAGTCCGCCCGGCAATACTTTAGGAAAAGTCCAGGTTAGCCTATCCTTTATGTGCACAGAAGGTTGCTCAAATTTTGAAATTTTAAAGGGCATGCTGTCCGACAGCAACTCCGCTTCCGGAATATCTTCTATGATGTTGATTATTATAGAATGTCCTCGCCCAAGACCAGTGCCCAAGTGACCATTCGCTTTCAGCCGCAGCGCCGCGTTTATGGCAGACTTCTCTACCTCAAGGTGAAGGGGTACTAAATTGAGGAGAGTCTCCAGCGCTGCCGTCGGGGAAGTGCGGATGGCCCCAGTGATGGAGAGGCAGGCCATTCTTTGAATTTTGCTTAAATTGGTTATGGAACCCTTAAGCTTCGTTCTAAACTAAAGCTCCATAAGTTACCATGGGCCTAATGTTGGAGGTGCATATACAATACATGGTTTTTGGTTGCAAACTCCAGGTGGAACCACAAGCTCTGCGGAAAGCCCACAGGGATCTGCTCGTTCTACTCATCAGAGTGTCCATATGCTGGTTCCAGTTGAGCTTGGCATCTAGCGTCACTCCTAAATATTTGGCTTGTTGTGAAGAGCCTATAGTTCTGCCTGGGAATGTAGGTTCCCAAATTCCCGGTAGTGATCGTTTCCTGGTGAAAGGAACCAGGGGCCGGTTCGTGTATGGCGAACGACGATAATCGCACGAAAATAAATTGAAGTCGAAAAATTTTGTCGACGAAAATTTTAGCATTCGCATAGGTCGAAAGAAAATTGTTCGTGTCCTAATACAAAAACTCGATAACCCAAGACCTATCGAGTGCCTTTCGTCGGCTTGAGACGAAAATTTTCAATTTTTTCGACTTACGCGAACCCGAGACGAAAAAGAATTTTCGTTTTCGACATACACGAACCGGCCCGTTTTGTCGGGATTGACTTTTAGACCTACGCTTTCGCACCAGCTAGAGACCGAATCTAGTGCCTGCTGTAGGCGCCTTGACATGGCTCCTTCAGTTTCACCTGTAACTACTATGACGACATCGTCAGCGTAACCTTGGGCGAAAATGTTTCGACCGTTGAGCAGCTCTAGGAGTTCATCTACAACAAGGCACCAGAGAAGTGGAGATAAAACTCCTCCCTGCGGGCAACCTTTCGCTATAGTGCCCTCCAGAGACCCCTCAACATGAGAGACCATTAGTTTGCGAGTTCTCAGCATAGAGTCAATCCAGTTGCAGAGAATGCTACTTAAACCGCGTCTACTTAGAGCCCTAGCTATAGTATCGAAGGATGTATTGTCGAAGGCTCCCTCGATATCGAGGAAGGCCGTCAGAGCAACTCCTTTCAGAGCTGCGTATTCCAGGCTGATAGGAGCTTAGTGATTGGCATTGAAGAAAAGTTTCCCTTATCGCCCAGTCGACAATTTTCTCCATTGTCTTCAAGGCAAAAGACGAGAGACTTATCGGCCTGAAAGATTTAGTCGAGGTATAATCTGAACGCCCTGGCTTAGGTATAAATGTTACGTTGACGTTCCTCCAGACAGATGGGATATAACCATGTGCGAAGGAAGCCCTGAGAATATTTTGCATAATAAGGGAGTGACTTGTATGGTTTTGAACGATCTAATCGCCTCCCTAATAGCTTCGTGGTTAAATACGGTGTTTGCTTCTGTCCAGGCCGCTTTGGACACTTTAGAAAGTGGTGCTGTTGGCTGCCCAGCAGAAGCTGTGTTCCCATTTGAGTTGGCTGATCCTTACATTCCAAGAAAAAAATCGTATATCATGGTCCTCAATACGATATCCGGGTCTTCGATATGTAGTCAATCCTATCCGTAGATCTGGTGGCAATGTGGTAATGCTAGGACGGATCGCCAGCCCGTCCCCGGTATGCGGGAAATAGCGTCCCACGCTTGCTACTACCGTCCAACCATCCATCCAATGGCGCTACAGCCCAAATCGAGCCTTGGCCTCCTCTAGGGCATTTCCCCAAGTTTGACAGTCCCTTGCAGCATGTATCCAGTTCCGGATGTTGAGTATTGCCTCTTCGTCAGCCGTCACAGAGTCTATCCATCTCCTCCTGGGTCTACCTACTAGTCTACTTCCCGAAATTACTGAGGCTATAAGCCGTTTTGGGATACGATTGTCCTCCATTCTGATTACATGGCCGGCTAGTCTCAGTCTGTTGATTTTTATTAAAGTTGAGAGTTGTGGGTCGTCAAAAATTTCATACAACTGGTTGTTGTATCTTCTTCGCCATATTCCATCCTCTCTGGCTGGGCCTATTATGCATCTGAGAATTTTTCTCTCAAACCTGTTGACTCGCTCCTCTATGTCCTGGGTCATAGTCCAAGTCTCGCTACCATAACACAGTACTGGTCGTATTACTGTTTTGTAGAGTGAGAGTTTCGTTTGCCTGTACACAAATCTTGAGTGCAGGATTTGTTTTTGGGCATAAAAGGCTCTATTAGCCAGTAGTATTTGATGTGTGGGATCGTTAAATAAAAAGACCGGCTTCGACTATTACATTTTATTATTATTTAAACGTCTGGTCTCTACAAGTTCTTGAGCGCTACTGACTAAATGTGAGAGGGAGTCATGCACTCAGCTTCTATACAACATCCCCCTTGTTTTGCATTATGTCTTCATGTAATTTTTTAATTCATTAAATTCAATTCTACAAAGTTGATAATTTAAATTCAATATTCAAAATTCATACTTATTAAGTTAAAGTTATATATAAATACATTTTTTTTTCATTAATATGTAATTTGATTTCACTTGCCATGGTGTGCCTGATAGCGGTCAGGTATCTTTATAAGCCTACCATATCTTGTTCTGTGATCGGAGCACGAAGGATACGACACCTCTTGTTTTGTGGTGTTGATGCCAGGTAAGTCAGGAATAGATGGACTAGCTACGTTATTCGGTTCTAGTTGGTATGATAAATGTGATGATGTCTGAACATTACCTGAATGAGGACTAGACGAGCCATTTTGGTCTGGCTCATTACCTACTGGTTTATCGTCATTTATTCCATTTTGGATCGGGCTGCTCGCAAGGTTTTGGTGATTGCTATTAGCCGTACCCTTTTCCTGCAGGTCACACTGGTCTCTAAAATGTGGTTCATTGCATGACTTCCTAAGTTGATGGGAGTTGCGTCGTAGTGTTTGGTTTTCTTCATTACGAATGATGTACGACCTAGGACTAACATGTTTTCTTATTAGTTTTGCAGGCTCCCATGTATTTCCTACTCTGTAAACTATATTATCTCCCGCTTTAAATCCTACTTCTTTACGTAACTTATGCGAATCATGATATTTCTTTTGCTCTTCTTGAGCTCTCAGTAATTTGTTACGAACACCTTGTGGAACCTTAGGAGTCAAATAACTTGAATCTACTGGCAATTTGGTCCTGAGCAAACGGTTCATCAGTATCTCGCAGGGTGCCAGTCCTAGCCTTGGAACCACAGTGCACCTCTGTTCTAAAAGAGCGCTGTGAAAATCTTGATTGTTTTGCTTGACCTTTTTGAGTAGCATTTTCGCCACATGCACCCCTTTTTCAGCTAAGCCATTTGATCGCGGATATCTTGGGCTTGAATATATAAACTTAAAGTTCCATTCATCAGCGAAATTTCGAAGGGTAAAAGAATTAAAGGGTTGGTTATCCGCTATTATTGTTTGTGGTACTCCATGATTAACAAATATTTCTTTTAGAGCCTTAACAACATCTGTTGCCTTTTTTCCTGCCATAGGTTTTATCTCCAACCATTTGGAGTAATAGTCCACTGCTATTAGATAGCATTTTGATCCTAGTTCTAGTATATCTATTCCTAATTTTTGAAAAGGTAACTCTGGAGCTTCGTGCGAAAGTAATGGATGTCTATCGTTACTAGGTCGAAATTTTTCACATACCGCGCATTTGTGAATCATGTTGGAGATATCTCTATTCATATAAGGCCAATATAAAAGAGTTTTCGCTCTAGCTATTGTCTTTGTTAGTCCTAGATGTGGTTCGTGTAACAGTTTCAACATATCAGATATAAGATTTTTCGGAACAACTACTCGATTTTCAAAAAACACCAAACCATCTTCGCTATAGATTTTATCCCTTAAATTCCAAAAAAACTTTACTGTGTCCGGAAGCTTCCCTTTAGTTTTAGGCCACCCATTTTTATGCAAATCTATTAAATTTTTTAATACTTCATCATTTTTAGTCGACTCCTCAAAAAGTTTTCTTTTATTATCACTCATATTTATAGTGTGCACTAATTCAGTTAGTACATCCTTTTGGTCAACTTCAAGATCTTCATTGGACTTCCGTGACAATAAATCTGCTACATGCAATAATTTCCCCGGTATATATTTTAACTCTAGCTCGTATTTCATCAATTTCAAACGCATACGTTGTAATCTAGTCGAATGTATTTGATTCACCGATTTTTTAATAATTGTTAATAGCGGCTTATGATCAGTATGTATAATAACATGCTTTCCGTAAATATAATTATGAAATTTTGCCGTAGCAAAGACAATGGCTAGAAGCTCCTTTTCAATTTGAGCATAATTGAGCTCAGCATTAGTAAGACTTTTCGATGCAAATGCTATTGGCCTACCTTCTTGTAAAAGGCAGCACCCTAATCCATTTTTTGAGGCGTCTGTTTGAATTATTATTTCTTTTTTGGGATCAAATGAATGTAAAATTGTCTTTCTATTCAAAATGTCTTTTATCTTGCTCAAAACTTGCGAGTGGTAAGGAGTCCATTGAAATAACTGGTCCTTCTTAAGCAATGCTCTTAGAGGCGAATTAATTTCTGAATAATTTGGAATAAATTCCCTCAAATAATTTAAAGCTCCTAATACCTTTTCCAACTCTTTTCTACTATCAGGATCTTTCATATCTTTTATTGCTGTAATACGAGCAGGATCTGGTGATATCCCTTCACTGGAAAACACGTGGCCTAAATATTTTACTGTATTCACCCGAAATTGAAATTTATTGGCATTAAATTTGATATTAATGTCTCTCGCCCTTTCAATAACACGTTCTAAATTCCTATCATGTTCTTCTTTGGTCTTACCGCCCACTATTATGTCATCAATGTACACGAAACAGCCTGGTAGGTCACCGAAGTATTTATCGTTTAATTTCTGAAACTTTTCTGGTGCTACGCTTACACCAAATGGCAGAACATTGAATCTATAAGAACCGAAAGGTGTACTAAATACTGTTAAATCTTTTGATTCCTCACTGAGGGGTAGTTGCCAAAACCCTTCTTTGAGATCAAGTACGGAGAATATTTTTTTTCTCTCATTACGAAACGAAAGTCTTCTATAGTAGGTATTAGGAAATGTTCAAATTTAATATTGGCATTTAACTCTTTTGGATCGAGACACAAACGCAATGATCCATCCTGTTTCTCGACTATAACTAAACTGTGTGACCATTCGGTCGGCCCGTCTTTCTTTGATATTATTCCTCGCTCTTCCATTTTATCTAAAGTCTTCTTAATCTTTGTACGCAAACTTAAAGGAACTCTACGTGGCGGATTATGGGTCGGAACTGTACCCTCTTTTATTTGCAGTTGACATGTCTCTGGATATCTACCATAGCCCTCAAAGACTTCAAAATTTTTTTTTATAAATGCTCTTTTATCATCTTCACATTTAACCTCATGCACTTGTTTATTACGCTTAATCAATTGAAAATCTAAGCAAGACCTTAATCCAAGTAAGGGTTTAGCTTTAAAATCTACAATCATAAAAGAAGTTTCCTTCCACTTCTTCCTGTCACCACTAAAGCCCATAGGTAAAGTAACATAGCCCAAGGTTCCAAGTTCATGACCCCCATATCCTTCTAGTCCTGCCGCAGTGGGCATTATTTCAGGTTTAGGATTAAAATTTTCAAGAAATTCTTTTGGCAATACGTTTACCTCAGAGCCACTATCCAACTTAAAACAAATTTCTATACCCTTCACATTTAACTTTTCATACCAACAACTATCGTTCTTAAAATCCTGCTTAAAATCACTGTACATGGCATCAACAAATAAATTATCGCCCACATTATCATCTGATAAAACACAAGTGATGTCACTTACCTTCGACTTTGTATTTCGCACACACACAGCGGCAAAGTGATTTTTCAAATTACATACCGCGCATTTTTTGCCAAAAGCTGGACAATTTCCATAACTGTGCCATTTACCGCACTTCTTGCATGAATTATTTGTTTGTTGTTTTTCAAATTCTCTACCCTTCATCTGATGTGCATGATTCTGTCTCACTGCCCTAAAATTACAATTTTTTGTTTGACTTTTATTACTATGTATATATTCTTGTTTCCCTATTCTATTACTACTTCCCTGTCTATGTCTAGCTACTTCATCCAACGAGACTCGTGCCTTTTCCTGCATCTGTTTAGCCTGGGTTTCCGTTATCTCCGCTATTCTGCAATACTCCTTTGCCTTCTCCAGCGTTAGTGCATCTAGCTTCAATAATTTCGCCTGAATATTTCGGTCCGCTATCCCAATGACTATTCGATCCCGTAACATTGATTCTTTATAATTCCCAAAATTGCAGTTTTCTACTAATTTTGTGATGTCAGCCATAAAATGATCAAATGGTTCCCCATCACGCTGGGAACGCGTGTAAAATTTGTAGCGCTCGTATATTTCATTTGTCCTTGGGTCACAATATTCTTGGAATGCTTTGGTTACCTCTTCAAATTTGCCCTTTTGCTCCTCCGTTAAATTCAACGTGGTGAACAGCTCTATGGCAGCTTCTCCTGCACAACTTAAAAAACGCGCAATTTGTACGGAATCTGGCTCTTTGTCCGTCTTCGTTGCCGTGGCATATATGTCGTATAGCTGTTTAAACTTAGTAAAATTTTCTTTTAAATTTCCTTCCAGTATTAACGGACTTGGTCTCTTGAAGTCACTACTCATGTTTACGGATTATTTTTTACGGATTTTATTTCAATTATACACAATCACTATTTTTATTTATTATATTTTTTTACAAAATTAAAGCTTCCACTTGCACCGGCTGCGCCATGATGTGTGGGATCGTTAAATAAAAAGACCGGCTTCGACTATTACATTTTATTATTATTTAAACGTCTGGTCTCTACAAGTTCTTGAGCGCTACTGACTAAATGTGAGAGGGAGTCATGCACTCAGCTTCTATACAACAGTATTCATCTGGTTATTTCTTCTTTTTCTTCGTTTCTTGTTGTAATTGTAGACCCAAGGTAGACTGTTTTATCGACTACTTCTAGATTGTGTTCGTCGATGGTTATATTTCTTCCCATTCTAAATCTTCCTGCTCTGGATTTTTTTTTTATGTGACACACTAGAGACTTAGGGAAGGCCCCTTTGTACTGTCGACCATGTATTTTTATTTTTTGAAATGTCGAACAGCCGCTCTAGTCGGAAGATAGAGAGAGAAGTGAAGGAAAGAACTGTCACAACCTAGCTGCGGTATTTTTTATTTCACCTACTCCCAACCATTTCGCGACTCTGACATCGGGGCATCGAGAACAACTCGCTGGAGTGTTATGCCTCCTGAAACGAGTTGAATCTCATCAACCAACCGATGACATGCGCTTGGTGGAGCGGGGAAGAGAACTAGTGAAGGCTATGACAGGAGGAATCAGGAATGCGAAGAGGGAAGAAGAAAGAAGGAAAGTTATGTAGGCGGGAAATTGGGAAAGGCTAGGACCGTGGCACCGCCGGGAATCGAACCCGGGACCTCTGGGGATAGTAGTCAGGCGCCTTACCCCTAGACTACCGAGGCCCTAGGATTGTTGCATCACCTTCGCTTTTTTTTTATCTTCAGACCTATGTCCTTTGCCTACTCTTTTAATTCGACATAGACTTATTTTGCTGCCAAGAACGACCTTCCCACGTCATCCTCATATCCAAGTAATAGTACCGACTGTGTACCTATTGATGCACTTCTCTGGACTGACGTTTTCCCTATTACCCATTCTAGGGCCAGATTGAAAAGCATGGGGGCCAGTCCCAGTCTGTTATAACATACTACCGTCGTCACTTGGCTATCCAGTAGACACCACGGGGAGGTGACGATTTGATTTTGCCCATTTTTTGTAAATAATATCTCCCCAAAATATGCATCGCATAATTAAGAACTTAGTCCGCACCACTTAGCGCTTCCAATCTAGGCCCCTGTGCTGAAAGTCGTAATTCAACTGAAACGTCACTTTCTTCAACTCAGGCCACTGTGCTGAAAGTCGGGTCGTGTTTCGTGACAAGTCGTTTAAGTTGAAAAAAAAGGGATATTTCAGTCGAATTACAATTTTCAGCACAAGGGCCTATAGTAGAAGTGCCAAGTTAAGTTGAGATTTCTGTGTTGAAAGTCGTAATACGACTGAAAAGTTACTTTCTTCAGCTCAAACGACTTGTCACGACATACGACTCGACTTTCAGAACAGGGATCTCAAACGACTTGTCGTGTCGTGACGACTAGCGTGGCATTCAAAACGTGAAAAATTAGCGTGGCATTCAAAACGTGAAATAAATAAAAATAAAACAAATCTTATTTTTATTCGTACAATCTTTATTTAAGCTTAATTAAGTAAGGAGAATGAAAGGTTAAATTTCTTACATTATTTTTTTTCCTTTTAATATTTTTTTTTTGTTCTCTTTCATAATTTTCATTTTTTTTTCTTCTTTTGTTTTGTTTTTGATTACTTATGCTGTTTTTTTTTATTAATAATATATTTATATTTAGTATTTTCTCTTTTCTTTTTTTTTTTTTTTTAAATGCTAATAGTAATAATATTTAAAGCTTAGAAATAGATAAAATTAATATGTGTATATACATGCATATATATGTACATATTGTATATAAATATATATGCCCATATATATACATATATATGTACATATAAATACATATGGACATATGTATGTATATAAGGTAATGATATCAAGTATATAAGATATATGTTTTTATATAATTCTCTTTTTGAAATTTCACTTTATCATTTTTCTTGTATATTTTAATGTGGGATTTGGCTAGAAATATTATGTATCTGGGGGGTATCTGGGGCCACACATGTCATGTCCAAATAAGAAAAAATTAAATGCCTTCAAAATTGATCACAAATGGATATTTATATGAGGTATGGGACTGGACAAAGGAGATGAATAAAGAAATTAACAAGAGAACATATAAATATAGCTGGGGGTCCTTTTTTTTGGAACCAAATATAAATAACCAAATACGCTTTAGCCAGGACCGGCGTTTGGCTTTTTTGCGCCCGGTGCATTACACCATATTGCTCCCCCCATCATATCGGTTCATTTTTTGATCGCCGTAAAGAACAATGGAAAAAGACAAACACTCTTTGGAATTCCTTTAAAATATGAAAATGAATCTTTTTTACTTTTTTTTTTCTAAAATTGCGCCCGGTGCAAATACACCAATTGCACCTATGAAAGCTCCGCCCCTGGCTTTAGCCTGTAACTCCGTAGGACAGCAGTTAAACGACTGAATGTCAGCACAGAGTATAAGGGCCTCGCCACTTCTAAATCAACCAACCTAATCATGCCATCGGAACGTGCACAGAAACAAATATTTCCAAGCCCCGATTCTATAAGTCTTAAAAATAGAAGTTCATCAAGGAACAGATGGAGCGTGTCTGCTTAGAAAAAAAAATATTTGAGGATAATTGAGGCGTAAGAAGATGGAGAAAAGAGAGTAGGGTTAAACAGGGATGAATGAATGAATCTAGCGAATCAAGCCAAAGCTCATTCCCGAACTGTAGAGCCATCTAGAAGAAAAAGAAGCAAAGCTGTTATGGAAACAGTCGCTGAGGTGCAGATAGCACTTGGAAACATCCTGGACCATATGATAAGTTCTCAGGATGTGTAGAGAATGATGGAAATGGCACTAAAGGACATCATCCACAAGAAGATTTAGGCATTACACAAAGCACAATGAAACAGAGAAAGGCAAAGAAATACAAGGAGATATAGCAGCGGTGCATCATTCATCGCAGACAAGAGACTGAATTGGAACGCTCAACTTGACTACGTCATCAGCAAATCCACAAGGGCCATATGGGCCTGCAAAAGGCTTCTGGGTAAGACATGCGGTCTTACACCACAAAAGATGTACTGTACTGAATGTACAATACGATCGTTAATCCTGTTGTCACTTATGCTGCTATAGTTTGGTGGCCCCTAAACAGGTTACGTCGATCCTCAAGTGCAGCAAACTGCAACGGTTTGCTTGCCTTTCCATTACCGGAGCTATGCGGACCTGTCCCACAGTTGCAATGGAGGCAATCATTGGATTGACTCCTTTGCATCTTTTCATATGGAAATCCGCCGACATAAGTGCCTTGAGACTGCAGATCTCATCCAGCTGGCCCTATTCAGTCAAAGGACACATGGATATCCTTAACTATATCCGAAACATATCCAATTGCCGCGTATCCGACCATATGATTGGTGAACTGCGGTTCCAAAGGAAATTCAGGGCGATTATCCCGGATTGTTCTGAATGGGAGGAACTTATTTTTCCTGGGGATCCAAAACATCTCCACTGGTTTACTGACGGGTCAAAGATGGAACATGGCACAGGGGCTGGTGTCGCAGGACCCAACTCCAAGGTCTCGAAACGGGTAAGTGGCCCTCTGTTTTCCAGACTGAAATACATGCCATTGCGACCTGCGCTAGGCTCAACCTTGAGAAAGGTCTGAAAGGCGCCAACATTAAAATCTTTTCTGACAGCCAAGCTGCCATCAAGGTACTCTCAACGTGGAAGTTTTCTTCCAAAATAGTAGCAGGGTGTTTTGACGTACTCCAGAGCCTGACCAGAAGAAATGAGGTCTCGCTCTGCTAGGTCCCCGGACACTGGGGTATCGAGGGAAAAGAGGCTGCAGACAGCCTCGCGAGGGAGGGGTCTGAAACGTTGTACCCGGGCCCAGAACCCTTCTGTGGCATCTCTTGATCCACCTCCAAGTCCTTGATAGAAGAGTGAATTAAGGGAATAAACCTAACCTATTGGGAGTCAGTCCCAGGTCTTAGACAAGCTAAAGATCTTATACGACCCTTTGCCTTAAGTGGCACTATCACTCTAAACAGAGCGGACCTAAGGCTGCTGGTGGGTTATCTCACTGGCCATGTAGGACTGCGGTACCACCTCCACAACCTAGTCCTTGTGAACGTTCTGCTCTAATCTGGCTTACAGGAAGAAAGTTTATCAGAGAGTTCTTGAGCCCTGCCCAAGTCCGGTATTCATCAATTAAAGACCTGATAGTCTGTTCCGCTAGTGGAGTACGTACACAATAGGCCTAACTTGGCCGCAGTGTTCACCATATGGGTTGCCCCCCTCATTCCTTATAATAATAAAAATAATCATTTATCGCAGATTTGTTAGGGGTCCATTAGACGATAGGTTTTGCGCTGTCAGTTTTGCCACAGTTACTGCTGACTGACGGAAAATCTCCGCCTAAGGCATTGTTTCTTAACTTAGCGGTCGCCATTAGATATAAGGGAGGGGGTCGGAATCCGTTCAAAAAATAAACAAATTAACAAGTGTTATATAGTTATGTTATTATATGAAATAACAACCCTATAAAATCCTAGAATTTAGCCACGATTTTCTCGTTAATAGTCGGATTCGCACATATCCGTGACGTGACGGCGACTTCAGTTCAGTACCGGGGCATCAGTGAACAAAAATTACGGCTCGATGTAATGCCATGGAAACAAATTGGGAAAGGCGCAGCATGCTCCAGCACATCCGACGCAGTGGGACACCGACGTTCTCAGTACCCTTTAGACGTCCGTAAAAATCACCAAAAAAAACCCGTTGCCGCCGTTGCTTTTTAATCCATCCCGGACGTGAAACAAATGGTCGAGATGAGATGAACCCACTATCTTTTTTTATTCTCGTCTAAGAGCAACGCTTTTGCGGCAAGATATTGTACGCTAAATTCCATTATACACTTGAGATCACTGTCCAAATTTCAAAACTAAAAAGTAATTGCGGATGCCATTGAGCACTGATATACGGAAATGGTGGTGCTGTGTAAATGTCGCTGAAAAATTCAGCACTGAAGCCACTGACACGGAAACATTCATCACCGAAGCCACTGACACGGAAAGCATCTGTGCTGTGCTAACACGGATATGTATGGATCAACCTAAATAACTCAATTTTACGATCTGATTTGACGGAAGAAGATGTGTTTACGCCCGTAAATGCTTGTTCACGTAATTAATGAACAAATGAACTTAATAATATATAAAAAAAATATCAAAAATAAATAATTAAAAAAAAATTATTCAAATAAAATAAAAAATGACAAGTGTGCAGCCCCCTCCGTGCCGCGGAGTTACCGCTCCGAAGCTCTTGAAATTTTACATTTTGAAATATATATATATAGCCTTAATCATAATATATACTGATTTTGTTTTGTGTTTTGTTTCTTAAAATACTTTATATCATATTTTTAATATAAAAACCAACTAAATAGAATTACAATAGTATGTGCAATATTTACAAAAAAATATTCTTTCTGAATTAATACATCAGTTTCATCATTTTCATTTTTGTTAAGTATAAATTTCATTTATTCCCTATTTTACAACTGTTTGTTTGTTTGTTTGTTTTTTTTTGTTTTATCACCTAAAAATTATTATTATATTTTTTGTTTTGTTATATAAATAAATATTCACAATATTTCTTATATAGTAAAAAAAAAACAACTGTTAAAACCCGAATAAATAAAATAATAATACACGGGTTTTTTTTTAATAAAATTAATTACAAAAAAAAATAAGAGATTATTTTTGTATATAAAAAAAATCATCGCGCGCATTCTTTTTCAAAAAAAAAAATTGAATAAAAGCTCTATTAACAGCCATTATAGACGAGGATGTATGCATCCACATGCAAAAGCTCTTTTTGTTGTTGCGTTGTTGCAAGTAAGAGAAGCTTTTGAATCTGAAGCTTTTTTCTTTTTGATTTGAATATGTTTTCACCATGGTACAATAGCTGCGTTCCTTTTCTGCTATTTAGTACTTGTGAGCAGAGCAGAAAAGGAACGCAAAATTTTCTGATTTGAGTAAAAGCTCACTTGAAACTTTTGATGTTACTTTAAACTTTACAAATAAAAAATTCTTAAAAGAAGAATTTGTGACACAATGGGGAAATTAATGCGACAATTTCTAAAGTAAAACGAAAGATAATAATTTCTGATAATTATACGAGTGAAATTTTATTTATGGACGTTTTTATATGAGCAAATTAGCTCGACACAAATAAAAGCCATCTAGCGGGTAATGGCGTAAGTGAAAATAATTCACAATAGACTCGAAATGGCCGCTTTCCCCCTAGCGGATTTCAATTGCGTAATTGCAAGAGCTTTCTCCTCGTTTATAAGAGCAAGTGTAGTTGCTAGTATGCAAGTGTAAAAAATAGTAAAAATTAGCAGAAAAGGAACGCAGCTAATAATACAAGGTAGGCTCATAAGGAAAAGCTCTGGCTTCGTGACGTCACTCAGATCTCAGTTCATAGTAGAGTTGAGCCAGACTTACCAGTTCATTTGTCCCCCGTACACGATAGTAAATTGTACTGAGGCATCAACTATTTTAATTGTCCCGGTTCAAAAATAATGTACTACTTGTAAATTACGAAGTGGAGAGGCATTTCTTACTGCTTTTTCCGCAGTAAAATATCCAATTTAAACCGAGCCGTGGTGATATTGTAAATACGAACGGGAGAGAAATTTTATATTAAAGAGACAATTCTTACATTTTTTGAGGGAGTGAAGTTTTGTACTCGAGAGATATTTCTTACATTTTTCGAGGGAGGTAAATTTTGTATTGAAGAGACAAGTCTTACATTTTTCGAGGGAGGTAATTTTTGTACTGAAGAGACAATTCTTAAATTTGTCGAATGAGTGAAGTTTTGTACTCGAGAGACATTTCTTACTTCTTTTTAGGCGAGATGCGATTGTAAAATAGAAATATACTTTCTGGAGGCATAGCTTTCATACCTACTCTGGGTCAGTTTATTGCGTAAGAGATTCAAAACCGTGATTCTGAACCCATGCCAGTATCTACAACTACAACATTGTCTCCGTTTTTGGAGCTGGAGTCTAATATTTGGGATGACTTTGATAAGCAGGTGTGTGACTTAATAAAAATACAAAGACCCAGCAAAGTGGTGGTATTCGAGGAAAGGTCAATATCCTAGACAATATCAACTTTTTAAACTAAGACTGTGCAGCGTTGACAATTTTTGTGCCTTCTGAACGCCTCTTCTAAAGCGGGTCAAGTTCTGGAAGAAAGAAGAAATAGGTTAATAAGATCCCTATTCTAAAACTGTGACCAGTCATAAGTCACAAGCTTTGGCGACTCGCACTTTCTACTTATAAATTTCTTATTTTGATTTCTATGTCAATGTGGACAGAAGTTGTTTATACTTCACTTCTACTTCGCTTCTACGTTAGTTTTCATTTAGTATAGGCCTTCAAGTTGAGATTCACTAGATACTTGTGATCGCGTTGTGACTTGTGACTGCTTTTTGAATACGGGGGTAAGTGGCAACAAAGTGTCTCAGATACTATTTTTAAATCTCTATCTATAACAATTAAAATATTTTCGTGTTATTTTCAATTTTAGGGATTTTTAAATCTGCAAATATGTTTTTCCTTATACAGTTTACAAAAAAAATTTAAAGAATATTTTGTAATTAACATGCTGACGTGCTAGCAGCAATACAGTGGCACCTCGCCTCATTTGAAGTGAGATATTGTACTGGTTCAAAAGGAAAAAAAATAGGCTCCTCTTACAAACTCATTTTATAATCGTGCTCTACCCAACACTAGTTCATAAGGTGAAACAGCTTACCCCTGACGTCACTCAGATCTTTTCTCTAACAAATTGCGTGCGTCTAAGCTTTTCAAGATGGAAACAGAGCTTTTCCTTATGAGCTTTCCTTGTATTATTGTATAGATTTTTTCAAACGTCGTGACATTCCGCGCATCTACCCCAGCTAAGCTCTTAAAAATGTTTAAAAGCTCGGACAAAGCTCCATTTAACTCCTCCTATCAAATCACTTGCTGCCATTTAATCAGTCGAGACTGCGTATTGCTACAGGGAGGTGTGTGTTTTCTGGGACTTCAATGGATGAAAAACGCCCCCTTTTACACCTTTTTTTATTTTAAGATTTTTGTATTTTACACATTTGCTACAGAAATAATTTGTAGAAATTTCTACTAAATAAATACGAAATTTCTGTTTTTATCACTTTGATTACTAGATTGTTGACGTTTTCCGCCAGCCGAAGGCACGCTTCTGCCTGGGGAAGTTGTGCTGCTTGCGACTGCGGAGAACTATCGTTTTATGAATGAAAAAGCTCGTGCATTCAAAAGAAATTTTTTCAGTATTTTTTTTTTAAATTATTTTAAATGATGAGAAATATTTCGCATAATTATAGTAAAATTATGCTTATTATGATGAATATAAACTGGCTTGGTTGAGCACAGTTTTACATGTATTTAAAAGCTCTACTCAACACATATAAAGATAAATTAACTTTATTCATTTCTCATGCGCGCATCCCTTCCCAAATTATTTTGTTGAGTTTTTTTCTGTGTTTGTTGCCGTTTTAACTAAAAAGAGGGGAAATAACAGAACAATATTTATAAAATTTGGCAACGAGGTGCGCAGAACTGCTCAAATTTTTTGTGTCACGGAGTTTGAAAAAATCTATACCATGGCTTTCACTAAGCTTTCAACAAAAAACTTTTGTGCATCTGAATAAATACTTCCGGGTCTATATAATGATGATAATAAAAGGATAAAAAGTGATATTTATATGTATATATTGTATTCATATATACATATATATTTGAGAGGAAATAAGGGCAGTATCCAAAAAGTAGAGAATGTTTGTTTGTTTTTTTTTTGTCTCATCGAGAAAGTTATACACAGAGTTTTTTTTTAAATATATAGATAAGATTTTTTTTTATAGAAAAAGTGTGTGTGTGTGTTTATATAGAAATAATATTTTGCCATTTTTATTTTTTTTTTCGTTTTTTTTTAATTCATTTTTTTCTATATAAGTTTTTTTTTGTAATGAATAATTTTTTTTTAATTTTTTATATTTTTTTGTTTTTCATTTTATATTCCTTGCATTAAATTTGTCTTCATTTATTTTTTTAAATTAATTAATAATTTTTATATCACTCACGTCTATAAAGCGTAAATTTCATTTTTTTTTTGTTAAATTAATTTTATTTATATATGTATATATATATATATAATTAATTAATTTTGTTTTTTTTTGTATTTATTTTTAATATTCTGTTCATTTTTTGTTTGTTTTATATATGTTTTTTATACATCAGGTAGCAGTTTATAAATAAAAAATGAAATCTGCAATTAACCAAAAAAAAAATTAAAAAAAAATTATGTATCATTGAAATACACACACAATAAACAAACACTATAGTATTAAAAATAATAATAGTTATACAAAAAAAAGTAATGAATCGTTCTTTATTTTGTTGATTTGTATAAAACGATTTTTTTTAAGTTAAATCACAGGTAATATAGAGAATCGCAATTGATTGTTATTTCTTATATCTAGTTTTTCTCATGCCATATCATATATATATATTAACCGTAGAGCCAGTTCTCAAGATAGCCCTAATAAGGAATCCCCAGTGGGCTTAACCGGTTTAGGAGGTAATGGGACACTCCGGGCTGGGAACCAGGCAGACGCTATACCTAGCTTTTGTTTATCTAGTAGTCTGATACTACCGGGGCATCATAAACTTTGTCTTTCCTGCTGGTTAACGGAATTCAGTTGTTTCACAAGAGACATAACACTTCGGCGTAGTGATGAGCAAGACTTTTCTTGCAGTTCTTCTTTTTATTGTACATTTAGCAAGACCAAAGCAAGAACAAGACAAGACAGGACAAAATAAGACTACAAGATCAAGTTAGCAAGACTTTTTGCTTATCATTAAATGCCTAAAGTCTTGCAGTGATGAGCAAAAAGCCTTTTATTTTTATGTGAAAGACTAGAGTCTCAGGGAAGACCCTTTATACTGTCGACAATCTATTTTCTTCATATAGAGTGCAATGTCGAACAGCAGCTCTAGTCGGGGAAGGAAGGAACTGCCACAACCTACCCGCGATATTTTTCAGTCCACCTACTTCCAACCATTACTATTGCGACTTTGACATCGGGACATCGAGAAACAGCTCGCTGGAGTGTTATGCCTCCTGAAACGAGTTGAATCTCATCAACCAACCGATGACATGCGCTTTGGCGGAGCGGGGAAGGGCTAAGGAAGGCTATGACAAGAGGAATCAGGAATGTAAAGAAAAAGTCTTGCTAAAAGTCTTGCAAAATTTCTAGAAAAAAGTCTTGCATTGTTGTCATTGTCCCGCTAAATGTGCAAGACAAGACTTTTTGCTCATTGCTGGAAAACTTTTGCCACTTAGTGATGAGCAAAAAGCCTTGCTATCTTGATCTTGAATTGTCCTTGTCCTGTCTTGTCTTGGTCTTGCTAAATGTGCAAGACTAGTCTTGCTCATCACCACTTCGGCAACAGGCTGTGCCCCGCCGCGTAACCTCGACTGTTGCACCTGTGTTTTTTAGCTCGGGCTACTTAATATTAAAATATTAACTCATACAACATCCAAGAGTTACAACGCATAGTTCACTGCTTCCTCCTCCTCCTCGTCATACATTCTCCAGGCTACTCTTAACATATCATATATTCTTACACTTACTACTAAATACAAATAAAGTGAACGACATGGCGGTCTGGTATAGTAAAAATTGGTGATCAGAAAGTGTCACGATGGATGAAGGCACATATACTAGGGGGGAAAAAAATTCACTCTATACCAGATAAGACAATTAAATAACCAGACTGATACTACTAGAGCCCGTGTCATAAAACAAGGGGTACAAATACATGCACATACACATAAAGATTGGGTAGTAAAATCATTTACCTACCTTTGGTCAATAATAATAATAAAAATAGCCTACTAAAGGCTCTTTTCAAATTCATTCATTTTAACCTGTAACGTTCAAACTGCTATCGTATAAGACGGATATGGTAACTCCCGATGTTACTCACATATCCAGCATCTGAGACTTGAATGCTTTTAGCAAAAAGCACTTTATCCTCTCATAGACATAAGTTCGAGAGGAAAGTTCTTCGGGGAGAATTATTGGCCCCTGTGCTGTGAAAGTCGGGTCGTGTGACGTGACAAGTCTTTTGGGCTGAAGAAAGTAACGTTCCAGTCGTATTACATCTTTCATCACAGGGGCGTAGAGTGAAAATACGAAGTTGAGTCACTTACGTGTCACCTTCTTCAGCTTACGTCCAGACAACTCGACTTTCAGCCCAGGGGCCATTGTGTCGGCTGTGCATATGTGAGAGAGGACTCGACGATGATATGGAAACCCTTTAAAATACACGGACCACCATATTTACTGACTCAATGCGGAGAAATTAAATATATTGCCTCCGCACCAATATATCAATATGTTTGCGTTTTCCGGCTGCTCCAGCCTCCGTGAACGTTCGCGCGAATACGAGTGTGGATGGTTTTCGCGCCTAGTTCGCGCCTTACTTTTAGGTCCGACTGGATACAGCGGGCACTCGTGCCGTAAATTCACGACTTGAGACAGAATAGAATCTCTGGTAGTGGTAGTACGCAAATTGTTCCAGTCCACCTCTTCATACAAATATTCGAGTGTTACAAAAATATTTGTATGAAGGGGTCGATTGGACCAACTTACGTGCTACAACCCGAGATCTTCAGGCACAAACTGACGACAAACCCATCCGGTTGGCGACTACGAACCCCTACCAGTTTTGCGGCCGGAGGGGTGTGTGGTGACACTTGGCTTCAAGACGAAAACTTTCAGGCCATGGCCTGCCGTCGACGTGTGTGTGAAAGGGGGCCTTAAGATATGCCTAAATCCTACACAAAAAACTTTATGCGAACGCCAGAAAGTACCATAGTAGCCCCTCGGTTGTTTAGTCGCCATCGGCCAGCCAAACGCGCGAGTCGATAAATGCTGCGACGTACGATCCAAGTAAAACCGACCCGCAAAAAGGCCATTAGAATATATAGAACTACAGCAAGGGCCCTCGCCGAATTTTAACGTAATGAAATTCTTGTTGATTATGAGTGCTCAGAGTTTTGATAGTTGTGTGTCCCCACTACAAGCGAAAAAAGCTAGTGGAATAGAGAAGGGCAAGTAGTAGTTTGAATATATCAGTTATCTATAATTAAAGCTTGTGGCTACGTCCGTAAATACGTATTTTTAGTGTTAAATACTAGAGATTATTTTAAAATCTGAAAATCTCACGAGAGATTAGGGGGGGAGGGGGTGGGGGCTATCTACAGTGGGCAAAATTTTGTCCCATATATTACTATCTAGGATAAGTGAGGCAGTAGACCGAACGCTTAGGAGGCAGCAGGCCGGATTCAGGAAGGGCCGCTCATGTATTGATCATATTAACACCTTGAGAATAATAGTGGAGCAGTCCACTGAATTCCGATCCCCCCTTTACCTTGCTTTCGTAGATTATGAGAAAGCGTTCGACTCGGTCAATAGGAGCTTTATATGGCAGGCACTACCGCGACGTGGACTGCCTGATAAAATAATAGAATTGATAAAAGCCCTGTATAACAATTCCAAATACAGATTTCTCCATAATGGAAAATTATCCGACAGCTTTGAGGTGAGCTCAGGAGTACGACAAGGATGCCTACTTTCGCCATTACTATTTCTTATAGTAATAAATGACATCCTTGTCGGCGCTCTAGATAGTAGAACAGGCGGCATACAATGGGGTTCGCTAGACCACCTTAAGGATCTCGACTACGCAGATGATATCTGTTTGCTGGCCCACAGACATCAGGACCTGAAAAACATGTTAAGCAATTTGGCAACAGAAAGTAGTCCAGCAGGCTTAAGGCTAAATCCAACTAAAACTAAAGAAATGCGGATAAATGCAAACACCATTGAACGGACAGCGCTGAATAACCGTGACGTGGAACTGGTCGATAAATTCTGCTACCTCGATAGTATTATTACCGAAAATGGTGGGGCAGAAGAAGACGTAAGTTCCAGAATAAATAAAGCACAAGGCGCATATGCATGCCCGTCCCGCATATGGAGATCAACGGAGATCTCCACTAACACCAAGTTGCGGCTGTTCAACTCCAACGTTAAGGCAGTTCTTTTGTACGGTTGCGAAACATGGAAAGTCACCCAATTCATCACAGGGCGCCTACAAGTCTTTATCAACAGATGCCTGCGTCGTATCCTAAAAATCCGCTGGCAAAATAGAATTTCAAACGAACGAACTATGACGACGTGCCGGCCAAGAAAGGATAGACGACCAAATCAGGCAAAGGAAATGGAATTGGGTTGGCCACACCTTGCGACGCGCGAAAACGAAAATCTAACCAAACAGGCCCTTGACTGGAATCCGCAAGGATTCCGTCGAGTAGGAAGACCTAGAACAACGTGGAGGAGAACCCTACTAGCAGAAGCCGCGCAACAACTGGGAGATCCTGGTCGGAGCTGAGAGCTGTCGCGCAAAATAGAGACCGCTGGAGGGCAACTGTTTCCGCCCTATGTCCCATGAGGGATTAAAGGAGCGCAATGATGATGATGGGGTCGAGCCAAATCTCACGAAATCTCACCAAGGGGGGGGGGGTCGAAAAATCGCACAAATCGCCTCACGTAATTTATGGACGCTACCCCTAATTCGACTAAAACGTCACTCTTTGGCCCCTGTGCTGAAAATCGAGTCGTGTGACGTGTGACAAGTCGTCAGAGCTCAAGAAAGTGACGTTTCAGTGGAATTACGACTTTCAGAACAAGGTATTAACTCAATTTAATTACCATTCTGTGGCGCCTGTGGTGAAAGTCATAATTGGACTGAAACATCACTATCTCCAGCTCAAGCGACTTGTCACGTCACGCGACTCGACCTTCACAGCACAGGGGCTCCTTTTTATCAACTCAAACGATTTGTCACAAAACACGACTCGACTTTCACAGCACAGGGGCCAAATGTCACGCGAATCGAACTTTAATTCAGCACAAGGCTCCCCCATGAGCTTCTGATGATATGATATAGCTGGGCGAAAGAAGGATTATGTTATTGTGAATATTTATTTCTGTTTATTATTTTGTTTATTTTATTTTGTTTGTTTGTTTGTACACAATCACAAAACAATGAACGAGAATTATGAAAAGGAATTAAGTATATATATATAATATATATATAAAAAAAAGAAATGTTATGGAAATATTTATGTTTTACACATTACATATATATATATATATACAAAAATAATAAATCTGTAGGCAAAAATAAAAATAAGAAAAAAAAAAAATACAAATAATTTTTATATTTTTAAAAATAAAAAAAGAAAATTTTAATAGCACAAGAATGTTTGTTGTTTTTCTGTTTTTTCATATTAATTTATATTTTACATTATTATTTTTTTTATAATTATTTCTTGTTTTTTGTTTTTATTATGTTAACTCCATTTTGTTTTTTTCTTTAATTTATTTATTTATTTATTTTTTGTTTTGTTTTTTGATAAAGCATCGCACGCACAATTCTTTTTCATTTATTTTTTATCAAATTTTTATGTATGTTTTCTTTTTTTTTTGTTTTTGTTTTTTTTTTTAGATATTACAAGTTGTACTTGAGTAAATTGAAACGAGAATTGGTAAATTCTTAATTTATGTGTGTGTATGTTTTTTTTTCGTTATTTCGTATTATACTATAAGTCAGGATTACACGTAAAATGTATGTGTATTTGTTTTTGTGTTTGTTTTGTTTTTGTTTTTTTGTTAACAATTTTTAATCCTAAAAAAATTTCTACATTTTAATATTAAATTTCTATTTAAATATATACATATACATAATTATGTATACATAGATATATATATTTATATATACCTATATATATATGTTTTAATTTTATATTTATGTATACATATATGCACGTATATATATATAATTCGTTACGGTATAAAAGCGCTTCTTTTTTTTCTTTTTTTTTTTAACTAAGTAAAAGCCATTTTGTTTTTTGTTTTTCTTATTTCTGTTTTGTTTTTTTCTTTTTGTTTTTTTTTTTCAAATGTACACATATAAAACAAATTAAAATCTATAAATATAAAAATAAAAATGACAGTTTTTAAAATAATTAAAAATAAAAAAAGAATAATATATAGGATCATATTGAGAGAAAGAGAGTAAGAAAAAAAGGATATTTTCTGAGTTAATATTCGGGTCTTAATACATAATGTGTATGTGTATACATATGTGATTTCTTTACAAACATTTTGACAAAGCAATTTTTTTTGTGGTTTTATAATTTTGCTGGTTTTTTTTTTTGGATATAATATATTATAATAAAATACAAATTTTTTTAAGTATTCCAAAAACTAATTAATAATAATATCAAAAAAAAATTCGGTTCACAAACATCGTATTTTATAACTAGGGATACATTATTCGATTGATAAACTACACACTCAAATAAATACTCATGAGTATAGAATCGAAAGAATATTACTTAATTACTAAATTCCCATGCACAATTTTCGTTGGGTTTACTCAGTTTTCGTTGGGTTTACTCAGGGTTAAGTAAAGTTTCGTTAAATCTCAAGTAAATTCGACGAAAGCCGTCTGCTTATAGCCTGAACCTACTGATGTCGCTTATACAGATGGTTGCGTTTTATGCCTGATTTTTCTTACGGCACCGTGCAAGTCTTTATCAACATATGCCTGCGTCGTATCCTAAAAATCCGCCGACAAGATAGAATTCCAAACGAAGAACTATGGCGCCGTACCGGCCAAGAAAGGATAGACGACCAAATTAGGCGAAGGAAATGGAATTTGAAGTTTGCCACACCTTGCGACGCGCGAAAACCAAAATCTAGCCAAACAGGCCCTTGACTGGAACCGTCGCAAGGATCCCGTCGAGTAGGACGACCTAGAACAACGTGGAGGAGAACAGTACTAGCCGAAGCCGCGCAACAACACTGGAAGATCCTGGTCGGAGCTGAGTGAGAGCTGTTGCACAAAACAGAGTCCGCTGGAGGGCAACTGCTTCCGCCCTATGTTCCATGAGGCATTAAAGAAGCTTAAAGAAACAAGAAGAAGACCGTACGCGTAACATGCGAGAATTTAACAAACATTCGTCAAGTTGATAACGTGTCAATTTAGGTCATGGCAATGTAAACACTCATTTTCATACTGTAGTTTACGTACAGTTACTTTACGCTATGTCATATTAGGTTCTGTCCGAGTTTTGCATATGTGTGTGTTTAAGTATCCCCTTGACTGCATATATCCCAACGGCCACACAACGTAGAATAATGTATCCGTCACTTAACCCCAGAACCTTGATGTTAAGTTAATGTTGAGCTAATGTGAGGGAAAAAGTTATCTGTAAACTCAACGAATAATTTACCCCGACTTATGGATACACATAAGGTCTGTTCCCGTACACTTTCTGCATTCTGTCACTTACAGCAAATTACAGCTTATTGAAAGGTGGGAACGGAATGACAGTTTTTAACATTTTCATATTTCAAATAACTAACCTGCAGCTGGTTATAGCAGCTGATAGCTACTGCAAGTTTCTATATGTCTTACTGCAGGGTGGGGAAATGAGTATGGCAGCTGCATGTAAAAGTACGTGGAACTCTGTTAAGTAATTCGAAGCAATTGACAGATACTATGTACTTTCTGAGAGTAACGGGAACAGACATATTTACTGAATTTCCATGCAGAGTTTACCCTGGGTTTAGTCAGATACAGCGCCCATGGAAACGGGCATTGATTAAATTTTCGTTAAATCCAATAAAACTCGACGAAACCAGCTACCGGTTAAGTGGAGTTTTGCATATGTGTATTGTTTTACTGCACATTTACCAATGGCATTGCAATGTAAAATTAATTATATCTGTCACTTTAACCCAGAACCGTCATAGAAACAGCATCGAGTTAATTTGAAAGAAAAATCTTTCTGTTTACTCAACAAAAACTCTACCTCAGCTTATGTATTAAGTTTCCACGCAGAGTTTACCCCGAGTTTATTCAGATTAAGCGCCCCATGGAAACGGACGTTAAGCGCCCAAGAAAACTCAACAAAACCAGTCCGGTTAAACTGGATTTTTTGCATTTGTATATGTTTGAGAATCTTCTACTGGACATATACAACGGCGACGTAATGTAAAATTAATTATCTAACACTTTAACCCGCAACCGTTATGGAAGTTAATCGTCATCGAGTTAACATGAAAGAAAAAGCTTTCTGTTTACTCAACGATGAAAACTCTACCTCAGTGCAGTGCAGTGGAAACACAGTAATGGAAACACTGTAATGGAAACTCATAGAGTTAAGTTGTTGAGTTGAAGTGTCATTTCAACTTAACCACAACTCAACTCAACTCCCATGGTAGCTCAATATTAAATGCAATTCTAGCCTATTAATTAATAATTTGAGTAAAAGTCATAAGTATCGAGTAATAATATGAGTAGACTCGAAAAGTTAGTAAAAAAAATCGAGTACCGACCTAATCTTAACTCAAAAAACACAATACCCTCTTTTGAAAAAAAAAACTGATTTTTGGGACGGAGGAGAATTGATTTTTTAAATATTAAATAAGAATTCGATTTAAGAGATAAAGAATACTTCACAAAATAAAAATACTTGATTGATATAAAAATACATACATATAATCTCAGCCCTATGTCCCTCGGAAATTATATATATATTGTATACATATAAAAGTTTGTTGTTCTTAAAAAATTATAACTAAATTACAGACAAATAAAGACACTTAACAATATAATATATTTATATAATATATAAAAAAAATTATTTTTTATTTTTGTTCTTTTTAAAGATATTTATCTAACAACTATCGACTATGTGTTATTAGTATAACGTTTCTCTTTACTTCGACCAGTCGTTCGTATTGATGCATTATGTATACCCACACCTTGAGCATTATTAATATCATCGAGTGCACGAAAACGTACAAAACCATGTTCAGCAACAAGCATACTACCACTATTGGCACTTTCGCCGCTACTACTGCTTGCTGCACCACCACCACCGCCGCAAGCACCACCAACACCACCACCACCGCCGACGCCAACAATAACATTATGCTGATTGCATGCATCAGTTAAATTGCCACCACTTGTGCTGCTAGTTATGCCCGATCCAGAACCATTTGTAATAAGATTAGCACGTTCTGGATTAGCTATATCATCATCAGATGGTAGCATATATTGTTGCATAGCTGCACTACTGCTCCTTTCTAATGATGATCTATGATTATTACGATCACGATAAAATTGTTGTTTACCACTGGCTGTTGCTGTATTAATAATCCTACCAGATCCTTGACTATTAATCAAAGTATTATTACTATTATTAACAGCAACAACCTGTGGCCGATTATGATGTGTTGAGCTTAATGTTTGCACACCAGATGGCCTGGATGATGATGATGAACTAGATGAGCTACCATTTCTACCATGCATAACACCGCCAATATTATTTAATGTGCCGCTTTTACGTACACCGCTACGCCTCTCAAATGAATTATAACTAGGATAATTCCGACCGCTTGTGCATGAATGCGTTGAATTTGAGCTACGGCGTTCTGGATTCTCATAATTTGACCGATCTAAATGATTACCAGTTGATTTTATGTGTTTAATTGATTTGCTTGCATGTAAATCATTACGTGATGTTGGACGTTCTGCACTAAATACAGGCCTTTCGAAATTTTGAAAATCATAGCCATTACCACCAGCTGCACCACCACCGACAGCCGATTGGCCAGCTGTATTAACTGCACCAATCATATGATGGCCATGCGAATTTAATGGTTCTGAATAGCAATTATCTATTCGTAAATTATCCTGTTTACTTGGTCTTAGCTCAAAATTTGGATTTTCATAATGATCAGTTTGTGGATCTGTTAAGAAATCTGAATGATGTCCGCTACTACCATTATCGATCATTTGATTTTGATTATGATGATGATGGTGATGATGATGATGACCACTACTACCACCACCACCACCAGCACCTTGAGCTGATGTTGATCGTAACGAGCTGGTTTCATATGAACGTACAAAATCTGATGAATTTTGTAATTGAAAATCATTATTCGATGTTATACGTTGACCAGACGAATTAACAACTTGGCCACCACCCTGTACACTGCCACTGCCTAAAGAGTTTAGTGCAAAATTATCATCATATATCGGTTTACCAGTACGTAATGTATACGTATGTAAATTAGTATTTGCATTACAAACAGCTGGATAATCTGTCTCAAAATGTTCTTGACTTGAGCTAGATGTACATGGGAATAGTGCAAAACCAGATACATTATGTGTATCAGCTGCCTTCTCCCGCTGTAATACACCAGATGTACCGCCAGTCTTTAGGCCAGCTACCCAGCTCATTAATGTTATTATGGCAATTTCAATTAAACGCAATGAAAACTGATATCCCCATTGCAGCCAATCAATTTCGGATGATGATGTTATTAATGGTCTAGTTGTTGATATGCTAATAGCACCATATATTTGTAATGCTGCCAATAATACAAACAATAATGCTGTTGCAATTGTTATATGTATAGCATATGATAAATTTTGATAGCCATGTATATAATTCTGGCTTTTGCTGCGCAATACACGCTTTAATACTCTATAAATATACAGATATAACAGGCCTAAACTTAAACAAACAAATATATAAATAATTTGACAAATCAATGATAATACCCTTGGCGGTGGCGGCGGCGGTAATTGATGATTATAACCAGCCAATGTACCACCAATATTACTACCACGATAGCCATTACGATACATTTGATGCTGTTGCTGCTGTTGTTGCTGATGCTGATAATATAAATGACTGTTGTGACTTGTTGTATAACTTTCAACATAATGTAATGTTACACATAGTCCAACATGTACACTGCTACCAACAACAACAGTTAATGGCCGTATTAATGCTGAATAACGATTATTTTTATGATTTAAACTTCTTATTAATAAGAATAATATTAATACAGAAAATGATATTGTTAAAAATGTTGCTGGTAAATTTAATAATATCTCAGATACAAATTGATGAAATGATGAATGTATATTATATGCATCATAGCATAAGTAAAATATACGCGTCATACAGATTATAATTAAAACTAAATGTATGCATATAAAATATGATTGATTAAATAAATGCGTTAATTTATCATAGAATATCATTTTAAATATTGAATAAACAGCTAATATTGTGAATAATATTGCTGATAAATAAACATGGATATTCCACGCAACAGCCCATGTAGCAACACCATTTTTAATATTATTATTATTATCTTGTGTCTCTTTGCTATTACCATTTACACCATTACTTCCAGGATTATTGCCGATACCGCTACCACCGATAACAGCGCCGCTTGGTGTTGATGATGTTGTTAATAAACTTTTTTCATTATTTATATTTGCTAAATTATGAATTATTTGTGTTGAATAAACGCTACCACCACCACCATCCTCATTATTATTATTATTATTATTTGGATATTCAGTTGATTTTGTGTTCATTTTGATTTTTGGCTGTGTTTTCGGTTCATCCTGATCTGGATTCATTGCCTCAACAAACATATCAAAATCATCTTCATCTGAATCAGATTGTTCTATACCCCTATTATTATTATTACTACCACCGACGCCGCCATCTTGTTCAGATGGTGATTTATCATTGTTATTGCTGCCAACGGTATTTACCGCCTCAGTATTTGATAATATATCATCATCTTTTGAATTTTTACTTTGATTAATATTTGGATTTTTGCTACCATCAGAAAATGATGATGATGGTGAATATGATGATTGCTTGACAGGAGATGATGGCGGATGGAAATTTGGTGAATCAGTAACCTTACGTAATAATACTTCTGGTACCTCCTCTTTACGTCCATTTGAGCTAGATAAAATGCGACTTATGCTAGAAAAATGCGGCCTACCAGAATTAGTTGTTGTTTCATTACTATTAATACTACCACCAGCTAATGATGACATATTTGAACCATTAAAATTATCTACCTTACTATTAACTTTTTGCGACGGAGTATTTAATGCTTTCTTACGTTGAACATCCTCATTATATGGCTTAGCGCTACCAATATTTGTACCAATATTTGTTGGTACACCTTGGCTTGATGGACCAACATTATTAACGCGTCGATTATTATTATTATTTGGCTCAATAATACCTCCTCCTGGTCCTGCACCACCTCCTACACCACCACCACCACCACCGCCAATACCGCTGCTCGAATTTAAATCTGGTGGCCGGAATGGGATCCTTTCATGTCCCGGCATTAAGCTTGGTGGCGGTATTGGACGTCTATTTATATATGTACCAGTATTAACAACACCAGCATCATTGTTTGTACCACGTAATGTTGGCTTATCAGCAAATGGATTTTGATATTCTGGCGGTAATGGTGGAGTGAAAAATGATCTAGCTGGTGGCGAATATGATGGCATATCACCAGGATACATTGGTATAGTTGGTTGTCCCTTTTTAAGTAAATTGTGCACTAGAAAAAAAAATTAATTTACCTTTTAATAATTATTATAACTATTTTTTTTAACATACTTGAAGGAGCTGGCGTTGAATTTAAAAGGTGCCGATGCCTGTCCCTATCATGATTATGATGTCGATTCGGATTTGGATATGTTGGATTGCTGTTGCTCTTTAATATATCTGCATTTGGTGCAGATGTTGGCAATGCATGATCTCTCTCTAAATCAAGCTCATAATTGCGATGATGCAAGTTTATTATTTGCTGGTGCTGTGTTTTTTCTAAATACCTGAAAATATTAATAAAACAAATTCATAACAAAGCCATAAAAATAAAAAAAAAAACCAAAAAACAATTTAATTAAAATTTAATATAAATTCCTAAAATGGAAAGGGTCCAAATAGTACAGCGGGCATTACTTGTACTACATCCCTATACTTCATATATGTAAAGTTAAGACGGCTTGAAAAGGATTAGCAGTTTGCTTATAGTGGCTTGTGTCGCTATCACAAGGTATACACACACAGAGAACATGAACCGCAGACTTATTCTCCTCAAGGCAAAGCCTGTAGGTGGGTTTTTATTCTACATAAGTAGTAATTCAGGGGGTAATGCCCGATAATCACGCCAAGAAGTGTCCTGACATTTTCCTTCTACTGCAAAACAACACCCCTTCGAACCCTCATAACCCTTAACCTATTCCCCCTCTCCCTAAGCTTGCTAATAGACATTGCACCGTGACGTTATAAACGACATGACGGACTGGTAGTACAAAGGGTGATTCCTGAGTTTAGCACTGCCACATTCCTTGGCTACATTAGGAGACAGGAAGGAACCGTTTTCTGCTCTTTGAAAAATAGACTATAGGAGACAGATGGTCACTTCTAAAAACCAGCAACTACCCTGCAGGCCTGTAGAGACTCACAGGAGGGAGTGCAGAGCCAAGCAAGACGCTTTCCAGAAGCTGGGAGTCCAAGGACGACCAGAATGAACTGGGAATAACAAAGCCTCCGAAGAAGAGGAAGGAGAAGGTGCCCCAAAGGAGGCGAAAATCGGCCAGAGAGACGGAGAGAGCGCCTGGTGAAGATGGACCGGGTCCCTAGAAGAGAGAAAAAGGCCGGAAAGAAGGATATACCTGGACTAAAGTAAATCGGAAAATTCGGTAGCCCTCGTAAGACATCCCGCCGACTTAACCGGTTAATAAAAAGGTATCAACAATTCCTCTTAGGTCGGATCTTCACTTAGCGGACTGCGCACCTCTTTGTGCACCTGGCAGTCTGGTACTGCCTGCGTTACAGCCTTTGTCCGGCTGGGTAGCGGAATAATCTTGTTTCTGGAAGCATAACACTTCGACGAGGCTATCTCCTGCGCTAACCCCGACTGTTGTGGCTCAGCCGGCTGCTGAAAAACATGAACTTATACAACATCTAAGAGTTCAAACGCGAGGTTCACTCATCCTCCTCATGCATCCTCCAAACTACACCTTTCCCTTTTTCTATTTTCTAAGCTAAGCTAAGCTTAACTCCGCCGTGGTCTGGTCCCAAGTCCAGGGTGTGAAAGGAGGAGGGTGGTCGACCTGCCGAATTGACCGAAGAAACTAAGCAAGAAACCGCATTTTTTAAAGCGGCACCGAAAGCAGCGTACTTGGAGTACTTGGGTAGTTCTTGGAGTACTTGTTGGATACTTCTTGTAGTACTTGGAGTAGTTCTTGGAGCACTTCTTGGAGTACTTGCTAGTTTATTTGCCTGGCTTAGAGTATGGGCACATTCATCGGTATGGTTGGTCCAGGTGCCTTTTTGCAGCTTAGCAATTTGCCAGAGAAAGATCTCGGCTATCAGGAATTCGGTCGAGTAAGGTTAATTTGTTTGAAAAGCATATACAAAGCGGAACTAATACGCCTGCCACACTAGTATAATGCACCCTCCCGCTACATGCACGAAAATCTAAAAATTGCGCTCGCCAGAGATTTGCATGCTCCCCTTACCAGGCATGAATAAAACTACCCTCATCGGGATAGACCATTCCAAATGCGAGTGTATCGTTTTACCAAGCGGTCGCCCAACTAAGTACTAACCACGTCCAATGCTGCTTGACCTATACAATCGAAAGAGAACCGGTGGACTGAGTATGCTATGGATGGCATTGATCCTTTACAGTCACATACTTTTCTTCGTCCTATACGATTGTTTAAAGCGCCCCCCAATTTTTCTTCCTTTTAGTCTACAAATTCAAGGGGAATAAGTAAGTAAGTAGTCTAGAAAAAGTGTGAGCGCACCGTTTGGGCTATTCTATGCGGTCTTTTATTGATACGTGCTTGTAGCAGACTACATATGGGAAAAGTAATGTTTTTACTCAATTGTACTGTGCCTGTTTCGGGTGCCGCGCAGGCGTTTTGACTAGGGTGATCATCAAGCTTCAAGCATTCATTCAAATCGACAAATGTAAAGCTGGAATAACAAGCTCTTCCGCCTGCTCTTCCTACACTGTGAGGCTAAACCGAGGAGGAGCTAATACGCAGAATAACGGAAGAAACGGTAGCGAATTGCTGCATGTAAAGAGGAGCATGAATATTGCTGCGTTGTAATCGAACCATGGACAATTTGGACGGTAGTCGGGCGACTATGAGTTAATCTATATGCTAGCGCAAAGTCTATAATTTGGGTGGACCTTGTGTTATGAGTATGGCCAGGGACGGCGCTTTCATAGGTGCGAATGGTGCACTTGCACCGGGCGCAATTTCTCGGGGACGCAATTTCAGAAAATAAGATTTAAAAAAATTAAAGCTTTGAAATAAAAAAATTGAAAAGTATTCTCACGGGTGCAAGAAGTTACACAAATTTACCCAATTCCTTTCCCTTTACTTTCTCATTCAAGAAAAAATAGGGAAATTTTACTTTTTCTCGTGCGGGAGATTTCCAGAGATTATTTTAGTTTCGAGATTTGAGAAATTCGTAAAAAATATCCCAAATGAGAGAAAAATCGCTCATTTATTTGGATTTATTTTATTGTTCCGATTGTGTACTACTGCTTACTGTGATTGATATAAATTTGAGGGCGTTGTTGCTGTTCAAGAATTATAAAAAGAGGTAAAACAACGAAATGAAGAGAACAAAACTCCTTATAGCGAGAACTTCTCTTTAATTGCTCTTTTTTGTTCAATAAAGTTCAATTCAATCGGTATAAATGGGTTCACGTTCACGGGCTGGTATGTTATCAGTTTATGCTTGAAATTGTTGTTGCTTTTTCGTCAGAAATTGGAAATGCCAAAGCTTACTGGAATGATATTCCATTATTCCAGTTGATTAGTCTCTTTTGAGCGAGCTTTTACGTTCAATCTCAATTTCATGCTCTGTTTGGGCAAACTCAGGCTTTATTTTTCCTGAGTTCAATGTGTGAAAATGTATGGAAATTCAGGCAAAAATTGATATTTCAGTGCATCATTTTGCTCGAACTTGCGCAGTTCGGGGCGGTCAAGCTGAGTTGGTTGTCTAGCAAACTAATATGGCCGGTTTCACACGTGTCAACCAACAAAAATTGGGTGTAATCGCCAATCCCCTTTTGGAATTCGATGAAGAATCGCATATGGGTGTTTTCACAAGAGCCAACAAACTTAAGAATTCTTTAGATTGTTGTTGTTGCTTTTAATATTAATTCTCCCATCTGACATTCCTTCTCTTTTGTTTAAGGGAGACAACTATACAGCTGTCAAAAAGTTGATTCAAAAATTCCATGAAGGAATTCAGAGGTTCACAAAAAAATCTGCCTGCTCCATCGTTCTCTCACTTACTCTCTTCTCTGAAAACGACGTTTTCAGCAGATTACCCATATGAATCTTCCTAACTATGTTATCTTTTTTTTTATGTTATAACGCGTTATTATGGTGCAATCCTAAATTTTGCGCAAACTATGAAAATTACGTGTCCCATTCAGCGAGCGTTTGTGTCTTTTCCATTGACGTTCATTGCGTTAAAAAATGTGAACAGCTTATGGGGCGCAATATGGCACAGTGCACCGGGCGCAACAAAATCCGAGCGCCGACCCTGAGTATGGCATTGATGATGTGGTGTATCAGCATTAGCTTTTGATCTAGATTGAACATAAAAAAAATGGTGGGATATATTCTTTATTTTAAGGCTGAATTCGTTTGATATAACTTCTCCATCCATATTCCAATCAATTTGCACTTCGAATTTTCCGCTTAATGATGATTCCTAACCTTAATCGAGAACTACAAAAAAAAAACAGATAAATCGTGTGGTAATTATCATCAACCCAAACTATTATCCCTAGTAATAAAAATGTTGCTGACCCATTTTGAAAAGAAATTGCGAAACTGGATCACATCTCAACATTACGCCTTTTCCCTTAAGATGTTGTGTGGACAGATGCAGTGTGCAAGCAGCAAGAAGTTGAAGGACTACATATATCTCTCTATAACATTGATAATTCTGCCATGTCCTTTTGTTATAACCTAAAAGGACAAAGGCAAGGATTAAGTGGCACATGCCCAGTCATCCCAGAGCCAGAATAGAACAAAAGGATTTCGCTTCCCTTGCGAGCGGCGAAAACGGCGTGAATTAATTATTTTGCAAGTAACCATATATGTATGCCATTAGAAATCCGTGTGTGCTTCATTTTCTTTGAGTGTATTTTTTCGTCGTCGTGCTTTTGTTATTCAATAGAACAGAACGACAGGACATTTGTTTCTTGTTTGTTTTGTGTCATCTCTGGGCGCTGTTTTTGTTGTTTCTGCAAGAAGACTGATTCCCTAAGGCAGTGCATAATATGATGATGAAAAAGAACACACATATAACATAGCTTTGTGAAGAAGCACCCTTGGACATTACGGCTATATTGATCCAGTGTGAAATGATGCTGCAGCTATTAGCTTAGAGAAAATCATAAAAAAATATGAACTTTCTTCCTGCCCCAGGCTACATACAGACAAACACAACAATATGACTCCTGAGTGACTCCTTCGACTCCTCTTTTTTTTTAATATTATATTTGCTTATTAATTTCTTACGGAAGCTGTAAAGAAGAGAAAACTTCTTCAGTATTCCAGTTGGAGCCGCCTTGGCGGGCGGGGGGGATGTGGGGGGTGCAAATTGTATTCTTATTTTTTATATTCTTGCATTTTTGTTGTGCTTCTCTGCAGGAAAGTTTTTAATTAAAATTTTAAAGCGTAATCGAGGGTGTCAAATTACATTATTATTTTTTTTTGTACCACTTCTTTCCATGTGACTCACGTACTCTCTCAAGGGTTTTAAGGCTTTACTTACCGACTTGCAAAAAAATGGGTGGGGGGGGAGTGGGATGTGTGCGAGGGGGCGAGAATGAATGAGAATATATAACCTAAAACCCCAATGGGATAAGGGGCACATAGTAGACAATGTTCGTACTCTAGGGGGATGATGGCACACACTTCGTTACATGGCAACTATCGAAAGGGTGAATAAAGTACTATAGTTAGTTGTAGGAAATTGCGTTAGGTAATGCCTTCGTGACTTGAATTAAGGGTGCTATCTCTGCTGTGTAGTGTAATTGGACTCATATAGTGTGTTGTTCTGGATCAATAGAAGCTCCGCTATCTTACACACTCGCTATGTTGTATATTTAAATTGTAGATGATTAAAGTAAAAAGAGATAGACAGAGAGGGCGAGGGGGTTGTTGTTTTGTGTTAAATGTTAATTACACTATTATATGAACTCTCTGATACTATATTACATAATGAAATATCCCAGCGGGAAAATATAGAAGCTATTCTCGATAAGCAGTAAAGAATTGCTTCCACATCGTATCCTTTGGAAGGTGTTAGGAAGATTTTAGTTTTCTATTCAACAGACAAATTTTTCTTCAAGTAAATAAAAAACACCCTTATGCAGGAAACTTTTTTGACACATATTTTTGGCGTTCAGTGTAGTCCTAAAAGCTTTCGAAAAAGCCCCTACAAAAGAGATTCCATTGAGCTACTCAAGAAGCTGTCGGGAAGAAAATGCAACGCTTCCTCCCAATGATATACAATTATAAAAAAGATATGACGTGGGATACGGACAGGAAGGGCTCCTAAGCTTCAAAAGAAAGCTTCGTCATGTCATAAAGTAGGCTTCCGTACCCCAGTGGGGTATAACACGGGGAAATTTTTTGTATTAAATTATATACTTTGGTAGGCTGTGCCAGCAGTGTTGTCGTACAACTTGAGAGAGGTAGATGAGCAGCCCAACATCAACGACAAATGGGAGCAGGTCAACAACAGCGTAAAGGGGGCAGCAGAAGAGGCCCTAGGCTGGGCCCCCAGACAGACTAGAATTGATTGGTTTGACCAGGACTTTAGAGCCGCAATTGAAGAAAGAAACCAGAGCCACCGAGAGTACATAGCAAGGCCAACAAGAGCAAGGATGGAAGCCTTTAAGGAAAAAAGAAAAATCGCAGACAAGCTGTGCAGAAAGAAGAAGAGGGAATATCTAAATAGGAAAATCTTACAGATACAGGAAGACTTCAATGAAGGGACAATTAGACAAGCGTACAAAGAAACTCGCCAGATCACCAATAAGTTTCAGCCAAGAACGGACATCTGCAAGGACAGAGATGGGAACTTGTTGGCAGATCCTGATAGGATAAAGGAAAGGTGGAGACAGTATTTTCAGAACCTATTGAATCCTGTCCCCATACTAAACGAAAAAGTACAGACCGAGGCATTTATAATTCCCCAAGATAACATCTCAATAGAACCACCAACACTGGATGAGCTGCGGGAAGCTGTAAAAAGGCAGAACAGCAACAAATCGCCTGGCGCCGATGGAATAGCAGCTGTGCTGCTAAAGGAAGGAGGACCCCAAAAGTCTGTGAGGGCGAGTACCTCAGCCTGGTATTTGGCGCGGGCGGGGGGGGGGTCGTTAGAGCCAAGGTTCAGCAAGAAGTTCGTCGACTTCCATTGCCCATAGTCAACATTCTCGTAATCGATCCATCATTCATCTCAGCAATCTTAATCTACTACTAAAAAGCGACTTGATCCACATCACGCAAGAGGGGGGGGGGATTTAATGCTCTGTTTTTAATGCGGCTTCATTGATCGCGTTAAAGCTAACGTTGTCAAACCGCACCCTCGGCAAAAACGCAGAGAAAGATTTTGTTGGCCCAAAGATACCTGTCAATATTGCCCAGACGCCTCACGTGAATGGAAATCTCGGTAGATTCTCTCCTTGACTGTCACGATCGTTTCTTACAGATTGCCAAAGACACCAAGGTCCAGATGCCACGCCTACAGTGATGGGGTTTTACCTATGTGGCTGACTCCTAATCTGATGGCTGTGCGATATAAGCCGATTTTCAAAATTCAAAATGGCCGCCCTCGCAAAGTCAAAATGGCTGCGCCAATAAAGCCGAATTTGTCAATTGTTTTTTCGATACGAAATGAAAATGGGTATCTAGGGAATTGTTAGGTAGTAAATAACGAAAATGTGACTAAAACCTATAAATTCAAAATGGCCGCCCTCGCAAAGTCAAAATGGCCGCGCCAATAAAGCCGAATTTATCAATTGAGGAGCCCAATGCAAGAACAACACTTTGACGCTCGGCCGGCCGGAACTTTCTCCTACCCGGCGGACACTTGCGAGTCGGTCTACCTGTCGCTCGACATTTTCAATATAAAATAATGATTTAAATTGTTTTCTATTGTTTATTCGTGAGCAACGAGCTAGCCGTCCGCCGGGGAGGAGAAAGTTCCGGCCGGCCGAGCGTCAAAGTGTTGTTCTTGCATCGGGCTCCTCAATTGTGTTTTCGAATTCAATTCAAAATGGCTTTCTTTACTAGTATAAAATAAATATATAAAGTTTTAGCAAAAAATACACAAAAAATAATGCATACCTAAATGTTGTTAACGGTGGTGTTGCTATAGTTGTTAAACTCGGCACATAACTATTATCTGGAATACTACGTTTTGTTGTTGATGTTGTACCATATGCAACTTTAATTAAAACAGCAGCAACACTCCTTTCTAATTTATCTAACTTATCTAATTTATCAAGGTAATGACCACCGCCGCCAATACTGCTGCTGCCTACAACAGTACCGCTACTGCTACTGCTGCTGCCATCTGGAATACTGCCGCTACTATCGCCGCCATTTAAGCTAGAGTTACCATCAAAAATGATGGCGTCGTCTATTAAGGCGTTGCCATACTCGATAAATTGTAATTGCTGTAATATAACAATTATAATATGAAGGAAACAGCTATGTTTTGTATAATTCCGTCGTGGCCTCAGTCGTTTTCTTGCAACATCTCTGCGTGGACTTAAAGTTATTTGATGATCACAGCTAATTAGCGACATGTTGCCGGTATTTTTTGTTATGTTTAGTTTTTTTTTTTTGTTTTTTTTTGTTTGTTTATTTACTACACCCAACAAGACATCAACTGTTTTATTTTTAATTTTACTGATAGTATGAAGTTATATATATATATATATATAGAGATAGAGAGAGAGCTACCAGAGGGGGATATATGTATGTGTATATTCCCTCAACTTTTTTTTTTAAGGAAAGCGCTTCTTTTTTTAATTTGCAAAATGTTGCAAGCTTTCGCCTTTATAACTTAGTGTCTTATTTTTTTTGTTATATTTTATTTAAATAATTGTTAACACGCTTTTTTATTTGGCACTAATTCTTAACATTTGTGAAAACAGTGTTTTTGTTTTTCTTAATTCCTATAAAAAATTCTTAACACTTTTTTTCTGTTGTTATTATTTAAGTCCTTTTTTTCACGTATAATTTTTATAATTAATTTTTTTTTTTAATTTTTGTGTTATTTTGCTACGAATTATAAAAACTTGGCAGAGTTTTTATTATTATTAGCCATGGTGGTGATGCGTCGTCTTGTTGTATTTTCTTTAATGTAGTATTAGGTGCATTTATTTGTGGCCTTTTCAATGTTGTTGTTGCTGTTGTTGTTGCTGTTATTTCATTGCTGATTATGGAATTGTTAATCTCTTGAAAAAACCTTGTTATTCTTAAAGGTTTCCGTTTTTTACTTAACAACATAGCTTTAGTATTTTTTTTTTTTTTATTTATTTATTTATAATTTTAAGGTTAACTTTTTTGATTTGATTTGTAGAAATTATTTTGTATGATGATTTGTGATTTTTGTTGTTTTTATTCTACTGCCGTTTTAAGATTATAGTTAAGGCGATATTTGTTTTCCTTTGATATTTTGTAGAATTTTCTCATATCCATTTTTTTTTATTATCGGGGGAGGAAACTGTAAGAAAAAATAAAAAAATATATAATTAGTACAATTATTCAGTAAATTTAGTGTTTTTAATTAATTTAACAAATGTAATTTTTATTTTAAATTAAAGTACTAAGGCTGAGGTTAATAATATAACTAACTATCAGCGTGGTAACAAAAATTAAATTAATTTTGGTGGCAGCGGTGGGATAACTCTCAGACTCTATTAATAGTGGCGCACCACCGATGATCCCAATCTATTGGAGTGTTGAATTTGAAGGAGGCAAACATATATTAGCAATTTTAGCCCATACACAAAAAAATTTATTTGAAGTTAGTAATGGAACGCGGTAGTCTCTGGGTAAGGGGTCGTCCATAAATTACGTGAGGTGATTTTTGCGATTTTTCGACTCCCCCCCCCCCTTGGTGAGATATCGTGAGATTTCTCTCGACCCCCTCCCTCCTCCCCTCTAATCTTACGTGAAATTTTTGTTGGGAGCAAGATTTTAGTTGAGATAACTGATAATTCGGACTCCCTTGCCCTCCTCGGTTTTCTGCTTGTGGTGGACACACAAATACCAAAACGTGAGCACTCACCCAACAAGCATTTCATTACACTAAAATTCGGCGTGTGCCTTCTTCTAGTTCTAAATTCTAACGGCCTTTTCGCGGTTCAGTGTTACTTGGCTCGTATTCTGCAGCATTCGACGAGACGCGCGTTTGGCTAGCCGTTGGAGACTAAACAATCGAGTAAATTTTTTGTGTAGGATTTACCCATATCTTAAGGTCTCAATTAACACACAGTTCGGCGGCAGGCCGTGACCTGAAGGTTTTCGCCTTAAGGCCAAGTATTACTATACACTGAGCGACCGCCAACTGTATGGCCTGAAGTTCAAGAATGCCTACAGTTCAAGAAAGCTGACAAAAATCGCATTTATCGTCAGTTCAGGCCTGAAGATCTGTACATCTATTCACTCTCGAGCCGTGAATTGGCGGCAAGAATTCACGCCGTATGCACTCGTAATGGAAAGCAAGGCGCGAGCTAAGCGTGAAAACCATCTGCACTCGCGTTCGCACTTGTTTGCGGGTGTTCACGGCGTGAGACTGGAGCCGCCTTGAAGCTTTCGTGGAGGCCATGCACATTTTTGAATTAATAACCTGCTATGCTAAGCAGTCGTTGTCGCCTGTGTGTCTGTAGGGAATCATGATTTCATCTGCATGCCACGGCCTGTCAGGCGGATACGTGAAGTATCATCCCTGAGTTAGACTGAGTCAAGCTTAGTCGTGCCGGTCGACCTGGTCTGACAGGCCACTGCCTACCGGCGGCCTGTAAGTGAATGAGGGTCTTTAGTGGAGAAACATGTTTTACTTAATTTAACTTAGTTTTCTTGCCATTTTACAGTTTCTTTAAAAAAAAAATTACGTGATATTTGCCGAGACCCCCCCTCTCCTCTACGTGAGATTTGGTGAGATTCGGCTCGACCCCCTCCACCGCCTAAACGCCTCACGTAATTTATGGACGACCCCTAAGGCGCCTGACTACCACCCCCAAAGGTCCTGGGTTCGAATCGGACGGACGGACCTTCGTCATCCCTACTTTCCCACCTACATAACTTCCCTTCTTTCTTATTTCCTTTTTACATTTCTGATTCCTCCTGTCATAGTCTTCTTCTTAGTTCTTCCCCGTTAAACCAAGCGCCTGACATCGGTTGGTTGATGAGATCGTTTCAGGAGGCATAACACTCCAGCGTGTTGCTCTCAATGCCTCGATGTCAGAGTCGCGATATTAATGGTTGGGAGTAGGTGGAATAATATATCGCGGCTAGGTAGTGGCAGTTCGTTCCTTCAATTTCTCTCTCTCTTTGTTCCCTCTCCCGACGAGAGCTGCTGTTCGACATTGCATTCTGTACGAAAAAAATAGTTTGTCGACAGTACGAAGGGCCTTTCCCTAAGACTCTAGTCTATCACATAAAAAAATAGCGTGGTACAAAAAATAATTGGTGACAGCGGTGGGATAGCTCCCAAAACGTTGACGTACTATTTACAAAAATTAATTGGTGGCAGCGGTGGGATAGCTTTCAAAACGTTGACGTACTATTAAAAAAAACAAAGTTTCAGGAAATTTTTCACCTACATCTTGTCGCCGGTGCAGTGGGGGTTGCTTGCCTCAAGCTAGCAAACTTCGTATATTCGGCCCAAATATTCCTCTAAGTATCAAATGGATATCTCCTGATGGAGTCACTCGAAACCAAATTACAGTGTGTGTCCTTGCAGCAAAATTTCTCGAACTTCGATCCTTTGATATTTTCATTCATTTTTAATTATGTTTTACGTATTCCGAGTGTAGTAATGGCCCCTTCAAAAAAGCAGTTTAAAATTCAATATAGTTTAAATCGGCGAGAGAGTAAATTACTTCTCCATTGTGAACGTGTGTATAAGTAAATCTATCACGCCCAACCATAACCGTTTCCATCATCATCATCATGCCAATATAAAAATTTTGTGTTAAATTCTAATATTGATGACGAATTGAAGAAAAGGAAGCTATGCAGCAAGGAGGCGACAACGACTAAAGCGACAACGACGACGACGACGCCCCCGATGACATTTTAATCGCGTAAAATAAAAAGAGTGCGTACTTTATATGTATACCTTGGATGTGTACACTGAAGGCGATAATAAAAGCCAGCAGGGGCCGAGGCACACGGGGGGACACGAGATCGTTAAATCCGAATTCTATAAAAACAGTTTATATGTATGGTGTGTACTAAATCCACATGTAATTCGTTCTGATTGAATTTAAGTTTAATTGGATATATAAAATATATATATGTACATTATATACCAAGCCGACATCCCCAACCGTTATTTAGTAAAGAGATGGAGTTAAGGACTTAGAGGAGGAGAAGGAAGGTTCTGGAAATTATGATGGTGGGAGGTAAGGAAGAGGGTGCTATAGTGTACAGGCACATGGGGGTGGGTGGGTGGGCATTTTTAGTGGCGTTTATTTCAATTTTCCACATGGCAGCAATCACAACCATCCCCTAGTTCCATTCAACCTACCCCCTAACCCGCCCCCCCCCTTCCCAATATGGAACAGTTCGACCAATCGGTCGGTGGGCTCAATACCAGCTATAGCAAAAGCGATTTAATCGAATTCTTATCGAGCAACGATTAAAGTGCTGCTATTTAGCTCTGTGCAAATTAATTGGCTGAAATTTCATTAATTAAAGCTGACGTTGCAGAACAATAGCGCTCTGTCGGCTGCCGCTTTTTGTAGGACGGCAGGATTAGGAGGTGGGGGGGTTGCCAACAAGACAAGGTATCGATGTACAACAAACAGCCCACACTTATCGTTGCTCGTCTTTTATACTAAGTTAAAAAGAAAAAAAAAACGATGGCTCTCTGAATTACTGACCTAATTAGTGCTAAACAACAGCATCACCCCCGCCCTCTGGCGTCGTCATCAAGGATGGTAGCATTATACCATATTGAATCAAGTAGGGGTGTAGAACAATATGATTTTCATTATATTATATATTTGCGCTAGAAAAGCATACTTGTCTCTCATATTACATATATTCTGCTACCATGTATCCAACCCCAACCCCCCCCCCCCCCACCTCACCCGGTTCACATTTCATTTCGGAGTGGGGGGTGTATGTGAAGGACACAAAAATTTTACCCATTGACCAGAACAGATATTGAGGAGTTATGTCACATACAAAAAAAAAGAACGAACTGGTTTCAAATATTTCGACAGATTGCCGACCAATCTGCCCAAGAAGAAAAAGAAGAACTAACGAACGAACACAAAAAAAGAGGTTCAACTAAAAAAGAGCAGCAGCAGGACGACACAAAACCAAACCAAAAAAAAGAACAACAACAAAAAAAGGATTGCCCTGTTATAAAATAATGCTCAAAAATAAGGATGATATTTAATATAGTCTCATCACACACGATGACCCGTTGGTGTTGACTTTCCACATGAATGGGTCACTTATTCCTTGTTTTGTGTTATACGTATCCTTCGTTCACGACTGGAAAGATGGTCCCTTCAGAGCTATACTAACCATTCCCCCCTCACCATCACCACCACCACCCAAAACGCCCCGTCCTTATGGATTGCGTATAGGGCAGGCAGCAACCTTTGGGCTCCAATTTCTGTGATATGATAAGCCCTTTAGTTGATTTGATTTCGTATTCTATTTTTCAAAAGAAGATGGCGGGCCTGGCAGCAAATACACGTTCCATATAAAAGAAAAAAAATATTGAGCAAAATTTTTATATGGCTTCAATGTGGCGGCGTGTGTCGTGTCCACATAAGAACATATTTTTTATATTCAACGAAAAAAAATAAATGCAAGAAGATTGCTGCCTCGCCGACTGTTTCATTTTTTTCTCTTTCTCTCTTTTGCACAATTTTTTTTTTTTGGTGGAAATTTCAGAAGGGCCAAGTGTGGCAGTTTTTGACGATGCACCAGATGCTATACAACATATATATATATGTATATAAATGTTATCGAATTTCCTTGTTGTTTTTTTTGTTGTTGTTGCTATTCTATCTCTCTATCACATACCCATAGAGAATGGTGATTTCTATAATTCCAAGGGAATAGAAACGTAAGCCCTTATATGGGAGAGCATGATTTGATCGGATTTCTTTTTAGTTCTTTTATATGAAAACAATTTTGACAATGGACCTTTTATTAAATGACACACACACACACACACACACAAATAGATTTCATTTGACCATAACTACGTTATATTTACGCCGGGTCTCCAAGGGCATTTTTTTCCGGCAACGGTAGCTGACAATATCGCAGGCGGAGCTCGGGACTTTCAGGACAGTAGAAGGCTTAGAAAAAATTAAGAGCAGTTACTATACATACGCTTAAACAGAGATTTACTGATGTATCCCCTAATTAGTATGAGCACACGTGTGGTTTCGACTCATGCCCTGATATACAAAGTACCATTTTCTTTATACTGATAGAACCGCTAGTATATGTATGATTAACTTTTTTATCGAATATATTACATATGCTGGCATAACTGTTAACGCATAACGGAAGATTACTATTATATCCCCCAATTTGTATAATAGCACGTGTGGCTTCGACCCACGACTCTGAGATACAAAGCCCCATGTTCTCTCTACTATGTTAACTGGGCTCAATTTGATAAATAATGCTTACTACGATAGAAACGAAAACGCCAAAGTAACTCGAATTTAGAAGAAAGTGCTTTCAAAGAGGTTGAAGTGGTTGAAGGTTGAAGTATCCTCAGCAGCCACTTATGGATCTTCCGTGGAACACTTTTGAAATCTTGAAATAGAAGGACCTGGTCGAAGACAATTATTTCCTTTTGTCCCCATCGGGGCTCGTATAAGTAAATCGTATAAACACTACTCTTTATTCGAAGAGGCGAATTCCAACGAGATACTCCGCTGACAGAGTTAGAGTTAGAGAAAACGCTGGAATCTGGTCATCAGCAATCAATCCGTAGATGTTACTTTACTGTCGGCCAGCACAGTATGCCTATCTCAGATGTATAGATCCTATAGATCCATTGAGAGAGAAGCATATTGCATGAGTTGTGGGGACTGACCCCTAAATTACACAATATACCCTGGCTATCTAGCCCTTGCACGAACACACTTGTAATTCTCTTGCACCTGGTCCCCGTGACGTTAAAATGGTGTAGAGGCTGGAGTGTTTTCCCCCCAACATCTATTAATCTAACAAAAATGTTACCGTCTGCCTAACTTCGCCACTAGTGTTTTCCTTATACTATCTCTTTCAGTAACTGGCATCAGATGGAGGATCCTATCTTGTCATAGCACAGACGACATCTTGGAATGCCATACAAACAGATCGTCAGAATCGTTACGAGGCACTGATACGAATTGTGTTCATCACCCTGCTAGATTTATAATTTCGTATATTACCTAGTATGCTGTACTTTGGTCGCCAGCCAACAGTTACACAGGGGGACTAACACGCTGCTTTGTGCTCCGTGCCGAAACTGTGCTAAATACTGCTGGAAGCTCGACTACACCCTCCACGTGGGGCGACTGGAAACAGACTCCTGGCATGGTCATGTCTCTACCAGGAGTGCTGGCTAATGATAGTCGGGCGGAGAGAAGAACACTCTTTAAAAAATCACCCCAGTCTAATACCCTTGACACATTGCAGCATCGAATGAACATTGAAGTATCATTCGGCTATGAATGATCATTCGTGCTCAGTGTGTCATGTCCAATGTTCATTCAACAACTTCATGCGTCATTCAATCGAATGAAGTCAAAATAACTTCATTCAGTTAAGATGGAAGTGAAATTGGGAAATTATCGAACAACTTTCCATGTACTTTCCAGTAAAATTTCCAACTAAAATACATAACTGTCAAACTGTCATTCATATTTTAGAATTTAAAAAAAAAAAAGTAGGCTTTATTGTAAATAACTGTTGCTCTGCCTCAATTATTATTTTTTATTAAATTTAAAAGTATAAATCACTTTCAGATCATATATTTGGCAGTTTATTTATAGTTTGTATTTTGACAGTTCTAATGAACTTTGAAAATTGCAGTGTGTCACTAATAAAACGAATGAACATTGAAAGCCAATGAAGTTGGAAGAATGTTCATTCGTTTTTGCAGTGTGTCAAGGGTATAAGGTGAAACAGGATATGCCGAGAGACTCGTGGCCAAGGGGGTGCTTGGTCTCTAATATCCGAACTCTGGATACCTGGCGTCCTCCAGTTTCAATTAGCCTTCCCATAGTATACGGGCTCGCTATGGGTGACTTACTTTCCCGAATTCTCGTGGGTCCATTCATGGAAATAAATAATATAAAAAATTATGAGCTCGATGCAGCTCCGACAGCATCATCCTCGTCAAATGTGACGATGGCCTCATCTCAAGTGTCTTTAGGGACACAAGAGATAGCAATTGCCTCTACTAGCGGAGCCATTGGGCACGCTAGCTGTGAACCAATTGCTTCAACGAGCGGAGCCATTGGGCACGCAAGTTTAAAAGCAACAACCTCAACCGGTGGAGCCATTGGGCACACTGGTTCTACAGACGGTTCGTCAGTCGCTGAAGATGAGTCTTCAGACGCAGAATCCGTCTGCAGCGCAGACTCGGTCAGTGTGTGTTCGGTCATTTCCGGAGCTACCACCATTGGCCGAGACTTGGGTAAGATGGAGCTTGACAAACCCAGGTTTGTCAAACTCTCCAACAGCCAGAGGAAATGCTTCCAAGAAGCACTGGCAAAAAGCCTCTCCAGGGAAATGGCCCTGGAAAAAGCTTTAACAAAGCCCTCCAAAAAAACCGAGCTGAAGAGAGTTCGCTCAGAGGAGGAAACTCCGGAACGTCCGGAACAGAAGAGGACCAAGACGGCCAAGGGGCCCACTCGCCCCACCTTTAGCCAGGTGGTAAGCAGTGTAAAGCTTGGCCTCATCTCGACAGACATGGTCAACTGCCCTCTGACACCTGAGCAAATGGCACAGTTGCAGGAGGCGATCATTGACGTCGTAATTGAAAAAGCGGGCGGTGAAGTCAAGCCGTCTTTCGAGGGTAGTTTCCCAAGAAGAGGCTGGCTGCTGTTAGTCTGCTCAAACCCTGACACAGCTGAATGGGTGAGGAGTAACGTCTCCTTCATCAAGAGCAAGAGTGCTCTTGATATTACTCTGGTGGAAGAGGGTAATTTCCCTCAAACTCACGTTATTCGTGGCTATTTCCCCCAGAGTGGTGCCTTAAGCAACGAGAAAGTGCTGGCTACTATCGCTGCACAAAACTCGGTTCCCGCTGACAAGTGGAAAGTGGTCCAGAGGCGGGTAAATGACAACACACTTCACTTGGTCATGGTAGTGGATACCGCTTCCATGACTAAGTTAATTAGTCTAAAGGGGAAAATCGCATATCGCTTTTCCCAGATCAGGCTAATTCTTAAGGATAAAGATCCTTCAAAGAAGCAGCCACAAGCGCAGGGTTCGTCCTGTGACACTCAGACCACAGGGTCTGAAATGGCACTTCCTAATGCTTCTGTGGTTACCGCGGACTGCAGTAACGCCGTGGCCATAGGGTCATCTGAAGGCGGAGCTGCTCTCACAACGACTCCAGGTCCATCTGGCGGTGTTCCAAATCCGACCCCCGCATCTGCAGCATGCGCCAGGGAGCCTGCAGCAGAGCAAACTGCTGGGCGGAAAAAGAACACACCTGCCGAACCTGGAGTTAGAGCACGGGGCAAATCAGCACCCCCCAAGGGCAAAGACGGTAGGACAAAGGGTCCTAGACAGGCCAAGAAGACCGGGCTTGTCAAACGCTCCTTGGAGAAAAAATGAGCGCCATAAGGGCACTCTAAGTAAACTTGCACCATGCGAGAGGGGCATCCTCCACCCTGTGCAAGACTTTTGCGGAGAGGCACCTTACCCTTGCTCTTATTCAAGAGCCCTGGGTAACCGATGGCAAAGTCAGAGGACTTACCACCGGCTCAAGTAAACTAGTGTATGATCAGAGATGTGGGGCGCCTCGCGCTGCCCTCCTAATTGACAATCGTGTCACTTATCTCTCCATTACTAACTTTATTTCTAGAGATCTAGTGGCGATCTCGGTTGCGGTTCCCACCGCCAACGGATTCCAAGAAATCGTTCTTGCGTCCGCTTACTTTCCGGGGGATGTAGCAGTAGTGCCACCCCAGGAGGTGCAAGATCTCATTGAGTTCTGTCGCAAGACGAACCGGCAATTCGTCATCGGCTGTGATGCAAATGCTCACCACTCCATCTGGGGGAGTACCGATGTAAACCAAAGGGGTGAGTGTCTTCTAGAAGTTCTCGTTACGAATAACATAGATATTGCAAATAGAGGATGCAAACCCACTTTTATCACTGCTAGTAGAAAGGAGGTGCTGGACCTCACCTTCACGAGCAGGCTTTTATCCGACAGGATTAAAAACTGGCGTGTTCTGGACGAGGCCTCACTGTCGGATCATCTGCACATTAGATTTGACATTGTGGGCCTTCCACATATCCGCGCCTCTTCTTTGGCTCCTAAGAAAACCAACTGGTCTAAGTTTCAGGGGCTTGTGGCCTCGAAATCAGACCAGCTTGCGGCTTCTATAAGCTCAGTGTATGAACTGGAGAATGCGGCCACGCAGCTTACCGACGTGCTGATCTCTTCCTACCACGACAGCAACACTGTCTCTTCCCTTCAGTCATCGCGAAAGGTGCCCTGGTGGAATGACAGGTTAGCTGCAATGCGTAGAGACGTTAGGAGATTGTTCAATAGAGCAAAACACACCGGGTATTGGGATGAATATAGGTTCACCCTAACAGCCTATAACAAGGAGTTGAGACGTTCCAAAAGGATTGCCTGGCGGAAACACTGTGAGAGCATTCAGACTCTACCAGAGGCGACTAGACTCCAAAAGCTACTTTCCAAAGACTCTTTCAACGGAGTGGGCCTTCTCAAAAAGGAGGATGGCTCCTACACCTCTAACCATGAGGACACCTTAAGGTGCCTGCTCAGAGAGCACTTTCCAGGGTCAATCCTCCAGACCGCTTATCCATTGGATCCTGGGTGTAGTCATAGGACCATCCCAGACCGCTATTCCCGCAGTCTTTCAGGGAATATCTTCGACTGTGACAAGGTTAAATGGGCAGTGGCCTCTTTTCAACCCTATAAGTCACCCGGAGGAGACGGAATCTTTCCGGCACTTCTTCAGAAGGGCCTTGATCTGATCCTCAACAACCTGGTCTGCCTCTTTAGAGCCAGCTTCAATTGGGGATACATTCCAACCATCTGGAGGAAAGTCGTGGTGGTTTTTATCCCGAAACAGGGCAACAGACCCCTCGAGCTGCCTAAATCGTACAGACCTATCAGCTTAACCTCTTTTCTTTTGAAAACAATGGAAAGGCTGCTAGACCTTCATATTAGGTGCAAACTGAAGCTCTCCCTCCCTCTACATAGCTCCCAGTTCGCTTACTCTAAAGGTAAATCAACAGAGGTTGCTTTACACCACCTGGTCAGTAAAATCGAAAAGGCCTTCCTCGCTAAGGAAACTGCCTTATGCGCGTTCCTTGACATCGAAGGTGCTTTCGATAACACAGGCTATGATTCCATCTCTAGAGCACTGGCTCTCAGAAATCTGGATCCTCACACGATTGAGTGGATAAATGCCATGCTTGCAGATCGTGACATTTCTTCTACCCTAGGTGTCTCCACCATTAGTGTTAAGGCTATTAAGGGGTGCCCTCAAGGTGGAGTTTTATCCCCATTACTTTGGTCACTAGTTGTGGATGGACTTTTGACTAAACTATCTGAATCTGGTTTCGATGTCATCGGCTATGCAGATGATCTAGCCATCATTGTCTCTGGGAAATTCGATTTGACCATTACAGAGGTCATGAGAACAGCACTACGAGAAGTTCAAAGATGGTGTACCAAGGAGGGCCTAGCAATTAACCCAAATAAAGCTGTCCTGGTACCTTTCTCCAAACGTTACAAATTGGACCTAGGTCCTATCTGTATTCGGAATACCACAGTTGAGTACTCAGACTCAGTCAAATATTTGGGAGTAAAGCTAGACAAGAGACTGAACTGGAACGCTCAACTTGACTACGTCATCAGCAAAGCCACAAGGGCCATATGGGCCTGCAAAAGGCTTCTGGGTAGGACATGGGGTCTTACACCACAAATGATGTACTGGATGTACAATACGATCGTTAAACCTGTTGTCACTTATGCTGCTATAGTTTGGTGGCCCAAGACTAAACAGGTTACGTCGATCCTCAGGTGCAGCAAGCTTGCAACGGCTTGCTTGCCTCTCCATTACCGGAGCTATGCGGACCTGCCCCACAGCTGCAATGGAAGCAATCATTGGATTGACCCCTTTGCATCTCTTCATATGGAAATCCGCCGCCATAAGTGCCTTGAGACTTCAGATCTCATCCAACTGGCCCCATACGGTCAAAGGACACATGGATATCCTTAAAGATATCCCAAGCATTTCCATCTGCCGCGTATCCGACCATATGGTTAGTCAACTGCGATTCCAAAGGAAATTCAAAGCAATTATCCCGGATCGCTCTGAGTGGGAGGAAATTATTCTTCCTAGGGATCCAAACCATCTCCACTGGTTTACTGACGGGTCAAAGATGGAACATGGTACAGGGGCTGGTGTCGCAGGACCCAACTCCAAGGTCTCGATTGCAATGGGTAAGTGGCCCTCTGCTTTCCAGACTGAAATACATGCCATTGCGACCTGCGCTAGGCTCAACCTTGAGAAAGGTCTGAAAGGCGCCAACATTCAAATCTTTTCTGACAGCCAAGCTGCCATCAAGGCACTCTCAACGTGGAAGTTTTCTTCCAAAATAGTAGCAGGGTGTTTTGACGTACTCCAGAGCAGCGCCGTAACTAGGCATGTGCAGACGGTGCAGCGCACCAGGGCCCCTGGCCCTGAGGGGCCCCCGAAGATTTTTTTTTTAGAATTCGTTTTAAAGTATAAGCTAGAAAAGATCTTCGATAACGTTTTTATAACATTGTATAAAATTGGATCTACTTTTTTATGGAAGGGGCCCCTGGGAAACTTTTTTTTCTAGAACGCTCTTATATTAGTATCTAATAGAAAATGTTTTCGAGAACCCTTTTTTTTTAATGAACGCTGCTTTGTTAGAGAGCTTATGATTTTATTATTTACATGCATTAAGTCTGTGCACACATATGAGAAATAAAGAAATTGTTTAAACCAAAGTATAATGCTGTTTTCAATTTCTCACGACCTTCGAACCCTTTTTTTAATGGACTTCGAAAAGGCTTCGAAATCACATTTTTTTTTTTAGAAATTCATTTTCAAGGGCCCCTTACGAAATCTTGCACAAGGGCCCCCGAGACCCTCGCTACGGCGCTGCTCCAGAGCCTGACCAGAAGAAATGAGGTCTCGCTATGCTGGGTCCCCGGACACTGGGGTATCGAGAGAAATGAGGCTGCAGACAGCCTCGCGAGGGAGGGGTCTGAGACGTTGTTCCAGGGCCCAGAACCCTTCTGTGGCATCTCTTGGTCCACCTCCAAGTCCTTGATAGAAGAGTGGATCAAGAAAATAAACCTAGCCTATTGGGAGTCAGTCCCAGGTCTTAGACAGGCTAATGATCTTATAAGACCCTTTGCCTTAAGGGGCACTATTACTCTAAACAGAGCGGACATAAGGCTGCTGGTGGGCTATCTCACTGGCCATGTAGGACTGCGGTACCACCTCCACAACCTAGGACTGTCTCAAGAGACAGAGTGCCGACTCTGCTTGGAAGGCGATGAAACTTCCACACATATTCTTTGTGAATGTCCTGCTCTGATCTGGCTTAGAAGAAGAACGTTTATCAGAGAGTTCTTGAGCCCTGCCCAAGTCCGGTCTTCATCAACTAAAGACCTTCTTGCCTTCATTCGGAAGGCCGATAGTCTGTTCCGCTAGTGGGGTACGTACACAATAGGCCTAACTTGGCCGCAGTGTTCACCATATGGGTTGCCCCCTCATTCCTTAATATATATAATAGTCTGCTGTAGCTGCGGACATGAACATAGGCAAATGAAAAACACTTTCTCCTGCGCGGTTCTCCGGCTCTGGCCAATATAACGATGCTCGTGTATTTTGGAGATTTCTTCTTTAGGGAGGTTTTGAAGCACAAAATAGGTGACTTGTTCCAATACTATGTAGTGACCGCGTAAATTTGAATTACCAAACTTTACGCAATGTCACACAACAACTTCCGGCACGATCAAAACGATCAGTCAGAACACTCCATCCATCACCGAACTCAAAGTTCAGTGATCTTACCGTTCTCTGTTCCGTCCCGATCGTGCACATCAAAATATCCAATTTCCGGCATCTCTCTCTCTACCGTTTTACTCGTGTCCTGATACAGTCGGTTTCCAAGTTCCATAAAATATACAGTGCGGAGCAAGACTATAAACGCAGCCAGAAAATTTTGTTTTTGCTAATTATTTTGTCAAATTCTACTATTTTCTTTATTGATTTTGAAAGAATAGAGAGAAAAAACACTACACAAAAAAAAAATACCAAGGATAGGTCAATAAAAGTAAGATTATTTGGAATTTACTGATATTTCAGCGGAGCATGACTATAAACGCACTCAAATAATTTTAAAAAATTTCATAACAAACAAAGTGAAATGTAATTTCAATAATGTGTGAGGCCATCTTTATTACTTATGACTTCAAAAAGTTTATTTAGCATACTGTTTAATAAATTTGTTATTGTCGTATTGTCAATATTGCACCATGCTTGAATGATGGCCAATTTTAGCTCACCAACAGTGTTATACTGCTTATTTTCCTTATAAATATGCCTTGCTAGGAGTCCCCAAATGTTTTCAATGAGATTCGGGTATGGGGAGCAAGCGGGCCATTCCAAGATTTGAACGTTATTGTCCATAAACCACGATTTGGTGGCACGGCTCACAAGGATTGTGGCGTTGTCCTGTTGGAAAGTCCATTAGTTTGTGCATTTGCGCTGCACAAATGGCAATAAATTCATTCGGAGAACATCAATGTTCTCGGAAGAACTCATCCTAGTGCTGGGAAAAGCCAGTTCCAACATTCCATCAGCACAGAATGCTCCCAAGACCATAACACTACCTCCACCGAAATTTCGTTTCGAAAATAACTTGGTGCTCCGTCGGGTCCATCCAAGTTAAACTTTTTCTCATCAGAAAAAATTATCTTCAGCAGGAAAGTTTAAAAAATTGATCGAGAATAAACGTTGATCATTTTACTTTTGAAAAGTCGGTTTGCATATTTGCTCGCGCGAATTGCAGTCTTGCTGATTTATGACGCGCTAAAGTCGCGGGGCCGATTTCTGCTTCTAGCGGACAATAAGGTTGGAACTCCTCAAAACTTTATAAATTGTACATTTGGACGCGGTCAGACCACAATCCTTTGCAATTTCGACAACAGTCTTTATACTGTTGCTTGCATTTTTAATAATTGATCGCCTATTTCTGTCTGACAACTTGCTTTTCGGACCTCCGGATCAGGTTTTTCCATAATTTGCAAGATCTTGCAACACGTTCCGAATAGCAGCGTCAGATCGGCCGTGTTTTTTAGCGATTGCCCGCTTGCCCAAGCCGCCTTCAAAAAATGCAAGCACTTTGCCTACTTCCACATCGGTAAGAACTGTTCCACGTCGCATTTTAAAAATTTTGTAACAATGATTTAAAAGCAAAAGTTAGAAGTCAAGAGCACAATTAATTTTATTATTTGGCACACTTTTTGGTTGCCATCAACAGCCAATAACGCAAAAATTGTGACTGCGTTTATAGTCATGCTCCGCCGAAATATCAGTAAATTCCAACTAACGGTAATTTTATTGACCTACCCTTGGTAATTTATTTTGTGTAGTGGTTTTTCTCTCTATTCTTTCAAAATCAATAAAGAAAATAGTAGAATTTGAAAAAATAATTAGAAAAACCAAGATTTTCTAACTGCGTTTATAGTCATGCTCCGCACTGTATAAAAACGTAGACAGCAAATCAAGTAGTGAATATTACATAAAAATACAATAATATAATAAGTGATAACCATTGTGTATCTAATAAATAGAATATTATAATAAAAATACAATAATAAGAACCAGTGTGTTTTTTTCTTAGTTACACCACCTCGTGGTTTTACTGTAGCTAAATTGGTGATCCCGATAAAGTGCACGCTGAGCGAAATTAGTGTTTTCATATTTTTTTTTTCCTTTCAATTTTCGAAAATTAACAAAAGTGAAAACTCAGTCAATTATAAAATTAACAAAAGTGAAAACTCAGTCAATTATATACAAATTCATTACGATATACCTATGTACATGTGGATTATAACCAAGTGGAGAATTAACCGATATCAAGATATCAATTTTGGGCAGCTGCTGAAGAGACAAAGCGGATACCAAACAAAAGAAGTCGAGAACGACGAGGGAGCATCCCATCATACAGAACAAACAGATAACATTTAAAAAAATAAATTCCTTTTAACAATATATTTTAATATCGGTGCGGGGATTAATTTAAGGTTTATTCGTTTATATTTTTATTATTTTTTTTTATATACTTTTCTTAGTAATTTTTTTTTTGCCCCGATTTATTATTTGGATTTGAGAGACCTTCTCAACCGCTCACGTGCCAATAAAGTTTTTGACTGGCCAGCAGAATGTCAGGCGGCATTCCTCAAGGTGAAAACCTCGATGGCTGAAGCAACTCTGCTGAACCATCCAATCGAGGATGCAAAATACAGTCTTACGACTGACGCCTCTGATTATGCAATCGGAGGCGTTTTGGAACAATTCAACGGTCATCGGTGGCAACCCCTAGCTTTTTATTCCAAAAAGCTGTCACCAACAGAACGGAAGTACTCTGCATTCGATCGCGAACTCCTCGCAATCTATGCAGCGATCAAACACTTCCGTTACTTCGTTGAAGGACGCAATTTCGTGGTCTATACTGATCACAAACCACTGGTTCGCGCCCTTCACACAAAGACCGAACGATCCCCTCGACAGACCAGACATTTGGGTCTAATCTCTCAGTTTACCACAGACATCAGACATGTGTCGGGTAAACAAAACGTTGTCGCCGACTACTTGTCGCGCTCACTAGCAACCGACAACGTCGACTCGGTCACCTTCGACCTGCCTACACTGGCTCAGGCTCAACAAGGTGACACAGAGTTGAAGTCTCTACAAGAGCACCCCAGCAACGGCTCACGGGTAAAATTAGTTCTCACACCAATACCATTCACCGCCCATCAAGTGTGGTGTGAAACTAGTACAGGCATTCCAAGGCCTTACATACCCATTTCCTTACGGAGACTAGCGTTCAACTCCGAACATAGTCTCTCTCATCCTGGTATTCGCGCTACAAGACGAGCCGTTACCAAGAAATACTTCTGGCCATCGATTAATAAAGACTGCAATGAGTGGTCTCGATCATGCCTAGGTTGCCAAAAGTCCAAAGTTTCACGACATACCAAATCTCCATTGGAAGCTTTCAAACTTCCAAATAATAGATTTGACCATATACATATGGATATAGTGGGACCCCTACCCCCATCTCGTGGATACTCTTATATCTTAACGATAGTCGATAGATTCACGCGATGGCCTGAAGCATACCCAATTCGGGATATCTCAGCTTCAACAGTGGCAAAGAAATTCGTCACTGAATTTGTTCCACGATTCGGCGTACCACTCGAGATCACAACCGATCAAGGTACGCAGTTCGAATCGAAACTATTCAATGAAGTTGCCAAATTACTCGGCACTCATCGAATCCGGACCACCGCCTACCACCCGCAAGCAAACGGGATGGTTGAACGGTTCCACAGGCAACTAAAAGCAGCCTTAATGGCAAGGGACAACACTACTCATTGGAGTGAAGACTTGCCCTTTGTCATGTTAGGCATACGCACGGCAATTAAGACCGACTTACAATGCTCACCAGCCGAGCTCGTATACGGTCAGAATCTGAGACTTCCCAATTCGATTTCTATCCCAACGGATGAGAATCCAATTGAAGAATCAGAATTCCTCTCTCGCCTTCGTTCTCATATGCAGAACATTAAGGCAATACATCCTCGGCAACCCGTCCAAAAGGATGTCTACGTGCCAGAAGCCCTGGAGAACGCCGACTACGTTTTCATACGAGTCGACAGAGTTCGAAAACCTTTCGAACCTCCATACGAGGGCCCATATGAAGTAATCAAACGATTACGAAAGCACTTCGTCGTCAAATTGAACGGCACAACCAAGTCAATATCCATTGACAGGCTAAAGCCAGCCTTCGGTTGTGACCGCGACAACGAAGCTAAGCCGTCTAAAGCGGTAACATTCCGTTAACGCTACGCTGGGGGGGGAGTATGTAGTGACCGCGTAAATTTGAATTACCAAACTTTACGCAATGTCACACAACAACTTCCGGCACGATCAAAACGATCAGTCAGAACACTCCATCCATCACCGAACTCAAAGTTCAGTGATCTTACCGTTCTCTGTTCCGTCCCGATCGTGCACATCAAAATATCCAATTTCCGGCATCTCTCTCTCTACCGTTTTACTCGTGTCCTGATACAGTCGGTTTCCAAGTTCCATAAAATATATAAAAACGTAGACAGCAAATCAAGTAGTGAATATTACATAAAAATACAATAATATAATAAGTGATAACCATTGTGTATCTAATAAATAGAATATTATAATAAAAATACAATAATAAGAACCAGTGTGTTTTTTTCTTAGTTACACCACCTCGTGGTTTTACTGTAGCTAAAACTATGATGTATAATAGGAGGGCGAACGGCTAACAAAGATCTCGGAAAGTGGTGGCACCCGATTTGTCACTTCTGTCAAGACCCGAGCAAAGTCACTGCAGACGAACACCTACCAGACCTGTTAGCAAGTCCTAATCCCACCTCCCCGCGGTGCCCCCTGGGATAGTTCTTCGGAAGGAGCTAACGGGAGACGGGCGAATGGCGAGCTCTCTGCGCCACAAAACAGAGTTTTAAGTCGGTTGGGCTGAGGGTTAGCAACCCGCTCCCATAAAAAACACCATTGCTACGAATCGGCAAACAATGCCTCGGAACCGGTTAAGGATCTCGACTACGCCGATGATATCTGTTTGCTGGCCCACAGACACCAGGACCTCAAAAACATTTTAAACAATTTGGCAACAGAAAGTAGTCCAGCAGGCTTAAGGCTAAATCCGACTAAAACTAAAGAAATGCGGATAAATGCAAACACCATTGAACGGACAGCGCTGAATAACCGTGACGTGGAACTGGTAAACAAATTCTGCTACCTCGGTAGCATTATTACCGAAAATGGTGGGGCAGAAAAAGACGTAAGTTCCAGAATAAATAAAGCAAGAGGCGAATATGCATGCCTGTTCCGCATATGGAGATCAACGGTGATCTCCACTAACACCAAATTGCGGCTGTTCAACTCCAACGTTAAGGCAGTTCTTTTGTACGGTTGCGAAACATGGAAAGTCACCCAATTCATCACAGGGCGCCTACAAGTCTTTATCAACAGATGCCTGCGTCGTATCCTAAAAATCCGCTGGCAAAATAGAATTTCAAACGAACGAACTATGGCGCCGTGCCGGCCAAGAAAGGATAGACGATCAAATCAGGCGAAGGAAATGGAATTGGGTTGGCCACACCTTGCGACGCGAAAACGAAAATCTAGCCAAACAGGCCCTTGACTGGAATCCGCAAGGTTCCCGTCGAGTAGGAAGACCTAGAACAACGTGGAGGAGAACCCTACTAGAAGAAGCCGCAACAACTGGGAGATCCTGGTCGGAGCTAAGAGCTGTCGCGCAAAACAGAGTCCGCTGGAGGGCAACTGTTTCCGCCCTATGTCCCATGAGGGATTAAAGGAGTTTAAAGAAGAAGAAGAAAATATACTACTAAAATCTATTACTTAATACTGAAATCTACTACTTAATACTAAAATCAACTACCTCATACAAAAATCTACTAGTTACTGCTAAAATCTACTACTTATTATTGCCACTCTTTTATACGCAAAAGATTTTGCACGACTTCGGCTACAAAACAGCGCCCAACAATTCTATACCAGCCTCTAATTAAGATAGATCTGCCTCTCCTACCTAACTACCTACCCTAGCACCTTTAAACTATTTATTACCGATTTTGGTAGAGCTTTATCCTATGAAATAAGTAAAGCTCGCTACCAGCGAAAACTATGTGGCAACTACCAAGGGCGGCGCTTTCATAGGTGCGAATGATGCACTTGCACCGGGCGCAATATCATAAATTGAAACTTTACAAAAATTGAAAACTTCGAAAAAAAAAAAATTGTTAGTTATCCCGTGCCTTCACTGTTATATATTAAAGGAACAGCAAAGAGTGTCTTCTGCAAGGTGTCGCCAATCCAATTTGATTTCGTCGCCTATCCTTTCTAGGCTGCTACCGTGCCATAGTTCTTGATTTGTAATTCGTATTAGGCTGGTCGTCCACTGGAAGCGTATTCGAGCGGCTTCGCGCGACGGCCATACATATGAGCGGCTACAAGCGACTCATTTGTATGGCCGAAGCGCGAAGCCGCTCGAATACGCTTCCAGTGGACGACCAGCCTTAATCGTACTATTACAGATCCCTAATTCGGCGATAAACACCTAGATCGCCTCTGTACTAAAGTTGTTGACTATTTTTTTCTATGCAAGATTCTGCAGTAGAAACTAATACCTGCAGTGCAGTGACCACCTATTTTCCCCTGAAATATGAAGGCTTGGTGAACGACATAGAGACCTCTATTATGGAAATTCGAGTGTACTATAGATTTTCGGAGCCCAGGATTGTGCTGAAAATAGTGATGGAAGTGCGCAGCTAACACCGAAATTCATCCTGGAGCATTAACCGGCATTAGCGAGAGAGTTTTATTAAGCGAAAACGCAATCAAACTCAATACAAAAACAAGATCGCGAGGCAAATCCTGAATGGACAAAGGCAGGGGGCAGCGCTTTCATAGGTGTGCAATTGGTGTATTTGTACCGGGCGCAATTGGACGAGGCGCGAGATTTCAGGAAAAAGTTCACCGGGCTTAATTTTCATATGTAAAAGGAACTCCACAGGGTGTTTGCGTCGTTTTCCATTGTCCTTCAAAAAATGAACCGCTAATGGGGCGCAATATGGCATACTGCACCGGGCGCAAATACCCCAACCGCCAACCCTGGCAACTACTTATCAACTAGAAATCATCAATTAGTTTTTCATCATTATAGTTTCTAAAATCATCATTATGACGAAAAATTGATTTTTTTTTTTTTAATTTTTAAGGTTGCAATCCGGTTACTAATAGGGTTGAAATCTATGATCTATGTTTGGGAGAGGCCTGAGCACACACACACATATAGAAACCCATGGCAAAATTACTTCTTGGAGAAGAGTCATTATTATCGCGCTTTTTACTTAATTATATTAAAAATATTAATAATATTGATAACCATTACGTAAATAAATAAAAAAAAAGAAAATCGTTTGCCATATCCATATACATATTTAACATGGATCCTTTCCCCTCTCATAACATGTTAATATATCATCTTCTCGTCATACCCATGTCCATTCAGCTATAAACGTGCATCGAATACAATTTTCATGGTCAACACACACCCCTACCTACATACTACCTACCTGGAGCCCTTATAAGTTCTTTTGGCTATCACCGATATTCTCCTATGGTTATACCTTTACTATAGGTACATGTATTTTCTCCATTGTAGATATCCCCGAAAAAAAAACAGGTTTTGTTCTGTGTATCCTACCTTCGCAAATTGTTACAAAGGTACGGGGAGGAGGCAAGCGAGAGAGGGAGAATATCCACACACAAACGAAGTATTCAAAAAAAAAACAGGAGGAATTCTTGACAGGTAGACAAGACGACAATGTACAAAACTCTTTAGCATCACAATGTGCACACACTCACTAAACCTGAAGGGCAAAACGAATATAAATTGAGAAGAAGAAGTTTTGTTGTTTGTTGGGCATATATCCAACAACTTGAAAGGAAAACTCTCAGGTCAGAAAACAAGTTACACAAAACGTATATACATATATATGCACACCAAAAAAAAAAACCCGCGCACACACATATCACATACAGATGGAGCTAGCGACCGAAGGAAGGATATATCTAGATAGAGATAATTCAATAACCGACATGAACTACTGACTTTAGGGTAGTGGATTCGTCGATGCCCAATGGGGATAAATTTTCATTCGGAATGCAATCAACCACAGAACAGAGAAATTTGATGAACAACAACAACAACAACACAGCAGCAAAAAAGGAATCTGATTTTATGTGTGTGAATATATATGTATATGTCCAAACTCCCCCATACTAATTTCACCTCCCTCAGTCCCTCGTCCATTGTCGTCATCGTCATCGCAATTGTGATGTATAATTCAGCATGGCCCTAACAGAAACTTCTATACTTCGTCTTCGTCTTATTCTTAATTCTTCATCTTCTTCTTCAACATACATACATATCATCGCCTTTTTACCTTTTGGAACGGTGTGCTCTGCGGTTTAGCTAAATGGGAGATACACCATCAAAAAAGTATCCGCCGGTGGCGGCGGCGGAGCTCTCCTACCTTTGGGCGCTCTTCATGTTTATAGAAGAATCCAATAAAAATCGACAACCGCACAACAAGAAAAAGTTGAACGAAACACGAGCGAAATTAATTTGAAGACATCCACAAGAGAAAGGCCTCTTCCAATTCAGCCCCAGTATCCAGAGCTCCAGCCCTCCGCCCCCGGCCGCCGGTCCGCATCGTTCGACCCGTTTTTGCTCAAACTTCCTTCTTGTTTGAGATATCGAAGAATGTTTTTGTATTCCCTTCGATTAGCAGAAAATTAATGAAAAGAAAAGACGCTAGAAGAATACCTGAAGATGATTTTTTTTGTTAAGGTGAGACGTTGGCCCCGCAAGGTGATTCTTGTACGTGTCTAGGCGATTTTAACAAGTTTTTTTTTGGGGGCTTTTTCGAATATTGTTTATTTGTTGTTTAAAAAATTCTCGTCTGTTATATATATAATATTCGAGAGAATCAATAAATTTATTATTAATTGTTTATTTCAACTTTTATCATAATTTCGTTCCTCAGTTTGATATGTAGATGGCATTGTTTATTTCAACTTTTATCAGAACTTCGTTCCTCAGTTTAATATGTAGATGGCGTTTTTATCTGATTAAATTTTGCTAATATTTTCATCGTTATCGAACAGGCTGTCATTATAAAATAGCCAGCAAAATAAAAAAGGTAAATTTTAATAATAAATCACCCCAGCAGTCGTCTGTCAATACGTGAATAGCGGAAAAAATGGTCTGCGGAAGGGCCAAGACCTGAAAATACCGAGCTCGACAAAGGCAGGTCATCAAGAACTCCGTCCGCATGGCCAGCAGAATCCTTCACCGCTTGACCAACATCCCGATCAGCGAAGACCAAGTGTCGAATGAGGACTACACCAAAGTCCAGGATGACTTTGCTTGGGCAAAGCAAGTCATTCCAAACTTTAGGCTAGAGCGTTTTTGAAGTGCATAAGCCCCTAAACGCCAATGATCGGGTCGTAAATAGAGGCACGCCGCAAGGAGCAGAGCTGCCACCCTACTACAATTGTAGTATTTCTGCTACAACTTTTTACTCCATACTATTTGATTTTAGTACATTTTTTATTCGATATAATTCGGCGAATTAATCAACCCATCCCTTAATTTCTCACGATCAGGGCTGGCGTTTGGTTCTTTTGCTCCCGGTGCAGTATGCAATATTGCGCCCCACCAGCTTTTCGTTTTTTGACTGCGATGAAAAACAATGCAAACACGTTTTGTTTAATATATTTGAAAATTAACACTTTTTTCACTTTTTTTTTTCAGAAATTGCGCCCGGTGCAAAATGCATCAATTGCACCTATGAAAGCGCCACCCCTGCCTTTATCAAATCAGGATTTGGAAAACGCCACGACAGTCTGTAAAGATCATATATTAAGACAATGAAGGCATAGGAACACTTTTGATTTTTTTATTAGTTTTAAATTTTATTAAAATCATAATTTCTGAAATTGCACCCGATGCAAGTGCACCAATAAAAACCCCGCCCCTGCTCACGGTGATATCTTATTTATATTATAAACGGGCAAGTTTGTATGGATGTTTGTTACTCTTTCACGAAATAACTACTGAATGGATTATAATGAAACTTTACAATAATATAGCTCATACTTTAGAATAACATATAGGCTATAATTTATAAAGCTATCTCGAATCCTTCGGGTAGCTGTAGTGGTACTTATATAACAAAAACATAGCATCTGACCATGACAAGAGTGGCAGTGAAACCGCTCAATTGTGATTGGGGATATAAATGAGCGAGTGATTTTTCTTTTCGAAAGTACTTTCGTGGCGGGATTTAAGACTCTCACTGGCCATTGATTTTAAGATTCCCAATTGTTTTGGCGCACGCCATACTATTGGCTTATGGGTGCAGCGAGGCGCACCGGGTTTCAGCTAGTAAATTATATATGCGTATAAACAGAATCAAAGTGTAACTTAATAAGCATTTATATCGTGGTATAATTTAGTCTGAGGTTTATGGAATGTCTATCAGTTCCATTTAATTATGGGGCATAATGTCCTGGCGTACGCTATACCACCCTTGTTTAAATCATGTGACAAGTTCAAACGCAAGGTTCTTCGGCATCTACCCACGCACCTTCCAGACCCCTAACCTATCCTTTTTCCTCTATCCTTCAAATTAAGCTTACTACTAGATACTGACCATGTTGAAGGACATGACAGACTAGTAGTACAAAGATTGATTCCTAACAAGGACGTAGCCAGCATTTTGCGTCGCAGGGGGTTATTGTAAAAATCATAATAATGACCTGTGTAAATGAGACCTCTCCCTCCCTCTAAACTTTTTTCATACACACCAATCATCCAGATGTTTTTTACCTTTCTTCGCGCATGTGGGGAAATGAAAATTACACACAAATAAACATTGCGCACATATGAATAAGACATGCACTAATCTATTTTCAAATTTCCGCTTTGAAATCGAATTCTTTGAAATTGATTTTTCATGTTAGCGATTTCTTCGGAAAGGGTTTGAATCCTCAAAACCCCGTCCTTGATTCCTAAGCTTGACGTTACTACATAAAAAAAAGTGAAAGCGCAACCATCGCTTTGACCGCTCGGACCGTCTGCATCTTCTCATATAGTCAGGCGGCTCTGAAAGTCCTGTGCTCTTGCAGAAACAGCTCTAGAACTATGTCTGAATGTCGCAGATCACTTAACGAGATGGCTCAGCAGTTCAGGACCCTCCTCGTATGGGTACCCGATCACGGAAATATAGACGAAAACTATAAAGCTGATGAACAGGCTAGGAAAGGCCTGACCGCCACTCTCCTTCCAGAAAAGGAACCGGTTGGTATGCCTTGGGCTACTTTTAAAGTCCGATGCAAACAGAACCCAATGCAACAAGCGAGGAAGCATTGTAGGGATCTTAATAAATGCACCTTGGCCAACTTAACCTGACCCTCTTAATATTTCAGGCGGACTACTTCACTACTGAGCTTCGGGTGACAAGACCTCTCAGCTATAGTGGGAGTGCTGACCAGATACTGTCTTGCGACCTGTTTAGGTCTTGAGACCTACGATTTTTGCAGAAGCTGTGAGAATCCGGACGAGGAGGAAAGTTTACTACATCTCTTCTGTCACTGCCCAACCCTAAGCAAGCAGAAGGAGACTAACTGTTTTTGGTGACCCCTTTCTAAGCACGCTTGCAGAAATCTCGAAGATTGGAATCCCACAACTTAGAAGATTCATTACTTCCTCGGGAAGGTTCAGCGAAGAAACGACACTTTAACATCAGGTTTAAAGGGGGATCACTATGGCATCACAATGGGCCTATCCTTTTGGCCTAAGTGGATGAGCTTAAACCAACAGCTCAGCCATATATAAACCAACCTGACTTAAGCTCATATGGTTATTTATCTGATATTAAAACAAATTCAAGTATTTTTTATGTCTGTAATTTTAATTATAAACCTTTCATGGGATGATTCAGTTCTTAGGCATGTTTTTTAACTCTGCTTCGACTATCGGTTCAGACCAAAACTATTGGTTCAGACGGTAAACTAGATCCGATTGTCGGAGGAAATTGAATAGAAATTTTGAGCCTTTTGTGGGATGATTTAGAATTTTCTTAGGCATGTTTTTCGGCTACTTTTTAACTCTGCTCCGACTATCGGATCAGACCAAAACTATTGGTTCAGACGATAAACTAGATCCGATTGTCGGAGGAAATAGAATGGAAATTTCAAGCCTTTCGTGGGATGATTCAGAATTTTCTTAGGCATGTTTTTCGGCTACTTTTTAACTCTGCTCCGATTATCGGTTCAGACCAAAAGCATGGCTCGATAATCGAAGGCGCGCGATTGAAGTGCTGTGTCACTGCGAGTTATTGCTCTTTCAATTGGCTGAAATGCTGTGGATCATTATGATTTGCCATCTCCGCAAGTAGTCGATGATAATTTAAACAGAGAATATAACGAACACACAATAAACAATGGGTTAAGGTCGCCATAGCGCAAGCTCTGCAGATGATGCCCCAAATGCGCATTGCGCATGGTAACAGCGAGATTTTGAGATTCCCTTCTTTTATGGTGCGACCTGTAGCTGTAGCTCATTTATCACCACGATCGTCTGTGAATGGTTTGTGGGGAATTATGTGCTACTACTACTACTAATATTACTACTACTAGTGCTACTAATACTACTACTACCGCTGCTACTATTACTACTACTACTACTACTAATCAACCATCACAGCTTTTTTTCTTATCTAAACTCCACACATATATAACTACAGACTTTTATCATAAGTTTGTTTATTTTAAAAATTTATCAAAGAAAGACAAACATATCGGGGTTGCACCAAACATAATAAGAGTCAATATTGACATATGCCTGCCTACGTGAGTTCGTTTTTGGGGGCAAAAACTATTTTTTTCCTCGTTTAATATCCCAAACATCTGCGCATTCCATTCCCTAAGAAGCAATAAAAGGTACATTAGGAAACAAAACTTTTCCCTCTTTTCACAATTCGAAAAAAAAATCGAAACAGGGAAAGAAAAAAAAATCAACCTCTGTTCACCTATTTACAGTATCGACATAAAATGGGAGGGTTTTTATTTGCTACCATATGGCATTATTACATTGTAAAAGAATCCTCTGCACCACAAGGATGTATCCGCTTTCGCATGTAATATGCGAGAGTTGAATGTGTAATTCAGACAGCCTTCTTCTTCGGTTGAGAGTTTTATGGAGAAGAAAAATAAAAAAAGGATATGAATTTGTAAAAAAAAAATGTTACGAGATTAGTGACGAGTCCTAGAAACTAAATTTGATAATTGGACATAGAAAATAAATGAAACCGGCGCGGAAGAGCGGAGAATTTATGTAGCATTGCATAAAGTTCGAAAAAGTCTTACGTTATTTTTTATATTATTGCACGGAGGAGGGAGGAGGGGTACATGCCAGCGATTTGTATTGTTAAAATGGTAGGAGTCAGGATGCCTTAGTAAAGATCTAAATTTTTTTTATAGGACGATTTGTTTGGAAGATCTATGATTATTTGTAAGAACATGATATAGTCCGCGCTATAAAAGAAGGGCATCTCGAAATCGCTGTCTTCATATGCAGTGAGAGTCTCAAGTCCCCACACACACAAGCAAGCAACGTGGTGCCTTTGGAATTCGAACGTGGTGCCCAACTGGATAACCAACTAATGACGGTAATAACGAATGTGAGATGCTATACTCTCGCCTACAAGCGAAGGACTAGATGAAGATGACAATGCAAATATAAGACGGCGAAACAGCGTTTCAGCCTACAATTGGAAAGTTTAGTTTGCACGAACACCACAATGATAATGGATTAAAACTGATAAACCTCATCATGATGAAAAATATGGTCATATCCAACACCAAATTGCAGCATTAGGATATTCAAAAGGCAACCCGGAAGTCGCCAGATGGAGTAACCAAGCGTGTCCTTATAGAGACGCACGCGCAAACCAATTCAATGTGCTTGACGTGATGATACACGTGATGATGAAATTCAAAATACTATGATCTAAATTCAAAATGGCCACTCAAATATGAACGCGGACGAAGAGACTGACAGCACAGCAGCCCCTACCATAGAAGACCAACTCTCACTTGGAAAAAATTCCCACGCCTAACTGTCGCATTACCTATTTATAAATTATTTTCATCTGTACTCTATAACAGACTACAACCACACACGTGGAAAGAGTATTAGGAGAATATTAATGCGGTTTTCGTCCTGGAAGATCTACAACAGATGTCACGATACGACAAGTCGTTTGAGATGAAGAAAGTGACGTTTCAGTCGAATTACGACTTTTAGCTCAGGGGCCTTGAGTGGAAATGCTAAGTAGAGTTAAAGCCCACGTATAGGAAGCCGTGATTCGACTTAAACCTCACTTTACTCAAACGACTTGTCGTGTCGTGACTTCTCGACTTTTAGCAGATGGGTCAACATGTCGATCATTTCGAACGAAGTGCTAAACGTGTACAATGTACTCAGAATATCAGTCAATGAAGCAGGATATAAAAAGGTTAACAAGACACCACTTAAAGTTCAGATACTTTTATTTTATTTAACAGATTGAAACCCGCTCAAGATAGCGCTGGGGAAAGTGCTGTCACGGAAAACGGAGACCAGGTCGACCTAAGAAAACATATGTATATAGACGACGTCGAGAGCGACTTATAAAACAGTTAGGAACAAGAAACTGGAAAAGACAGTGGCCAGAGATCGAGAATCATGGAGGCAAACGTCGGAGGAATCCAAGGCCAACAGTAGGGTGTGGAGCTCCTGATGATGATAAAAAACTAAGTAATGTCGGCATATCCAATAAAATCTGCAGATCGGGGAGATCCGTGTCTGTAAATGGTGTAAAACAAAAAGGGCTCTCAAACTAATCAACAACCACACCATGTACTCAAGGAGTTCATTAAATGGTTTTCGGAATTCTTGCAAGAGGCGTGTTGTGTTTCATACTTAAATACTTATTCGCACAGAGCTTAAATTCGTCTTAATAGAAAACGTTATAAAAATTTTGAATTATGCTGCCAGGTAAAGTACTCCGAATTACTCCGAAAAAGTATTTCATAATAGTTTAACTAAGAAAATGTGTGCCAAACTTATAATCGGAGAATTTAAATTTTTCTTAATAGAAAAAATGTTAAATTTTTGTATTATGCTGCCAGGTCAAGTACTCCGAATTACTCCGAAAAAGTATTTTATTATAGTTTAACTAAGAAAATGTGTTCCAAACTTATAATCGGAGAGTTTAAATTCCTCTTAATAGAAAAAATGTTAAAAATTTGGATTATGCTGCCAGGTCAAGCACTCCGAATTACTCCGAAAACGTATTTTAGTATAGTTTAACTAAGGAAATGTGTTTCAAACTTATAATCGGAGAGTTTAAATTCCTCTTAATAGAAAAAATGTTAAAAATTTGGATTATGCTGCCAGGTCAAGCACTCCGAATTACTCCGAAAACGTATTTTAGTATAGTTTAACTAAGGAAATGTGTTTCAAACTTATAATCGGAGAGTTTAAATTCCTCTTAATAGAAAAAATGTTAAAAATTTGGATTATGCTGCCAGGTCAAGCACTCCGAATTACTCCGAAAACGTATTTTAGTATAGTTTAACTAAGGAAATGTGTTTCAAACTTATAATCGGAGAGTTTAAATTCCTCTTAATAGAAAAAATGTTAAAAATTTGGATTATGCTGCCAGGTCAAGCACTCCGAATTACTCCGAAAACGTATTTTAGTATAGTTTAACTAAGGAAATGTGTTTCAAACTTATAATCGGAGAGTTTAAATTCCTCTTAATAGAAAAAATGTTAAAAATTTGGATTATGCTGCCAGGTCAAGCACTCCGAATTACTCCGAAAACGTATTTTAGTATAGTTTAACTAAGGAAATGTGTTTCAAACTTATAATCGGAGAGTTTAAATTCCTCTTAATAGAAAAAATGATAAAAATTTGATTTATGCTGCCATGTCAAGTACTCCGAATTACTCCGAAAACGCATTTTAGTATAGTTTAACTAAGGAAATGTGTTCCAAACTTATAATCGGAGAGTTTAAATTCCTCTTAATAGAAAAAATGTTAAAAATTTGGATTATGCTGCCAGGTCAAGCACTCCGAATTACTCCGAAAACGTATTTTAGTATAGTTTAACTAAGGAAATGTGTTTCAAACTTATAATCGGAGAGTTTAAATTCCTCTTAATAGAAAAAATGTTAAAAATTTGATTTATGCTGCCATGTCAAGTACTCCGAATTACTCCGAAAACGTATTTTAGTATAGTTTAACTAAGGAAATGTGTTCCAAACTTATAATCGGAGAGTTTAAATTCCTCTTAATAGAAAAAATGTTAAATTTTTGAATTATACTGCCAGGTCCGAATTACTCCGAAAACGCAGTTTAACTAGAAAAATTAGAATCTCTCGAGTGTTTAGTAATATAGCAAGGCGATCATTTTATTATATTTAAAATTCAATAAAGTCTACACCATCTACTAATACATTATCAATGGCCCTACACACACCCAATCACATCTTGAACGCATATACACAGTGCACCTATCTCGTCCGAAAAAAAACGATCATTAAAATGATGGCTCGAAACTCGTTTTTACCATGTTCACAACAATAATCAGTAAAAAAAAAACATAGTAGAAACGTTTTTTTTTTGTTGGGTTTTTCTTTTAGATAAAAAAAACAACAACGCTACACAATAAATATGTCTTTGGGCACTAATCTCCCAACAAGATAGCCATGAGGGATAAAAACAAGAAAAAGCACTCGACAGAGTGAAATTTGAGAATTTGCTGCGGTTAAAGGTTGATCATTAAAGATTCCGTAAGAAAGACTATTCGTCACACCTTCTAAGGTATGCATAGAATATACAAAAAGGTGAAGCCCCAATGTTACCGATTTATGTTACAAGAACAGATATAGTGTTTGCTGAATGTGGATTGTAAATGTACGAAAGTATATAGAATGTACGCGAAACACAGTGTTGTTGAGTATTCTCAAAATTAACAAGGACCTATGTTTTTTCATATTTCTACAATATATATATATATGCATGTGCAATTAAAGTTCCCATTGTCCATTGAAGCGCCTGCCTCTAGAATTGATCGGTTTGCTGTTATTATCGTACCGCCCGCAATTGGTCAAGGCCTAAAATTGTGAGAGAGAGAGCGCGACTAGTAAAACTTTTATGCAGAAAAACCTTGCGCCACCGATGCTGGGTGATCATATCGATATCATCTATAGCAATTCTTAAAAAAAACAGAAAAACCAACCACCACCACCGCAATCGCGATCTTCAAAAGGAGGATTGAAAGAGAAGTAATGTATCCGAACGTGTATCTTCACCCTACTACCGATATATCCATACAACCGAACACTACCTGTAATTTACAATAGCTGAAGGTAAAAAAGGTGTACAGGTATGCGGTTAGGTGGTCTCCTTCTTGCATACATATATACCGAACGATAGATATGTGTGTAAATATATATATATATTGATGGCGTGCATTACTGCAAACAAGCGCCTCGGGCACTCTATAATACACACGGATGTACTATGCGCAATGGTCAGGTTTTGACCTTTCTAACATCGCCGAATGACTTTCTACAAGAAATGCCTACGATGTACCTGAGCTAAACAGTTTTATGCTATTTCGTTTTTGTTTCTTCTTTTTTTTTGCCTAATCATTGGCTCTCCTTATGATTTGCAATTGTTGTTGTTGTTGCTGCTGCTGGTAAAAGGTGCGCATATGGCATTTTGATTCGGCGCACTACTGGATCTAGGCTTATGATTTTTGTTGTATTGTCAGAGGTATTTGAAGGTTGTTTTTTTTTCAAATGGTTTGAGTGAGCATTTAGTAAAAATTTTGAAATCAATATATTTCAATGAAATTGTGTGATGATGGATGTAACATATCTCTAGTGAAGGGAGCTACTAAAGCCGTAAGGAAATCACCCTTTGCACTCTCAGAATTTATCCAGTGGCCTGAGTTGATTATTTAGCAAATTTTCTTCTTCTTCTTTCGTTTCGAGGGGGCGTCTTGGCAGACACTGTAAAATATAGTAAGGTCTATTGTGGAAATTAATAAAAATCCGCAAAAAGCGTGTGGTCATTCCTCCCAGGAGTCATTCAGCCCACAGGTCGATATGCCCCCTGAAAACACAATGGACAAGCTTTTCGAATTGGTGAGTAGTACAGCTAAGCCGGTTCTAGCACAGTGACGCGTCATCGGTTGTGGACTTGGATGTCGATGATGGGCTAGAGGTGGTAAGTGTGCGCCACCTGTATGTGATATTGAACTTGGCTGGGGTGTATTTAGGTATTTTGAATAAGCTTTCGCTCTGGATGAACTTACACAGACTCCAAACAGCTAGATAAACTCTTTACAGAGAATACAGCTATCCAGACAGATAGGACCTGGATAATTGACCCCTTGAGGGTGCTCGCTGAACAGGGTACCGCAATGTTCCTTCAGGGTTAGGGGTATAGGAACCATCCTCCTTTTTGAGAAGCCCCACTACTCCACTCCGTTGAAGAATTCTTTGGAGAGGAGCCTTTGGAATCTTGGTGGTCTCTAGTAGCCTACAGGCTCTCCAAATGCTTCCTCCAGGCAATATTCTTGTGAAGCGTCTCAACTCCTTGTTATAGATTGTTAGGGTGAGCTTCCTCATCGGGTAAGTACTCCTTGCTTTGGTGGTGGGGCTTGGGTGCCTCGTGGTAGCATTGAGATAAGTCGGCGGTAATGGTTAGCTGGAGAACTAGCAAGATAACGTTAGGGATACTCATGCCGAACACAGGCTAATTACGAAGAGGCCAGACAAAGCTGGCAATGACAAAAAAACCTAAAAAGAGGAAAAAACACGGGAGAGGAAAGAAGAAGGAAAAGCCCGACGCGGTACTCTTAACACTCTCCGAAGGCTCCACTTTCGCGAATGTCGTCGCTAGCTACCAATGCTCAATTCGGATCTTCACAAAAAGGCTAGGAGCTCCAAACCAGTTGAGCTTGCCGAAATGCCCATTATCTCGGGAAATACTGGTCAGCCCGGGGTGGGATTGAACTCACAGACTCCCTGGGAGGTCCCCCTAACAATTTCCCATGCAAAAAAGAGCCGCTCCAAAAATTGCCTAAAACCGCAAAAAATGTAAAGGCATTTTTTGACCCGTTTTTTCGCACTTTTGCTATAGTGCACCGATTTAAATGAATGGGGCCTCGTTGGAAAGGGCCTGCCCTCCTGAATTCAATCCAATTGAGTTTGACAAAAAATTCCGCCGGAGTTATCCCCGCTTTTGTGATTTCCCGAAGGAGGGCTGCAAAATGCCCATTTTCTCCTGAAATACTGGTCACCAGCTTTTGTTCAAGGGTCGACCAAGGACCCAGCCACTTTGGACGATATAGTGGGAAGCCTACGACATCGGGGCATCGAGAAACAACTCGCTGGAGTGTTATGCCTGTTGAAACGAGTTGAATATCATCAACCAACCGATGACATGCGCTTGGAGCAGCGGGGAAGGGCTAGGGAAGGCTATGCCAGGAAGAATCAGGAATGTAAAGAGGGAAGTAGAAAGAAGGAAAGTTATGTAGGTGTGTGTGTAGTTATGTAGGGAAAGTGGGAAAGGCGAAGGACCGTGGCGCTGCCGGGATTCGAACCCGCGACCTCTGGGATGGTAGCCAGCCGCCTTACTCCCTAGATTACCGAAGTCCCTGCACGCGACGTCTGCTCATGAGGACGCCCGAGTCAATCTCGCTCTACGGAACAGAGATGTGGGCCTACGCGCTTCGGGATGAGAAATGGCATATGTTGGAATAATGCTCCGAGGCCTCGAAGAATGATCGAGGGTAGCGCGGTTTGTCCAGGCCCTCCTTAAAACGAAGAGGATAGACGGAGGGTAGCTTATCGGTCTCCACGAAGCCCTGGCATCTTCTCGCCCAAACTGGGGGGAGGGGAACGAAAGGGTCTTGTTGGTGACGCCCGCCTGAAGTAATGACTTTCGACGGTGCCGGGCGGGATAGCCGTCACCGAGTGAACGGGTGATGAGTACGGATCTTCTGCGGTGTCTCCTGTCATGCTTGACAGGTGGTCGAGCACTGATCGACTGGTGCAAGATTCTCACCATCCTTCGCTAAAAAAAAATGTAGAATAAAGTGGAATAAACCTGTATGCTGACATTGTTAAGTTGTTCCATTACTGTGTCTCTACTTTTTTACCGTTTTGGACGTTGGAGTTTTCTTTTCGACATTGCCTTATATAATTAGATCTGTTTGAGCGCTCCAATCTTCCACATAAAGGATTGGATAATTCTATATAACTAGCTTGATATTACATTTGACGCGGGGATGTATTTTTTTTTAAATGAGAAGTTCCATCCGACAACGTTTCATCTTATATTAGAGATTTTTTTTAACTTTTTGGCTTTTATTCGATATGTGCCCCCATCCCCACCCTCGTTTAAAGAGCCCACCCTCATTAAAAATTGAACATCCCCAGAGATTTTTGCTAGTTTATGATTGTACAAGGATCTTGTATTCTGAGAAGGCTTTACCGATTTCTTTTAAAGATGGAGGTGTGTGTATTGTTTTTTTTTTTAAGTTATATTTTTCTTCTTTTTTGTTAAAAGTGCGAATAAAATATTTGCCCTTGTCGCAGTCGCGCAATTCCACAGAGCCCTCTTCTGCATATATGAAGAAAAAAAAAGTTCGTGCGAGAAAGGAAAGAAAATGACTTAAAAATACCGTCGTCACTGGCTGTGTGCTAGGCCCAATCCCTGGCCACCCAAACCCCCCGGAAACTTGCCATAGCCCCAATACTTTTTTTTTGTTCCATTAAAGATTTTTATTTTCATATATTCAAAACGACTCCGAACTCGAGGAATTCTTCTTTCTTCTCTTTTAGGAGAGAAAATTTCCTTTTTTCCATCCGCCTTCCAAGTCGCATAAATTATTTAAGGGTGTGTCGGTTCTGTTATGCAGCTGGAGATTTTCTTATGTACGACCGACCAACAACAGGAAGGCAAAAAAAATATAGCATTACAATTTCAATCCACCAAAGTCGACTCGTTTGAAAAAGTCTTAAAGTTGTTTTCTTTTTTTTAGTTATTTAGAATCTGTATAATATTATAGACGACAAAAAAGGATGTTGTGTATGCTTTAAGAGAAATAGGCACACACGAAAATTGAATGAAGACGAGAGAGAGAGAGGAATTTCGGCAGGACTCTTTTGAAAATTGCATGCGTATAGAGAAACGTACACTCTGTGCTTTATTAGTGGGGATAACCGCGCGCGATTGTGGTAGTAAGGTGTGGTGGCAGCGGTGGGATTTTCGGGTGAGGCGGCAGCGGCAGCGGTAGGATTTTTCGGGGGCAGCGGTGGGATTTTTGGGTGAGGCGGGCGGCAGCGGTAGGATTTTTCGGGGGGCAGCGGTGGGATTTTCGGGTGAGGCGGTAGGATTTTTCGGGGGGCAGCGGTGGGATTTTTGGGAGGGCGATTTATTTTCTTTTAAATAATATATGAGCATAAATTCGCTTGCATTTGAATAATGTAAAAACAGGGAATAATGGCCACAACGACGACCAAGTAGAAGAAACAACCCAGATAGCAACGATATAAGAAATGAAGACAATTGCAAAGTAAATGAATAATAAAAGGGCGCATTGAACAACAACGTTTGAGGAGCAAGAGTGTGCGGAATGGATGGGGAGGGGGCGGGGGGGGGGGGGGGAGCGGAGGGTCGAATGTATGTAGATTTATATATTTCACATATGTTTACATTGCGGAATTCGTTTTCTATGCTATAGATATAAAAAAACATACAGTTTTTCTATTCTCATTATAATCTTTAAGGGAGCATTATCCTTTCTTTTGTGCAGAATATGAAAAAATGTGTATATGTATCATATATAGCGCGCGCGACTACCTTATATTCTCGTACACCCTTTTTTATTGTTGCTGTTATTTTTTTTTGTTGCTTGTTTATTAAAAGAGACACACGAAAGAAATATTGTTGAATGTGAAATATACACAAACAGATGTCAACAATTTAAAAAGAAACTCTGAAATGAAAATGATATATATGTATATATATATACATATAAAATTGTAATCCCTGCAGGGTTGCAGACTGATTTCTTGTTCATACATCAACGCCCTACCACCCGCTACATAGTCTCTCCGTCCCCCACCCCCGTCCCACCATTGAGCCTCCGGCGAGTCGTCTTCATTCGTCATCAATTCCGCGGTAAATGTACTCTCTGTGCTTTTGTAATGTTTGATATTATTGCGATTAAAATACACTTGAGAAGAGATAGATACAAAAAGAGAGGGAGAGAGAAAGCAATGCGTTCGTTTGCTTGATGATGAAAAAAGATATTAGAATCAGTCGCCTTAATTAACACGTTTGACTATGATGAATTTAATATGTTTTAATTTTTGTTACAAAGTATGAAAATACATATAATGAAAAAGTATACGCTTTTATTTGAATTTAAAATATATTCTGCATTTTTTTAATAACACCGGAAATTTTCGCTAGCGCCCCACTCTTTTTTACATTTCGAAAGGTAGGTTGTGGTCCATATACGGGCGGAAAAAAGAAAAACTCTACATTCAAAATTATTTTTTTACTTTTTAGTTGACTAGCTGTCGTACAAAACAAGGATCTTAAGTCAAGTCAAGCAACCAAATCCGCTCACTCACAGAACTTACAGGACCGTAAATACCAATGCAAATCTCTAGATCTCCTAGGTTAGATTAGGTGTAGAGCTGACTACCGTGCGCCCGGAAGGCAAGAAGAAAGAATTGACCCTTGGTCAGTGCTAGGCGAGATGATTGAATGACCAGATATAAATCGCTCAATCCAAATTCTTTAGAACTGAGCAGACACACAAATAGAGTGGAATATAGTCAGCAGATCGAGGTGCCATACTTTGTCTAAAGCCTAAGAAATATCTAGAGCAAACAAGACAATTATCAGCACAGGTAATAAAAAGGTAATGAAAGAGCAATAAAAACAAAACCCTAGCCCTTAACCATGATGATAGGCTCCTCGATCTGGAGCCAATTACTGAGAGAAAGGACATGTAATTGTCTCTCTTTAGCACGCACAAAGCCTTCTGTGCATTCTCCATCGGTGTGCCTGCACGTCTGAAATCTGACGGCCGATACCATTTGCCTTCTCGTTGCGTCGATGTTACCACTGGAGACTGACCCTATGTACTTCCTCCTTCTGCCAGTTTTCGACCGGCTTAAAAGTTATACGAGTCGTAGCCAATGCTTTGATAGCCGCTTGGCTAACTTATAACAGAATTAGCCTGGTTCTCGGCCTTGGGTATGACACTGCATTGCTAAGCAGACATGAAAAATTTCCTGTGAAAAACTATGGCGAACGATGGTAGCACTGTCGCGCTCCAGCCTCTACACCTCCCACTTTGATGATTTGAATTCGTCTGTGTCCAGGACATCATGGTCCATTTTTGGGTTAGAAATCATTCCATCCCTCTCTCTCTCTCTGGTAAGTAACCAGATAACTCCGCCGTCGCCTGGTCGCAAGTCCAAGGTGTGAAAGGACGGGGGTGGTCGACCTGCCGAATTGACCAGAAGCGGGAAACCGAAGAAACTAGGCAAGAAACAAGCGCGACAAAACAGTGGCACCGACAGCAGCGGGAACGTCCCGCTTGGACCGCCAGCTAACCGATCAAAGAAGAAAAGAAGAAGACATGATGTAGATTGATAAGGTAAGCTATGCACCAATAATATTAGCCATCTTTTGGAGCATAATTGACCCATGTGCTGAAAGTCGAGTCGTCATGACACGACAAGTCATTTCAGTTAAAGAAAGTGACATTTCAGTCAAATTACGTGTTTACCATAGGGGCCCAGACATTTCAGTCGAGCTTCGACTTTCAGCATAGGGGTCTACAGTAGAAATACTAAGTTGGGTTTAGGCCCCTGTACTGAAAGCCGTGATTCGATTGAAACGTCACTTTCTTCAACTCAAAAGACTTTTCGTGTCGTGACGACTCGACTTTCAGTATAGGGGCTTTGGCATAATCTTGTGGATCGAAAAATTTGCATTTGCCCCAAGGTTGGCATGACCATTGGGGTTTGGTCGTCGCATATCGGAACCTGCGCGACGTTCGCTGTGGTACCAGTGTTGAGTGTTAGAACAACTTCTAAGACTTATTCCCCTGAGGATTCTATGCATGTGCCGTTTCCCAGTTTGGTGATATATAGGATGCTGGTTGGCAGGGTTTGCTTAAGAGAAATTTGCCGTTGCTGGCCGATTTTCCTTGACTCTCTTTATAGCATGGTAATGATCGGATCTGGAACGTCCTCTGCGGTAAGATTTATGCGGTGCGAGACAGCAGCGAAAAAGACGCTCAATCTCCGCTGGAAAGATTGGCGTGGACCAGGATACTCAGAGCTTAGGGAAACTGGATAAAATATCGGCTCAGAATCGAGACCGATGGAGAGAAGAGTAACGAGAGGCCAGAATCGGATCCCCGGTTATAGTGAGAGCGCAGGAAAAAATAAGAAGGATGATTGATTTTGTTTGCGGTGCTTAATGTATTCTTATATACAGCCGTAGACAGTCCTTGTTTCCTATATTTCTGTCTGTTGGAGATATATGTTAAAATCTCCCTGGTTAGCTGTCATAAGATCCGATAGCTGTTCGTTCCACACCCTTTGGTGGAAAAACTTACTTACTATATATTTGACTGGAAATGATGCCCTATATGATGTGTGTTCAAAGCACTTGGGAGGATGAGTGATTTCCAAAATGCATCACTGCAGAGTTCAGCAATTGGAAGTCTGTAGCTGAATTCTGCAGTGATACCGCAGTGATGCGTTCTGGAAATCACGCGATGTTTATCATTTCGTCAAGCAGAATTGATTCTGCCCTTAGATGCGCGCGCATGTTGCCAGTTTAGCTTTTTGTGATCCCTCTCTCTCTCTTTCTGAGTCAAATTCCCAGCTCGTTCTCTTTGAGGTTTCTGTAAGGTTTTTGCGTTCCTCCCCCTCGGGTCCAGATTTATATCAAAGGAGCTATACCTGTGTATCTAATTTGTAGAATATAGTTGAGCCCTGACTTACACGAGGCTGTATGTACATTTGTGCCTTACACAATGGTAAATTGTACTGAGCCTTAATTTGTTTGAAATGTCCCGGTTCATACTACTGGAATGAGCATATATCGATATAAATGAGACGAGGTGTCATTGTAAACACGTGTAGTGAAGACATTTCTTACTTCTTTTGATGCATTAAAACTGAAATGAGGCGAGGTGTGGTTGTAAAATTATGGAGGCATAGGTTTCTCACATACTCTGAGGCAGTTTAGTTCATATTAGATTCAAACTGGTAAAAGAAAACGCTATTTATAACAATGTGGCTCAAAAGAAATAAAAAAAGGGACATTTCCATACAAACTTCTTTTATAATCGTGTCCTATCCACAACACTATTCGTAGAACCTTCTCCAGTTACAGATCATAAGGAAATTGTTGGCCACTGTGCTGAAAGTCGAGTCGTGTTTCGTGACAAGTTGTTTAAGTTGAAGAAAGGAATATTTCAGTCGAATTACAATTTTCAGCACAAGGGCCTATAGTAGAAGTGCCAAATTAAGTTGACACCTCTGTGTTGAAAGTACGACTGAAAAGTCACTTTCTTCAGCTCAAACGACTTGTCACGACATACGATTCGACTTTCAGCACAGGGGTCGTTATTTAGAGCTTAGTGTAATGTCGATTTTTGTATTTTTTTTCTCAAAACCTTTGAAATTATCTGTATATTTGGAAATATAAATGGTGGGGAAAGTATAATTGAAGGACAAACTTCGGAGAATGAATGAACAAGAGCACAAAAGTTTACGCAGTGGCTTAGCACGGTGTGAAACTGAACTGAATATGACCTTTGTGCTGCTGAAAACCGAGTCGTCAGGACACGACAAGTGGTTTGAGTTTAAGAAAGAGATTTTTTAGTCGAACCACGACTTTCAGTACACAGGGACATAAACTCAACTTAGTATTACTACTGTAAACCCCCCTATACTGAAAGTCGCACTTCGACTGAAACGTCACTTTCTTTTCAACTCCAACGACTTGTCACCAAACACGACTCGACTCGACTGCCTTTTGTGCTGAAAGTCGAATCATGTGACGTGATCAGTTGAAGGAAGGCCCCTGTGCTGAAAGTCGAGTCGTGATTCGTGACAAGTTTTTTGAATTGAATAAAGTGACGTTTCAGTCGAATTGCGACTTTCAGCATAGGGCGGCTAAACTCGAACTTAGGACTTCCACTCTAGGCCACTATGCTGAAAATCGTAATTGGATTGGAACGTCTCTTTCTTCAAATCAAAAAACTTGTCACGAATCACGACTCGACTTTCAGCACAGGGGCAAAGTGTTCACATTCTAATCAAATCAACGACATTCACAGCACTAAGGTTGCCGGAACGTCTCGCTGTAGACCCCTATGCTGAAAGTCGCACTTCGACTGAAACGTCACTCTTTCTTCAACTCAAAACGACTTCTCACGAAACACGACTCGAATGCCTTTTATGCTGAAAGTCGAGTCATGTGACGTGATCAGTTGAAGAGAAAGTGTGACATTTCAGTCAATTTGTGACTTTAACACCACTAAGGTTGCGGGGACGTTCCGCTCAGACAGCCAGTTAACGGATCAAAGAAGAAGAAGAAGTTTTGATAAATGGAAGTTGAGTTTATCACCGCCACTGAGTGCTAAATGTAATGTATAATTCGAATTCAACTGAGAAATGTCACTTTCTTTTTGAACTCAAACGGCTTGTCATGTCACATGACTCCGCTGTCCGCACAGGCGGCCTCTATATGTCACTTTAAAAATCCTAAAAGAAATACATAAGCAGGCATTGAAATAGAGATTTGTATCTATGTATATATATATATAAAAGGTAAATCAAATGTATAACTTACCAATTAATATTAATCATAATAATCATCTTTTCCCCCCACTCCAGGTTAATTCATATATATTTATATATACTAGTCAAAACAAAATAAGAGCCACCTGATTATTTTGCTGTTTGGACCGATTTAATTATTTTAAAGTCATCCTAGGTGGCTATTTATTTTTTTGGGTGTTCTTTAAAGTGTCCACAAACACATTAATGCGAGTATAATTTTTGAAGTCGGTTGATTTTTGTTTTTTTCTAACCAGTTAAATTTAGCCAATTTTAAAACGAGTTTTTGGGTCAACATCAAACTGTGAATTTCTTCGCTAACCGTTAAACTTTGCTTAGTTAGAGCAGGAAAAACATTTTGGAAGAGAAATGCCGAGAATTCGAAGACATATGGACCTGCAAACCACAACTAGAGCCATAACATTGCTTCAGGAGGGTCATTCGCAGCGTTCCGTAGCTCTACAGCTGGATTTTTCACGGCGAGCAATCCAGAATGCTTGGAATCGCTTCCAAGAGGCTGGGAGTGTCACCAGAAGACCAGGATCAGGCAGGATTCGAGCAACCACATCACAGGAAGATCGCTACATACGCCTGACTGCACGCAGAGAGCGATTCATCACTGCTCGCTCTTTACAGAGCCGGTTGCGCCAGGCGACGGGCACCCTCGTGAGTGACCAAACCATACGAAATCGTTTGCATGAAGACCAACAGTTCTCTAGGAGACGTATAGTGCGAATTCCATTGACAGGGTCCCATCGTGCAAACCGAATTTCTTTCGCAAGGCAACACCAGGACTGGGACACGAGTGATTGGAGCACAGTATTGTTCACAGATGAGTCCAAAGTGAAATTTTTTAGTGATGATCGTCGCATAAGAGTTTGGAGACGAGAGGGTGAGAGATTTTCGGATGCATGTATCCATGAAAGTGATAGATTTGGGGGTCCCAATGTAATGGTGTGGGGAGGGATTTCACTATCGGGTAGAACCGAGCTCGCAATTCTCAACGAAGGCACGGTAACGGCTCAAAGATACATTGAGCAGGTCATAAGACCCCATGTGGTGCCATTTTCACAAAGGATTGGTGAGGGATTCAAATTAATGCACGACAATGCCCGCGCTCATACAGCCAGAGCCACCAGGGAAGCTCTAGACGAAGCTGGTATACAGGTGTTACGGTGGCCCGCTAACAGTCCGGATCTCAACCCAATTGAGCACATGTGGGATTTGTTAAAGAGAAGCGTCCGAGACACAAATCAACAAGTGCACAACGAAACACAGCTCATCAACGTACTCAAAACGAGCTGGGAACAAATTCCACAAGAGACGGTGCGACATCTGATAGAGAGTATGCCCTCCAGACTTCAAGAATGCGTTCGGAGAAGGGGAGGGCACACACGATACTGATGTAGTCCCAGAGTTAAAAAAATTTAAACAAACCTTTCACTTAACTTATTTTTTTAAAATGTGCTTTTTTAAGAAAAATTTCTTATTTAACCAACAATAAATAAACAGATGTTAATTATTTAAATCCAAAATTGAATTTTACGTTTTTACATTAAAAATTAATCAATTAATTAAATTTAATCATTTATCCGCCCCTAAACCTATTGCATTTCTTAGAATACTGAAAAAACATGGTGGCCCTTATTTTGTTTTGACTAGTATATATATATATATATATGAAAAAGGATGTTATTTGTTATGCTGTTTTTGTTGTTGCTTTTATGTTGTAGGATACAAAAACACCACACACACACACACACACTTTATTGTTGTTGTTTTTATCTTTATTTTTAAAGTAATTAAATAATAAAATAAACTTTTTTTAATTATTTTTTTCGATAATTATGAATATTTCACACTAATTTTTTTATGTTTTATTTCGTTTCGTGTTGTTTTTTTTTGTTTTCTAAATTCGTAATAATAATTATAATATTAATAATAAATAAATGCAAGAATACTTTTCTCAGTCCTCGAGAGGAATTGACCCTGACATTGTTTTGTTTATGTTTCAACAAATATTTTTTATTATTTATTTATTTTTTTTAATTAAAACAGTAAATAATTTTTTTTTGTACTATTATGTGTGTGGGTGTATTTAGAATTATTTTTACTTTTTAAATATTTAATAATTATTTTTTTTTATATATTTTAAGTCTTTAGTGATAAATATGGTTTGGAGATGTTACATTTTCTTGTTATATATTTTTATTTTTTATATATATATAATATATATATATATGTATGTATATATTTAATAGTAAGGATAATAAACGCACAATACGTAACGAAATGGGGCGCGGAATGAATTCTTAATACAATGCCCACTTACTATATATATATACATATATGTGTGTAATATATAATATAAATAATTCTTTTTTAACACTAGTAATTCTGGTACAAATCATCTAGTAGTTCCAACACATTATAATTCTTTTTCTTTTCCATTATGTTACAAATTTTTCGCCTTCAAGGATAATATTATATATATGCATATACATATATAGAAATTCCTTGAAGGATGTTTTTTATATATCTATATATATGCATATATAATAGCATATATTTGTTATTAAATTATATAGTTGTTTATTCCCGAGGGAGAGAGATACAGAAGGAACAAATAGGGTCAATTATAATATAATTATTTCCCTGGAGTATGAAATATGTTTTTTAAGGCGACAGTATTTTTTTTTTTTTAATAACAATTCTTCAAGGATATATATGTATATATATATATATAAATATTATTAAGATCTCAAATTTTTTCGAAGTTCTATCTCTATACCCTATCCTGGAATTTTGCAAACAAAACCCAAAAAAAAATAATAACTTTTTCGAAATCCTGATTTTCTTTTCTGTTCTTTTTAGTATAAAAAAAGTACACTAGGATCTAGCGCGCACACACAAACACATAAATCCAGTATACACTATTTTTCGTATTTTTGTATAAATAGGACTAAAAAAAAGGAAGAATATTATTATAACAAAAAAAAATTTTTTTTTTATCCTGACCGAAAAGTATACCACCGACGACTCCTCCGCCTTAATATATCCCGTTTTTTATAGAGAGAAGTCAGCACAATTTCCCGGTGAAACAAAGAAACGCACACAGTGATACCGATGTCAACAAATTCTGAACCCGTACGCAGGGCGCATAAAAGAGCCTTCTCTCTCCAGTTTCTGTCCTTATTGTGTAGAGTGTACTACCTCTTTGCCAAAAAAGAAATGCATGAATGCACGAAGAACACAACTTCACCGAACTCCAGACTATCGTTTATGAAGAAGAAGAAGTAGAGCGCAGCAGGAATTCTATTTTGTTGTATTAAAATTTTATTTTTTCTTATTATAACTATTATTATTAATTAATTTCTTTTGTTTTCTAGTTACGTTTTCTTTTTGTTCTAAATAATATTTCAGGCTTTTTTTAATAATCTTTTTGCCGTTCTCGTAACCACACAAACGCACACACACACACACATACACAATGGCGGAATCAAAGAATTTCAAACTTTATAATTTTTTTTTATAAAAAAAACACCAATTACATATTTAATATAAAAGGCAAAAAAAAAACAATTACAATAAATTCACTAAAAAATAATGCACCGCGACAAAATGAAGTTTGATATACATACACACACGGGGGTGTCAAAACAAATTTCTTTTTACAAAAAAAACTTTCTTCTTTTTAGAGTCCTTTTCTATTTTTTATTTTTATTTTTGTTTCACTCTTTACTTTATTTTTTATTTTATTTTAACAAACGTGTTTCATATATCTCCTCCGCCTTTCCAAACGCACCCACTAAAAAAACACTTTTTTCCTATATTTCTTTTCTTTTTTTTTGTATCAAATGCAATTTACACGCATTTACCAATAATATATTTCAATTCACGTACCGCAATTATATCACTAACATTCCATATTAATTGTTTCATAAATAATTTCATTCAAGTTTTTTCACTTTAATTAATTAATATTGGATTAATTATTTCTTTTTTTGTGTTAAAAAAAAGACACCGATTTTCCTTCATCTTTTATACTATATGTTTAACCCAAATCCGCCATGTTAACTTCCCCACCTGAAGTTTTCTACTGCAGCAGCAGCACAGCGGCTTTACTGTATACTGTACTCTGGATTGCGGAATTTGTTTCCAGCCCCCAAAATAATACACATACTAAAACAAATAAGAGAAAACAACAAAAACAACAGGAAAATGTATTCAGCAAAAATTCAGCAGTTTGTGAGAATGCATTTTTGTGTGCTGACATATATTAAAGTATAGTTTTTGTCTGCTGAACAACAGCGGTTGAGATTTTGTAGTTTTAGTAGTTCCATACTGAAATTTTCGGCCATTTTGTAAATAAATATTAATGTGAAAATAATAAAAAACAGTTAAAAAGGACTAAACATATATAGCAGAAATGAAACCGAAATGAACTTGAAAATGATAGCGATTATACAAAGGTGCCTCAGTTGGACAAAAGTTTTGCATTGAGGAGAAAAGTTTATATTTTATACGACGGATGTCAGCTTAACCTTTTAGTCACAATTTAAATTTTTTCAACTTGTATTGACTGGGATGAAATGACGACGACCTCTACGTATGCTTGACGCATAAAGCTGGTTCACCGTCGGCAATGCGCGTTCTCGAACGTAGCGGATAGTCGTCTCCCTACCTAACGTTCCTCTGCTTGATTTCAATCCATACTACCAATCCCTAATCCTTTGGGTCGGATTAAGGTGTAATGCGAACCGTGACGATGATCAGCCTGCCTGGTGACCCAGATTAAAAAGTAGTTCAGTCGTGGACGATATGCTCCGGATATCCGATAATCTCCGGTTCTAACTAGCCTTACCCGGGTATTGCGGATGTCTGCCCGTTTCTCGTTTCTCCGCTACTCATTGGAGTATAATATGGGAAAAAAGTAATTCAAACACTAAAAAGGGGTCCGGTTCCCCTAAACGAAACCCAGAAGGGACCACAAATCCCGCATATAACAATGCTACGGCACCCCGAGCCAACCCAAACCAAGTGAAAGTGGAGCCACCCCTCGAAAAACGACCTCCCTAGCGTCCGCTAAAACTATTCCTCCTTGCGGATCCATCGCTGACCAGCACACACCTGCGAGCACGGCCGCTGCGGGGGATCCGGGGTTCGAATGGTCTACGGAATGGCCAAAGGCAGGTCATCAAGAACTCCGCCCGGCCAGCAGGATCCTTCGCCGCGATCAGGGAAGACCAAGTGTCGAAGAACGACTGCAGTGAAATCCAGGATTAAATTGTTTGGGCAAAGCAAGTCATCCCAAACTTTTCACTAGAGCAGTCTAGAGGTGTACTAGCCTCTAAGCGCCGGCGATCTATGGAGGAGTCAAGCACCCGCAGTCCAGTTCTGAAAAAGTCCAAGACGCGAAGAAGTAGCGAAGGATCGCAAATTAATCGGCGTTCTGGACGAGAACGACGGAAATGAAAAGATTCCCAAACATCCGAAGGTATGGTCGCTACAACCACGGACTGCCTGCTCCCCAGCTTGACCTTCAGCAAGGACTGCTCCGTGAAATAAGTACTCTCAAGTAAATATTCTCTCCAGTAAGATCTAAAGGATACAACAGCGAGGGAGCCCCAATCTCCGCTGAAAGGATGTCGTAGACCGTAGGGATACCAAACTGGATAGCATCGGCTCGAAATTGGGACCGGTTCCCGATTGTAGAGCCACCGTGAAAGAAGAAGATAACAACCGGAAACGTCTTAAGTTCAATATACGAATATTCACAATTCAATTTTCGACTACCACCTACTACCTCGCATAGGTTGTGAACAAATCAGGCTTAGGAACCGCCTTTTTTCGGTCGATTACTCCTGACATGTCGTTCAAGTAATTTCAAAAATAAATATACCGTTATATGCACAGCCCAAGAGCCCAATTATTTTCTTTCTTTTCATCTTTGTCCGCTATTATATCTCCTACGAGAACCCTCTGTGTGCCGTTTTTCATTATTCGTTCTTCTAATTATGTATTCAAAATGAACTCCCCCCACCCCCCCTTTAAAATAATGTCGCAGTTTACAAAAACAAAAAGGGAACTTTTATTACGTTTACATGATTTACTTGAGTTCTTGATTTGAAATTTACTTGAAACTCAAGCTGCGTTTTCGGCTCATTTACTTGACTTCAAAAAGTCTTGAAATTCTCTTGAACTGAGACTTGACCTTTCGTATTATAACAGAAACTATCTTCAAATTATAATATAAATAACTTTAAAAATATTGCATCAAAAGTATACATTCACTACAGTTTTTATCTTCTTCTTGTTCCAAGGAAAAAATACGCAAGCAAATTTTCAAGTATTCAAGTAGTGTTTACATGAGCTTTTTCAAGTCAATCAAACAAATTTTTGTGATTTACTTGACTCAAGTATACTTGAAGTCAGGACGAGTTTACATGCATATTTAGTTACTTGAAATCTACTTCAAGTATACTTCAAGTAAGCATGTAAACGTAATGTTTTTCTCTCAGCTGACACCAGTGGCTGACACCCAAAAATAATTGTATATGCAGCAGCTGAATTCAGGTACTGCCCTTTTATTAGTATTGCCATATAAACGAAATGCAGTTACTGAATAGATAGCACCCAGTGCTGCCCTGTTTGTTTTTTTTTTTGTTTTTTATTTAGAATAATATAGAATTCAAAAATCTAGTCTAGGACTGAGTGGACCCAAAATGACTCGTGCCAAATGTAGAAAAGTTACGGGGCAAGGCAGAGAGTAAAGTCCAAAAATGACTGAATTAAGACTAAAAAGAATAATATACCTCTCATCGAAAGCAGGTACTAACTAGTCCTTCGCGCATCAGGAGGACATCTGGGATTTAACAAAGCTCAAAAATAAAAAATAAGAGAAAGGTTCTACTGGCTTCACATGGGGGACTATGTTGCAGACTGGTGTCATAAATTCACCGTTTGTGCCAGCAGCAAGGATCCTTGAGTAAGAACAAAAGAAGAAATGCAGCAATGCAACCTGAGAGCATTTGAAAGGATCGCAATCGATATGGCGGGACCTTTTCCAGCGTCAGACCGAGAAAATTGTTACATTTTGGTGGTCATGGTGTACTTCAGTAAGTGCCCCAAAACATATGCCATTCCAAATCAGGAATTAATCACTGTTGCAGAGGAATTAGTGAACAATTGGATCTGCAGATTTCGTGTTGCTCATGAGCTTCATTCTGATCAAGGGGGAAACATTGAATCTTAAGCGTTTCAAGAAGTATGTAAGATACTCGGAGTGAAGAAGACCAGCACAATGCCCCTTCATCCCCAGTTCAATGGAATGGTAGAACAATTCAACAGGACAATGTTAGAGCAGATAAGGAAAGTTGTTAGCGAGCAACAGCTTGTCTGGGACAGTTATATCTCAATATTTCTAATGGCATATGGGACAACAGTTCATAATCGCACAGGACAAACCCCTTCTAATGTGATTTTTGAAAGACAAATCCGGCTGCGAAGAAGACAAATCCCCGGCGGTAAACCAACAAATCTACCACGAGCTATGCAGATGAATTTGGTGATCGCAAGGAAGAATATTAAGGTAGCCAGTGACAGGATGAAAATAAGGTACGACTTCAGAGAGAACTGTAGCGGATACCAGGAAGGCGATCTCGTTTTGCTGTTCAACCCTCGGCAACAGAAAGGGAAGTCTCCGAAACTTCCACCGACAGTGGGAGGGGCCCTACAAAATCCTAACATGGATCAACGATGTTGTCTAAAGTATTCAACAAGAACTCAAGGCTAAGAAGAAAATCGTGAATATACAGGCTGTGCCCATATCATCAGCCGGATACAGGATGAACAACTGTTCGGGACAAACAATCCTAAGAAGGGGGCAGTGACAGTCTAGGTGTCATTTATTAAAAGTTTGACACAACTTCTATTTGTAATGACTTTAGAGCTTGAATTAACAATTTGTAACGATTTATGTACTAAACTAACATTGGCGACATCAAGCCTATTCCAGCCTGGTCTAAAAAATGGTCGAAAGTTCCAGAGGGAATAAAAGGGGAGAGTGGATATATAAATGCAGTGCCAACGGTATATAGGCCCCTGTGCTGAAAGTCGAGTCGTGTTTCCTGACAAGTCGTTTGAACTGAAGAAAGTGACGTTTCAGTCGAATTACGACATTCAGCGCAGGGGCCTAGAGTAGAAATGCTATGCTGTGTTAAGGCCCCTGTACTGGAAGTCGTGATTCGACTGAAGCGTCACTTTCTTTAACTCAAACGACTTGTCGTGTCGTAACGACTCGACTTTCAGCACAGGGCCAATAGAGTCTGCTTGGTTTCGCTTATTGTTTCTCTTTTTCTCTGCAGCTGTAGTATATTTTTAATTCCTTTTCTCCATTACACCTCGTTTCCCCCAACTATCCCCAACAATTTGGATCGCTGTTATTTCGACCTTTATTTTTCCAGAAAGATTTATAATTGTAAACTTAAATCAAGACATATTTTTCCATATTACCAAGCACTTTTCCTGTCAAACTGACAGAAGTTCAATTTTTTTTATAGTTTTAACAAAAAGCCGCAAGATGGAGCAAACGCAGCAACAACGCACGGTACAAACTAACCCTATAACTATATATGTATTTGTTACATAAAATAACAGTGTGTTGTACCGTGTGTATATACCTACAAATATGTCAGCATATTCAGCTTCGAAAAGATTTATATTCAGCTAAGTGATAAGGCCCACATTCACCCATACATTCAGCCATTCCGTATCCGTATATGCAAAATTTATTGAAGAAAGATAGTGGGTGCTTAGAGTAAAATGAGTGCGAATTGTCAAACGCCTTTGGGCATTTCTGTCGAAACTTCCGTGATAAACACTAAAAATATTTTGTCATTTCGAGCGTTTTGTAATGTTCTGTAAAATAATTAATTTGCCATATTACGGCTAGAATTAAATGAGCTTCGGGTTTAGATATTTAAGTAGATTAAAAAATAATCTAAAAAGATTACAACGAATACTTAAGCATACAGCATATAACAGAAAAAAAAAACAATTGAAAAGAACTAAAAAATCCGGAGGAGTCTCTGAGTGAAGGATCAAAATGGCTTCATCATTTGATGTTCAAGACCGAAATAGGTGAGTGCGCCAGTTGGGGGTGAACTGTCAGATTTTTGGAGATTTTGGGGAGGAATACAAAATTTTTTTGGTAAAATTACTGTGATATTTTTTTGTATGCTCATGGAGAATGTGTGATCGGGCATGCAGAAATTTAATTGGAATTTAATTAATCCCCCCCGTTTTTGGGACATTGATTTATTATTATGGTCACACACTTCCATTGCCGAAGGAGGTGCCGCAGTAAATACTATCGGTCGGGGTCTATTCCAGTGTAATTTTTATAAAGGTCTATACATATAATTATTGTGTGTAGAGAGAGAGCGAGTCTTGTGATTGTTTTTTTTTTTAATTATAATTAAATATTTATCCCAAAATTAATATTATTAATTTTTTTTCAATAATTTTTTTATATATATTCACAGCTGGTATTTTGGACCTATGTCCAGACAAGATGCGACTGAATTGCTAATAAGTGAATGGGAAAGTGGTGTATTTTTAATAAGAGATAGTAACACCATAATAGGTGATTTTGTTTTATGTGTTAAGTAAGTATATACATCATATATAACACATCATATGAATATCGAAGTAACCAACGAATATATATATATTTATTTATATTCATCAATTTAGAGAAGATACCAAAGTTAGTCATTATATCATAAATAAGGTTCAAGAGCAGGATCAAATAGTTTATCGAATTGGTGAACATTCATTTGATGATCTACCAGAACTTTTATCATTTTATAAGTTGCACTATTTGGATACTACACCGCTTCGGCGTCCGGCTGTGCGTAAATTAGAAAGAGTAATTGGAAAATTCGATTTTGATGCAAGTGTAAGCTTATATAAATACATTCATATATGTATTTCTTTTTAACTATTAATAATCCCATTTTTCTCAATCATACAGGATCAAGACGATTTACCATTTCGACGCGGTGAAATATTGACAATCATTAGTAAAGACGAAGATCAATGGTGGACAGCAAAGAATGCAGCAGGTCAAATTGGCCAGATACCAGTGCCATATGTGCAAAAAGTAAGTATTATATATTTTATAAGTATCGTGATTATTAATAATAGGCTCCCTCCATAAGCATAGAGTGTTGGCTTTTGGCGGTAATTGGCTTTTTGCCAACATCCTTTTCCAGAACTGCATAGCTTGACGAATGTCTCTAATTTCTTATACCTACGCTTCATAGATCTTCTCCTTCGACATCTGTATATATACCTGAGGCGGGGCTTCAAGTTACCCCCTTCAAATACTTTGAAAAATTCTTTTTCTCTCTACTTTTGGTGCGCGCTTATGAGGTTTATAATTCTTAAATTTTCCACGCACATTAAGGCTTAGGACCCTTTAATCCCTCATATGGCATAGGGTGGAAACAGTTCTATGACATAGGGTGGATTCTGTTTATGTGTCACTTTCATCCAGGATCTCCGTTTTTTTCGCCAAATGATAATAAGGTTCTCCTCCAAGTTTTTCTAGATCTTTCAACCCGACAGGTTCCTTGCCCGGATTCCATTCAAGAGCCTGTTTGGCTAGATTCTAGTTTTCACATCGCAAGGTTTGTGGCCAATTCAATTCAATTTCTCTCGTCTGGTTTTTCGTTTTTGGCTGGCGCTATAGTCCATCCATTCCGTCCAATGATGCTACAATCCAAATTGAGCCTTGGCCTCCTCTAGGACATTCCTCCAGGTTTGACGGACCCATGCAGCATGTCTCCAGTTCCGGATGTTAAGAATTGACTGAGTCAGCCTTGACAAAGTATATTCATCTCCTCCAGGTCTATTTCCCGAAATTGCTGTTACCATAAGCCGTTCTAGGATACGATTGTCCTCGATCCTGATTACGCGAACACCTATTCTAGGGCCAGCTTGAAAAGCATTGGAGCCACAGTTCGTCCCCTTTTCTAACACCTTGCCGCACTGTGAACTCCTCTTACTGTATTCCGAAACCCTACTTTCGCCAATGAGCTTTACGTTGCGCATTTGATCCATCCTTCCTCTCGCGATGTACATCCGGTGGTTCTAGTTTCTTTCTTCTATTGCTGATCTACGGTCCTGATCGAACCAGTCCGTTCTAGTTTTTTTTGGGCCCAGCCTAGTGGGCCTTCTCTTCTAATGTCCCCTTTTATGGTGCTTTTAAGTTTTGGGCCACTTGTCGTTAATGTTGGGCTGTTCTGCTAAATCTCTCAGGTTTTGTATGACAGCATCCTGATAGGCGGCATCTCTTGTTTCTTCGTTTTAGCTTATCTATATCGTATGTTGGTTGTGTTTGGCCATTGTGTGCTTTTTTAACGGAATCCGGATTCTAAATTTCACTTTTCACTAGATAGTGGTCCGAGCCACAATACACACACTCCTCTCATTGTTCTTATACATACAGTATACTCGTGGTCCTTCTTTTCTTTCAATTAGAATGTGATTAATTTGATCATTTTTCGCTACCCTGCCATCTGCTGACTGCCACATCTTGTGAATATTTTTGTGCAGGAAAATTGTTGAGTTAAAGGCCCCCCATTCGCGTCTTGTACTGAACCTCAAAAGATCCTGAGCATTCACATCCTCTTCGCTAAAAGTGTATAGCTTGTCACATACCCCGCGATACATATGATAGAAGGGCACCCCCGATCTATCTTGGACCAAATATGTTTAATCCAGGTAAACAAATGCCTCTGGAGGAATAAATCCGCGTTCACAAGCTGTTTTGTGATATCTCGCGTTCGAGTAAAACGCTCCCTGGATGAGAGGATTGTCACTCTCCATCGCTCTAGCAATAAACCAACTTGAACCTCGAACCAACTTGATTATGAAGTTGTAGATCCTATTAACAAACGCCTTATCGTGACAGAACATTGATGGCGTGAAACTCCGTGAAGCCAGATTCGGGTCTCCGATACAACCTTAAGCATTGTCTTTCGAAAACCCGCAGCTTTTCCATGTTGAACCATACTGGGCAGCCATAAGTTAAAATCGGTCTGACCAAGGCTTGATAGCAGATCACTTTGACCCGCGGGCTTAGGTGTCGAGGATTTTCCACCTCCTTCGCACATCGCGAAAGGCTCTGCTTCGAGGAGTCCGGAAAAGGATTGATTCACATTTGCTTCCAATCATCACTATAGCGTTCGATTATCGTGAAGTCGCGGAGCGTCTCGATCCCTGAAATCTTTAGCACCGTCCTGTACTCAATCAGGTCATTCGAATACGTTAGTGCGGAACGAAGCGAACTTGTTAGGTCACTCGTAAAGATGTTAAATAAGAGCTTAGAGCTTACCGTTGCAGACTATTAATATCACACTTTCCTTGATGTGAAGTGTCACTATTGAGGACAAACTTCTTCTTGGATATCATGTTATAAATTGTGTATAGCTGAGGTCCGCCCATGCCGAGCTTCGCCAATTTGTAGAGAAGACCTTCGATCCATATTGAAATGTGATTCACAGAATGTGAAGATTGTTGTTTTAAAAGATGTTAGAGATTTTTCATGGGCGATTGAAGAGTTACGATCTCCGGACTCGTACGGTCTCGGAACTGGCAGTGAAGGGATTTCAGTCCCGTCAACATTCGACTTTTGTATTTTTGTAGTGCGTCGATCGTTGCATTCCTATAGCTGTCCGTGCTGTCATTTTTCTTTGTTCTTTGTCTAGTCTTGTCCATCGTCTATATGATGAGGTTGTCCATATTTTTGAGATATGAATCAATCTTATTGTTGGTTAGATTCCTGGTCGTTGGAGGTAGGAGTCTGGTATTCTGTATTGCCCTTTCCATAGTCTTCTAGAATTTTGACCAGTGCATCTTCTGGTAGGAAAAAGGATGCACTTCGCCGTCGTTCTTGGTATAGTCTTATTCATCGTCTGTATGAGATTCCATATTTTTGAGATATGAAACAATCTCATTATTGGTTAGGTTCCTGATCGTTGGAGGTAGCAGTCCATAGCCTTCTCGAATCTTGACCAGTGCGCATCTTTTGGTATGCAAAAGGATGCACTTCGCAATATTCCAGTTCTATAGAATCATCGGAGAATTGTACTGTTATTTCAAGTCCGTAGTGGTCATTGTGGTAGCCCCATCCGAGAGTTAAGCAAGCATATATCCAGAAAAGATCCACCGCCTAGGTATGATGGTATGTCTGTAGCGAGAAGGTTAACTTTCCGCTGAATTCTATTTGATGTTAACCTCGGGTTTCTGCTTGCTTGGTCCATGTTGTGTGTTCTAATTATTTTCTAGTTGATTGTTGTTCTATTAATATAAAATAAAAACGTTTAACTTAAAAGTTTTAATTTTTACTTTTATACTTACGCTCACTTTCACAAAACACACGATTATTAATTTATTTTTGTATTGCATTATTAGTATGAAGAAAATGGTCCAAATAATATTCTTGAACGTCCTGGATCTGGTGGAAGTGGAGGTGGTATGGCACCAAGACCTGGTGGCGGCGGCGGCGGATTACCAAGTCCTCATCAATTAGGAAGTGCTTTAAAAAAATCCGATTTAAATGTATGTGTGTTATTTTTAAGTAAAATAATTATAAAATTGATTATATTTTTTAAAATATGTATATTTGTTTTGTTTTAGCGTAAACTTCCAGCATTTGCTCGAGTTAAGCAAGCGCGTGTACCAAATGCCTATGATAAGACAGCATTGAAGCTAGAAGTTGATGATATTATAAAAGTAACTAAAACAAATATAAATGGCCAATGGGAAGGTGAGTTAAAGGGGAAAAAGGGTCATTTCCCATTTACCCATGTTGAATTTATTGATAACGATAATGAACAGCTTAATATGGCTGCGACAAATTGCAATAATACAACAACCGGTTCTGGCGGCGGGGGAATTGTAGGTAATAATGAATGGGGCGAATGAGGCAACTAAACAAAAAACGCATTGTTTTTTTTTATATATATAAATAATATATAAATAAAACAAAAAAATGATGTATATTAAAATAATAAATAAAAAAATAAAAGAGATTACATTCGGACTTTAAAAAAAAAACAAAACAAAAAATATATAAATTCATATATAAATAATGTATGTATAAAAATATCTATATGTATTATGTAAACAATATATATGTATATATACAAAAATGCATCTCAATATATATATATATATATATACATATATATATATTGCGTATATAATATATATAATAAAAATATATATTATATATAATTCTTAAAATAAGAAATGAAAAAAAAATTTACACAAATATATTTTTAATAAACCTAGAAATTACAATAAAACTATCCAAGTTTTCTTTTTTGTTTGTTACATTTATAAGCAAAATGATAAATCAAGAGAAATGATGATGCGAGATGAATCTTTAAACAAAAAACGAACGCTAGGAATTTCAATTTAATTATGATATGAGATATGACAAATGATGAAAAGAGATAATGTGAATGATATAAAAAATAATTATAAATACAAAAAAAAAACACAAAAAAAAAACATGAAAACAATTTTAAATGTAAAAAACAATCACAGGCTTTAACACAGATATTATTATTTTGTTTCTTTTATTATTATTGTTATTAATGATTTTTTCTCTCTACAAACATATTGAAAACTATTTATATATATGTATGTATATATAATTTATATGAATGAACTGCTGTTTCTTTATAAATAAGAATAGTGTGTGTAGATCACGTTTAAATATTTGCGCATAAAAGTATTTATACAAAAAAAGAACAGAATTGATTTGGCACTGCATGCGCGCTTAAGAAAAAGTATATAGAAACAAAATTTATCTGGATATTGATATAAACTTTCTATAACCACGGTAGCCTAGGGAGTAGGGCGTCTGGCTACCATCCCAGAGGTCCCGGGTTCGAATCCTGGCCAGCCCCACGGTCCTGCACCTTTTCCACTTTCCCACCTTTTGTCTTTCTTCTTCTCTCTTTACATTCCTGATTCCTCCTACCATAGCCTTCCTTAGCCCTATCCCGCTCCACCAAAGCGCATGTCATCGGTTGGTTGAAGAGATTCAACTCGTTTCAGGAGGCATAACACTCCAGCGAGTTGTTTCTCATCGCCCCGATATCAAAGGTCGCGACCGTAATGGCTGGAAGTAGGTGGACTAAAAAAATATCGCTAGTAGGTTGTGGCAGTTCCTTCCTTCCCCGACTAGAGCTGCTGTTCGACATTGTACTCTCAATATAAAGGGCCTTTTCTAAGACTAGCCTTTCACAAAAAAAAAATAACGAAACTTGAACGGGCAGTTTTCGTTATAACACAGGATCTGGGGCACTGCAACCCATTGGGACATGGTATCATGTTATCATCATCCTCATTAACTTCAGAGATTGTCCTCTATTAGCTTGTCGGCCCCCGCCCCTTCACTTCTAATGGACTCAAGCCCTATCCCAGAGTCTAATGCGACATGTCACCCCTCTAACAATATTGCTGGACCCTCGTATACTGAGGATACTGGGTCTTCGTTAACCTGCATCAACCTACTAACGGTACCCAGGTCGCAAAATATTTTCATTTCGCGCTTTTCCCCTGAAACTACGCCAGAGGCAATTAACGGGGAAAACAATCAATCCTGAGACAATCTTCTGCAGAAGGATCAACAATGCTTCCTAACTGGTTCTATCTGCACCGCAACAATGCCGCTGAAACACTTTTGGACCTCACGTTCTGACCTCCCGGTGTCTGCTCTAAATACTCTGTTGGATAATGGGTCCCTTAGGCACGCCCACTCCCTTTTTTTGGCTGGTGTTGGTACCACTTTCTTCGCTATTTGTAATCGCATATGTAATTTCGCTCGAACAAGATAATGGTCCGATCCGCAATCGGGCCCACGCATTGCACGTATGTATTTGAGCGTCGATCGGAAAATTTCGTTCATCAAAACGTAGTCTAGCATCGCCAAGTCGTTGCCGGATAGATTTCGCCAGGTGAGTTGGTGTTTAAGCGGATGGCAGAAGATGCTGTTGCCAATGATTAAATTTTTTGACGCTGCGAATGAACGGAGGCGTAAGCCGTTGTCGTTAATTTCTCCGTTTCCGAATTTGCCCATCGTTCCTTCTCAACCGGTTCAATCTGCACTTGAATGTGTCTTTCGTTTCATCGATGGTTATAAGCGCCAAACGCTCGGATATCGGTTGGAATGCGATAATGCTGCTGGCAACTCGTTGTTCGACCATAAACCCGACGCTGGCCTCTCGTTTCTCACCCCAGGAGAATAGTAAAGCGTTACGTTTCGTCGATTGTTGGCGGGACGATTGTCAATGTCCGAAAGTCGAGTTGTCACAACACGACACAAGTCGTTTGCGTTGAAGAAAGTGACGTTTCAATCGAATCACGACTTTCAGCACATTGGGGCTAAAGTAGAAATGCTAAGTTGAGTTTAGATGATTCAACTAAAAAGTCACTTTCTTCAACTTAAACGACTTGTCGCGTGTCGTGACAGCTCGACTTTCAGTACAGGCGCCAATAGAAAGTGTCGTCTTAATAATCGTGTTCCGCGCACGAATGATAAGTCCCCAATTGTCAGCAGAGAAACAGTTCAGTTGTGTTATATTATATATATATATATATATATATATATATATATATATATATGTATATATATATATATATATATATATATATATATATAATATATATATATAAAATTAATTGCTCCCATTTACGAAATATCGTGATTTTAGAAAAGTCGTGTCTACATTTAAATCGAAAAACAAACGAAAATTGCGTATATAATCACATACGCACACACACAAAAACATAATACGATTATTTATTTTTTCTTATTTTTTAATTTTGTTTTAAAGTAATATTTTGTTTCTTAGAGAGAAGTCCAAGTAGCACAAACAAATATTCGTTATATTGCTCCTTCAAAATAAAAAATAACATATATATATAATTGTAAAAATCCTATTAATTAATAAAAAAAAATAATAAACAATCAAAAGCAAAAATCTACCAAGCAATAATCAACAAATACCCCGTTTATGACTAGGTTCAACCCCCGAGTTCAGGCTAGTCACAAACGGATGTCGAGTTGAAACTGGGTCCACTCAAACCAATTCAGCTCTCCTGGACCTGGATCGAGTTGATATTTCGCCTTATATACCCCGTGTATGACTAGGTTCAACCTGGGTTCTACCCAGTCATAAACGGATGTCGAGTTGAACCTGTGTTCTCTCAACCCAACTCAGCTCTCCTAGCTGGATCGAGTTGATATTTCGCCTCATATTCGCGGGTCAAGTTGAATTTGGGTTTAAGTGACATTTGTTTTGTTTGTTTACCATCCGTGAAGCCCGCTTTCGGTGTTACGTTTTGTGTTCGGTGTTTTTTCTGGCGGCACAGGAACAAATGAGAATTTCACACAGAAATTTGAGGTTATGTTGTGGTTTCAAGTTTAACTATATTTCAACCCAAAGTGAGCTTAACTCGACCATCATATACGGTGGTTGAAATTTCAACTCAACCTCGACTCAACTTTTCAACGTAGTCATAAACGGGGTAAAACAAAAAAAAATACACAAACACACAAAGAAAACGTATAATATACATAAATAACAACACACACAGATCAAACATCTCAAAAACAAAAAAAAAAAACAATACAAATCTCATTGAATCTTCACACAATAAAACTAAACAATAAAAATAATTAATAATAAAATGCAGCAAAACAAAAAAGAAAAGCAAAATAAAATATAATATATAGAGAAAAACGAAAAACCTAAAAAAAAATAAATAAATAAAATAAAAATATCAAACACAAATATTCTAAGGAAAATATTAAAAAAAAATACACCAACTAAAATTTAAAAAATATTTATAAATATTTAGAAGAAAAGAAGTTTATAAACAGAGCATATAACTAATATATTTTTTTAAAGTTAATTCTTGTATATCTAAGAAAAAACACTCAAAAGTTATAATAAATAAAGTTAAACAGAAAAAAAAAACAAAAAAAAAATTAAGACATATTAAAAGGAAAAAAGTGTGGAAAAAAACAAAGCAGAAAGCAGAACGCGCGCAACCGAACAATTTCTATATAAAAAATTGCTAAATATAAATTTTTACTAATCACACACTTTTCTTTAAATGTATAAAAACAAAAACACGAGAAACAAATCAAATTTTATTCCGACGTGAAACAAAAATCAAATTTTTAAATTTATTTCTAAAACTATCTCTGGAAATACAACAACAACAACAAAGAAGGAAATTATTTCGTGACAAAATATGTAATTCTCAAAAAAAAAAAAATATTGGACTTGCCTGTAAATTGTAAAAAAAAAAAAAACAAAAAAACAAACAGAGAAAATCTTAATTAAAATTTTGAAATTTTTGTAACGTTTCTATTTCACACCCTATCGCCAACCCCTAAACACCCCGCTCCCTGCCAGTCCACAGCAGGACAAATTGCCAAAAAGCCGGCCAAAACATCAAAAACTTAAGTAATCTTCGTGAAATTGTATCCTCGGGGGTTTTAGTGGTCGCTGAATACGAATTTGACATTATTTTTTCACAAAAACAAGATGGCGGATCCAATATGGCGGACGACGACATGAAAAAATGCATATTCGCGGATGAAATGATCCGGCGTCACTATTCTTTCTTTAATTGTGGTAGAAGATGACAGGTAGGACGATGCCTTAGACAGACTCCCCGCTGTGACGTTCTTCAATACCTGCGCAGCGGCAGCCTTCCCACGTAGGCTCATCCGTGTAGCATAAGAGAGTTCTTCTAGGCTGTGGTCTTCTCTCAATTACTCGGTTTTTCGCCTTTTGGACCTTTCACTGCTATCCGAAAAACTTGTAGAAGGTCGACCACCGAATACCTTTGTCTTCGCAGTACTTTGAGATAATCCGTCCTCCGATAGGATCAATTTACCGCTCAGCCAATCCGCATTCTTGTTGAAAAACCGCTCCTATTTCCGGCGAGCCTCTTTTCATAAAATACGCAATTTGTACAATTTGACGTATTTAAAAATTTTCTTTACTTCTTCAGTCATGAAGTATGCGAATCCCAACTGGAGCGTCATGTGCTTCTCAATAGTGAGAGGTAATTCGTCAGCAGATTCAGTAGAAACAGCATCTTTAATTAAGCAGAAGATCTCTTTTCGTTTTAATTGAAGTACTCTGAAAACATAAAAAAACGTTAAATTTAGTCGCTTCGACTAAAATTTAACAACAAAGAAAAGCATTAAAACGCAGGAATAAACTCGATATGCCCCGGCAAATACAAGATAATTTAAAAAATGTATTTAATTCGTGATCAGCGACCTCGAAAACTCCCGAATACCGAATGTCATCCGCGAATATGTATTTTTTCATGTGGTCGCCCGCCATATTGTATCCGCCATTTTGTTTTTTGAAAAAATAATGTCAAATTCGTAATAAGCGACCTCGAAAACCCCCTGTTATACGTATTCGATTTAATTCCACTCACCTACACGAACAGAATCCATTTTTAAACTTCTCAAAAGCATTAATTGGCATTATTTAAGAAATAGTTATTTTCAATGCACAATATGTGTTAGAAACTTCGATAGCTGCGTCTCGTGTAACGGCCACTTTTGAACTGATCCTACAAAGGAGAAAACGTACCTGTACCCCGAGGACAGATGTTCTGTGATCCTCGGTGCTCTACTTAAAATTCCGCAAAGAGAAAGTCCCGAAATAGAATCTTCATTTTAGGGTTTTTGGCCAGCTTTTCGGCCTTTTGTCCCACTGTGCGCCAGCCTCCAGCGCCCAACGAACCCACTCCCCGTTGCGTCTGCGTTTGCTACTTTGACCACCTGTAGCACCTCTGTTCTCCAGCTCCTTATCCCCAGTGCCGGCAGATCGTGTTGGGCCCGGGTGGGTAGTTAGACAACCAAAGCCCCCCCTCCTCGAAACTATTATTTGATATATTACCAAAAAAGGAAACAAGATAAACCCCTTCCTTGTGAATCGGAAGATGCCCTGATAATGTACAGAACAACATGCGGAGTTCCGCAGGGATCAGCGCCGGCCCTAGCCCTTGCTGAGGGTGGAGCGAGATTGTCCTTCGGCGCCCTTTGTTCGACGCTTTCACTTCACAAAATAGTATTTCCAGTTGTCCTAGATAAAACTTTTTTCGAGTATTGCCTGCCTGCCATTTCCTTACGGGATTATATCTCCCCTTTTGCAAGCCTTTATGGGCTGGGGGCCCCCATAAAGGATTTCGATGGTGGTTTTAGGGTTACAGTTCCGCCTGTAGCGGCAATAGAGGAAGTATGTTTTCTCAGAGTTGCTTCCCCAAAGTTTCGCCAACAGCACCACCTTCTTTGGAGGCTATTTGGTTGTTTGTATTGCATGGTTGGGCATTAGGGTTTGCCCCAGCTAGTAAGGTTGAGATGGCGGAGAGTCACCTTCTCGTTAAAAGAGGCTTCTCCTACCATCAGCCCAAAATTGCAGTGTTCACCATCCTGACAACGTCATATCTGTGAATTTTGTGCACTTTCTGGAGTATTCTGCACTCCTACACCCTTAGGGTCTACTTTTGGACCCCTATCCTTTCAACATAATGCCAGTGGGGTCCTCTGTTGCTTCCGGAAAGTACGATTACAAAAAGGCTGCGTGGTAACTTGTTCCCGTTTACAGCAACAAGGCTTGCTCCATCTAAGGCTTAAGGCGGCCCATAATAGAGGGCGCACCGACCCCTACTGACCTGGGCTGCTCTGATCCCTGAGCCAATTCGGCTACCGCCTCCAGAAGACCTCTTTGCACGGTAACCAGTTGTTTCGTGGTCAGAAGAGTCTCCGGATTGTTAGTCGGAAGCACGCCAATTCTGACACTTTCCGCTATTTGACAGAAGTTCAGCTTTGGAGAGTCGTTCTACACTTCATTATGGGTGCGTCCGACATTTCTGAAGGCTTTTCAAACCGTACGGCCAAAGCCTTCGCCCTTTTCGACGATCTAACCCTCTTCTTATTAAGAAAATCGGTATCCCTTTCTTCCTCGGGGGCCGCGCAGACCCTACCAGCCTCTACACGGGAGTAGCCAGCTTCCATATATCGCATAAAACGTTTTCGGGCTGCGCCACCCCATCTTTTGAAAGCGGTCCTTTTCGAGTCGCCTCTCCGATTAGGTGCCCTTACTTCTTGTTAGCCCTGACGGTTCTGACTCACCCGGCTGTTAGAAAATAGATGCACTCATATAACACCCAGTTGCAGGTGGATGCCAAATTATGGGAGTTGGTGTTGGACCACATCCTCTTAGGCAAGAGAGGAACAACGTCCTGCTACGATTCCTCGGAGGTAGTCAGAGATTTCAAGATAGATTTGAAGACCGGATCTCAAAGGACTTCCTAGGCGAACGGGTCACTAAGATCTATGACGCATGCGAAGGCAAGAGGTTCAAGCTAATTTCAGCTGCAGATATCCCGAGGGAACCTCGCATCTGGTTACCTAAAGTAAATCTGGAACTCCGCCGTCGTCGCCTGGTCCCAAGTCCAGGGTGTGAAAGGTGGACGGTGGTCGACCAGCCGAATTGACCAGAATCGGGAAACCGTGGAAACTATGCAAGAAACCGCATGGAAGAAACAGCGGCACCGACAGCAGCGAATCCATTGCGGGAACGTCCCGTTTGGACCGCCAGCTAAAGGATCAAAGAAGAAAGTAAATGTGGAGCTTGCAAAGCTTATCCAGTGTCTCCAGGCTCAAAATTCTGCAGTTCCTACGGATGACTGGGTGGTCATTAAAGAAGAGGAACCGCTGAAGAATGGCATTTTATTCTTTCTCCTTATCAACGGAGGATTTCGCCTTAATATAAAAGCCCTGGGTACCAGGATCATAAAAGGACAGGACAATACAACACTGCACTCAGCTCAAAATAAACCAAGATCCTGTATCCTGGTTAAAAGGCACATCAAAGCCCACCTCTGCCGGAATTGCTTTAGGCATCCGTCACACCCGTCCAAGCAACCACTGAACGCAGTACACGAGTTATGGCTACAAAACAACGCACCAAAGTGCTAATTGGTCCTTTGGTCACACTGGAGGCAGCCCTACATCTACCTGCCGATCACTCGGACCTTTTCAACAGATTGGTGTGTATGTCCTAATACTGGTTCCAGATCGATGAAAACGAAGAACTACTAGCTGGCCAGGCGTAGCCTTTTCCATTGTCCTCAAAGCCCTGATGGCTCTGGGTGAGCAACGACAATCTCTAAGTATGCCTAGTCAGTCCATCACGCGAATTCACGATACGTGTTCTAGAACATACCAGGCAGTCGTTTTGCCAACCTTACTCTCCTGAAGCAGCAACACAAAGAGTGCCCATTGAGCATCCCGATAAGAACAATAACGTTACGGCAGCTGCAAAGCGATCGAAGGAGGCCACAAGAATTTTGAAAGGCCCACAAGCGTTCTAGAGAGCAAGGCCCATTCCGGCAATGGCGGCAGGCTGGACAGTATGATGATTAAACGCACATTCACCAGTCTCTTCAACAACCACCTTAACTTTGGTACATGAGATGTTGACAGTGATACGACACGCAAAAGCGCTAATTGAACGTTCCGGCCGCACTGAAGGCAGCCTTAGACCTAACCTAGAACGCTTGCTGCTCCGACAAAGACAGAAATTTCGTATATTCGTAGGGGAAATCTCTTCTTCCAACCTCACAAAACCCAGGTTTTTTTCTGCATTGCCATTAAGCTAAAATAAAATCCTTAAACATTTATTAATAATTTAAAGCGTTGCTAGTGATTTTATAATATAAAAAATAATCTTGCAAATGGGGCTTGGGTTACCTTACCTGAGGGGGAACTCTAGTCTTTCAGCCAAACATCACTACTAGATTATTAATCTTATTATAAATTAATAATTATTATTAATAAAACTCGCTGCAAAAACGTGTTATTTTAGGCTTAAAAATATATAACAGAAAAACCTTTGAAACAAAAAAGGAAAATATTTTTTTTAAATAAAGAATAAATTAAAACCGCTGATCTTTCACAGTAATAAAGCTCGTATGTTGTAATGCAAATTTATAATTAATATTCTTATTGTTTTTTGACCAAAATTCCGTTTAAAATAAATAAAAATAAAATAATGAGATCCGTTCACTTTTCAGCGTCTTTTTGCATTTAAAAAACTGTCATAAATGTGCTGATTTAAGAGCAATGCCATCTGTTGTTCGTTGTGTATAAATTGTATACTTTTGTGCATTCAGCCAACGGTATACAGAAACAAGGTAGGTAATGTAAAAGACTGTATACCGTAAACGATATTTTAGTGCTGACGTCACGTGTGGCCCGCTATCCATATAAAATCAAAACTGTTGTTGTTGTTTCTGCATTACAGCTGACGTCACTAGCCGCCCGTTTTTTTACGGTATTCGAAGCTGACGTCTCTTTTACACATTACCTTCTGTTTCTGTATACCGTGCATTCAGCTAGGAGCGAAATAAAAATTTTGTTTGCATATGTGGGTAGAGTGATAAGCTGTGAAGGCGGTGATTGTTTTGGGAACAGAAAAATTTTTCTTTGAATGAAATTCAGTCGCGGTTTAGATTTCGCAATACGCTCCGATGCCGGACAACAGTGCTCGAGAGAAAAAAATTGCAGAATTAAAATATAATATAATAAATAAATATAAAGTGTTAAGTGCGCGGCTTTAATATAAATATTTAATTGTTTAACAAACAAAAAAAAGGAAAAAGAAAAAATCATGTTTATGAAAAATTAATCTAAAAAAAAAATCCGTCGTTAAATTGCGTACACAAAACTGAGAACGCAGAGTGTGTGTGGGTGGTGGATTGTGTCGCAAAATTAAATTTTCTTTATTAATTTTGTTTTTAGATATTATTATTATTATTTGTTTTTTTTTTCCTGCTAAATTTTGTAATAATTTACAAAATTTTTTTAATCATGAAAGTTTTTCGCCTCGATAATTTACGAAAACAAAACAGTAACAACAACATATTGGAAAGAGATGGTAATATTATATATACCCGAATGCCATATACAGTACATGTAAAATTATCATGTCCGACGAGAGAAGCTATATATTTTGCATTTGAGCTTGGGGCTTGAATTCGCCTTGATGTGGGGCTTTTTTGCTGCGATGTATTTAGTTTACGAATACAAATGGCGGTCGCGGTGGTGTGATTAGGAAATTTTCAAGTGGAATTTTTTTTGTGTATTTAAAATATATCTAAAGTGTATTAAATTATAAAAAAAATTAGAATAATGTAATGCTTAATCGTATTAATCCAAAATTGATAAGTTTATCTAAAAAAAAACAATGAATAACCTGCTATCGCCAAAAAACAATGCTCTAAACTGTGTACAAGTGTAAAAAAAAAGTGAATGAAAAAAAAAAAAATTCTGAGATGGGAACATTTTCTTTGGCTCGAGGAATCGCTTTTAATGGCGTTTGTTTGTGTAAATGTTTTATTAAATGTCATTTTCCGTAAAAGAAATTCAACAAATTCACACTTTAAATAATATAAAAACATGCCTAAGCGCTTTGCTTAAATAATAATAATAATAAAAAAAAACAATTTCCCGGGAAATAATTTCTGTATGGTTGCGGCCATTAAGTGATTGACAAAAGTCACATCGACACAACATTTATGACGGATCACCACAGCACAGTGCTTCTCGGAGTGCGGCATTGAAATAATAATAAAAAAGAAACAATATAAAACAAATAAATGTGTATTTTAATTGATTTTTTTAATTAAAATAATATTTGCGTAATTTTGTGTGGATTAAATAAAATAAAAAATGGCTGAGGATGATAATTTAATGCATCCGATGCTGTTGCGTTTTCAAGAAATTGTAATTAACTTGTGCAATTATAACAATGATTATCCAACACGAATTGATACCCTAATATCAGCCTGGAATTGTGTTGCTATTTTGGTTGAGAAATCAACAGCATCAGCTAGCGAGAATCTACTGCATTGGGTATTAAAGCATACAGTACATTTAATATTGGTAGTTGATTGGGTTAAGCTGCCGCAAGAGAAAATTGATGGTGTTAAATCAAAAATTGAACAAATCGTACCATCATTGCAGGCTGCATCGAATTTAGCATATAGATGCAAATATGTATTAAGAAACATTGATAATCCATGGGGTGACAATCGCTTATTAAGCGTTCTACGCGGTGATCCATGGGAAGTATCAGAAAGCGGTAAGTGTGTAGGACATTATTATCAAAACAAAAAAATTTACTATTTTTTTTTAATAATTACTTTAGATATAGAATTTCTAACTGAAGAGCGTGGCTGTATGATAGTACTGCGATTGCAAAAATTATGCGAAACAAAATGTGATGATATGGCATTTACATGGTCATGTAAAGCGTATACAGCACTAAAAACAGTCGATGAAAATCATACATTATGCAAATCAACATCTAACCGGCAACGCAATTTCATACTTGATGTATATTTATGCTTTTTACATAAATTTGGACATGTCTCAAAAGTAATTGACGAGGTAAGCATGATGTGATGACTATCACGAAAAGTATATATAAATAAATATATAGAAAAAAGTATTTTAATATTATTTTAAACAAACCAAAACAAAAAAACCCTTCAATGCATAATTTCATTTTGTTAATACAGCTCTATCGTTCAGAGTAAAAAATATTGTAAATTATAATAAATTTAATAGGTGTAATATTTACCTGCTAAAGTGATAAATGACAGCGCTTAAGAATGGCATGTCTCTCTTAGATACAGAATTATTCTCAAAACTATCAATACTCTTCTTCTTAAATGGCGCTACAGCTCTTGCAGGACTCGAGCCCCTCCAAGTCTCTTCTTCCAGTCGTCTCTACGTCTTGCTAGCTCTCCCCAATTTGTTATACCAAGCTTCCGTATATCTTCTAGCACGTCATCCATCCGTTATCCACTATCTCCTGGTCATCCTACTCTGGTCTACAATTGAAAGTTCTGGCTAGCATTCTTGAAGGACCGATCAATGCAATGTCAGAGCACACAGTCTACACAGGATCTATGCCTTTGAAACCGTGTCGACCCAGGATCCAAATAAGGGTAACTGGATTGAAAACGCCCAGCTCACTAAGGCTGCTTACACACCAAACTCGACATCGACATGACACGACGAAATTCGACAACATTTTTCTGTCGCGACACACATCTATTCTTATCATTAAGCGAGTCTATTCACACTGAATTCGACATCGACACGACACGACAAGATTTTCTGTTGTGACACCCATTTATTCTTATTATTAAACGAGTGTATTCACACTGAATTCGACATCGACACGACACGACAGAACTCGACAAGGAAAAAAACCGTTACCGACAAAGGGCTTCACATTCAAATCAGTTTATATCCACTGAAGGCGACACGAGGAAAAACGTCGAACGACGACTTTCGACACGTCGAGTACTTATGCAGTGACTTTCGTTGTGTCGAGTGGTTCTGGTTGTCGAATGGTGTCGAGGTGTCGAATTTGGTGTGTACGAAGATTCGACAAAAAATTTTTTGTCGGTGGACGTTTTGTAATGTCGTGTCGATGTCGATTTTGGTGTGTAAGCAGCCTAAGGGCACATTGGTAGTCCCAGATTAATTTTGACATAGTCCTACTTGACCTTATCGTTCTCATTGTCGCTTGGCTATCAGTGCACGCCAGCAGGTCGTCCAACTCTGCTTGAAAGACAGTCGCTACAGTGACTAGGCTTATCGGTCTACTAAATCTAGAGCTTTCACTCCAGATTCTGGCGCTCGCACATACCTATGTTTCTGAGCATCCCAGCTTTCGGAGTCTCTTCTATTATGTTGACTATTATAGTCAGACTAGAATTTTTCCATGTGAATTTGCTCTATAGGGCCTTCAAGGGGCATCTAACGCCTTGTGCCATAAGCCTTATCATTTGCCCTCCGTGAGGAAAAATCATTGCTACTCGATCCCGAGTGCAAAAAATTGAAAAATTTGGGTTGAATAATTACTGCGGCGTGTTATTGTAGCAAGCGGTCTCCCAACTGAGTACTAATATCGTTTAATGCTGCTTGACTTCCGTAATTGTACGAGAAGGGTTTTTTTATTCGAGGGGAATATCTGCGACCGCCTGCCTGATGAGGATGTTCACCCAAACGGTAGTGTCACCCACCCCCCCTTTTTCATGGCGTTCAGGTCCAGAATGTAAAGGCATTACTTCAGACTGGAGTCATCACCATCACCCTCAAGGGTGCTCACCAAAGCGAGAACAGTCTAGCCGTCTCTAGCTGATATCTCCTTGCATTTCTTTCTGTTTCTTTGGGCTTCGGAAAGCTTAAGCTTCTGGTGGACGGCCTTTAGCACCACTTCCATCAATCTCCACATATCGGCCGACCTTATCATATGGTCCAGGATGTTCTCAGGTGTTAGCTGCACCTCAGCGACTGCTTCCAACACAGCGCTGTGCTCCGCAAACCTCGGGCATTTAAAGAGTAACATGCTCGGCGTCCTCTTTATAGTCTGGGCAGAGCGGCGAATCTCAACCTGAAGCGATGAAGGTATGCCCTATAACACTCATGCCCGCTTAAGAACTGTGTGAGGAAGTAGCTCACTTCTCCATGTTGCCATATAACCCACCTCTCCACATTTGGTACGAGTCTTTGAAAGGGCCGATGGACCGACGGATCGTCCCCCTCTACCGATCTATTGAGTATGGTAAATGGAAGTCTTCATATTAACCAATGTAATAGCTTGAGATAGTAAGCAAGGCACAAAAAAAACTAAATTTTTGCATGAGTAAAACTGAAGGTTCACTAAATCAATTCTTGAAGTTCTTCATTCGTTCCAATGCGCCATTCGTTTTGGTAAGCCCTTCCAGGATCAAATATTCTTCTTAAGATTTTCAGATCCGATCGCTAAGCGAGGTGGTCTATTACGTTGTTGATTAGAGGCTTAAGTGCACAGAAACCTACCCCAAAGTTTCTTCTGGTGTAATTATTGCCACTGTATAATATCGAAGCGTCTCTTCGTTCTAGGACTCCTTCCTCGAGGAAATCATTAGTCCTGGGACTTTGCCGTAAGTCCTGACTGTTCTCGAGGCTGAGTTCTCGGTTCCATAACAAGAGTTTTTCCGAGGAGAGATTATCAACCTTTCGCCCAACCCCCATCCTGGAGTACCGTATCCGTGAATTATACCACATCGGATAGGGTGGCCCAACTATACCCCCGGGCACTGGGTACGTCCGTCGTCGGTTGGTTATCCAGGAGGCGACGATACGATTTTGCCACCCAACTCATGCGATAGTAATTAAAAAATTGGAGTCGAATGTTCTCATAAACTAGGGATCGCCACGCTTTTTGAAAGCAGGAGCACAATTAAATATTTTCTTGAACGCTGCAGAATACCACTAATTTACCTTGGCAGCTTTCCACGACCACATTAGCTTAAGCGGCAACAACAGAGTGGTAAACACGTTGTGCCGTGCAACATCGTAGGGAGAGCTCCTTTCGCCGCTGCTATTTTCTGCCTATAGAAAAAATCCCTGATTTCAGTTTACCTGCAATTATGGGGGTTTACTGCGCCTATTCATATAAGCTAAGTACTTTGTACTTATTTTGGACTCAAAGCTGTACTGAACGCTCAACATTGCTACGCTACAGCCCAACTCAAGCCTTAGGCTCCTCTAATCTTTTCCTCCAGTCTTCCTGATTTTTGGTTCTCCAGTTTTATGTGTGGATTAATGGCTCGACATCGGCTACAACCGCATCCTTCCATCTTTTCCTCGGTCTGTCTGTCCTTCTCCTTCGCTGATGCCAGTGAAGACCTTCCGTGTCCACTCCAGCGAAGTCTATTGAGTTTTATGAACGTTACTAAGGCTCCTGTGCTGAAAGTCGAGTCGTCACCATTTCAGTCGAATCACGACTTTCAGCACAAGGGCCTACACTCAACTTAGCATTTCCACTCGAGGCCCCTGTGGTGAAAGTCGTAATTCGACTGAAATGTCACTTTCTTTAACTCAAACGACTTGTCACGAAAGGCGACTCGACTTTCAGCACAGGGGCCTAAGTCCATGTCGTTATAGATTTGATATAACTCGCTGTTATATCTGATTCTCCATGTTCCTTTCTCACAAGTTGGGCCTATAATGCTTCTCAAAATCTTCCTTGCAAAGGAATTTAGCATGTCCTCTATCCTTTATTTGCCCGTCCATGTTTCACTCCCGTAACATATAACAGGGCGAATTATTGTCTTATATAGTGTAAACTTCGTCTTTCGATGTGTTGCTCGAGATTTCAGCATTTCGTGGTTTCCGAAAAAGGTTATATTTCCGAGTAGAGCAGAATTCTGATTTCTTCTACCTCTACGTTTTTATTCGTCACGGGTGAGCCTAAGTATGCGAAATGGTCCACTACTTCAACCTTATGTTATGATCACCGAAAATGCAAAAGTGTCGACTACGGTGGTTTGGACATGTTTGCCGAATGGATGAAGACCGTTTGCCACGTAAACTTCTCTGGCGAGACCGTCCCGCAGGCTGGAGAATCCAGCGATCGGCACCGAAGAAAACCTGGCTGAAGAATGTCGAGGGTGACCTAAAGAATCAACGGTTATCAGTTACCGCGGCTCGAGACGTCGCCAAAAACCGGCAAGAGTGGAAACGAATTGTGAATAGAGTTCGAGGCCCAGCGGCACCGACACCAGCGTATCCGTTGCGGGGACGTCCCGCTCGGACCGCCAGCTAACGGATCAAAGAAGAAGAATACCCGACCACCTTAGCGGATTTGTTAACCAGCGTGTCTTTTTGATGTCTTTCTGATGACTGCTTCCAAGGCTAGGTTGAATATCATAGGCGTCAGTGCATCCCCCTGTTTGAAGCCTTTATTAACTTGAAAGGCATCTCGTACTAGTTCAGCTGACATGCCTAATTTGTGTAGGATCTGAAGTAGTTTCTTTCTCTGGATGGAGTCGTGCCTGCTTGAAGTTCACAAAGATCTGGTATACGTTAACATTCCTCTCCCAGCATATTTCTAGAAGATGCTTTTTGTGAAGATTTGGTCGGTGGTTGACCCTCCTCTTTGGAAGCGGGCTTGGTATTCGCCTAGTAAACTTTATGATATAGATTCCAACTTGGTTTTTATGGAGGTTGTGAATAATTTATATCCTATAAGAAGGTAATGATATCCCTCTATAGTTCTCACAGCGTAGTGGGCTTCCTTCCAGTCGTTTGGTAAGTATTCCTCTATCCATACTTTGGGCTACTGGGTGGAGAATACGTTTGGGCAAAGCAATAACCTGCGAATGGTAGGAGGGACTTTAATTACATGACATCAAAAATTAATTGCAACTCAGGTTTCAGTGTCCAGATCTCCACCAGAAAGAGATGGGGATCTTCCAGCCTAACAAAAGCTATGACGTGCTTCTATACATAGATGGTCATTAGATCAGAGGCAGGTCTATGAACTGTTGTTTTCTCCCCCTTATATACATACTTCCAAAAATACTTCAATCCATCCGAACATTTCAAACATCGTACTCTTGAAGTTGATCGAAGTCCAAAGTACGTGACTACACACTTGTGCAACCTCGCGAAGAGTTCAGTCGCCCGGCATCCCACACACCTCGTGTCCTTTGTGTGGTGATCCTCGCTGCCTTACCGCCCACCGGAGCCTTTCGATCTTTATTTTCTTCACATATATGTCATGCGCTCGTAGATCTCGCTGTTGTATAGTCTCTGGAATCGCCCTTCCTCACATAAGGAGCCAACAATTCTTCGAAGGATTTTCCTCTTTTTGCTAAGCACACACACATCTCTGAGGCATATATATGAGTACCGGTAAGACCATCATCTTATATAGTAGTCCATGCTTCTTCTGTTATGGTTAGAGGCTTGCATTTAAAGAACCTTGAGAGACTATAGTAGGGTTTGTTGGCTTTAAGCAGCCGTGCGCGTATTTTTGGCTCCATATAAATTAAAAAAATGGGCATTAGCTACAAACTAGCCGGCATTTCCTACAAACCAAAACGTGAAAGGAGTTATTTAATCAACGCCCCGACTCGTCCTGACAATAGGAATATAAGTATCAACGTTGGACGCTTGATTGTAGAACGCATCATGGAACCGATACTCGAAACTACGGGTGTCCAATGTGAAGCGTCCAACGTTCGTATTTAGACACTTTCGGGCTGATGTCGGTATTGGCTAAATCCTTGGAGGCCAACATTCGAATGAAACATTCACCGCATCGTGTAGAGCCGACGAATGTGATAGTGGTGCTACTTAATTCCCGAACTTCCTTTGACGGGATTTCATTGGTTCTTTTCTGCTGCTTGATGATGGATGGACTCAGTGCAAATTGACGTCAACTGAATGTCTTACTCTTGACAGGACTGTTGAAAGTCCTCATGCACCAGATAGGTGGTGGTGACTGCGGTACATGTAGCTTGCAAGTAGCCAGCCTCCAGGTTTTCTTTGAGGATGTGATGAGTTTCATGTTGATTATCACGCCTACGAGGTATACCATGCAAGCACCTGGCGCAGTGATTCCTTACGATGGGTTTTTATTGAAAATCAAATGATGTCGTAGTGTAATGTCTGGAAAGTAGGCAGGGGATGGCCCGTCTCCAGTGCGAACAGAGGCCCAAATAGCGCCTTGTGCGCCGTTTTCTTGCCATAACTCGTGTACCTTCTGTTCAGTGGTTATTTGGTCGAGTGTGAAGGATGCCTAGAGCCATCCTATGGAGTTGAGGAAGCTTATCAGTGATGTGATCTCCAGTCGGGAGATCTATTTTAAGTCTTCCAAAACGTAACTGCCTGAAACTAAACGGGATACCCAACGAGGCAGTGTGGTTTCCTATAGGCCATTGTTCCGTGATGATTGCTGTGAGTTTAACAGTATCTCGTCGAGGTCTGCAGCCTTATTCTCGTTGTCGAGTGCCGTGACCGGTGTCACTTCGACCCTCAATTGGTATTCTCATTGTCAATCAAAGTGACACTTGGCGATTAGATCGACAGATGTCGAATTCTAATTGTCACTAGGTGGAAGTGTCAGGTGACAATTTTGTCGACACGTTTGTAGGTATCGACAGTTCTATCTTACGCAAAATTTAAGCATAATAGAGGTAAACAACAATTCTTTTGATTGTATATTCCCTAAAAAATATACAAAATTAACATCCAACAACCAAAACGCAAATAAACTAATTTTATTTATTAAGTTTTACAACTTCTTACGTCTTTTTCATACAAACGTCGCACTGTTAAAAATGTCAAACTCAATTGTCAAATGAAAATGTGTTTCATTTCACAACGTTCCCAGTAGCCCCGTCACTCGCCAACGAGAATACCACATTCAAAGTGACGTGACACCGCCTAAGGCAAATCTCACTTGGGTGATTCGACAACGAGAATAAGGCTACTGTTTAGGGCCCTCCGCACACGAGTCGACTGATTTACAATCCCAGTTGCATACGCAACTGATTCGTGACCTTACCCCTATAAGATAGTGGAATCGACAGAAACGAAACCGATTTGAAACCAGTTTGCACTAGTGTTTTGGTTGGTTGGAAGCGATTTCAGCTGCGTAGGTGCATTTCATCTGAAATAGGGTGAACTCAAAAACTCAACGCTACAGACTTCTAATTGCTGATTTCGCCGTGATGCGGCAGTTTTTAGTTTTTGAATTCACCCATACTTGACATACTGTCAAATGTTCTTGACTAAAAACTTTCTGGGTACAGAACACCGATTGATCCAAAATCATTTGCGTTCGTGTGATACCGTCGTTGGCTGTAAGCGGCCAAGTCGCCCTAGAGCTAGTGCAAGTCTCCAGTGCTATCCACTTTTGGTTGGCTAGCTGCAGTAGGTAGACAAAAATCGCGTCTGCCATTCCCGAAAGATTCCCTGCTTTGCTAGGTATTCGGCCTTTTCGTTCCCTTCTATGTTCCTATTCCTACAACTGGGAATCCAGACCAGAGTCACGTTATGCCTTCTGTCAAGCCCATCTAGCTCAGGGGCGGCAGCACAGAAGTCGTTTCAACTCATTTGTTATAATTTTCGTGTTTGGACACGTGAAAAAATTCAATTGAAAACTTGAAACAGATGACTTGAAACGACTTCTGTGCTGTCACCCCGGCTCTGCATCACTCCACTAGCTTGGAGCGCATTATTACTGAATCCAGAGCTTTTATAGGCCGGGCGCCCACTGAAATGGTGTGGCAGTAACTTAGCAGCTTTGAGGTTTTGGCCTACTATGTGGAAATAAAGTGGTGCGGCAGTTGAATGGTGGCGGAGACGCCAAAACCTCGCCACTGCCACACCACGTCAGTGGGCGCTTGGCCACAAAGACTTGGTTGTCTTGGCTGAAAATTCAAATACTACATCCTTTTGTAGGTTCAAGTTCATTGGTTGTCAGGCCTTCAGGATCGTCAGCATTTTTGCTTGGAAGAGACTAGGATACACCGGAAGGTGGCAAGACAATGAACTGATGAACCCCTGCTCCGACGCCCCCTGACGTCTTGGAGCCGTCATCGGTGAATATTCGTACATCTCGGTCTGTTATGCCATTGAAGCCGTAGTTTTATGTCTAGTTGAATGCTTTTAAGGATAGAATGAGGATGAAGCACGTTAGAAGTGGTCTAGTGGGATGCTGGCAGAAAAGGGCATATATTTTGCGTTTAAGAAGTTATTCGGTTATTCACTGACTGTAGAAGGTCGAATTGTTCTGTTTACAAACAAATTTCTAGATTATAATGTGTGCGCAGGTCTGCAGAACACGATGGGAAAGGAAGGTGGGGTGAGCCCAGGAGGTTAGTAGTGATAATCCATAACGTGCGAATGTTGAGTTTGAGTTATCTCGATCAAGCAGGTTATTCTTCAACAAGTTTACCGTGGTCGATGAAGCTGTAGTTTATCTTTTGTCTACAATTACAAACAAAGCAAAAAAGAAAAAGAAAATTAATAATTAATATTTTAATTAATATTGCACTCGGAATTTGTGTACATAAAAATGAAACTCTGCCGTAACAAAACAGAAATACGACTAGTGCTGTACTATGGTAGCGAGACTTGGGCTATGACCCAGGGTTAGAGGAGCAAGTCAACAGGTTTGAGAGAAAAGTTCTCAGGTGCGCATAATATGTCCTCAGAGAGGGGGGTAGAGAAAGGATGGAATAGGGCGAAGAAGATACAACAACGAATTGTATGAATTTTTGGATGACGCAGAATTTGCAACCTTTATAAAAATCAACAAACTAGCGCCCGTATTCTAAAAGCAGTCACAAAGCAATCCCAAGTGTGATGAGTCTTAACTTGAGAGGACCTATACTAAATGAAAAGCAACGTAGAAGTACAGTAGATTTAACTTCTGGCAACATTGACAGAGAAACCAAAATAAGAAGTAAGCGCCAGTCGCCAAAGCTTGTGACTTATGACTTGTCACACTTTTAGAATAAGCGGGTAAGACTTCTTCTTTCTTTGATCCGTTAGCTGGCGGTCCGAGCGGGACGTCCCCGCAACGGATACGCTGCTGTCTGTGCCGCTGGGTCTCGAACTCTATTCACGATTCGTTTCCACTCTTGCCGGTTTTTGGCGACTTCTCGAGCCGCGGTAACTGATAACCGTTGATTCTTTAGGTCACCCTCGACATTCTTTAGCCAGGTTTTCTTCGGTGCCGATCGCTGGATTCTCCAGCCTGCGGGACGGTCTCGCCAGAGAAGTTTACGTGGCAAGCGGTCATCATCTATTCGGCAAACATGTCCAAACCACCGTAGTTGACGCTTTTGCATTTCTTCTTCGATCAGTGTCTGCTGATCACATCTTTGTCTGACTGTCTCGTTTCGAAGGCGATCGCGTAGTGAGACACCGAGGATCTGCCTCAAGCATCGCATTTGGCTTCTTAACGTCCAGTTTGAGCAGTGTCCACGTTTCAGATCCATAAAGAAGAATTGGAAGGATCAACGTTCGGTAAAGGCGTACTTTTGTTTTGATGGAAATATTTGTTCGTTTCTATATGCACCACTTGAGCGAGGCGAATGTTGCTGTTGCCTGGCCGATGCGGCTGTGAACGTCGGACGTCGATGCTACTTTCGTTTCCTCAACCAATGATCCCAAATATTTTAACCTCGAAACCTGTTCGATTTGGGTTCCATCGAGGTGAACACTGGCCCTCGATCCGTCCGTTGTGAGCACTTTGGTCTTCTCTGCATTGATTCTTAACCCGTATGACTGGGCGATGCGGGAAATGTCGTATAAGATGTCCGTTGCTTCGGCATCCGTGTCGGCGAACATTAAGTCGGTTACGAAGTTGTAAGACTAGTAAGGGTAAGACTAGTCCATCACGTAGTCAGGATAGGAGACAACTGTATTCCAAAAGCATATGATAGCAAAAATTTCGGGAAATAGATCGGTAGACAGACCCAGGGGACCCATCTTCTCTGTGGCGGCTGATCCCCGATCGGTGATGTAGGCGTTTTCTGATCTTTTTAATCGGCAACCGTTTAACTGCAGTTATATACGGCTGCTACAAGTTTTATTGTGGTGATTCGAGCGGTAGATTGTTTGCTTGATCTATGGCCCCTGTCACGACACGACTAGTCGTTTAAGTTGAAAAAGTGACGTTTCAGTCGAATCACGACTTTCAGTACAGGGGCCTAAACTCAACTTAGCATTTCCACTCTAAGCCCCTTTGCGGAAGGTCGTAATTCGACTAAAACGTTACATTTTAAACTTAAACGACTTGTCGTGTCGTGACGACTCGACTTTCAGCACAGGGGCCTATATCAGCCCACAAATTCTCTACATAGATTCATTAGTTAAAAGATTCAACGTACTTGATTTTTATTGTTATACACTTCTTTCAAGTTTATCCTTGGGCCTTTAGAGTACCACCACAAAATTAGTTTTAAACTTAATCAACAACAAAAAAATGCATTGAAGGGGTTAATTTGTTTCCATCAGAGCAAATAAAAATAATAACGATACATATATATGTTTTCTTTCACAGATCAAGCTGCTTGATTTACCAAACGCATTTGAATTTCTAAAAAGAAATAGCGCAACGTCGAATGATAATTCCCGCCTTATTAAGTATCGGATGCGTGTAGCTAAACTGGCATCCGATATTGTAATAGCAACATTAATGGTTGAAGAGCTGAATGATGATAATGAGAAATTATATTGTGATATCCTTAAAGAATGGTTAAGTATGCGAAAAACGGTTCCTGTTGCAGAGTTTAGAAAAATGGCTAGAAAATTATTTCTAACGGCTATTTCAAAGAAGCATATATACTTGGCTTGTGACACAATTAAACAATTGGTAAGTTTTATTTTTGTTTTATTATTAATCTAAATGTATTATTTATTATTATTTATCCTTCTTCAGCCCCCTATTGGGAGCCGTAGGGCTTCCATAAACATTCTCTATCGGATTCAATTAGTTCGTCTAGTTCAGTTTATGAAAAGTAATGGTGAAAAGGGGCAACCTTGTTTTACTCCAGTTGTCGTTGTTGTTATTGGATTGCTTAATTGTCCATCGCGAAGGATTGTCGACTCTGCTTCGTCGTATAGCATTATGATCATTTGTTGTGCGTAAAGTGCGTCTTTGTTGATACAGAACAGTTTTACCACTTCTTTAATGCTGATCACCGTATATATGGAAGGAGATAATCAGATTATTCAGAGGCATATCTCGAGTGTTTGGTATTTTAATCTGGATAATCTTCATCTTCCGCCGATCCCAGTTCTCTGCTGCAGTGTCTTTGGTTAGAGACATCTCTTCAAGTAGGTCGCTTGCTTCATCCGTCTTATGCAACTCGTCCTTATCCACATGGAATATATTGAGCTTGTTGTGACATGTAACAAATCTTAGCTTATATTCAAGCTTTTCGAGGGGTTTCAAGCTTTCCACGTTGATTTTTTTAGTCGATCGTCTAAGCTGCTTGGATACTACCAGTCCGCCATGTCGTGCACGTCATGGTGCAATGTGCAGTGTAAGCTTAGCTCGAAGGATAGAGAGAAAGATAGCATAGATTTGGGGGAGTCGGTGAGTGTTGGAGGTGATGGCGGTGAACCTTGCGTTTGAACTCTTGGGTTTGTATGAGTTCGGGAATGCTGACTGTGGTAGGTTGTTCCACAGTCGCGTTGTTCTTGTTATAAAAGAATTTCTAAACCGGAATGTGCGTGAAGATGAGGTTTGTAAACTGTGAGAGTGAGCCGAGCGGGCAAGTCGGGAGATATGTTGCCGTGAAGGCGCGTGAGCTGCTACATTCCTATAGGGGTTTAATGAGCCAATTGAGGAGCAAATGGCGCTATTACCAATAAGTTGGAAAGGGTGGTTTTGCACCTTGTTAATGTGGGTCTTGGGCCCAGATATACGAGTTGTATTCGAGGCGGGGCCGGCTGTAAGATATGTAGATTATATACCTGGCCGACGGCTGAAAGAGGAAATACTTCTTTTAAAGAATCCAAAGCATTGTGATGTTTGTTTACCGAATTGGAATATGTGATTACTCTAACTCAGATCTTAGGTTAATGTTATGCTTATGACATTGAGAGATGGTTCTGCCGTCAGTTCTAGGCCGTCCACTGAAACAGGAGGAATTGTGGAGGCGGTTTTGTTAGACAAGAGACAGTACTTCGTTTTCAGTGCGTTGAATTCGACACTCTTATTAAGGCCTCGGTAGTCTAGGAGTAAGGCACCTGACTACTATCCCCAGAGGGCCCTGGGTTCGATTCCCGGCGGTGCCACGGTCCTAGCCTTTCCCAATTTTCCGCCTACATAACTTTCCTTCTTTCTTCTTCCCTCTTTGCATTCCTGATTCCTCCTCTCATAGCCTTCACTAGTTCTCTTCCCCGCCCCACCAAGCGCATGTCATCGGTTGGTTGATGAGATTCAACTCGTTTCAGGAGGCATAACACTCCAGCGAGTTGTTCTCGATGCCCCGATGTCAGAGTCGCGAAATGGTTGGGAGTAGGTGAAATAAAAATACCGCAGCTAGGTTGTGTCAGTTCTTTCCTTCACTTCTCTCTCTATCTTCCGACTAGAGCTGCTGTTCGACATTTCAAAAATAAATACATGGTCGACAGTACAAAGGGGCCTTCCCTAAGTCTCTAGTGTGTCACATAAAAAAAAAAAGGCCCCCCCCCCAATCTAGAATCAGATTTATATCCCTGTTGATTGAAATGGACATAAGTTTACGATCATGCAGACTGGCAGGTCCGACACGTGCTTGTGCTGCTTTATCGAAGCTGTCGTCAGCTTGGAAGGGATGGAGAGCAGGTCATTTATAAAAACTAGGAAGAGAGCTGGTGATAGAATTGAGCCCTGGGGAATACCCGCAGAGATGGTGTGGGGATCGGATTCGCTGCCAAGGAAATGGAATTGGAGTGGCCACACCATGCGACGCGAAAGCGAAAATCTATCTAAATAGGCCCTTGACTCGGTCCCGTCGAGCCGGAAGACCTAGAACAACGTGGAGGAGAACCCTATCAGCAGAGACGGCAGCAATTTGGAGATCCTGGTCGGAGCTGAGAGGTGTCGCACAAAACAGAGTCCGCTGGAGGGCAACTGTTTCCGCCGTATATCCCATGAGGGATTAAAGGGGAATAAAGTAAAAACTAAGTAACCTCACGACGCTTATGTAGGGGGCTTAAGTTGAGTAATTGAGTAAAGTGAGTCATCCCAAGGGAGGCGACTGAGTACGTAACGGATAAAGTTCCTTTGAACCGATTCGACTAAGTATATAGGAGGCCATACCTGGGCGGCGTATTCGAGTCAAGGCCTAACTAAGGGCATGTACAAATGCTTAGTGATGAAGGTCGAAAAAAAGGCCTTCGTAATGCGAAAAATACCGCACGCGATTTTTTTTTACCAAATGTTTTTACATATTTTTATGAGCTTAAATTCAAAATGGCGTCATCCCCACCCTTATGCTTCACTTACAATGAAGGGAAACGCGTTTAATTCTATATCTCAGAAACTATGCGTTTTATGACAAAAATGTATATAATCTTTTTTGTAGATAAATAAGTGATTTAACTTTTTTGTTCAGAATTTTTTTTTGTAAAGTCAATATGTTCGGAGTTATAGTGCTTCAAACTTCATACATTACTTTCTTTGCACTATACGAGGTGTGGCTATTAAATAACGAGACTGACGCTGCTACAGAAGAAGTGCGCATGCGCCAAACGCCAGTAATCAACAGCTGTTATCGTGAAGCCTTCTCTTTCGAATGTAGTGCCTCTCGCTTCTGTAAACAAATCAGTACAGCCGTAGCCTTCGTTCCCATTAGAGTTGTTTCGCCGGAAAAATGTTAAGTGTAACAGTAGAGCAACGCATTGTCGCAACACATTCCGCATTGTCTGTTAAGAGGTTTCTAGCCAAATTCAGCATCCCAGTGTTAGACCATCCGCCTTATTCGCCGGATCTTGCGCCGTGCGACTTCTATCTGTTTCCTAAGGTGAAATCTGCATTAAAAGGAACAAGATTTGAGTCTGTTGAAGCTGTGAAAGAGAAAGCGGCACGGGTCCTGAAGGAGCTGACAGAAAAAGACTTCCGGCACTGTTTCGAACAATGGAAGATTCGCATGGAGCGTTGTAGGGATAGAGGAGGGGTGTATATTGTAGGTGATAACAAGTAAAAATGTATGAAATAAAAATAAAATGTTTTACAGCGTCAGTATCGTTATTTAATAGCCACACCTCGTATTTCGTTAACGGTTAGCCCGCCTGAAGAGTCATTAAACTTCTCCAAGCGTCGTACGATGACTCAACCAGCAGCGTTGGTATTCGAAGCGATTTATCTGAGGAGTTCTCGATTCAAACGGGTATCCGACAGGGAGACGTCGTTTCGCCACTTCTCTTCAATGTTGTGATCGACGCGATTATGCGTGAAGCATTCGATGGACGACTCGGAGTTCCATACGACGACAACAACTTCGTAACCGACTTAATGTTCGCCGACGATAGCGCGGTCTTCGCTGACACGGATGCCGAAGCAACGGACATCTTATACGACATTTCCCACATCGCCCAGTCATACGGGTTAAGAATCAATGCAGAGAAGACCAAAGTGCTCCCAACGGACGGATCGAGGGCTAATATTCACCTCGATGGAACCCAAATCGAACAGGTTTCGAGGTTAAAATATTTGGGATCATTGGTTGAGGAAACGAAAGTAGCTCTGGGCTTTGGAGCTTGAGACACTTTTGGAGTTTTTCGTTCTCGGCTTCCATCCGCGATGTCGAAATCTGCGATGGTAACGTATAATGATGACTTCTATTGTATAGATTGTTAGATTAAGTCCACGGCCTTTCCTAAATTCTACTTATTGGAATTTTTGCTAGAAATCTACTTAATCATCAATTCTACAAAAAAATTGTGAAGGCTAGTTGCTACTAGGTCTTTTTTTGTATGGTAAATACCTCTTCAATTTCCACATTTTTTTGTTTAGAACTTCTTTTAGCGTTTTCCAATTGAAGCGTTGAGAATCATAGTGGCGTAAGTCAAAAATGTTCAAAAATTGAGTTAAAACTAAATTATACTATTTACGCATCACCCTGTTCAGCCCCATATTAAAAGTAGCTATAAGTTACCGTTAGAACCCCAGACGGCAGCGTGTTGTTATCAAATTTGAGCATCACCGGATATCGGGAAGTGGCCGAAAAATCGGTCGCAAAATTTGTCCCACACAGAAAACGAAGTTAATATTATGTATAAAGCTTGTAAAAGGGTTGTTTTGACTGAAAAAAAACAAACTAAAGCTTATATTCTAAAATTTTCATAGTTTATAAAGTGGCATAAAAGAATTACATATTCGTATCTCTAGACGGGATTTTTTTTGAAGAACAACGCGGAGTTTCATTTTACTCCGAATTAATAAAACATGACTTACGCCACTATGACTCTCAACGGGTCAATTGTTCTTGTCTAGTAGCATTCACTGTATTATTTAATGATATATTATATTTAATTACAGGAAATTGCTGATTGGCGTGATTTATTGCTGGAATTATATGTGCAGAGTATTGCGGGTGATTTAAATGATTTAGAATTACTTAAAAGTGAAAAAACTGTAGATGAATATGTTATAATGGAACATGAAGTTGACTTGTCACATCGTTATATATATTTAGCTGATTTATTAAAAAATCATTCACATTTATCTCAAGAATGCATATTAACAGCATTCTCATTAAATCCAACCAAAGACAATTATAAATTAGTCCAAGATATTGCATTAAAATTACAACAAAAAGAAAATGAAAATATATCAAATAGTATTGCATCATCATCAACAACAACAACAGAAACAGCACAAACTACCCCTTCTCCTTTATCCTTTCCTAATACCGATGTTCAATTATTGGCAAATACATTAAAAGAAACATCAATAACAAAATTAATACAAAAACAGCAACAACAACAGCCTAGAGAAATTCGTAGTCATAGGGCATCAATTGATGTATTACATTCAATAACTGGTAGTAGTAAAATATTGGAATCGCCTAGCTATGATGCATTAGCTGCACCGAGCGTTATATTAGATTCAATTGAATCAATGGACTTACCTGATCATATTAGAATTGATTTATCAGTATTATTAAGCTCGCCAAGATTAAAAATATTATCATGGATGCTGCCATGGTCGGAGCTTGATATTCATTGTCAGAAATTAATGAAGGAGGATCATAAATTATCAATTGTACGACAAGGTTTAGCTGATGCCAATGATAAATTACAATATTTACATTTAGATTATAGTCAATTTCGTCATTTACCAGAATCCGAATGTCCAGGAATTGAGAAGGGATATGAAATGTATTCAATTGAAACTGAGGATGATGTTAATGATGATGATTCATCAGATACATCATATGTTAATTATCCAAAAAAGAAGAAAACAAAGAAAATTAAGAAAAGTAAGTTAGATAAGACACAAAAACAAGCAAAATCATCTAGAGATAAGGTAAGTAAAGCAGCTAGTAGAAAATATACTAAACAGCAAGAATTAAGCTATAATTTTCTTGCGAATTTAGTAGCACAATTACCATCAACCGATAGTGAATCTCCACAGTATCAAGCATTATTACAAAGTTTCTTTTTACAACAAATGCAACATCAATATAATTTATCAAAATCATTGATTGTTATTAATAAGCCTGGTTGTAAAACAAATACAATATTAGTACCAATTGTTAATAATAAAAATTTAACAAATAATGATAATAATATACATACTGATAGGCAAGTAATGCCGCCACCATTAACAGTTACTGTTCAAAAGAAAGCATCTAAGAAGCCTGACTTAAAGCAGTATTTACCAGCTAATCATCAAGCTATAACAGCTGCTACAAATTTTACAGATTTAGTAGCAGATACACCATTTGCTAAATGGAATTTAGTTCAAACCCTAAAGAAAAGTATACAAAATATTACAGCAGGTAATATTATAAAGGCACCAACAAAAACTGGCCGACCAAGAGGTCGACCACCATTAAATCGTGATAATTCCAAAGTAAAAAGCATTCCATCATCAACAGTTACTAGTAATGCATTAAAACAAATTCAAGTACAGGTAACACGAACAAATTTTGCTGGTTTATTTCCAAAAGCAACTAATCCACCATTGGATAAGCCAATAACACCAGCATCTGTTGAAGAAACATCATCAACTGAATCGGCACCAGAAACATTAAAAATAACTGAAATATTAAGTAATATTACTACTAATAATAATACTAATTCTACTACTACTACTACAGCAACGACGACAACAACAACAGCAACGCCACCATTACTACCAAATATTACTGCTGCTATTACTGCAAGTACATCATCAAATAATAAAATAATTAATGGTATACCAAATGTTAATGATATTGCCGAAAATTATTCAGCAATTACACCATCAACTAGAAAATATACAGGACGTAATCCACAGAAATTAAATGATATTAATATTACTGAAACAACAACAACGCGTATTGAATTGGCAGATCCATTAAGTTTGCCTGTTGATCCATCAACATTATCATCAGTAGATTCTTTAATTGTTATTGAATCTGATCCATTAAGCTTGTCTACAGATCCTTTAGATGTTACTACTATTGATTCTAATACTATTGATTCTACTACTGCTGCTACTACTACTACTACTAATAATAATAAAACTACTACAGTTAATGATGCTATTGAAAATAATGGAAAAGATGCTGGTGGTACATTAACAATATCACAAGAAATTGAAAAATATATTAATAAAGTACGTGAAGAGCATCAAGATAAACAAATTATTAATTTACCAATACAAGAAAAGGAACCAAATGATATAATCGATTTGTTACTTGATCTAGAGGAGCATAAATTAAGTAATGATGAAAATCCAGTTGCAGAAACTGTTCCAAAAGATGCTATTGATATATCTACAACAGAATCAGAAATAATTATACCAGATGTATTGCCAAATATAAATAATAATAATAATTCAGATGGTGGTGGTGGTGGTAATATTGTTAATAAAAGGAAACGTAATGGACCAAAATATGTTTATACCGGAACAATAACAACCAGAAATACATATACTGAATTGGAAAATGGTGAAATTATACGTGGATCAACTGGTGATCGTATGCCATTACTTTGTTATAATGAAATATTAGAAGATGTTGAATTAAGCGATGATACTGAGGATGATGCTTTTGATTGTGGTGATGATGATTTTACACGATTAATGGAATTACCTCGGAAAATCGATCCAAATATTATTCATGAAGTAAGTGATGATGATAGCTGCTGTAATTTATTATATAATAAAAATAAAACATCAAAATCATCTGATATTGAAATAACAACAACAACAACAACAAGAATGTTTCCAATACAAAAATCTAATAATAATACTATCGGTAATAATAATATAATACAATCTGATGATGATAATAATTTTTATGATGAATTAAATACAATAAATATTGATGATGATAGAAATTCAACACAACCATCACCAGTATGTAATATTATTGAAATAAGCGGTGACAGTTTTATATCAATAAATGATAGTCAACAAGGACAACAACAACAACAAAATACCATTACATCAACCCCTTGTACATCATCGTCATTCAGAAATAATAATATTGATAAAAATAATATTGTTGGCCATTTTTCTGGATTAAATATACCACCGCATATCAATAATAATGCCACTATTAATAATATTGGTGAAGCTAGTCAGGTTAGCTGTATATTCCAGCGTAATATTAATCCAGATATAACAACAAAATACAATGATAAAAGAAATTTCGATTTAACTACTACTACTAAAACAACAACAACAACAACAGATGAAAAAACTGCATCAGAAAATTTACAATTTGGTGGTGGTAATTTTTCAGATATACACAATATCAATAAACAAAATCCTGTCAGCGGTGGTATATGTGATTCAATTAATTTAACTGATATTAATAATATTAAAGAAACTGAACATAATACTGCTAACGATTCAACAGGACTACAGTCAGTTATCGTACATCGTGCCAGCTATACTATACCACCAGATATATTAACAACAACAACATATCCAATTGAAAATCAACTACAACAACGAAGACGACTTGAAGGTTTTAAAGAATTTCGTAAATCAATTTCCTTAGCTGTGCAAAATGCACTGGCCATACAAAAAAGTATGATCCCTTCTACAAATCTGACAGATGTACCAGAAGCACATGATTTTGAATTTAGTGATGAAGATTATTTTGATGATGATGATGATGATGAATCTCAAAGAAATAAATGTATTAATATAATAATAAAGCCACACCGAGTTTTTCCACGTCCTATTAAATTAACAAAAAATCCAATAGTACGACGTTATGAAAGACTTTACAAAAATAAATTAATTAATAATGATGATAATAATAAAATAATTGAAATAACTGACGATGTAGTATCATCAGCAACAGCAGCACCATCATCATCATCATCAATAGTTGCTGATAATATTACTGATAAAACTACTGATAAATTAATTAATATTAATAGTGGTATAGTTGTAATTGATGATGATACAACAAATCATCATAATAATGTAACAAATGTAGTTATTGATGATGATGATACAACAAATCATCATAATAATATAACAAATGTAGTTATTGATGATGATGATGATGATGATACAACAAATCATCATAATAATGTAACAAATGTAGTAGCTGTTGATGATGATGATGATATGATTATTAATAATATAATTGAAATTAATGATAATGATGACGCAAATACTACTGACGATATAATTGAAATTAAAACAATAAATAATAATAAAAATGATGATCCACCAACTAATGAAGTTGGTAATAATATAATTGATATTGGTGGTATTGATAGAACAAATACTAGTAATTATTATTGTAATGTTAAAAAAAATATAACTAATAATTCAAATACCACTAATTGTTTAACAGAAATTAATAATATAATTGATATTGATGATGATCAATCAATTGATGTATCTAATAATATAATTGAAATTGATGATCAATCAATTGATGTATCTAATAATATAATTGTAATTGACGATTATGATAATGCTAATACTGATGAAATAATTATAATTGATAATAATGTATATGATGACTATGATAATGATGATGACTATGATGATTATGATTATTATGATGATGATAATTATGATTATGATGATGATAATGATATAATTGAAGAAAATAATTTAATTGATATTTGTGATGACAATGATGATGATGATTCAACTGATGATGTATATACTGATAATGTAATTGAAATTGATGATCAATATATTCATTCTAGTAATATTATTGAAATTGATGATAATGATATTATTTGGACTAATGATAATGATGATGATATAATTGAAATTCATAATAATATAAATGATAATGATGATGATGTTAGTATTGTAGAAGTAAATAATGATATAAATGTTGTTAATAATTCAGCTATTTCACTTGAACAATACAAGGAAATATGCAATGAACGTCAAATAATATTTAGTTCAGCTGAAACAGCAGCTAATATTAATGAGCATTTAGAAAAAATTAAATTTAAAGAAGATTTTGATAATATTAAGCAAAAATGGCGTAAACATCAAGATATTGTTGATTTATTAAATGATTGGGATCAATTCACATCATTTTCTGATCAAGTAAATATTATTAAAGATAAAACAATTGATGATAAAGCTGCGGCTGGTGATCGATGTCAATTGTATTCACCAGTTCCATTAATGTTTGATGATGATATTATTTTAGATACAACAGAAATGTCGTTAGATCGGTATTCATATTATGATAATGTATTATATGAAGAAGTGAATCAAGAATTAATGAAACATTTTCTAGAAAATAATAAGAAAGATAGAAATCGGCAATCTACAGCTGCATATTATGGAACTAATTTAGATCCGAGAATGTCTCATAATAATACTGGCTTATATATACAATCTGGTAATCAAATTGGTGGTAACAAACAAATTGGTGATAATATAATAAAAAGACCAAGAGGTAGACCAAGAATACGTCCATTACCACCACAAACAGATAAATCAGATACAACAAATATACCAAATACAGAAGAAGTAAATACATTGAAGAAAATAATTGAAGAAAGTCATAAAAGAATACCAAAACCAAGCCAGAAACTATTAGAAAAACTAGAAGGCTTACAACAATCGCGTAAAACACCCAAACCAACACAACAACAGCAACAACAACAACAGCAGCAGCAGCAATCACAACCACCAAAGATACAATCAACAATAAATCGTAATAATAAAGATACAAAAACACAACAACAACAGTCAAAACAAGATGATACAAACGACAATAATACTGTTAAGCAGCCCGCGTATGCACGAACAAGACGTTTAACATTAGCTCAATTGGAAACAACAACAACAAAAACAACACCAACAGCAAAAATAACATCAACAGCAAAAACAACAACAACACCACTAACAACAAAAACAACAACAGCACCACCAACAACAAAAACAACAACAACAAAAACCGCAACAACAACACCACCAACAACAAAAACAGCAACAACAACAACAGCCGAATCAAAGCCATTACAAGAGAATTCATCGATTGCATTTAATACACGTAAACGTGCTAGAGAAGATTCAATATATATTGAGAAAAAACAAACCGATGAAAATATATTATATGAGCCACGTTCTGGTGGTTATATGAATTTGCGTCGTATGTCACGTATTGATACAAGAAAATATTACGATGAATCAAGTCCTGAACGTGATACACCAATCAATTTACGTAGATCAAATGTTGTTAATGTATTACAAGATCATCAAAAACAAAAACAACAAGATGGTATGATTGAAAATTATGAAAATATGGAATATGATATTAATAATCATACAGATAAAACAATTAATAAATCTAGTAATAATAATAATAATGCTGCTAGAGAGATGTTTTTTAAGAAAAAAGGTATTCGAAAACGTCGAAAACCAAAACGTGCATGGTGGGAGGTACGAACAACAAAACCACCAAAAAAACGTGCAAAATCTGTTGATGTACGTGTTAAGAAGAAAACTGATGATGATATTGTTGAAGTTGTTGATCGTCGTCGATCAACATTTGTACCATCAAATCGGACATTTAATCGTCGCAGACAAATGCAGAGATTTTTAGCTGTTTGTCCAGAGCCACGTGATATACAGCAGACGCAACAAAAGCCACCAGAAATACCACGTAAATTATATCAGACTAGACGTAATACTATACATTTTAGTAGTGAAGGTGGTGGTGGTGGTAGTAATGATGTATTTGCATTGCCAGAAATACGTCGTAGATCTAGACGGGCAACTGTTTATTTTAAGGATAAGCATGATTTGGAAGAAATTATTGTTAATTCGGTTTGTTATAAAATATCAAAAGAATTAAAAGATGATGCAAAAATAATAATACAAAAACCGATTGTTTATGTTAGAAGATGCGATGATGATGATGATAATAATTATGATGAAGGAAAAAATCGTGAAAATCAGATAAAAATTAATAAACAACAAGATGAACAACCGTATCAACAACATAATACTAAACAACAGCAGAGAAATCATGATGGTAAGTCTAATTTAGAGGAACATCATGAAAAATGTTCATTACGTAAATCATCAATACAACCAGTGTCCGAACAACATATTACAACAACTTATCCTGATTCTGATACTGAATCAGAATCATATTCCGAGACATCATCAGATTTTACATATAATCCCCGTCGGGCTAAATCAGTAATGTTACCGCGTTTAGGCTATAAGCCATATAATTTAAATTCGGTAATGTGCCCGAAATATGTGAAAAAAATCCGTTTAACTGGTATTAATAGCTCAAAAATCGCTGTTATTAATGAATCGAGCAGCAGCAGCCCATTTACTGAATATAGTGAATCTGTTGATCAATATGAATATAATGATAATAATCCACGTGGTGGCCGGAAAAATATTGATTGCCCCCCGCGTGTACCAGTCTGTCGTATAAAACGTATTAGTCAAAATGAAATGATAACTGAATTATCTGATATAATGATAAATAATGTTACAAATGTTCAAACAAACAAAAAAACAACTGTAACAACAACAACAACAACAAACAAGCAAAATGATAATGTTAATAATGAAAATAATGTATTATGTCCAACAGATATTATTGATGATAATATTAGTAGTAATGATGATGATAGTGATGATGAATATTACAGTCATAATAGCGATATACCAATTATAAAATTAACACAACAATTTGCTAATGGCAAACAGCAACAACAACAACAAAATAAATTATTAAAATTAAAAAATTTTAATATAAAATTAGATAAGCTAACAAATCGTACATTATTAAAATATAAACAAAATATATTAGTTGGTGGTATTATTGTATCAAATCCATATATACATGTTAAAAGATTAAAAATCAATCAATTACCAGTTAAAATCACAACAAATATGCAACAACAATTTAATAAACAAAAATCATCAAATAATAAAATGATTAAGAAACGTTTTAAAGCTGAAAAATTATTACAATTAATGCAAGGTACAACAACATATTATAATTTAAATAATATTTGTGATACTGTAAATTTATCCGATGTTGGTCAATTACCATCACAAGATTGGAATAACTTTTTTGATACATTTCATGTATCATCAGATGATGATGAATCAAATAATTCTGGTATAGATATACAACGTAAGCCACCAGATAAAATTATGCATATTGATAATGATTTATCAAAAAATTGTAATATTAATGCGAATTTATCAAAAGATATAATAATTGATAAAGTAAATATAATAGATGAAACAGAATTAGCAGGAGAAACAGAAGCATCATTAACAACAACAACAACAACACAAGCAACAGCATCAACAACAGCCGCTGCAGCAGCATCATCAGCATCAGCACCAACATCATCATCAACAACATCAACAACAACACCACATGATCCACAAATTACACCAACAAAAAAAAATTATATGTTTGATATATATACAGTAATGGTTGAATCAGAATTTGATGCTGATCATCAAAATGATCCATTATTTTTATATAAAGATAATAATGATTGTAAAAATAATAAATTAATTGAATCATCGGATATTTTTTTAGCCATAGCTGCTAGGCTTATCGCCAAAAGTCTAGCAGTTAAAAATAATATAAAAAATAATAATAATAATAATAAAAAAAATTTCAATAAGGCATTGGATGATACAATTAAATTTTTATTACCACAAATATTAGAATTGAATTCATTAAATAATAATAATAATAAACAAAATGATATATTATTATTAAAATGCCAAAAATGTTATGGTAAATGTATTTGTAAACGTAATAATAATAATATAAAATTAAATGATAAAATTAATAATAATAATAATAATAAAAAGATGTTTGATAGTAATATTAATAATAATAATGATAAGGGAAATATGGCGTCATCCCTATCAAAAAAAAATTTACAATATGATAAATGCTCAAATGATATAAAATTTCCAGCTTATCATGAATTAAAAAATTTAATATTTCGTAGTTCATTGGGTGAGAAACTTCTTAAAATACTTATTAAAAATAATAATGATGATGATCGTCGTAATGATGATAATGATAACAAAAATAATAATAATAATAATAATGAAAATATAAATGATAAAGTAATAATAAAAGATGAATGTTGTAATAATAATAATAATAATAATAACAGTAATACTAATAATAATAATTCAAACCCAAATAATTATTCTGGTTCAATATCAAATCGGGTTTTCTGTAATGTACCCGGCTTTCATACATTAGAATATTTTACAGCACCATCCTATCAATGTTTACCAGTTGTTAGAATTGTCCATTCAACATTACCATTAGAGGATAAATTAAATACAATACAAACGGCTAATGATAATGATGATAATAATGATAATCGTAATATAAATTGTACAACACAAGCTATTGTTACAACAAATGGTACAACAAAAGCAACATATATACCAATTATAAATAAAACATTTCGTAATACAACAACAACAAATATACAACATCAAAATATTGATAATAATACAACAACAACATCTGGTAATTTAAGAATAATAATACCACAACAGCATCAACAACAGCAACAACAAACAACATCAATAACAACAAATAAAAATATAACAACAACAGCACCAGCATCAGCAGCTGCTGCCATGTTAAAAATTGATCATCAAAAAGATATTATTGATAATAATAGGCAAACAGCAAAATTGGAGCCAAATATTGTTGTATTAGGATGTAATAATAATAGTAAATTAATATCAATGAAAAAAGAAGAAAGATTAATATTTACAACACCAGTTAGTAATTCAATAATACATGATAGTAGTATTATAACAAAGCCACAAGCAACAGTACAACAATGCCGTTTGGTACAAACTATAAAAACAAATCCAAAATTGACAACAACAACAACAACAACAAATGAGAAATATTTACTTGGTGCTACAACAACAACAACAACAACACATCAAAATAATATATTACCATTACAATTTATATATAAATCTGAAGGTGGTATGATACAATTAACACCAGTATCAAGTACAATTAACTTAACAAAAGATGTTAAGGCAATATCTGTTGTTAAACATAATGATTTTAAACATCCATTAATAACAACAACAACAACAAATGATACATCTATAGCATCAGCATCATCATCATCAGAAACATTAACAACACAAAATTCTACAACAACAACAACAACAACACAACCATTATCAGTAATTAGTACTAGATCAATATATGAAGAGAATTATGCAAAATTTATACATCAAACATCAACGCAACATCATCATCATCATCAGCATCATCAACAAAATACAACATCAATTGTTCGTACAATATTACAAAATGATATTCAGCCAGTTATTGATATGTCTGTTAATACAACAACAACAACAGCATCATCTACATCATCATCATCATCGTCATCATTACCAGAATTTAATCAAGCATTTGGTAAAAGTGTTTATCAAGATGGTGGTGGTAATGATATAATATTAAATACTGATAAAATTAAAAATAATATTGATATAATAAAGAATGATATTGATAAAAATAATCAGCAGCAACAACAGACACAACAACATCAGCAACAGCTGCATCAACAACCGCATCATCAACAACCGCATCATCATCATCATCAACAGCATCATCAACGTATAACTGGTGGAATATTATTAACAAAACAAAATATTAAAGCATTAACCCGACCGATTGTTACAACAGTTGTAACAACAGAAGCATCAACAAAAAATAAATTTACAAATACAATGCCAACAGGAGCTAGATTGGTATCAGCAGCTAGACAACAGATTAAAATAATACAGGCTGATGTTAGTAGTAGTAGTAGTAGTAGTAGTAGTAATAGTAGTAGTAATAATAATAATAACAATAATAATAATATCAGTTCAACAGAAATAAGTTGTTCAACATCATCATTATCTACATCAACAAATGAGCAACGTACAACAACAACATTATTAAGTCCAGTTCATATATCTGTGCCAATTGTTCAACAACCAACAGTACAGGCAAGATTTGTACGACCAATATTTCATATAACACAAAATCAATTACCAAATGGTGGTATTGCAGCTGTATCAACAAATCAACAAGTTATTGTTAATTCATCACGTGTAGCGGCAACTGTTACTAATAATAATAATAATAAATTGAGAAGCTATACTGTTGATAATTTATTATCAACAACATCATCAATTAATGGAAATAATAATTCAAATAATAATAATATAATACCATCAACAACAACAACAGTAACAAAATTAAAATGTTTACCAACATTATCAGCTGTAAAAAAAATTAATGATAAACAAAATTTAATTGATATTAAAAATAATAATAATAATAATAAAAAACAGAAAAATGAAGAACAATTTGATAATTCAACATTGGAACAATTAAGAGAATTTGATTTAGTATTAGAACAGGTTAAGGAGCGTAGTATAACAACATCAATAGCAGCATCTACACCGGCAACAATTATTAATAATAATAATAATAATAATAATAAAAATTATAAAATATCAGATATAACTAATAATTTAATAAAACATCAGCCACAACAGCAACAACATCATCATCATATAACACTTATAAATCCACAAGATATGTTTAATACAAAATTGAATATGCCAATTAATAATAATAATAATAATAAAATTGATGAACAACAACAACAAAAAGGTAATTTCTCATCGATATTACAAAAATCACCAGTTGTTGTATTATCAAATAATACAAATCAAGTACGTGTTGTTAGTACAACATCAAAACAGCTTAATTATTTGGAAAAAGCTAATATACAACATGGTGATATATTAACAGCTGATAGTACATTAACATTATCACCAGATAAACAACAACATACAATATTATCATCATCATCATCATCGGCAGCATCATCATCAACAACTGCATCAGCTGCTACATTATCAACAACAAAATCACGTTTAATGACAACAAAATCAACAATAACAAAATCAACAATACCAGCTATACCATCAACAGTAACATTTACACAACAAAAATTAACAAAGCCACAAGAAGATGAACAAACAGTACAGCGTATTTATGATATATTAGCTGAATATGCTGAACAATTACGTAATTCACCAGATTTAAATAATAAGCCAGCACCACGGCGACGATCAAATCCATTAAATACAAATGGTAATAATAATGGTAATGGTGGTAGTAATAATAATAATAATAATAATAATTCAACAACAACAAATAATTCAAAAAAACGTAAAACATTTAATCAAAAAAGTTTAGATGGTACATCAATAATAACAGATTTTGATCAATTAATGGATAGCGAAGATAGCTCATGTGGTGGCAATTCATCAATATATAATCGTTCACCAATGCATGATTCATCAGCATCTGTTGATAATTCAAATCAATTTTGTGGTGTTGGTGGTGGTAGTAATAATAGTAGTAATAATACAAGACAGCAACAATTAATACAAACTGATACAGATGGTATATTTGCATTAGTTGAAACAACAACAAAAGCATTGCCAACATCGACTTTAACTAAAGTTAATCATACTATACATCATCATCAGCATCAACAACAACAACAACAACAGCAGCAGCAGCAACAAATATCAACAGCAACAATTACACCAAAGGTATTAAATTTAGATACAACAGCAACAACAAATGATAATAATAGTCATCAATCAAGTAAGACAACAGCATTATTTGTACCAGGTAGATATTTATTACCAATAAATGCTATTAAAAATGATATTGATCTACAATCTGGTGGTGGTGGTGAACAAAAAATCTTACATCCAACAACATTACGTGCAACAGCAACAACAACAACAGCACATAATAATATTGATACAACACAGAATACATTTAAGCCAATTACAATACAAAATTTACATCAGCCAAATAATTTTATACGCCGTGATCAGGGTACAACAATGTCGTCGAATAATAATAACAATATTAATAATAATAATAATCAATATCATCATAAAACAGCAATTGTTTTTCAGGCACAATCAACTGAATTAATAAATGGTAATAATAATATGATTAATAATAATAATAAAAAGAAACAACAATTAAAAATTGTTGAAGTATCACCGATTAAGTCATCTGCATCAGCAGCAGTAGTACCATCATTAACAACTGATTCTGGTGAATTATATATAAATCAGCCATCAGCAAATTCATTACAACAAACAAATAATAATAATAATAAAGTTCATGAGACAAGTGTTATAACTAAAACAATATCATTGAAGCATGAAGAATTAAAAAAGCATTTATTTGGTACAAATAGAAATTCACAAAATACTTATCTATTATCATTAAGTCCATTATCTGGTACATCTATATCGGCATCAGCAACATCATCATCATTGTCATCTACAGTATCATCATCAATTGCTGCTTCAACAACAGCTGTTATTGAAACATTATCTACGTCATCAACAACAACATCATCATCAACAGCAACAACAAATAATAATAATCCACCGGTAAAATTACTACAAATTGATAATAATAATCATAATAATATAATAAATCGTAAATGCCCAGATAATAATAATATTAATAAAATAAAAAATAATTTACGTTTAGAAAGCTATCATGGTACTAGTCGTATATTAACACAATTAACTGAAGGCAGAAAATTGGCAATGGAACGTGAATTGAAATTTCAAAATAGCCTATCTGATGAATGCGAAGATTTGGGTGTTGATGAGCCAAGCACTAGTGATTTATTCCCAGAAGCTGATTTATTATTTGATACAAATACATTTGAGAATAATAGTCAAGATAATAATAATGATGATGATGATGATGAATTGCCACAACAACATACTGCAGCAACAACAACATCAATTATAATTGATGATAATAATAAACAAAAACAACGTTTAACACAAATTAAAGATATTAATAAAACAATATCTGCACAAAAATTATCAAATAATGTAACAATGAAAAATTGGTCAAATAATAATAATAATAACAATAATAATACAAAATGTCGTAGTACATTATTTAATTTAGAAAATTTAACAACTCCAGCTAATTTAAAAAAGATACAAAGCTTAAGAGAAGTTATTGGATGGGATACTGATACTGAACCAGTTAATAATACAATTAATAATAATAATAACAATAAAAATACATCAAATTTCGTTATACAGCATACATCCAACAATCAAACATTTTTAAATTCAATTACTAATAATAATAATAATAAATCACAAAATTTATTAATAAATAATATAAATAAATCAATTATAACAAAGCCAGATAATATAAATTCTTCAACATCATCAATTGGTAGTAGCAGCACATCATTAACATATTTATTAAAAGACAACTCAATTATATCAACAAATGAATTCAATGATGATCATCAGAATCATCATCAAAATCAGAATAATCATCATCAGCAACAACAACAACAACAACAACCACAACAACCACAGCAAATTTGCCGAAAGAGACGAATATCAACGCGTGCAACAATACGAAAATCAAATTGCCCATGCTGTACAACAACAACAACAACAGCATCATCATCATCATCAGCGTCGTCATTGTCATCATCGACGCTATTAAGTTCATCAACACAAACATATACAACAATAACATGTCCAAAAGATAATAATAAATTAAATATGAATCGATCTAGAATTGTATCATATACATCATCATCATTACCACCAACTAGTAATAAAAGGATGCGTTCAATTAAAGTAAATACATCATCCATAAATACAAAATTAAATCATTTAACACCGATTAGTACGCAATATTTAAAAGTTGATAAAATATTATCATCAACAAACAACACGTATGATGGTGGTCATGCTGTTGGTAGTGGTGGTTGTCATATTATTATTAATAATAATAATAATAATAATAATAATGATGATGATTATGAAGTATCATCAACATCATCAATAAGAAATAATATACAATCTGCTGGTGGTATAATTGCAACAACAGCATCACCACCATCTTTATCATCATCACTATCTTCAACATCATCATCATCGTCATTATCATCATCATCATCAACATCGCCACAATCACGACGAATGATTATAACAAATCGAATGATTAAGTCAACAGCTAAAAGATAACCCCATAATCCCACAAATATTCAATTTATATTTAAATCAGTAAAAAAATTTATCAATTGTAATTTTCAGCGCTAAATTCTATATATTTAGATTTTATGTTGTCAGAACTATAATTATTATTAAAAAAAAAAATTATAAATAAATAATAATTAAAAAAAAATACTATATATATATAATTATTGTGTTCTAGATATATATAGAGAGAGAGAGAGATTTTGTTTTATTTTTTGTTTTATTTTTTATTTTTACCATTTCATATTATTATTATTATTTTTTAAATAAAAAGCCATAATACCCTACATTATAAACAAACAAAAAATATGTGTAGTAATTTATAAAACTGATAATGAACACATACACACACTTGGTTTTTACTTGTTACTCTGGAAATTTCTTTGCTGGAAAATTCATGTAAAAATTAAAAAAAATGAAAAAATAATAATAATAAAAAAAAACATAAAAATACAAAAAAAATATATAAAAAAAAGAAAGATTGAAAATATATATATATATATATATGTAATTTGAAAATATATATGTATACATATGTATGTATATATATAGGTGTGTATGTATATGTGTATGTATGGATATATATGTACGTAGATGTGTGTACATATATGTATATACATGTATTTATATACGCAAATATATATATTATATAAAAAATAAGAAAAATCTACTGAATTGTAATTAAAATAATTGAAATGAATTGTAATATTTCAAACACAATTAAAAAATGTAATTGTAACAAAACAAAAATTGTTTTTTTTTTTTTTGTTATTTATCTTTTATGTTATAAATTATATATTTAAAAACTTCTTCTTCGATGGCTCTTCTTCTTCTTCTTTAAACTCCTTTAATCCCTCATGGGACATAGGGCGGAAACAGTTGCCCTCCAGCGGACTCTGTTTTGCGCGACAGCTCTCAGCTCCGACCAGGATCTCCCAGTTGTTGCGGCTTCTTCTAGTAGGGTTCTCCTCCACGTTGTTCTAGGTCTTCCTACTCGACGGGAACCTTGCGGATTCCAGTCAAGGGCCTGTTTGGCTAGGTTTTCGTTTTCGCGTCGCAAGGTGTGGCCAACCCAATTCCATTTCCTTCGCCTGATTTGGTCGTCTATCCTTTCTTGGCCGGCACGGCGCCAAAGTTCTTCGTTTGAAATTCTATCTTGCCAGCGGATTTTCAGGATACGACGAAGGCATCTGTTGATGAAGACTTGTAGGCGCCCTGTGATGAATTGGGTGACTTTCCATGTTTCGCAACCGTACAAAAGAACTGCCTTAACGTTGGAGTTGAACAGCCGCAATTTGGTGTTAGTTGAGATCTCCGTTGATCTCCATATGCGGGACAGGCATGCATATGCGCCTCGTGCTTTGTTTATTCTGGAACTTACGTCTTCTTCTGCCCCACCATTTTCGGTAATAACACTACCGAGGTAGCAGAATTTATTTACCAGTTCCACGTCACGGTTATTCAGCGCTGTCCGTTCAATGGTGTTTGCATTTATCCGCATTTCTTTAGTTTTAGTTGGATTTAGCCTTAAGCCTGCTGGACTACTTTCTGTTGCCAAATTGTTCAACATGTTTTTGAGGTCCTGGTGTCTGTGGGCCAGCAAACAGATATCATCGGCGTAGTCGAGGTCCTTAAGGCGGTCTACCAAACCCCATTGTATGCCGCCTGTTCCACTATCTAGAGCGCCGACAAGGATGTCATTTATTACTATAAGAAATAGTAAAGGCGAGAGTAGGCATCCTTGTCGTACTCCTGAGCTCACCTCAAAGCTGTCGGATAATTTTCCATTATGGAGAACTCTGCATTTGGAATTGCTATATAGGGCTTTTATCAATTCTATTATTTTATCAGGCAATCCACGTCGCCGTAGTGCCTGCCATATAAAGCTCCTATTGACCGAGTCGAACGCTTTCTCATAATCTACGAAAGCAAGGTAAAGGGGGGATCGGAATTCAGTAGACTGCTCCACTATTATTCTCAAGGTGTTAATATGATCAATACAGGAGCGGCCCTTCCTGAATCCGGCCTGCTGCCTCCTAAGCGTTCGGTCTACTGCCTCACTTATCCTAGATAGTAATATATGGGACAAAATTTTGCCCACTGTAGATAGTAAACAGATGCCTCTTCAGTTGTCGCATATTGTTAGGTCCCCCTTTTTTGGTATTTTGACTATGATACCTTCCGTCCAATCCTCCGGAAAGGTACAGGTGTTCCATGCTATTTCTAGGATTGGCTGAAGCGCATCTGCTATGAGGCTTGAGTCGGCTTTCAACAATTCTGGCGGGATGCCATCTTTCCCAGCTGCTTTACCATTGGCCATCGCATGAATTGCGGTTACTATTTCCGTCTTGGATGGGGCCCGGGTGGTGATTCTTATTGGCTGTGCATTGTTGCTGTTTTCCTGAGGTTCCTGTGTAAGTGTACCATTCAGGGCGGCGAAGAAGTAATCTCTCCATCTTTGTAGTTGCTCTTCGTCGCTGCACAGCAGCCTTCCATCCGCACTCTTAACGGCATGCTTTTTAGTAGAGTGCTTTCCCGAGAGCTGTTTAGTGATTTGGTACAGCACCTTACTGTTGCCTGTGTTTGCCGCGTTTTCCGCTTTTTCTGCGAGCTCGTTTATCTGCTGCCTTTTATCACGCCGGACACTTCTCTTAACCTCCCGGTGTAATTGGGAGTATTCCCGTTCTAATTGGTGACGTCTTTCCGGGTCGTTTGTGGAGTTTACGCTATTTTTGAGGGCCCTTCTGCGTTCTATTTTTTGCCAGGTTGTGTCCGAGGTCCAGTGTTGCTGGTTTCTTTGGACATAACCGATGCTTGTTTCCGCAGCCGTCAATATCGCGCCCTTTGTCGTACTCCACAATTCCTCAATATTTGTGTCGTCAGAAACGGTTTGCTGGTTTAATAATTCTAAAAAGTTTCCAGCGAATTCCCGCTTTTTAACGCTCTCCCGCAGAAGGTCTACGTTAAACCGTCTACGGGTTATAGCATCATGTTGCACGTTTCTGATTGCGGCGATTTTAAGGCGAATAGTTGCTACAACCAAATGGTGGTCGCTTCCAGTATCCGCTCCCCTGAAACTCCTGACATCCTCAAGAATAGTTCTCCATCTGCGGCTAACGGCCACGTGATCTATCTGATTTCTCGTTCTACCATCGGGCGATACCCAGGTCTCTTTGTGTATCTTCTTGTGACAAAAGTAAGTTCCACCTACCATGAGTTGGTGGGAACTACAAAAGTCAACGAAAAGCTCACCATTGTTATTGGTAACTTGGCTTAGGCCTTGGTTTCCAATTGTGTGTTCAAGGCCGGTGTTGTCACGGCCGATCTGAGCGTTTAAGTCACCCATTAAAACAATGATGTCTCCCCTTGGAATAGAGCGAAAAACCTCATTCAGTCGCATATAGAACTCGTCCTTGATGTCATCTTCTGCGTCTTCAGTTGGAGCATAGCATTGGACTACCGTAGTACTTCTTAGTCTGGTACGCAGGCGCACGGTAATAATCCTCTCAGAAACCGGTGACCAGCTAATGAGGCTGGGCCTGGCTTCTTTGGTGAGTATTACGCCAACGCCACTCCTACGGCTTTCAGTTTCGTTTCTACCAGAATATAAGAAGGACTCACCGTTTGGGCAGATATGTTCCCCCGCATCGGGCCATCTGGTCTCGCTAAGTCCCATGATCTTGATTTTATATCGATTCATCTCGTTGAGGACTTCATCCAGCCGTCCCTCAGCCAGCAGTGTTCTCACATTCCATGATCCGATTCGTGTCCTTGTTCGAAAAGCAAAGGTCGTCGTCGTGTTGTCCGTCCGGTTCCGAGGCATTGTTTGCCGATTCGTAGCAATGGTGTTTTTTATGGGAGCGGGTTGCTAACCCTCAGCCCAACCGACTTAAAACTCTGTTTTGTGGCGCAGAGAGCTCGCCATTCGCCCGTCTCCCGTTAGCTCCTTCCGAAGAAGTACCCCAGAGGGCACCGCGGGGAGGTGGGATTAGGACTTGCTAACAGGTCTGGTAGGTGTTCGTCTGCAGTGACTTTGCTCGGGTCTTGACAGAAGTGACAAATCGGGTGCCACCACTTTCCGAGGTCTTTGTTAGCCGTTCGCCCCCCTTCGATGGCTCTACTACAGCCCAATTCGAGCCTTGGCCTCCATCAGCTTCTTCCTCCAAACGTCTCTCTAGCCCCTGTGCTGAAAGTCGAGTCATATGACAGTCGTATGGATATGCCGTTGTCGTCACGTTTTTTTTGTTGGTGTGCTGAGAGTCGGGTGGGCGTGACAAGTCGTTTGAGTTGAAGAAATTGTCGTTTCAGTAAAATTACGACTGTCAGCATAGGGGTCAGAGAGTGTATGTGCTAAGTTTTTGTGTTTCGTGAGGAATAAACATTTTTAGTTAAATTCTTGTTGTGGTTTAGTAGTTCGGAAGATGAAGATAACAAACGCAAAGAAATAAAAATTTTATGTTATTATTTCTTCCCAAATATTTGTGTAATTTGTCAGCATATCTCTGCCCTTTAGGAAAACTCTAAAATAACAAATATGCATTTTCTTTCATATTTTCCTACTTTGTCACTAACGCAAAAAGCCCGACCAAAAGTGACAAAAAAAAACTACAATAAAAACGACTGTCAGCACACCAAATAAGCTGTCGTTTATGTCAGCAGATTTTACACGACAAGAATCGACTGTCAGCACACCGCTATATTAGCGTTACTTCATATGACAGCAAATACGACTTTCAGCACAGGGGCCATTGTCTCTTTCCGGTCCTTACTCACATTGTTAACACATGCCTCTCACTGTTTCTAAGTTTCCGTCGTCGTGAAAACTTGCTTTAATCACGCCTATTCCTAAATGCCCATCCCCTGCCACTCTCGGGGATTTCCGTCCCATCAGTATACTTCCTTTTTTTTAGCTAAGGTTCTTGAAAAGCTTATTGCTGCCCAAATACTTGAGTTTTGTGGACGAATTCAACTCATTAACGAATGGCATTCTGGCTTTCGCAAACGTCATAGCTGTGATACTGCCCTCCTAAAAGCGACGTCTGATATTCGAAAGTCGCTTGACCAACATCACATTATTGATGCTTATTGTTGCTCGATTTCTCAAAAGCTTTTGATAGTGTTAATCACGGTTTCCTTCTAAAAAAAAACTCGCCTCCCAAGCTAATTTTTCTCTTCCTGCCCTTAAACCTGATACATATTTTCTTAACCAACCGTTCTCAGAAAGTTCTGCTCGGTAACAATTCTTCCTCAGTTGCTGCTCTTCACGCTGGTGTTCCCCAAGGCTCTATCCTTGGTCCGCTTCTATTCGGGATTTTCATTGATCTTCCTTTTGTAGTCAAAGATTCCAAGATTCACATGTACGCAGATGATGTTCAAATTTATATCTCTTCCCCCAATGAACAAGTCCTCAGTAGTTTAGAGAAACTTAACCCAGATCTGCAGCGTGTTTCCTCTTGGTCGACATTGAACCATCTACTACTTAATCCTCGGAAATCCCAATGTATGTTTCTCTCTCATTCCGCCTTTAACTGTCCTAATGTATCTGATATTGCTTTAAATGGGGTTCCCCTCGCCCGCGTTTATAAAGTAAAAAATCTTGGTGTAATCTTGAATAGTACTTTAACATGTTGTGATCACATTAGCTTCATTGTTCAGAAAACCTATGGTCAGCTGTCGAAACTTAGGTTTCACTGTAGTTTGCTGACTAGGTCTCTGCGTATAAGCTTAATGAAAGCCTTACTACTCCCTCACCTAATGCATTGCCTGTCTATTTTCCCTTCTCTTGACTCTTCCTGCGCCCGTATGCTTCGATCCTTGGTACCACCCCTGGACCTCCCAATCAAATAAGGTTAAAAGAACAAGCTTTGCCTACACAAACCTTGCCTTTGCATCGCCGGCGGATTCAGCCACAAATGAGGTCATGGACCTTGCGTCGGAGAGGCCCCTAAATAAAAACAAACATTTTTCTATTGTTTTTTGTAATATTAGGGGTCTCCTTTCGAACTTCTCTCACGTGATGTGCCACCTACATATCCACGCCCCGGCCATTCTCGCACTAAGTGAGACTCAAGTCACCGATTCTGATCTTGATCGATTTCAGGTGACTGGGTATAGCTTAGTGCACAATTTCTCTGACCATAGGGGTGTCGCCATGTATGTTAGGAATGACGTGGCTCTCCAGAAGGTGTGCAATAGTACATCTTCTGACTTTAATTACATATGGGCTAAAATAATTCTTCGTAGCCACGTCATATTCTTCTGTTTTCTTTACAGAAGTCCTAATATAAGTAATGAAGCCTCGACGTTAGCCTTCGATGCTATATCAGAACGAATCTCCGGATTTTTACTTTCCCATCCGGAGAGTGAAATCATTGTTGCGGGTGATTTTAACGTTCATAATGCCAACTGGCTAAATTACTCGAATGGCACCAGTGTTTCTGGCAAAGACGCCGAGATCTTTGCAGACTTAAATAATCTACACCAAATTGTAAATTGTTCGACACGAATTCCGGATGTTTCAGGTCACGGAGCTCATCTGCTTGACCTATTTCTCACTTCGCATCTTCGGACCACAAACTAGTCAGTGCCAATTTCCCATATCTATCCTCCACTCCAACCGGCACAGTTCCCAAAAGAACTGTCTGGCACTATGGGAAAGCCAACTGGTTGGGTCTCACTCGCTTCTTTCAAGCCACTGACTGGAATTTGTGTTTCCGCGGTGCCAGTGCGAACTATGCTGCGCTCTGTATTACCAAAATAATACGGGCAGGAATGTGTTTGTTCATTCCTCATTCTACTAAGTCTATAAAGCCTAGGCCAAATAGATGGTTTAATGGGGAGTGTAAGAACGCAATAAAAGCTAAGGAAGCCGCCTATAGAGCGTACAAATGTTCCCCAAATGACTCACTTCGGCGTGAATATGTGATATCGAGAAACTCCTGTAATTCCATCATCAGGAAGGTCAAAACGTCATTTGACGACAAGATGCGTAGTAAGATCCTCAATACACGCGTAGGCAGCAAAAACTTCTGGTCCTTGGTAACTTCCATCAAGAAGAATTTTACGTCTTCCGCAATCCCTCCATTTATGAATGGGGAGGAGGTGATAACAGAAAGCAAATCCAAGGCCGATTTATTGGCATCTCTGTTCGCCTCAAATTCTTCTCTACCCGAAGCTGATACGTCACCACCGGTCCTCGAGCGCAACGCCCATTCAATGGACGGAATCTTCTTCAGAACGCGCGAGGTGTATAAATGTCTCAATGAACTCGACGCCAATAAATCCACTGGCCCAGACAATATTCCCCCTATGGTACTTAACAAATGTGCCTCACCTTTGGCTAAACCTCTGCGCAAACTTTTCGCCCTGTATACTTCTCCGGAGTTTATCCCAACTCTTGGAAACTAGCTCATGTTCAGCCCATTCCCAAAAAAGGCGAAGCCAGCGACCCTTTAAACTACCGCCCAATAGCAATTACTTCTGTTCTCTCCAAAATCATGGAGATAATAATCAATCGAAGGCTGATGAAATATCTGGAATCCAACCAAATTTTACACGACAGGCAGTACGGCTTTAGACCGAAAAGATCTACCGGCGACCTTCTTGTGTGTCTAACTGAGGCTCTCAACCAAAACATTCATCGCTTCGGTGAATCTGGTTTGGTTGCTCTAGATATATCCAAGGCTTTCGACAGAGTATGGCATCCCGCTCTGCTGCTTAAACTCCAAGCTATTGGTATCGACTCAGTTCTAAGGAACTGGATTGAGAGCTTTCTTTCCAGCCGTTCAATCATGGTAGTGTTGGATGGCGTTGAATCCAACCCTCATTCCATCTCGGCCGGCGTTCCCCAAGGCTCGATTCTCTCGCCTGCCCTCTTTCTTATATTCATTAATGACCTGCTCTCAATCCCCTCCAACCCACTTCACAGTTTTGCCGATGACGGTACTCTGCGTTACTCCCACACCTTCGATAATATAGGACAAGCACGTGCCAGACCTTGTCCCGTAGACCGTGAACTCATGTCCAATTCTATTAACGGGGACATTGAACTTATCCTTGCTTGGGGCCGCATGAATCGTGTCGAATTCAACGCAACCAAAACTAAGTACTGGCTCATCTCTACAAAAACCAGCACCACCCGTCCCTCTATCTTAGTGGACAAAAAGAATGTAATGGCTGACCCATCTCTTAACATCCTAGGCGTAACCTTATCTTCAGATCTGCGATGGAATAATCACATATTCCAAATCGCCAAACAAGCTTCCCATTCCCAATGCCTGGGTTTCCTCAAGAGATGCAAATTCCTTCTTCAGCCAACTGCTCTGGCTACAATCTACAAGTCCTTCATTCGGCCCCGCCTTGAATACAACTCGTATATCTGGGCGGGTGCCCCAAAAACCACCTTGGCTTGGCTGGACAAGGTGCATAACCGCGCCATCAAACTCATTGGCGATAGCACCCTTTGCTCCTCCATAGACCCTTTAAGCCATCGCAGGAATGTAGCAGCCCTTAGCAAATTTTACCGCTATTACCATAGCGACTGTTCCACTGAAATCAGAAACCTCCTGCCTACACGGCAAATTTTTTCCCGCAACACAAGACTAGCCAACTCGGCTCACCCCCATACGCTACAGCCCTCCTCTTCGCGCACATTACGTTTTAGTAGTTCGTTTATAAATAGAACAACTCGATTGTGGAACTCTCTTCCGCAGTCGGTGTTTCCGAACTCATATAATATCTTAGAGTTCAAACGCAAGGTTCATCGACATCTACTCACGCACCCTCCAGACCCCTAACCTATCCTTTCTCCTTTATCCTTCAAATCAAGCTTACGACTAGACACTGACCATGACTTGAACGACATGACAGACATGTAGTACAAAGGGTGATTCCTAAGCTTGTATTTACCACATAAAAAAAAAACACATCCTCTATCCTATCCTCAAAGCAACACAACGGGTTTAACAATATGCAGCACGGTCTAAAGAACAATTATTCAAGCTTTATGTTTTCGGTAAGTTTTAATCTATTTTATTCTTAAAAACAATTACTGTTTTGCGATTTATTTTGTTTTTATTATTAAAACTAACAAAAAACCCGCGTGTGTTGCAACGCATTCGACAGTAACTTCCTTCGGAAAATTGTTGTGAAGAAGATACAACCCCAAATTGTACTAAATATATAAAGAACCTGCCACAACCATAGATACATATATCACGCCTACATTAGATAGGACATGTAATGGGAATGCCTGCAGAAGTGCCCCAAACTTCCTGTTCCTACAAAAGCCAGAGCGAATAGGGTTACAAGACCTAGGAAGAGATATAAAGGTGACATAAAAACGAACTTACTCACAATTGGGTTACCAACCAGAACACAGAGATACAGGACCGAGATCATTGAACGAAAGTTCTTGAGGAGGCCTAGGCTCACAGACGGCTGTAGTGCCAATGATGATGGAGATAAAGGACGATTCCGAAAATTTTACAACGACGAGATCTACGGGCGTTATAGCGACATAGATGTTGTGGAGAAATCAAAGCGCGGTAGGTCCCGGTGGACAGGGTATCTAGCTCTTATGAGTGAAGATGGACAGGATCGGAAAGTTCTCTACGGTAAGATCTATGAGGGCGACAGCGAGGGAAACCCAAAGTTCGCTGGAAGGATGGCTGGATAGAATCGGGATTGGTGGCGAGAATAGTTGCGAGAGGGCGGGACGGTAAAGCGATTGTAGAGCCGTTAAATAAGAAGAAGTCATTAATGGATGGATGCATACATCGCATAAACCGTATTCACTTAACGACCTCGTATTAACCACATATGAACGACCATCTACCAGAGAAAGTCATAAGCTTCAACCAATTCAATTTACAGGACCATATCAAATCAAAAATGTTTTGGTAACGACCTGCTGCTGATGAGCTTGCTAGACAGGGAAACGAAGTGGAAAGCACACCCCACTTAACCCGGATGGGAATGCCTTTGCCTCCTACAAACAAGCTGTGAGGAAAATCAGCTTGGCTCGAGCTGGGTTAAGTTGGATCACAGCAACGGTGTGCCGCACTCTTAATGCAATGTGGCCAACTTTGGACGCAAAGCGTTCAACATCTCTTGTTCAGTTGAACCAAAAAGGAGATAAGCCATATAGTAAAGGTGCTGACCGGTCACTGTACCTTTGCCCCGCACGCCGAAAGATTAGAACCTCCCCACAACGACTTATGAAGAAGTTGTGGTAAAGAAGAAGAAGAAGAAACTGTCTCCCATATTCTCTGTACATGTCCCGCCCTCGGAAGAAAAAGAGGACCTTCCTTGGCTCACCCTTCCTTGATGGATTAAGCGAGCTGCAAAATATTGGTGCTCCTAACCTCTGTCGCTTTATCAAAAGCTCAAAATGGCTTAAAATGGCCTGAACTTTGTTCCGACACTATATAGGATGGCATCACAATGTGCCCAATGTCGGGCCTAAGTGGGCAGCCATTTCAACCTAACCTAACGACCTGCTGGGGGACCTTGAAGGGCATATTGCAAATTATAAAAAGACAGCTATATTTATATTTGGGACAAGGAACTTGAAACCGTGGTGTTCGGCGTCACTTGACCTGGATGCAAGAGGGAGCGATGACAAATTAGAAACTGAAGATAAATTCGAGGACCACTTCAGTGCCAGGATGGCGAGCGCTGTCTCCAAACAAGAAGACAACTTACTTTGTATGAATCATCGTTGCTGGTTGGTCAGCTGATGGGATTCATCAAATAATAAAACTGGTTTCGCAATTTTTGCAATTAGGTTTGATAGTAAGTTAGTTAGTCATCTTTAGCCCTGGTTTTAAAAATCCGCACCATATAATTGTAGGTCTTGGTCGGTTAAAAATGTATGCTACAATAGTTTCCTTCCTTCTTCCCGCTTCAATTGTCTCTCACAAAAAGCTTGCCAAAAGCTTACTTTAAAATAATTTGATAACACATTTTGTTCTTCGTTGTTCCCTCTGTATATTAAGTACTCTGTGCTAATAGCATTCTCCTTGGCATACCCTATCATTTAATACCCGTAACAAGCGCGTTGTAAAGAAATATGTATAATCCCCATTTTGTGTTGGCCGCCATTTTTCGTTTGCCGCCATTTTTGAATTTTGGACGCCACACAACTTATTTTATTCTACTAGTAATACCCTTTCATTTGATACCCATATGCCGGTGATCGTGGAACACAATTGCAAAATTCGGCCGCCATCTTGTTTTTGTTACAAAAAATGGCATATTGCATTGTCACGCGAACTATGCATATAGGCAGAATTTGGGGTTGATGGGATAGAACATAAAAAATGGTGAAGAATAGTACTAATTAATTTAAAAAAAAAACGAATTAAAATTTCGAAAAACGGAAACTTTCTTCCACCTGTCGTTCGCCAATATCTTGGTTCTGGACCCGTAATCGTAATCGTAAACGGCAACCACTACCCGACAAATGATGTTCTCATTTGTGAGTCTTGAGCACAATAATTTTAATAACATCAATAATCTTCAGGAGAATTAATAAGGAGCTCTTCGATTCAGAGTCGCTACTACGAGTCGTCAAAGCGATTTGCTATTATGTAGCATTCCGTTTTCGTCGTTTACAAATCGTTCTCGTTTCAATATCAACTCTCGTCTCGAAAATTTCGCGACTCGTAATGCTTGCAGGGATATTTCTGATAATAATTAAATTAATTGTTTAAACTGAAAATTCGTTGTGGGTTTCAGCAAAATATGTATGGATCTGAGCTTTCTGAGCTTCTCAAGACCTTCAATTTGCGCTACTAGCTTCAATTGTGCGCTACTTTAACAACAAAATAGAAGCTCTTCGCTCTAATGAAATGACATATGCCTGTGTTAAAACGGTTAAAACCCAGCGGGAAAATATTGAAGCTATTCTCGATAAGCAGTAAAGAATTGCTTCCATAACGTATGCTTTAGAGAAGGTGCTAGGAAGATTTTCGTTTACTGTTCAACGTACCACAGATTAGTGGTTTTAGTCAGACAATTTTGAATAGTTTATGCAGGAAACTTCTTTTACACATATTTTGGGGGTACAATGCACTTTTTTATAGCTTTCGAGAAAGCCCCTACAAAATAGATTCCATTGAGCTTCTCAAGAAGCTGTCGGGGAAGAAAATGCAACACTTCCTTCCAATGACATTACAATTATTATAAAAAAGATATGAAGTGGGATACGGACAGGAGGGTGTCTCCTAAGCTTCTAAAGAAGACTTCGGGTGTTTTCGAAAACGCATGACTGCGGTATCACTGCAACATTCAGCAATTGGAAGTATGTGGCTGAATATTGCAGTGATACCGCAGTCATGCATTTTCGAAAACACCCGAAGTCATGTTTTAAAATAGGCTTCCGTACCCCAGTGGGAAGGAAACAAATTGGGATATGAATAAGAACCGCATTTGCCCATTCCTTTTCAGTGCTTCAGAATATGTTCAAAAGCGCTTCAGAATATGTTCAAAAGCGCTTCAGGTTCCCGTGTGGGTTTCTTCTATTCTCTATTTTCTAAGGAGCAGATTCTTCTTCTTCTCTATTCTAAGGAGCAGACCTACACTAAACTGTCATTTAAACCAGGTTAATGAAGAATTGCCGAAAAATAAAGCTTTTTTTCTCACAGTGTGCTCGAAGAAAGCTAGATAGTCTTCGAATTGCGAAAGAGGGCTTTTTCTATTTGTTAGATAGCCCCCGAAAGCTCAATTTCTGGCATTTCTCTGTGCATAGTGCACACCACCCTGTATATAGAAGTCGCTTCCATGTTTTCTTCCTAGTCACTGACATATATATTTATATATATATGCAATGTCAGTGTTCCTAGCCAATATTGAAGCTAGTTTCGTACGGGGAATCGTTTTGGTTTGGCAGTAAGGTTGTGCTCAGTGGTGTGGGTCGCGCTTTTCCTTCGTCTCTATTGTGGTGTGATCTCCTCGTCTCGCCTGTATTATTTTTCGGGGACCCCGTGTAAACAGCTGACTTTTGTTATGATTTTCGCTTGTGTTTCCTTCATAACAGGATTATTGCAGTTAATTTTTGTGTGAATCAAGGATACACGTCAGTTATTTACAAAAAACAAAAAAAAAGGATCCAAGCAAATTACCAGATACACGACGTTCCTTTTCCACACGGATTAATGGACCAGGAAGAAGGCCCAATTGATGATGAAAGGTATGTCACAATAAAAAAAAAATCTATCTAATCTTTTCTACAATAATTTTCTTTTTCGTGTGTATGTTTTTAAGGCTATATGTAAGTGCAATTTTATTATTAATTGTGTGTGGTGTATGGAAAGCAGCGAAATAATCAATGCACATCAAGTATTTTTCCTTTGCTTTATTTATTTTCAAATTGATTTATTTTTTTTTATGCCAAAAAAAAAAAAAATCTCACAATGACCGCTTGTGAAAGAGAAATGTCACCACACAAAAAAGGTGTGTTTGTGTGTGTTTGTGATAAAAACAAATTTTCTTTTCTGTCTTCCCTTCGTGTGTGCTGCGCTAAAAAGAAGTTATCCCAGTAGGGAATTTTCGAATGCATGATATCGGAATGCAGTATATCTTTGTAGATATTAGAAGCAATGGGAATCGATGACTATGGGAAGGAATGGTATTGCAAAGTGTCATGCATAAGGAACATGCACGCATTTCCCTTTTGTTCATTATCGAGAAAAATGCTGAAGCCGCAGCCGAACATTCGTCCTGTCTCACCCTCTCCTTCATAAAATCGGTTTTCTTACGATTTTCTTAAATTGTTTTTCAGTCTATTTAGATTGATTACGGCGTAAGCACGTGTAGCGATATAAAGTTTAGTATTTATATTACAGATGGGAAATTAATATCATATTTTAATAAAGGATGCTTTTTTAATAAAGGATGCTTTTTTAACAATAATAGATGCGAAACGGACAGCATATTTAAAGGCGGAATAACGAAATGACTGGACATTCTGCAGCTTTAGCTCTCATGCCTTCATATTAGAAGGTATGGTAATGCAAAAGGTAGCTCTCATGCCTTCATATTGGAAGGTATGGTAATGCAAAAGGTGGCTTTCATGCCTTCATATTGGAAGGTATGGTAATGCAAAAGGTGGCTTTCATGCCTTCATATTGGAAGGTATGGTAATGCAAAAGGTGGCTTTCATGCCTTCATATTGGAAGGTATGGTAATGCAAAAGGTGGCCGTTATGCCTTCGGTCCTAGGACATCGCAATGTTAAAAGAAGCGATGATTCGATCGAGAAAGTGGACATTATGCATTCGAAGGAAGGTGTACAGATTCGAATCTGGAAGGCTTCCATTCCCTACTGGGATATCAACGAAATATATATAAAATGTCAGTGATTACAATTCGCTAGGTTATTATATATTTATATACTATCTTCTTCATGTAAAGTCAGATATGACTATAAAAAAAAAGCTATGTATTAAGGTGCGCATGGCAGCGTTTCCGCTCTACTACATATGTAGTGATTTTACTACCTTTTTTAGGAAAAAATGGCAATCTACTACACTACTACATCAAGTTATTATTCTACTACCTTTTTCGATAATTCTAATTCTTTTTTTTATTTATGGATAAATCGATCGCAGCCTTAGAATAACTTTACGCTGATTATGGCACGTCAATGTAATTACGGCAATAAAATGAATACTTTTAATCAGGGCCGGCGTTTAGCTTTTTGCCGCCCGTTGCAGTGTGACATATTGCGCCCCCATCGGCTGTTCTTTTTTTGATCGCATTGAAGGGCAATTAGGAAAAGACATAAAGACTCTGTGGAGTTCCTTTAATATATGTAAATGAACGCACACTTTTTCATTTTTTTTTCTGAAATTGCGCCCGGTGTAAATGCACCAATTGCATTGGATGTTTTTCGGTGTTAGCTTAACTTTCCTAACTATTGCCACACAATCCTGGGCTTCGAAAATCTGTAGTACTATACACTCGAATCTCCATAATAGAGCTCTTTATGGCGTTCTCTAAGCCTTCATATGTCAAGCGATAATAGGTGGTCACTGCACTGCATTTACTGTAGAATCGTTCATAGAAAACCCAGTTCACCTTAACAGCCTTCCTGGACCCAACCTAATCTCGGTTCAACCTTTCTTTCATTTGGCTTCAAATAATCGCAATACCTACTCGAGAAAGATTCATTTCTGTTTTTTCTGGCCTTGTAGTTTTCCCAGGCAGATGAGTTGTCTCTCTTCATAACCTAATTTAAGATCCTTCTAATATCCCCCTTCCGCGATACTCACGCAATATTCACGGGTTTTTTTTTTAAATTTTAATTGCTGAAATTGCGCCCCCTGTCGAATTGCGCCCGGTGCAAGTGCACCATTTGCACCTATGAAAGCGCCGCCCCTGCTTTTAATCTAACAAAGTCGGGTTAGTTGCACCATTTATAGCTTAAGAACGGCTGGATCGATTTTTATGAATTTTGATTTTTTTGGATTTGCCTACGCACCGAATAACAGAATAACTATTAAAACATCAGATATATTTCACGAAAGTAAATGGCTTCTTTGATGATATCACGATATGTGAGTTGCAATGAAGCGATTCGGCATATTGCTGGTGATTTCCATTCATGAGCGTCATCCCACTGTTGTACATTTGGCGGTACATCTTGAGAATGGTCAACGAGTTTATTTCAACCCATCGAATGGTTGCACAACGTGCTGAAACACCTCCAACGACACCTTTGACCAGTTTCTTTTCGATTTGTTAAAGCGATCCGTTTTGTACGAACATTGCTCTACGATGCCATGTTATTATACTTGGAATGCTTCATCGAAGAACGAAAAACGCCAGAAACAAGGCGATGCGGCTCCTGATCATCCGGATATGAGTTCTACTCTTGGTCGCATTTGCAGAGTTCATCCGAAGAATGACTAATGCTTCTACTTGCGGTTGTTGCTGGTGAATTTTTTGTGGGCCGACATCATTTGAATCACTTCAAACTGTCAATGGTGAGATGTTCCCAACATTTCGTGCTGCAACAGCTCAATTTGATTGAAAACGATACTCTGAATCGCTGAAGACATTTTTTCTGCATCTCCATGTCAGATCGCACATTATTTGCTATCATTATTTTGACATGCTTTCTATCGAATGAGCGACGCTTTCAATCGAAAATTGGACCGTGAACGTGAACACGATCGAGATGTATTGAACTAATCGGTTCGAGCGAATGTACGACTGTTGAACACCCAACAGAACGGAAGTGTACGATAAGTTAATGAAGGCAATGGATTATGGATAAAGGTGGCCTTTTTCCTCGGTGTGCCAGGTGGAATTGAGAAGACATCCTTTATAGCAGTTGGTTCTTCTAGAATAGCGGCCACGTTGCTAGAAGGATGCCTATGTTGAAATCGCCGTTGAACCTTCAAACAACTGAAAAAACAACATGTAACATTGCGAAACACTCAGGACAAAAGTTTTGGTAGCAAATAAAATCATCATCTGGGATGAATGCACAATAGCGCACAAACGCGCATTGGAGGCACTCAAGCGAAGTTTTTCAACACGCTTTTTGCGCGAAATCAAACGCTTGGTCACCAAACCCATTCTCCTCTGCATTACTTATAAGTCATTACAGAAAACACTAAATAAAGAAGTACTTCCAAATCGACTTCCCAGAGTAAATACTTGCGATTTTCCCTACTGGGATACTACCCCAGATAAGTGTGTAAGTAAAATACAGATGCCCAGTCGAATAGGCGAAACGCCGAAACGTATGCCCTAGCCCTTGTTGAGGGTGGAGCGAGATTGTCTTTCGGCGCCCTGTAGTCGACATCTTCACATGGATGGAGGTTTATCTTGGAACACTTCTTCACTTATTTTCTTAGAGGATTATGGCCCCCATTTGCGAGACTTTTTGTGTTGCCCCTAAGGATTTCGATGGTGATTTTAAAGTCACTTCTTCTCAGAGTTACATGCCCGTGGTTTTTTCAAACAGCACCAATCTGTCCGAAGGCTGTGGTTGTTTGTGTCGGATTGTTGAGCATTAGAGCTTTCCCCAGTCGCCACTAAGGTTGAGATGAGTCACCCCCACCCCAACTCGGCCATTGCTTTCAAAAGACTCCCTTGCGCGGCAACTAGTTTTTTCGTGGTTAGGAGAGTCTCCGGATAGTCAGTCGGAAGCATACCCATTCTGGCACTTTCTGCCATTTGACAGAAGGTTGGCATTTTTATGGGTTTGTGCGTGCGAAGGCGTTTTAAACCGTATGGCCGAAGCCTTCACCCTTTTCGTCGGGAGTTGTGGCCTGGAGAAGATCCAACGGATCTAACCCTCTTTTTATTAAGAAAATCGGTTTCTCTTTCTTCCTTCGCAAGCCACGCAGAGCCTAGCCTTTAGGCGAGAGTAGTAAGCTTTCATATATTGCGTAAAACGTTTTCGGGCTGAGTCACCACGTCTTGTCAAAGCGATTAGGTGCCCGTACTTCTGCAGGTAGCTTCTAAGGAGCTCTTTTTCCACTGAAAGAGTGATCTCAGCGTACTGCAGCGTGGTTTGCGGGCACAGACTGCCCCGATCCCGAACACTCTCCTTCACTAGGGCCACATTCAAAACCTTGACGTATGGGTTCAAAAATATCCAACTGCCGTGTAGGTTGTCCTGTTGGGGGCTATGGAGGTTTTCTGTATATTGATCTCTCAGGAAGGTCGTCCATGGCAGAGCTCCGTGTTACCCTCTTCTTCTTCTCTAAAGGCTCAACAACCGCGATCTGATCCTGGCTCTCGCAACAAATGTGTCGTTCACTGTATTACCATGCCAAGCAAACGCCACGCCATCATAATTCACTCGAAATCTTTTTTTGGATTCATTTTGGCGCCCCTTGTCACCTGGCGCCTAGAGCGACCGCTCTACTCGCTCTACTCTAGGGCCGGCGCTGCGTATTCCATGTTGCCGAAAGCGATTAATCCAAGCAAAATATTTAAATATTGCAGAGCATGGCAGCTTTTAGTCGCGGTCCAGCAACAGACAGCAGCGATGGTGACACGCGCATTTTTGTTGCGCACCCGTTTCTGGGCACCTGTGCCTATGCAGCTGGCTAGAGCATGGAAACTTTTTTTTTTATATGAAAAAACCAAGCTTAGGTGTAACCCTTTGTACTACCAGTCCGTCATGTCGTTCAGTTCATGGTGCAATGTCTAGTAGTAAGCTTGGTTTGAAGTAGAGGGGGTCTGGAGAGTGTAGAAGAAAATGACGATGAACCTCACGTTTGAACTCTAAGGTGTTGTACGAGTTCGGAAATACTGACTGCGGGAGATTATTCCACAGTCGAGTTGTTCTATTCATAAACGAACTTCTAAACCGTATTGTGCGTGAACGGGGGGGCTGTAGGGTATGGGGGTGAGCCGAGCGGGCTAGTCTTGTGTTGCGGGAAAAGTATTGCCGTGCAGGCAGGAGGTCCTGAATTTCAGTGGAACAGTCGCCATGGTAATAGCGATAAATATGGAGAGGGCTGCTACATTCCTACGGTGGCTTAAGGTGTCTATGGAGGCGCGAAAGGGGCCATCACCAATGAGTTTGAGGGCACGATTTTGCACCTTGTCGAGACAAGCCAAGGTGGTTTTTGGGGCGCCTGCCCAGATATACGAGTTGTATTCGAGGCGCGGCCGAATGTAGGATTTGTATATTGTAGCCAATGCGGCTGGCTGAAGGAGGAACTTGCATCTCTTGAGAAATCCAAGGCATTGGGAGGCTTGTTTTGCGATGTGAAATATGTGATCATTCCATCGCAGATGCTCCGTTAAAGTTACCCCTAGGATGTTCAGAGTTGGGTCAGCCGTTAGATTCTCTTTATCCACTGAGATAGGAGGAAGGTTAGGTTGGTTTAGCTCCACCTACAAACAGCAGCGTATAATTCTAGGCCGCTCTCTGGCATCAGCCTTATGGGAGGCTGTCTTGATCTTTTGTGGCTGATGGTGGGGCATTAGAACTTACCCCAGCAATTTGTGACGTTAATATGATGGAAGCGAGGGTGGGTATAGTCCATAGCTGTCATACAGCTTCGATAAAGCAAGATAAGCACGTGCCAGACTTTGTCTGCTTGATCGTGAAGTTATGTCCACTTCAATCAACAGGGATATAAATCTGTTTCTAGATTGGGGCCACAAGAATCAAGTTGAATTCAACGCACGGAAAACAAAATATTGTCTCTTCTCTATGAAAACGCGCTCCTCAATTCCTAGCGTTAAAGTGGACAGTCTAGAACTGATGGCTGAACCATCCCTCAATATCCAAGGCATAACTTGAACTGAAGATTTGCGTTGGAGTAATCACATATTCCAAATCGCTAAACAAACATCACAATGCTTGGGATTCCTTAAAAGATGCAATTTCCTCCTTTCGCCGTCAGCCAGGGCTATAATCTACAAATCCTACATTCGGCCCCGCCTCGAATTCAACTCATATCTCTGGGCAGGGGCTCCGAGTACCAACTTAGCGTGGCTGGACAAGGTGCAAAACCGCGCCCTCCAACTCATTGGCGACGTCGCCATTTGCTCCACAATTGATTCATTAAGTCACCGCAGGAATGTAGCGGCTCTAGTGGAATTCTGTCGCATCTACCATAACGACTGTTCCACCGAAATATATAACTTCCTGCCTCCACGGCAATGTTTTTCCCGCAACACAAGACTAGCACTTTCTCTGACTATCTGCAGCCCTTATTTTCGCGCACACATCATTTTAGAAATTCGTTCTTTTCGAGAACAACTCGACTGTGGAACAACCTCCCACAGTCAGTTTTCCCGAACTCATACAACATCCAAGAGTTCAAACACATGTTTCATCTCCATCTCCTCATGCACCCCCAGACTGCCTTTAATCTATTTTATCCTCTCTCTATCCTTCGAGCTAAGTTTACTACCAGACATCTGTCCTTGACGCGTATGACATGACGGACTGGTAGTACAAAGGGTGACACCTGACCTTAGACTTACATATAAAAAAAAAGATAACAACATAGATTCATGTTCTATTCAAATAATTTACTCTTTTTTATTTTTCATTTTAGGTTATCCACAATGTCGCAACTAATGACTTGTTCCAGGAATCTCAATGAAAATTTAAAAAATTTGTGAATAAACCATATTTAAAACAAACAAAAATATACAAAGCAAAAAAAAAAACAAAACATAAACATCAGATAACACCAAAGATTGGTTTTCCATTATATTATATAAAGAAAAAGGAAACATTAAGGAACAAAACATAAACAAACAAAAACACAAACAAATCGGGCAAAAAAGCAAAATAAATAAATTAAATCCACACTAATACATCATAAATCTGTGATTAAAAAGTAAATAAATAAAAATTTTCGTTTTTAAACAAGTTAAAAGGTAAACAAGAAATTTTAAATATTAAATATTAATAGTAAACAAAAAGTATTCGAAAGAAAAACAAAATAAAAATGTCCTCACCAAGTGCTGGAAAAAGACGAATGGACACGGATGTTATAAAATTGTATCCTTTTATAAATAATTCATTTTAGTTGATGTGTGTGTGTGTGTTTATTGAATGAGATGATGGTGTGTGTGCGCAAAATTTCAGGTAATTCCAGGTTGGCGTGTCGTCTTCGGAAATTGCCCTGGCCCCAAAACCGGCGTTCCAATATGCATTGATGTGTGTTGCTCTAAAAACATGAAGTCTGGGGCCTTATCATGAAATGCGATTCGAAAATGAAATTATCCGAAAATCGAAAAAAGCGATCATGCCATGCGAATTCGAATCGGTTTGATGCGATTACAAACGGAATTTTTTCCGATAGCTGTGCAGCTGTCGCATTTCGATTTCGTGAGTGATTGGTGCACACTTTAGGAATAAAAAATGTAAATTTATATTTCATATTTTCTTATAACTACACATTTAATTGATTATATAAATAAACAATTTTTTAGGGGAAAAGATACAACACAAAAACAGTACGAAATTTTAGTAACTTGGATGAAGACAAATCCCAGTTTAGCTAAAGGGTATTTGAGCAAGCATTCTTTTCTTCTGCATTTATAGTTTATCCATTTTGGACAGATTTTCATTGCCAGTATTGTAAGGACTTCCTTCAGATTTGTTGAAATGGTTGGTTGCTCCATGCCCACAAAACTATCCTGCCCCGTGCCTCTTTTGTATCCTTCTTCCGCGAAAAAACGTAAAACAGACGCAAGCTTTACATAGCTTGGAATGGAAACCGAATTAGCCGCTGGGTTAAATTCATTGTTAATCTCTTCTAAAAGATACGAAAACACCGGCTTTGATACTCGAAAGAATTGTATAAAGCTGTAACAGAAAATAATTGTAATGAAGAAACTAATAAAGTTTGTGTACTCATATTGCATCAGGGATAGGATTCGAATTATCACGAAGTTTTCTTTCAACCAATCGCATATTTTGAAGATTTTCTTCTTCACTGTCAGATGATGAGAAAAACGCTTCGACACTAATCATTTTTATATAATAATGTATATAATATATATTTTATATATTTTACTTCGATTAAATTATTTAATTATTGTAAAGAAAACTCACAAACTTTATTACTTTATTGGCATGAAGTTGCCTGCTTTCCCAGTATTGGAAAGAATTTTTAAGTTGCGTAGGGCAGTACTCCCTTTGCAATGCGAATTCGTAGTAGACGGATCCTATGATCGGTAGATTCATTCGTACCGCAAATTAATTTCGGTTCGTATTTACTTTCGTATCGCATTTCATGATAAGGCCCCTGACCTTCCTTGTGTATATAGTGTATCCATTTTTGACGTGAAACATCTTTGCTCGTGCTGAGAGTAACTCTTCAGGGTCGGGGACGATTCGTCCCTTGTCCCATCCCATTATAATTCCGGGAAAGTCACGGAAGATTGAGGAAGATAGAGTAAGATGGAGGAGCAACCAGCGCCGGCCCTAGCCCTTTTTGAGGGTGCAGCGAGATTGTCTTTCGGCGCCCTTTGCTCAACGCTTTCACTTTACATAAATTGTATTTCCAGTTGTCCTAGATAAATCTGGCTGGGGGTCACAGTTCCGCCTGTAGCGGCAATAGAGGAAGTATGTTTTCTTAGAGTTGCTTCCCCGAAGTTTCGTCAAAAGCACCACCTTCTTTGGAGGCTATTTGGTTATTTGTATTACACGGCTGGGCATTAGGGCTTGCCCCAGCTAGTAAGGTTGAGATGGTGGAGATTCACCTTCTCGTTAAAAGAGGCTTCTCCTGCCATCAGCCCAAAATTGCAGTGTTCACCATCCTGACAACGTCATCTCTGTGAATTTTATGAGGTGCATTTTGTGGAGTATTCTCCACTCCTACACCCTTAGGGTCTTCTTTTGGACCCCTATCTTTTCAACACAATGCCAGTGGGGTCCTCTGTTGCTGCAGCAACAAGGCTTGCACCTTCCAAAGCTTAAGGCGGCCCATCATATAGGGCGCATCGACCCCTACTGACCTGTGCTGTTCTGAGCCCTGAGCCAATTCGGCTACCGCCTCCAGAAGACTTCCTTGCACGGTAACTAGTTGTTTCGTGGTCAGAATGGTCTCCGGATTGTTAGTCGCAAACACGCTAATTCTGGCACTTTCTGCTATTTGACAGAAGGTCGGCTTTGGAGTCGTTCTAGACTTCATTATGGGTGCGGCCGACTTTTCTGAAGGCTTTTCAAACCGTATGGCAAAAGCCTTCGCCGGGTTATTATGCCCTGGAGAACACTCTTCTTATTAAGAAAATCGACTCTACCAGCCTCTACAGGGAGTAGCCAGCTTCCAGATATCGCATAAAACGTTTTCGGGCTGCGTCACCCCGTATTCTGAAAGCGGTCGTTTTTTCGAGTCGCCTCTTCGATTAGGTGCCCTTACTTCCGCAGGAGATCTCCCAATGAAGAAGTGATCTCAACGTACTTCATCCCTGGGTTTACGGGCTCAGACTATCCTCCCTGAAGAAGAATCCCGAAAACTTTCCTTCACTGGGACCACATTCGACACCTTGAAGCATGGATCCAAAAATGTCGAACTGGCCTTGTAGGTCGCTCTTTTGGGAGCTGTGGGAGCCCCCGAAATGTTTGGAGCGTTAAGAAGTCTATCTTCAAAAGGTAATTTTATATTGATACCATGAGTTCGACGAGAAAGGACGGTTGTCCATTGCAGAGCTCCGTATCACCAATGGAAGGCTAATTTAAACCGAAGTTCGCCTGGTATCCGCAGTTCATCGTTAGTAGCACATTCACTCAGTATCATTCATAACTTCAGCACCATTGTTCATTAGGATTGCGGTTTTTATCGAGTTCAGATCCGCCGTATTCAGTCTGCTCCATGGATCTCGAGCAGGATGTGGCCTAAGGCCAGGTACGATCGGTCTTGGAGTCAGTGCTCCCTGCTTGTGCCGTGTTAGAGTCATATTGATGAGTATATAGACTTGGCTAGCTACGAACAACGCCCTCAAAAAGAGCCATCCGCATTTTATTTTTTTGCTCGAAATCGTTTTTCGCATTTATTTTGGCGCCCCTTACCACCTGGTTCAATTCTTGACCTTGGCATTTCAATTTTATTATTTTGTTTCCAAAAAGGCTATAATTGCCTTGATTCCAAGATCCGGCGGATCGGAAACTCCCTCCATAGTTGAGACTCCCTTCACGCAGTTTAGTGACTCTAAGATCCGCCAGGATTACTGCCATATAAATATGCTGTTACTTCCACAAGGGGGGCTAACCAACTTAAAGGATTGAATATCCTCGCATTCTCAATATAATTTATCCTGTAGCTGTAGCCGAAGACATCATTTGTTGGAACCCAAAACTAAAACTGTTTAAAGAACTACTTTTAGTCCTTAAGTAAATATATAATAATTTTCTTTCAGTAAAAAATCCTTAACTTAGAAAAAAAAAACAATATAGAATCGAGAGTAAGCATGAAGTGACACTGCTCGGTGGATTAAATGAATTCTGTGTAAAATTTTTTGGTCCCCGTGGAAGTAAGTTGAAATAATAAAATGGAAGCAGAAAAGTCTTTAATTTCTTTTTCCTTTTTTTCGTTAAATATAATTCTAGCACCATATGAAGGCGGTATTTGGAAAGTTCGTGTACATCTTCCAGAGCATTATCCATTTAAATCGCCAAGCATTGGGTTTATGAATAAAGTTTATCATCCAAATATTGATGAAGTATCGGGGACAGTATGCTTAGACGTTATAAATCAAGCTTGGACTGCCTTATATGGTATTATTAAAATAATTCAAAATATGCATGTATAGTGGAAATCGGTTATATAATATATCTTTAAGGGCGAAAGCAGGAAGATCCTTGTGGTACTCCTGAGACCCTGATCAGTACTTGATTCTTTACTCATAATATAAATAATTGGCTTGCGATTCTACACATATCTTCTTTAACGGCTCTACAACCGGGATCCGGTCCTGGCCTCGCGCAACTGTTCTCTCCACCGGTCCCGATTCTGAGCCGATGTCATCCAGTTTGGCATCCCTAAACTCTGAGCGTCCTGGTCCACGCCATCCTTCCAGCGAAGGTTGGGCCTCCCTCGCTGTCGCACCCCATAGGTCTTACCGCAGAGAACTTTCCGAGCAGGCTCATCTTCACTCATACGAGCTAGATGCCCTACCCACCGGAGCCTACCGAGCTTTATTTTCTTCACAACATCTATGTCTCGATAGCGCTCGTAGATCTCGTCATTGTAGAGTCTCCGGAATCGTCCTTCCTCACATACGGGGCCAACAATCCTCCGAAGTATTTTCCTCTCAAACACGCCCAAGAGGTTTGAGTGCTTTTTGCTAAGCACCCACGTTTCGGATGCATATGTGAGAACGGGTAAGACCATCATTTTATATAGTAAAAGTTTAGACGTTATGGTTAGATATTTGGATTTGAAGAGCCTTGACAGACTATAGTAGTAGTACACATATCAGTATTCGTTAATTCGTACTAGTATTTGTTACTTTTACTCATATCATTACTAATAATGTTAGCATTAGCAATCTTATCCATTTTCCCTCGACTGTATCTTCATTATTCATGTTTGGACCTATCCTTTCCCGCTAGAGTTGCCTGATATCTGTTCCTGCAGGCGATCGACATCAAATTTCTTTTGTTTGCTGTCGGGCTCATAGCAATTGGTATTGCCAAGGAGGATTGATAGACCTTCACTGATGGCGGAAATATAACGTCCCAAACTCGCTACAACCGTCGTTGGTGGTTTATTCAGTGGGTACCACGTGGAGGTGACGGTTCGATTTTGCCCATCTTGAGCTGAATTTAAAGCCTCCAAAAAAACAAGGTACAGTATCTCAATTCTAGTAAAGTCTGCATCGACTTTCCTCCTGTCTCACTGTGGACGGTGTTTGAATCTAATAACGGGGGTGCTGATTCATGTCTTAACATTCTAGGCATAACTTTAACCAATTATTTGCGATGGAATGATCACATATTCGAAATTGCTAAACAAGCATCACAATGCCAATGGGATTTTTTAAGATACATTAGCAGCACTAACAGCTTTGGTGAGCTCGATAGATATCTCAAAGGCTTTTGACAGCATATGGCACCCCCTGCTCTGTTGACCAAACTCCAAGCTATTGGTATAAAATTAGTTCTAAGGAACTGGACTAAGATCTTTCTTTCAAGCTATTCGATCAAGGTAGTATTGGATGGCGTCGAATCCAACCCCCACGCCATTTCGGCCAGAGCTCCCCAAGGGTCAATCCTATCACGCACGCTTTTCTTAATCTTCATTAATGATCTCTCAATCCCCTCCAACCCACTTGATGACGGTACTTTGCATTTCTCTTACTGCTTCGAAAATATAAGACAAGAACGTGCCAGACCTTGTCTTTACCACTGTGAACTGATGCCCACTTCGATCAACCGCGATATCGAATCGATTCTTGATTGGGTCTGCAAGAATCGTGTTGAATTTAACGCCACCAACATGAAGTACTGTCTGATTTCCAACAAAAGTTGTGCCGTAAAGAGAATCTAACGGCTGATTCAACTTTCAACATGCTAGGGGTAACTTTAACGGAGAATCTGCGATGTAATGATCAGTTCAGTTCAATGGCACTACAGTCCAAATCGAGCCTTGGCCTCCTTCAGTTTTATCCTTCAACCTTCTCGCTCACTGGCTAGAGTCCTCCAATTTCTTACGCCCAACAGATGTGCAGCGTCTGTATCTACGGCTTCAAACCATCTTTTCCTCGGTCGTCCTGCTGGCCTGTCATCGATTATGATTCCCATATATATCACTGCTCTGTTTTCCGGCCTTCGCTCTACATATCCTGCCCATCGTAGTCTATTTATTTTTATATAGACGATGCCATAGAGTTAAGGTTACTTTTATTATTAGCCTCACTAATTTTACAGGTATTCTAAGGTCTATAAGGATGTTAATAAGTCTTTCCCTAGAATCATATGCCTGTTTAAATTCTACGAAGACGTGATATTCGTTTACATTTTTCTCCCAACACTTTTCTAAAAGCTGTTTTAGGCAGAATAGTTCGTCTGTTGTAGACATTTTCTTACGGAAACCCGCTTTGTATTCACCCTGTATTTTCTCAGCAATAGGTTCTATCCTATCTTTCAGGATATTGGTGAACTACTTTGTAGCTTGAGCTCAGTAGCGATATACCCCTGTAGTTTCTGCAGCCGAGTCGGTCGCCGCTCTTATGCACTGGGCATATAATTGCTTTCTTCCAGTCATGCGGTAGAGATTCTTCATTCCATATGCTACATATTAGCCTGTGTAGACATTGTACGACTTTGTTGTCGCAGGGCTTTTATTGTTTTTGAGCTTTTTTGTGGCTTTTTGAACCTCGTCCAGGGTTGCGCTCGTTATTTATATATGGTCCGATGGAATGATCACCTATTCCAAATCGTCAAACAAGCCTCCCAATGCCTTGGATTTCTCAAGAGATGCAATTTCCTCCTCGAGCTAGCCGCCCTGGCTAAAATCTACAAATCCTGCATTCGGCCCGCCTTGAATATAACTCCTATATCTGGATAGGCGCCCCAAAAACCACCTTGGCTTGCCTCGACAAGGTGCAAAATCGTGCCCTCAAACTCATTGGTGATGGCCCCTTTCGTGCCTCCATAGACACCTTAAGCCACCGTAGGAATGTAGCACCCCTCTCTATACTTTATTGCTATTACCACAGCGACTGTTCCACTGAAATTCAGGACCTCCTGCCTGCACGGCAATATATTTCCCGCAACACAAGACTAGCCCGCTCGACTCACTCCCATATCCTATAGCCCCCGTTCGCGCACAATACTGTGTAGAAGTTCGTTTATGAATAGAACAACTCGACTGTGGAATAATCTCCCGCAGTCGATATTTCCGAACTCGTACAACACCTTAGAGTTCAAAGGTAAGGTTTATCGATAATTTCTTCTACATCCTCCAGATCGCTTCTAACCTTTCATATTCTCCTCTATTACTACTAGCAACAAGCTTACTACTAGACACTGTACCATGACCTGGACGACGTGACGGACTGGTAGTATAAAGGGTTATTTATATTTCTTGTTGAGGGGTGCCTTTGCCGGCACTGCGACCTATTTTGTCTGTTTGGTGCCATCCCCGTCTTTAAAAACCATCAAGGTTAAGGCTTCTAATATAGCCTAAAACTGATTTAGGATTTCTGTCCCAAATCTCCCTGGGGGTAGGGAAGTCACGATGGAGGAGGCAAGTGCTCCGCAGTTTCGGGAGCTGCTCCGCAGAACCGGCAGCTACAATCGGCCAACAGACCTATTTTGTTTAGATGGTAGTTAAGCGAACAGTGGCCCGTCAAGAGCTCTGTTATTATTTTAAGCTCCCAACTCTTAAGATGTAAAAGTTTGCACGCTTTAGCTTTATCGATATGGATGAATCTTTTGGCTTGACGAGCACCCTGGGTCTTTATCCAGCTATGAAGAAACAGCTGGTCGACACAATTTTTATGACCGTTTTAACATGACAGCTTGCTAAGCTACAGAAAGGTTCTGGACCGATAGGTGATGAGTTTGCGCCTACTCTAGCCAGGCTGTCGGCGATTTCATTACCAATGTGACCTTCGTGGCCCGGAATCCATATCAGTGTGACACTGTTGTTCCTGCTGAGGAATTTCAGAGATCGGAGACAGTCTTTGATGACACCCTGTGGAATTTAATGGCCAGCAATGCAGCTTGACTGTCGGAGAAAATGACAATGTTAGAGCTATTTGGAGCTCTATTAATACAAGTCTGAGCACACACCTGGATGGCGAGTACCTCGGCCTGAAAAACAGTGGGGGTAGTGCCCAGAGTCATGGATATTTTGCTCCTAGGGCCAAAAACACCCAGCCCTACCCCTTTGGAACCGTCCTTATACCAAAAGCCCGTGCTTCCTCTGAAGAGGCCTGCCATGTTGCCACTCTGACCTACTTCGAATAATCGTCGTAAATGGTTTGTCAGTATAAAGGGTTACTCCTAAGCTTGGTTTTTTTTTTCATATAAAAAAATAAACGCGCGGTATCATTATAACCGATTACCACGGTAACTGTAATATAATGAAAAAATTAATAATAATTAATAAAAATTTATTCATATTTTTTCGTATTTTTTTTTAGATCTCTCAAATATTTTTGAATCTTTTCTACCACAGCTTCTAACATATCCAAATCCTGTTGATCCTTTAAATGGTGATGCAGCTGCAATGTATTTACATAAACCGGAAGAATATAAGAAGAAAGTTTCAGGTATTCTCTATATACTATTATATATACCTACATATATATGCACATATATTTATTTATTTATTTTTAAAAAATAGATTATGTTAAAAGATTTGCAACTGAAGAAGCGTTACGCATACAACAGCATGTTATGAGCTCGGATAGTGAATCGAGTATGTCTGATTTTAGCGAAGACGAAGCACAAGATATGGAATTATAACAAAGGCTTAAAGCCTTGAGATGTACAAACAGTCTTAAGTATAGTATATATTTCTATAAGCAAGAAAAAAAATGAGAGCTAATTAACAAATATACATCCTCAATATATATATACACACACATATAATGTAAAAAAAAAACAAACAAACAAAAAAAAAAAACAAACAAAAAAAAACAAATGCAAATACAAAATATATAAATATCATTCTAAATTTTAAAAAACTATCGCAACACCAAAACTACATCACATCAATTTTATTAATATATAGTCGTGTTGAATAGGAACGAAAAAAAACAAAACAAACAAAATAAATAGTGCAAAACTAAACCCCCCCCCCCCAAAAAACCTTTGTACAGAAAGTAAAGAAAGATCAAAAATAATAATTAAAGATGCTTCATACATAGGCCCATTTTACACAATGAAACACGAAACAAAAAGTTTCCTTCAAGCTTGCTGAGTTTGAAGGGCAGAAATGAGAGAGGGCTTGAGGGAGGACGTGTTTCTTCAAGCCCTCTCTCATCTGTCGCCCACAAACCGAGCAAGCTTGCAGGAAACTTTTTGTTTCGTGTTTCATAGTGTAAAATGAGGCATAGGCCCCCATTTTACACGATGAAATACGAAACAAAAAGTTTCCTGGAAACTTGCTCGATTTGATGATGAGAGGTGAGAGAGAGAGAGAGCTTGAAAGAATACGTATTCCCTAAAGCCCTCCATCACCTCTCCCCTTCAAACCGAGGAAGTTTTCAGGAAACCTTTTGTTTCGTGTTTCATCGTGTAAAATTAGGCATAGAATTAAAAGAAATGCAAAACATTTCCTTTTTTTTAAAACAAATTTTATTTAAATAAAAAAAAATCAATGGCAAAATACAAATCAATAAGTTGTAGAATAAAACAATTGTTTTAGAGAGATATGTTGAAACTTTTATGTTTTGTTTTTTAAACGAAAACCAATTAATGGTAAATAATGTTATTAAATATAAAATAAACAAAAAAACTATGTTGAATTTCGTATACTCAAAAAAAAAACCACAGAGAAGCACCACAAGTTAGCTTGAATTTTTTATAACAAATAATCTTGGCTTCTTCTGTTTTTTTGTTTGTTTAAAATAATAATTACCTTTTAAACAATAATGTAATGTGCAACAATATGTTTTAGGATTATTAAAAAAGCAGAGTTTTATTTTTGAGATAAATAAATTAGAGAAAGCTAAAAAGTCCATTTGAAGATTTGTGATTGAAGAAAAATAAAATAACGAAAAAAAACAAAAAAACAAAAATAAAATCAACGGAAAAATAAATGAAACAAACAAAAATATTTGTCGATAATAAAATTTAAGTTGTGTTTATGAATTTAGAATATAAAAAAAAAGAATAAAATATGTATCAAGAATTTTTAATGAATTTTTTCAACAAAATATACAACTATAGAATTTAGGTGAATCCACCCTCATACAAACAGCACCAACTATTTTTGAACTCGGCTAAGAGGCGGGAGGGTTTCTTCTATTTTTTTAATATATCAATTGAAGTCTTCAAAGAGCTCTCTATTTAATTGTCCAGGATTCAAGCAAATGATATTCTAGGTATGGTAACTTCTCATCTATCTACCCATTCAATCGCCACCCCACCCACAATTCCAACAACCTCCAATAACATGAATTTTATTCTCTTTCCAAACTTAAGCATTACATTAGTAAAAACAAGCCACTAACGCTTGAATAAATGTTGCAATTCCAGCATTATCTAGATTTGCTGGATAAGCCAAGAGTGACCGGCCTAAAATCTTCAAGGCTGGCGGAGCAACGAAAATAAATTGAAGAGATACTCGCTGGAAGCTGTGACATCATATAGTTTGGGGTCGTCCATTAATTACGTGAGGCGTTTAGGGGGGGGGGGGTCGAGCCGAATCTCACTAAATCTCACCTGGGGGAGAGGGGGGGTCTCGGCAAATCTCTCGTATTTTTTTTAAAACACACAGTGTAAAATTGCGCGAAAATTGGGTTAAATTAAGTAAAACGTGTTTCTCCACTAAAGATCCCCTCCCCATTGACTTACAGGCCGGCCGACACGACTAAGCTTGACTCAGTCTAACTGAGGGATGAGTCTGACAGGCCGTGGCATGTAGGTAAAGTCCTGATTCAATACACACAGGCGAAAACGACTGCTTAGCATAGCAGGTTATTAGTTCAAGTGCAAAAATGCTCATGGCCCCAACGAAAGCTTAAAGCCTTCAAGAACACAAAAGAGCAAAAAAGCGCAAACGCGATGGTGGATGGTTTTCACGACTAGCTCGCGCCTTACTTTCCGTTCCGAGTGCATACGGTGTGAATTCTTAGTGAATAGAAGTTCAGATCTTCAGGCAAGAACTGACGATAAATGCGAGTTTCGTCAGCTTTCTTGAACTGCAGGCCCCATACTAGTGATGAGCAAGACTAGTCTTGCACATTTAGCAAGACCAAGAAATACCAAGACAAGACAAGGATAAGTCAAGACTGCAAGATAAGGATAGCAAGGCTTTTTGCTCATCACTAAGGGGCATAAGTTTTCCAGTAATGAGCAAAACGCCTTGTCTTGCAAGACAAAAACAAGCTGCAAGACTTTTAGCAAGACTTTTTCGAAGGGTTTTTGCTCACCACTGCAAGACTTTAGGCATTTAGTGATGAGCAATGTAGTCTTATTTTGTCCTGTCTTGTCTTGTTCCTGCTTTGGTCTTGTTTAATGTACAATAAAAGGAAGAATTGCAAGAAAAGTCTTGCTCATCACTACCCCATACAGTTGGCGGCCAGTGAGTGTTTAGGGATACTTGGCCTCAAGGCGAAAACTTTCAGGCTACGGCCTGCTGGCGACCTGTGTGTATATTGGGGCCTTAAGATAGCGGTAAATCCTACACAAAAATTGGTTGTCGATTGTCAAACGTGTGTCTCGTCAAATGCTGCAGAGTACGACCAAAGTAACACTGACCCGCAAAAAGGCCCTTAGAATTTAGAACTACTTGTGTGTCCACTACAAACGGAAAAGTGAGTGGAATAGAGGAGGGCAAGGCGTCCAAATTATCAGTTATCTCAAATAAAATCTTGCTCCCAACACCCCCCTTCCGCTCAGATGAACTTTTTACACGCCTTTCACTCCGAATTTTAATCGGATTTCACTACGGTTACGAACAAGGATTTTGAATTCGAGGGCCTTTCCTGCAGTTCTATATTCTAAGAAAAGGCCCACTTTGCTGTGGTTACGACCGTAAATACGTATTTTTAGTGTAAATACTACATTTTTTTAAAATTTTAAAAATCTCACGTGAGATTAGGGGGGGAGGGAGGGGGCCGAGCCGAAACTCACGAAATCTCACCAAAGGGGGAGGGGGAGTCGAAAAATCCCAAAAATCACCTCACGTAATTTATGGATGACCCCTTTCAAAATTAGCGCCAATCTCGTAGTCGCCACTCCACCCACAACCCCAGCAACCACCGACATGATTAGCGACGACTCCCGGTGATGGTGACTGAGAGGAAAGGAGCAAGCCACCAACCACGGTAAATTTTATTTTTCAACTTTTTGTTAACTCTTCAAAATAATTAATGATCTGCAATTTCAGGTGCAATCAATTCAAGGATGAAGTAAACCTCCACGCAGGTATCCTGAGCCGCACTGCTGTCCACCGACCCTCCGCAGCCAACAACCAGCGCAGCAAATCAAGGACGACGGAGAGGAATTTTCAAAAAAAAAAACACCGACCACCGACCGAAACATAAAATAAATAAAACACAATAAGTTGCTTTCTTAGTTGACAAAAAAAAAATTTTTTTTATTTCTTGAAATCCACCCCAATCTGTAGCACCTGCCCTGGTTAATGCGAAGTCTAGTCGCACGCATAAAAAAAAATTTCTCACTTTCAAAAACGTAACATAAAATTTCTTGGGAATTTCAGGATTTGCACCAGGCCACCATAAACCCCAGGCAGCAAGCCGACAGCCTCAATTTTTATATGAATGACGTAGATCCATTTTGACGTCATAACCCGGAGTAAATGTGCTACTGTGTGTCTCCGTCATAAAAAGCATTTTTAACTATTCCCGCCTTCCTCGAATTATTTTTTCTCTCATTCTAAACACCACCGACCCCTTTTCACTCATTCTAAATAAACACCGCCGACCGCGTGCGCTTGGAACATTTAATTTTGTCGCATTTTGTACTGAATTTCAGGATTTGCACCAGGCCACCATAAACCCCAGGCAGCAAGCCGACAGCCTCAACTCAGAGCACAAGATCAATGGATCTACGTCATTGTTAGGGACCTCGCAGGGAGTCTGGGAATTTAATCCCACCCCGGGCTGACCAGTATTTCCCGAGATAATGGGCATTTCGCACCCTGCTTTGGGAGTTCACATAAAAGGGCATAACTCCCGAACCCCTTGGAATTTCGGGACAAACTAAAGTGCTCTGAACTCGGGGGCGCGAGCCCTTTCCAACGATGCCCCATTCATCCAGATCCGAGCTCTTTCGAAAAATTACCCAAAAATTTGCAAAGGGGTACCCCTTTGAAAATTTCCGGTTTTGGGCAATTTCTGGAGTGGCCCTTTTTTGAATGGGAAATTGTTAGGGACCTCGCAGGGAGTCTGGGAATTTAATCCCACCCCGGGCTGACCAGCATTTCCCGAGATAACGGGCATTTCGCACCCTCCTTTGGGAGTTCACAAAAAAGGGCATAACTCCCGAACCCCTTGGAATTTCGGGACAAACTAAAGTGCTCTGAACTCGGGGGAGCGAGCCCTTTCCAACGATGCCCCATTCCTCCAGATCCGAGCACTTTCGAAAAATTACCCAAAAATATCCAAAGGGCCTTTGGGAGTTCACAAAAAAGGGCATAACTCCCGAACCCCTTGGAATTTCGGGACAAACTAAAGTGCTCTGAACTCGGGGGAGCGAGCCCTTTCCAACGATGCCCCATTCATCCAGATCCGAGCACTTTCGAAAAATTACCCAAAAATATCCAAAGGGCCTTTGGGAGTTCACATAAAAGGGCATAACTCCCGAACCCCTTGGAATTTCGGGACAAACTAAAGTGCTCTGAACTCGGGGGCGCGAGCCCTTTCCAACGATGCCCCATTCATCCAGATCCGAGCACTTTCGAAAAATTACCCAAAAATTTGCAAAGGGGTACCCCTTTGAAAATTTCCGGTTTTGGGCAATTTCTGGAGTGGCCCTTTTTTGAATGGGAAATTGTTAGGGACCTCGCAGGGAGTCTGGGAATTTAATCCCACCCCGGGCTGACCAGTATTTCCCGAGATAATGGGCATTTCGCACCCTGCTTTGGGAGTTCACATAAAAGGGCATAACTCCCGAACCCCTTGGAATTTCGGGACAAACTAAAGTGCTCTGAACTCGGGGGCGCGAGCCCTTTCCAACGATGCCCCATTCATCCAGATCCGAGCTCTTTCGAAAAATTACCCAAAAATTTGCAAAGGGGTACCCCTTTGAAAATTTCCGGTTTTGGGCAATTTCTGGAGTGGCCCTTTTTTGAATGGGAAATTGTTAGGGACCTCGCAGGGAGTCTGGGAATTTAATCCCACCCCGGGCTGACCAGCATTTCCCGAGATAACGGGCATTTCGCACCCTCCTTTGGGAGTTCACAAAAAAGGGCATAACTCCCGAACCCCTTGGAATTTCGGGACAAACTAAAGTGCTCTGAACTCGGGGGAGCGAGCCCTTTCCAACGATGCCCCATTCCTCCAGATCCGAGCACTTTCGAAAAATTACCCAAAAATATCCAAAGGGCCTTTGGGAGTTCACAAAAAAGGGCATAACTCCCGAACCCCTTGGAATTTCGGGACAAACTAAAGTGCTCTGAACTCGGGGGAGGGAGCCCTTTCCAACGATGCCCCATTCATCCAGATCCGAGCACTTTCGAAAAATTACCCAAAAATATCCAAAGGGGTACCCCTTTGAAAATTTCCGGTTTTGGACAATTTCTGGAGTGGCCCTTTTTTGAATGGGAAATTGTTAGGGACCTCGCAGGGAGTCTGGGAATTTAATCCCACCCCGGGCTGACCAGCATTTCCCGAGATGGGCATTTCGCACCCTCCTTTGGGAGTTCACAGAAAAGGGCATAACTCCCGAACCCCTTGGAATTTCGGGACAAACTAAAGTGTTCTGAACTCGGGGGAGCGAGCCCTTTCCAACGATGTCCCATTCATCCAGATCCGAGCACTTTCGAAAAATTACCCAAAAATATCCAAAGGGGTACCCCTTTGAAAATTTCCGGTTTTGGGCAATTTCTGGAGTGGCCCTTTTTTGAATGGGAAATTGTTAGGGACCTCGCAGGGAGTCTGGGAATTTAATCCCACCCCGGGCTGACCAGTATTTCCCGAGATGGGCATTTCGCACCCTCCTTTGGGAGTTCACAAAAAAGGGCATAACTCCCGAACCCCTTGGAATTTCGGGACAAACTAAAGTGCTCTGAACTCGGGGGAGCGAGCCCTTTCCAACGATGCCCCATTCATCCAGATCCGAGCACTTTCGAAAAATTACCCAAAAATATCCAAAGGGGTACCCCTTTGAAAATTTCCGGTTTTGGACAATTTCTGGAGTGGCCCTTTTTTGAATGGGAAATTGTTAGGGACCTCGCAGGGAGTCTGGGAATTTAATCCCACCCCGGGCTGACCAGCATTTCCCGAGATGGGCATTTCGCACCCTCCTTTGGGAGTTCACAAAAAAGGGCATAACTCCCGAACCCCTTGGAATTTCGTGACAAACTAAAGTGCTCTGAACTCGGGGGAGCGAGCCCTTTCCAACGATGCCCCATTCATCCAGATCCGAGCACTTTCGAAAAATTACCCAAAAATATCCAAAGGGGTACCCCTTTGAAAATTTCCGGTTTTGGGCAATTTCTGGAGTGGCCCTTTTTTGAATGGGAAATTGTTAGGGATCTCGCAGGGAGTCTGGGAATTTAATCCCACCCCGGGCTGACCAGTATTTCCCGAGATAATGGGCATTTCGCACCCTGCTTTGGGAGTTCACAAAAAAGGGCATAACTCCCGAACCCCTTGGAATTTCGGGACAAACTAAAGTGCTCTGAACTCGGGGGAGGGAGCCCTTTCCAACGATGCCCCATTCATCCAGATCCGAGCACTTTCGAAAAATTACCCAAAAATATCCAAAGGGGTACCCCTTTGAAAATTTCCGGTTTTGGACAATTTCTGGAGTGGCCCTTTTTTGAATGGGAAATTGTTAGGGACCTCGCAGGGAGTCTGGGAATTTAATCCCACCCCGGGCTGACCAGCATTTCCCGAGATGGGCATTTCGCACCCTCCTTTGGGAGTTCACAAAAAAGGGCATAACTCCCGAACCCCTTGGAATTTCGGGACAAACTAAAGTGTTCTGAACTCGGGGAGCGAGCCCTTTCCAACGATGCCCCATTCATCCAGATCCGAGCACTTTCGAAAAATTACCCAAAAATATCCAAAGGGGTACCCCTTTGAAAATTTCCGGTTTTGGGCAATTTCTGGAGTGGCCCTTTTTTGAATGGGAAATTGTTAGGGACCTCGCAGGGAGTCTGGGAATTTAATCCCACCCCGGGCTGACCAGCATTTCCCGAGATAATGGGCATTTCGCACCCTCCTTTGGGAGTTCACAAAAAAGGGCATAACTCCCGAACCCCTTGGAATTTCGGGACAAACTAAAGTGCTCTGAACTCGGGGGAGCGAGCCCTTTCCAATGATGCCCCATTCATCCAGATCCGAGCACTTTCGAAAAATTACCCAAAAATATCCAAAGGGGTGCCCCTTTGAAAATTTCCGGTTTTGGGCAATTTCTGGAGTGGCCCTTTCTTGAATGGGAAATTGTTAGGGACCTCGCAGGGAGTCTGGGAATTTAATCCCACCCCGGGCTGACCAGTATTTCCCGAGATAATGGGCATTTCGCACCCTCCTTTGGGAGTTCACAAAAAAGGGCATAACTCCCGAACCCCTTGGAATTTCGGGACAAACTAAAGTGCTCTGAGCTCGGGGGAGCGAGCCCTTTCCAACGATGCCCCATTCATCCAGATCCGAGCACTTTCGAAAAATTACCCAAAAATATCCAAAGGGGTACCCCTTTGAAAATTTCCGGTTTTGGGCAATTTCTGGAGTGGCCCTTTTTTGAATGGGAAATTGTTAGGGACCTCGCAGGGAGTCTGGGAATTTAATCCCACCCCGGGCTGACCAGTATTTCCCGAGATGGGCATTTCGCACCCTCCTTTGGGAGTTCACAGAAAAGGGCATAACTCCCGAACCCCTTGGAATTTCGGGACAAACTAAAGTGTTCTGAACTCGGGGGAGCGAGCCCTTTCCAACGATGTCCCATTCATCCAGATCCGAGCACTTTCGAAAAATTACCCAAAAATATCCAAAGGGGTACCCCTTTGAAAATTGCCGGTTTTGGGCAATTTCTGGAGTGGCCCTTTTTTGAATGGGAAATTGTTAGGGACCTCGCAGGGAGTCTGGGAATTTAATCCCACCCCGGGCTGACCAGTATTTCCCGAGATGGGCATTTCGCACCCTCCTTTGGGAGTTCACAAAAAAGGGCATAACTCCCGAACCCCTTGGAATTTCGGGACAAACTAAAGTGCTCTGAACTCGGGGGAGCGAGCCCTTTCCAACGATGCCCCATTCATCCAGATCCGAGCACTTTCGAAAAATTACCCAAAAATATCCAAAGGGGTACCCCTTTGAAAATTTCCGGTTTTGGACAATTTCTGGAGTGGCCCTTTTTTGAATGGGAAATTGTTAGGGACCTCGCAGGGAGTCTGGGAATTTAATCCCACCCCGGGCTGACCAGCATTTCCCGAGATGGGCATTTCGCACCCTCCTTTGGGAGTTCACAAAAAAGGGCATAACTCCCGAACCCCTTGGAATTTCGGGACAAACTAAAGTGTTCTGAACTCGGGGGAGCGAGCCCTTTCCAACGATGCCCCATTCATCCAGATCCGAGCACTTTCGAAAAATTACCCAAAAATATCCAAAGGGGTACCCCTTTGAAAATTTCCGGTTTTGGGCAATTTCTGGAGTGGCCCTTTTTTGAATGGGAAATTGTTAGGGACCTCGCAGGGAGTCTGGGAATTTAATCCCACCCCGGGCTGACCAGCATTTCCCGAGATAATGGGCATTTCGCACCCTCCTTTGGGAGTTCACAAAAAAGGGCATAACTCCCGAACCCCTTGGAATTTCGGGACAAACTAAAGTGCTCTGAACTCGGGGGAGCGAGCCCTTTCCAATGATGCCCCATTCATCCAGATCCGAGCACTTTCGAAATATTACCCAAAAATATCCAAAGGGGTGCCCCTTTGAAAATTTCCGGTTTTGGGCAATTTCTGGAGTGGCCCTTTCTTGAATGGGAAATTGTTAGGGACCTCGCAGGGAGTCTGGGAATTTAATCCCACCCCGGGCTGACCAGTATTTCCCGAGATAATGGGCATTTCGCACCCTCCTTTGGGAGTTCACAAAAAAGGGCATAACTCCCGAACCCCTTGGAATTTCGGGACAAACTAAAGTGCTCTGAGCTCGGGGGAGCGAGCCCTTTCCAACGATGCCCCATTCATCCAGATCCGAGCACTTTCGAAAAATTACCCAAAAATATCCAAAGGGGTGCCCCTTTGAAAATTTCCGGTTTTGGGCAATTTCTGGAGTGGCCCTTTTTTGAATGGGAAATTGTTAGGGATCTCGCAGGGAGTCTGGGAATTTAATCCCACCCCGGGCTGACCAGTATTTCCCGAGATAATGGGCATTTCGCACCCTGCTTTGGGAGTTCACAAAAAAGGGCATAACTCCCGAACCCCTTGGAATTTCGGGACAAACTAAAGTGCTCTGAACTCGGGGGAGCGAGCCCTTTCCAACGATGCCCCATTCATCCAGATCCGAGCACTTTCGAAAAATTACCCAAAAATATCCAAAGGGGTACCCCTTTGAAAATTTCCGGTTTTGGACAATTTCTGGAGTGGCCCTTTTTTGAATGGGAAATCATCCAGATCCGAGCACTTTCGAAAAATTACCCAAAAATATCCAAAGGGGTACCCCTTTGAAAATTTCCGGTTTTGGGCAATTTCTGGAGTGGCCCTTTTTTGAATGGGAAATTGTTAGGGACCTCGCAGGGAGTCTGGGAATTTAATCCCACCCCGGGCTGACCAGTATTTCCCGAGATAATGGGCATTTCGCACCCTCCTTTGGGAGTTCACAAAAAAGGGCATAACTCCCGAACCCCTTGGAATTTCGGGACAAACTAAAGTGCTCTGAGCTCGGGGGAGCGAGCCCTTTCCAACGATGCCCCATTCATCCAGATCCGAGCACTTTCGAAAAATTACCCAAAAATATCCAAAGGGGTACCCCTTTGAAAATTTCCGGTTTTGGGCAATTTCTGGAGTGGCCCTTTTTTGAATGGGAAATCATCCAGATCCGAGCACTTTCGAAAAATTACCCAAAAATATCCAAAGGGGTACCCCTTTGAAAATTTCCGGTTTTGGGCAATTTCTGGAGTGGCCCTTTTTTGAATGGGAAATTGTTAGGGACCTCGCAGGGAGTCTGGGAATTTAATCCCACCCCGGGCTGACCAGTATTTCCCGAGATAATGGGCATTTCGCACCCTGCTTTGGGAGTTCACAAAAAAGGGCATAACTCCCGAACCCCTTGGAATTTCGGGACAAACTAAAGTGCTCTGAGCTTGGGGGAGCGAGCCCTTTCCAACGATGCCCCATTCATCCAGATCCGAGCACTTTCGAAAAATTACCCAAAAATATCCAAAGGGGTACCCCTTTGAAAATTTCCGGTTTTGGGCAATTTCTGGAGTGGCCCTTTTTTGAATGGGAAATTGTTAGGGACCTCGCAGGGAGTCTGGGAATTTAATCCCACCCCGGGCTGACCAGTATTTCCCGAGATAATGGGCATTTCGCACCCTCCTTTGGGAGTTCACAAAAAAGGGCATAACTCCCGAACCCCTTGGAATTTCGGGACAAACTAAAGTGCTCTGAACTCGGGGGAGCGAGCCCTTTCCAACGATGCCCCATTCATCCAGATCCGAGCACTTTCGAAAAATTACCCAAAAATATCCAAAGGGGTACCCCTTTGAAAATTTCCGGTTTTGGACAATTTCTGGAGTGGCCCTTTTTTGAATGGGAAATTGTTAGGGACCTCGCAGGGAGTCTGGGAATTTAATCCCACCCCGGGCTGACCAGCATTTCCCGAGATAATGGGCATTTCGCACCCTCCTTTGGGAGTTCACAAAAAAGGGCATAACTCCCGAACCCCTTGGAATTTCGTGACAAACTAAAGTGCTCTGAACTCGGGGGAGCGAGCCCTTTCCAACGATGCCCCATTCATCCAGATCCGAGCACTTTCGAAAAATTACCCAAAAATATCCAAAGGGGTACCCCTTTGAAAATTTCCGGTTTTGGGCAATTTCTGGAGTGGCCCTTTTTTGAATGGGAAATTGTTAGGGACCTCGCAGGGAGTCTGGGAATTTAATCCCACCCCGGGCTGACCAGTATTTCCCGAGATAATGGGCATTTCGCACCCTGCTTTGGGAGTTCACAAAAAAGGGCATAACTCCCGAACCCCTTGGAATTTCGGGACAAACTAAAGTGCTCTGAGCTCGGGGGAGCGAGCCCTTTCCAATGATGCCCCATTCATCCAGATCCGAGCCTTTTCGAAAAATTACCCAAAAATATCCAAAGGGGTACCCCTTTGAAAATTTCCGGTTTTGGACAATTTCTGGAGTGGCCCTTTTTTGAATGGGAAATTGTTAGGGACCTCGCAGGGAGTCTGGGAATTTAATCCCACCCCGGGCTGACCAGCATTTCCCGAGATAATGGGCATTTCGCACCCTCCTTTGGGAGTTCACAAAAAAGGGCATAACTCCCGAACCCCTTGGAATTTCGGGACAAACTAAAGTGCTCTGAGCTCGGGGGAGCGAGCCCTTTCCAACGATGCCCCATTCATCCAGATCCGAGCACTTTCGAAAAATTACCCAAAAATATCCAAAGGGGTACCCCTTTGAAAATTTCCGGTTTTGGGCAATTTCTGGAGTGGCCCTTTTTTGAATGGGAAATTGTTAGGGACCTCGCAGGGAGTCTGGGAATTTAATCCCACCCCGGGCTGACCAGTATTTCCCGAGATAATGGGCATTTCGCACCCTGCTTTGGGAGTTCACAAAAAAGGGCATAACTCCCGAGCCCCTTAGAATTTCGGGACAAACTAAAGTGCTCTGAACTCGGGGGCGCGAGCCCTTTCCAACGATGCCCCATTCATCCAGATCCGAGCACTTTCGAAAAATTACCCAAAAATATCCAAAGGGGTACCCCTTTGAAAATTTCCGGTTTTGGACAATTTCTGGAGTGGCCCTTTTTTGAATGGGAAATTGTTAGGGACCTCGCAGGGAGTCTGGGAATTTAATCCCACCCCGGGCTGACCAGCATTTCCCGAGATAATGGGCATTTCGCACCCTGCTTTGGGAGTTCACAAAAAACGGCATAACTCCCGAACCCCTTGGAATTTCGGGACAAACTAAAGTGCTCTGAACTCGGGGGAGCGAGCCCTTTCCAATGATGCCCCATTCATCCAGATCCGAGCACTTTCGAAAAATTACCCAAAAATATCCAAAGGGTGCCCCTTTGAAAATTTCCGGTTTTGGGCAATTTCTGGAGTGGCCCTTTTTTGAATGGGAAATTGTTAGGGACCTCGCAGGGAGTCTGGGAATTTAATCCCACCCCGGGCTGACCAGTATTTCCCGAGATAATGGGCATTTCGCACCCTGCTTTGGGAGTTCACAAAAAAGGGCATAACTCCCGAACCCCTTAGAATTTCGGGACAAACTAAAGTGCTCTGAACTCGGGGGCGCGAGCCCTTTCCAACGATGCCCCATTCATCCAGATCCGAGCACTTTCGAAAAATTACCCAAAAATATCCAAAGGGGTACCCCTTTGAAAATTTCCGGTTTTGGACAATTTCTGGAGTGGCCCTTTTTTGAATGGGAAATTGTTAGGGACCTCGCAGGGAGTCTGGGAATTTAATCCCACCCCGGGCTGACCAGCATTTCCCGAGATAATGGGCATTTCGCACCCTGCTTTGGGAGTTCACAAAAAAGGGCATAACTCCCGAACCCCTTGGAATTTCGGGACAAACTAAAGTGCTCTGAACTCGGGGGAGCGAGCCCTTTCCAACGAGGCCCCATTCATCCAGATCCGAGCACTTTCGAAAAATTACCCAAAAATATCCAAAGGGGTACCCCTTTGAAAATTTCCGGTTTTGGGCAATTCCTGGAGTGGCCCTTTTTTGAATGGGAAATTGTTAGGGACCTCGCAGGGAGTCTGGGAATTTAATCCCACCCCGGGCTGACCAGTATTTCCCGAGATAATGGGCATTTCGCACCCTCCTCTGGGAGCTCACAAAAAAGGGCATAACTCCCGAACCCCTTGGAATTTCGGGACAAACTAAAGTGCTCTGAACTCGGGGGAGCGAGCCCTTTCCAACGATGCCCCATTCATCCAGATCCGAGCACTTTCGAAAAATTACCCAAAAATATCCAAAGGGGTACCCCTTTGAAAATTTCCGGTTTTGGGCAATTTCTGGAGTGGCCCTTTTTTGAATGGGAAATTGTTAGGGACCTCGCAGGGAGTCTGGGAATTTAATCCCACCCCGGGCTGACCAGTATTTCCCGAGATAATGGGCATTTCGCACCCTCCTCTGGGAGCTCACAAAAAAGGGCATAACTCCCGAACCCCTTGGAATTTCGGGACAAACTAAAGTGCTCTGAACTCGGGGGAGCGAGCCCTTTCCAACGATGCCCCATTCATCCAGATCCGAGCACTTTCGAAAAATTACCCAAAAATATCCAAAGGGGTACCCCTCTGAAAATTTCCGGTTTTGGGCAATTTCTGGAGTGGCCCTTTTTTTAATGGGAAATTGTTAGGGACCTCGCAGGGAGTCTGGGAATTTAATCCCACCCCGGGCTGACCAGTATTTCCCGAGATAATGGGCATTTCGCACCCTCCTTTGGGAGCTCACAAAAAAGGGCATAACTCCCGAACCCCTTGGAATTTCGGGACAAACTAAAGTGCTCTGAACTCGGGGGAGCGAGCCCTTTCCAACGAGGCCCCATTCATCCAGATCCGAGCACTTTCGAAAAATTACCCAAAAATATCCAAAGGGGTACCCCTTTGAAAATTTCCGGTTTTGGGCAATTCCTGGAGTGGCCCTTTTTTGAATGGGAAATTGTCAGGGACCTCGCAGGGAGTCTGGGAATTTAATCCCACCCCGGGCTGACCAGTATTTCCCGAGATAATGGGCATTTCGCACCCTCCTTTGGGAGTTCACATAAAAGGGCATAACTCCCGAACCCCTTGGAATTTCGGGACAAACTAAAGTGCTCTGAACTCGGGGGCGCGAGCCCTTTCCAACGATGCCCCATTCATCCAGATCCGAGCACTTTCGAAAAATTACCCAAAAATATCCAAAGGGGTACCCCTTTGAAAATTTCCGGTTTTGGGCAATTTCTGGAGTGGCCCTTTTTTGAATGGAAATTGTTAGGGACCTCGCAGGGAGTCTGGGAATTTAATCCCACCCCGGGCTGACCAGTATTTCCCGAGATAATGGGCATTTCGCACCCTCCTTTGGGAGTTCACAAAAAAGGGCATAACTCCCGAACCCCTTAGAATTTCGGGACAAACTAAAGTGCTCTGAACTCGGGGGCGCGAGCCCTTTCCAACGATGCCCCATTCATCCAGATCCGAGCACTTTCGAAAAATTACCCAAAAATTTGCAAAGGGGCACCCCTTTGAAAATTTCCGGTTTTGGGAAATTTCTGGAGTGGCCCTTTTTTGAATGGGAAATTGTTAGAGACCTCGCAGGGAGTCTGGGAATTTAATCCCACCCCGGGCTGACCAGTATTTTACGAGATAATGGGCATTTCGCACCCTCCTTTGGGAGTTCACAAAAAAGGGCATAACTCCCGAACCCCTTAGAATTTCGGGACAAACTAAAGTGCTCTGAACTCGGGGGAGCGAGCCCTTTCCAACGATGCCCCATTCATCCAGATCCGAGCACTTTCGAAAAATTACCCAAAAATATCCAAAGGGGTACCCCTTTGAAAATTTCCGGTTTTGGGCAATTTCTGGAGTGGCCCTTTTTTGAATGGGAAATTGTTAGGGACCTCGCAGGGAGTCTGGGAATTTAATCCCACCCCGGGCTGACCAGTATTTCCCGAGATAATGGGCATTTCGCACCCTCCTTTGGGAGTTCACATAAAAGGGCATAACTCCCGAACCCCTTGGAATTTCGGGACAAACTAAAGTGCTCTGAACTCGGGGGAGCGAGCCCTTTCCAACGATGCCCCATTCATCCAGATCCGAGCACTTTCGAAAAATTACCCAAAAATATCCAAAGGGGTACCCCTTTGAAAATTTCCGGTTTTGGGCAATTTCTGGAGTGGCCCTTTTTTGAATGGGAAATTGTTAGGGACCTCGCAGGGAGTCTGGGAATTTAATCCCACCCCGGGCTGACCAGTATTTCCCGAGATAATGGGCATTTCGCACCCTCCTTTGGGAGTTCACAAAAAAGGGCATAACTCCCGAACCCCTTGGAATTTCGGGACAAACTAAAGTGCTCTGAACTCGGGGGAGCGAGCCCTTTCCAACGATGCCCCATTCATCCAGATCCGAGCACTTTCGAAAAATTACCCAAAAATATCCAAAGGGGTACCCCTTTGAAAATTTCCGGTTTTGGGCAATTTCTGGAGTGGCCCTTTTTTGAATGGGAAATTGTTAGGGACCACGCAGGGAGTCTGGGAATCTAATCCCACCCCGGGCTGACCAGTATTTCCCGAGATAATGGGCATTTCGCATCCTCCTTTGGGAGTTCGCAAAAAAGGGCATAACTCCCGAACCCCTTGGAATTTCGGGACAAACTAAAGTGCTCTGAACTCGGGGGAGCGAGCCCTTTCCAACGATGCCCCATTCATCCAGATCCGAGCACTTTCGAAAAATTACCCAAAAATATCCAAAGGGGTACCCCTTTGAAAATTTCCGGTTTTGGGCAATTTCTGGAGTGGCCCTTTTTTGAATGGGAAATTGTTAGGGACCTCGCAGGGAGTCTGGGAATTTAATCCCACCCCGGGCTGACCAGTATTTCCCGAGATAATGGGCATTTCGCACCCTCCTTTGGGAGTTCACAAAAAAGGGCATAACTCCCGAACCCCTTGGAATTTCGGGACAAACTAAAGTGCTCTGAACTCGGGGGAGCGAGCCCTTTCCAACGATGCCCCATTCATCCAGATCCGAGCACTTTCGAAAAATTACCCAAAAATATCCAAAGGGGTACCCCTTTGAAAATTTCCGGTTTTGGGCAATTTCTGGAGTGGCCCTTTTTTGAATGGGAAATTGTTAGGGACCTCGCAGGGAGTCTGGGAATTTAATCCCACCCCGGGCTGACCAGTATTTCCCGAGATAATGGGCATTTCGCACCCTCCTTTGGGAGTTCACAAAAAAGGGCATAACTCCCGAACCCCTTGGAATTTCGGGACAAACTAAAGTGCTCTGAGCTCGGGGGAGCGGGCCCTTTCCAACGATGCCCCATTCATCCAGATCGGAGCACTTTCGAAAAATTACCCAAAAATATCCAAAGGGGTACCCCTTTGAAAATTTCCGGTTTTGGGCAATTTCTGGAGTGGCCCTTTTTTGAATGGGAAATTGTTAGGGACCTCGCAGGGAGTCTGGGAATTTAATCCCACCCCGGGCTGACCAGTATTTGGGCATAATGGATAATGGGCATTTCGCACCCTCCTTTGGGAGTTCACAAAAAAGGGCATAACTCCCGAACCCCTTAGAATTTCGGGACAAACTAAAGTGCTCTGAACTCGGGGGCGCGAGCCCTTTCCAACGATGCCCCATTCATCCAGATCCGAGCACTTTCGAAAAATTACCCAAAAATTTGCAAAGGGGCACCCCTTTGAAAATTTCCGGTTTTGGGAAATTTCTGGAGTGGCCCTTTTTTGAATGGGAAATTGTTAGGGACCTCGCAGGGAGTCTGGGAATTTAATCCCACCCCGGGCTGACCAGTATTTCCCGAGATAATGGGCATTTCGCACCCTCCTTTGGGAGTTCACATAAAAGGGCATAACTCCCGAACCCCTTGGAATTTCGGGACAAACTAAAGTGCTCTGAACTCGGGGGAGCGAGCCCTTTCCAACGATGCCCCATTCATCCAGATCCGAGCACTTTCGAAAAATTACCCAAAAATATCCAAAGGGGTACCCCTTTGAAAATTTCCGGTTTTGGGCAATTTCTGGAGTGGCCCTTTTTTGAATGGGAAATTGTTAGGGACCTCGCAGGGAGTCTGGGAATTTAATCCCACCCCGGGCTGACCAGTATTTCCCGAGATAATGGGCATTTCGCACCCTCCTTTGGGAGTTCGCAAAAAAGGGCATAACTCCCGAACCCCTTAGAATTTCGGGACAAACTAAAGTGCTCTGAACTCGGGGGCGCGAGCCCTTTCCAACGATGCCCCATTCATCCAGATCCGAGCACTTTCGAAAAATTACCCAAAAATTTGCAAAGGGGTACCCCTTTGAAAATTTCCGGTTTTGGGAAATTTCTGGAGTGGCCCTTTTTTGAATGGGAAATTGTTAGGGACCTCGCAGGGAGTCTGGGAATTTAATCCCACCCCGGGCTGACCAGTATTTCCCGAGATAATGGGCATTTCGCACCCTCCTTTGGGAGTTCACATAAAAGGGCATAACTCCCGAACCCCTTGGAATTTCGGGACAAACTAAAGTGCTCTGAACTCGGGGGAGCGAGCCCTTTCCAACGATGCCCCATTCATCCAGATCCGAGCACTTTCGAAAAATTACCCAAAAATATCCAAAGGGGTACCCCTTTGAAAATTTCCGGTTTTGGGCAATTTCTGGAGTGGCCCTTTTTTGAATGGGAAATTGTTAGGGACCTCGCAGGGAGTCTGGGAATTTAATCCCACCCCGGGCTGATCAGTATTTCCCGAGATAATGGGCATTTCGCACCCTCCTTTGGGAGTTCACAAAAAAGGGCATAACTCCCGAACCCCTTGGAATTTCGGGACAAACTAAAGTGCTCTGAACTCGGGGGAGCGAGCCCTTTCCAACGATGCCCCATTCATCCAGATCCGAGCACTTTCGAAAAATTACCCAAAAATATCCAAAGGGGTACCCCTTTGAAAATTTCCGGTTTTGGGCAATTTCTGGAGTGGCCCTTTTTTGAATGGGAAATTGTTAGGGACCTCGCAGGGAGTCTGGGAATTTAATCCCACCCCGGGCTGACCAGTATTTCCCGAGATAATGGGCATTTCGCACCCTCCTTTGGGAGTTCACAAAAAAGGGCATAACTCCCGAACCCCTTGGAATTTCGGGACAAACTAAAGTGCTCTGAACTCGGGGGAGCGAGCCCTTTCCAACGATGCCCCATTCATCCAGATCCGAGCACTTTCGAAAAATTACCCAAAAATATCCAAAGGGCCCTTTGAAAATTTCCGGTTTTGGGCAATTTCTGGAGTGGCCCTTTTTTGAATGGGAAATTGTTAGGGACCTCGCAGGGAGTCTGGGAATTTAATCCCACCCCGGGCTGACCTGTATTTCCCGAGATAATGGGCATTTCGCACCCTCCTTCGGGAGTTCACAAAAAAGGGCATAACTCCCGAACCCCTTGGAATTTCGGGACAAACTAAAGTGCTCTGAACTCGGGGCAGCGAGCCCTTTCCAACGATGCCCCATTCATCCAGATCCGAGCACTTTCGAAAAATTACCCAAAAATATCCAAAGGGGTACCCCTTTGAAAATTTCCGGTTTTGGGCAAGTTCTGGAGTGGCCCTTTTTTGAATGGGAAATTGTTAGGGACCTCGCAGGGAGTCTGGGAATTTAATCCCACTCGGGCTGACCAGTATTTCCCGAGATAATGGGCATTTCGCACCCTCCTTTGGGAGTTCACAAAAAAGGGCATAACTCCCGAACCCCTTGGAATTTCGGGACAAACTAAAGTGCTCTGAACTCGGGGGAGCGAGCCCTTTCCAACGATGCCCCATTCATCCAGATCCGAGCACTTTCGAAAAATTACCCAAAAATATCCAAAGGGGTACCCCTTTGAAAATTTCCGGTTTTGGGCAATTTCTGGAGTGGCCCTTTTTTGAATGGGAAATTGTTAGGGACCTCGCAGGGAGTCTGTGAATTTAATCCCACCCCGGGCTGACCAGTATTTCCCGAGATAATGGGCATTTCGCACCCTCCTCTGGGAGCTCACAAAAAACTGCATAACTCCCGAACCCCTTGGAATTTCGGGACAAACTAAAGTGCTCTGAACTCGGGGGAGCGAGCCCTTTCCAACGATGCCCCATTCATCCAGATCCGAGCACTTTCGAAAAATTACCCAAAAATATCCAAAGGGGTACCCCTTTGAAAATTTCCGGTTTTGGGCAAGTTCTGGAGTGGCCCTTTTTTGAATGGGAAATTGTTAGGGACCTCGCAGGGAGTCTGGGAATTTAATCCCACTCGGGCTGACCAGTATTTCCCGAGATAATGGGCATTTCGCACCCTCCTTCGGGAGTTCACAAAAAAGGGCATAACTCCCGAACCCCTTGGAATTTCGGGACAAACTAAAGTGCTCTGAACTCGGGGCAGCGAGCCCTTTCCAACGATGCCCCATTCATCCAGATCCGAGCACTTTCGAAAAATTACCCAAAAATATCCAAAGGGGTACCCCTTTGAAAATTTCCGGTTTTGGGCAATTTCTGGAGTGGCCCTTTTATGAATGGGAAATTGTTAGGGACCTCGCAGGGAGTCTGGGAATTTAATCCCACCCCGGGCTGACCTGTATTTCCCGAGATAATGGGCATTTCGCACCCTCCTTCGGGAGTTCACAAAAAAGGGCATAACTCCCGAACCCCTTGGAATTTCGGGACAAACTAAAGTGCTCTGAACTCGGGGCAGCGAGCCCTTTCCAACGATGCCCCATTCATCCAGATCCGAGCACTTTCGAAAAATTACCCAAAAATATCCAAAGGGGTACCCCTTTGAAAATTTCCGGTTTTGGGCAAGTTCTGGAGTGGCCCTTTTTTGAATGGGAAATTGTTAGGGACCTCGCAGGGAGTCTGGGAATTTAATCCCACTCGGGCTGACCAGTATTTCCCGAGATAATGGGCATTTCGCACCCTCCTTCGGGAGTTCACAAAAAAGGGCATAACTCCCGAACCCCTTGGAATTTCGGGACAAACTAAAGTGCTCTGAACTCGGGGGAGCGAGCCCTTTCCAACGATGCCCCATTCATCCAGATCCGAGCACTTTCGAAAAATTACCCAAAAATATCCAAAGGGGTACCCCTTTGAAAATTTCCGGTTTTGGGCAAGTTCTGGAGTGGCCCTTTTTTGAATGGGAAATTGTTAGGGACCTCGCAGGGAGTCTGGGAATTTAATCCCACTCGGGCTGACCAGTATTTCCCGAGATAATGGGCATTTCGCACCCTCCTTCGGGAGTTCACAAAAAAGGGCATAACTCCCGAACCCCTTGGAATTTCGGGACAAACTAAAGTGCTCTGAACTCGGGGCAGCGAGCCCTTTCCAACGATGCCCCATTCATCCAGATCCGAGCACTTTCGAAAAATTACCCAAAAATATCCAAAGGGGTACCCCTTTGAAAATTTCCGGTTTTGGGCAATTTCTGGAGTGGCCCTTTTATGAATGGGAAATTGTTAGGGACCTCGCAGGGAGTCTGGGAATTTAATCCCACCCCGGGCTGACCTGTATTTCCCGAGATAATGGGCATTTCGCACCCTCCTTCGGGAGTTCACAAAAAAGGGCATAACTCCCGAACCCCTTGGAATTTCGGGACAAACTAAAGTGCTCTGAACTCGGGGCAGCGAGCCCTTTCCAACGATGCCCCATTCATCCAGATCCGAGCACTTTCGAAAAATTACCCAAAAATATCCAAAGGGGTACCCCTTTGAAAATTTCCGGTTTTGGGCAAGTTCTGGAGTGGCCCTTTTTTGAATGGGAAATTGTTAGGGACCTCGCAGGGAGTCTGGGAATTTAATCCCACTCGGGCTGACCAGTATTTCCCGAGATAATGGGCATTTCGCACCCTCCTTCGGGAGTTCACAAAAAAGGGCATAACTCCCGAACCCCTTGGAATTTCGGGACAAACTAAAGTGCTCTGAACTCGGGGGAGCGAGCCCTTTCCAACGATGCCCCATTCATCCAGATCCGAGCACTTTCGAAAAATTACCCAAAAATATCCAAAGGGGTACCCCTTTGAAAATTTCCGGTTTTGGGCAAGTTCTGGAGTGGCCCTTTTTTGAATGGGAAATTGTTAGGGACCTCGCAGGGAGTCTGGGAATTTAATCCCACCCCGGGCTGACCTGTATTTCCCGAGATAATGGGCATTTCGCACCCTCCTTCGGGAGTTCACAAAAAAGGGCATAACTCCCGAACCCCTTGGAATTTCGGGACAAACTAAAGTGCTCTGAACTCGGGGCAGCGAGCCCTTTCCAACGATGCCCCATTCATCCAGATCCGAGCACTTTCGAAAAATTACCCAAAAATATCCAAAGGGGTACCCCTTTGAAAATTTCCGGTTTTGGGCAAGTTCTGGAGTGGCCCTTTTTTGAATGGGAAATTGTTAGGGACCTCGCAGGGAGTCTGGGAATTTAATCCCACTCGGGCTGACCAGTATTTCCCGAGATAATGGGCATTTCGCACCCTCCTTTGGGAGTTCACAAAAAAGGGCATAACTCCCGAACCCCTTGGAATTTCGGGACAAACTAAAGTGCTCTGAACTCGGGGGAGCGAGCCCTTTCCAACGATGCCCCATTCATCCAGATCCGAGCACTTTCGAAAAATTACCCAAAAATATCCAAAGGGGTACCCCTTTGAAAATTTCCGGTTTTGGGCAATTTCTGGAGTGGCCCTTTTTTGAATGGGAAATTGTTAGGGACCTCGCAGGGAGTCTGGGAATTTAATCCCACCCCGGGCTGACCAGTATTTCCCGAGATAATGGGCATTTCGCACCCTCCTTTGGGAGCTCACAAAAAAGGGCATAACTCCCGAACGCCTTGGAATTTCGGGACAAACTAAAGTGCTCTGAACTCGGGGGAGCGAGCCCTTTCCAACGATGCCCCATTCATCCAGATCCGAGCACTTTCGAAAAATTACCCAAAAATATCCAAAGGGGTACCCCTTTGAAAATTTCCGGTTTTGGGCAATTTCTGGAGTGGCCCTTTTATGAATGGGAAATTGTTAGGGACCTCGCAGGGAGTCTGGGAATTTAATCCCACCCCGGGCTGACCTGTATTTCCCGAGATAATGGGCATTTCGCACCCTCCTTCGGGAGTTCACAAAAAAGGGCATAACTCCCGAACCCCTTGGAATTTCGGGACAAACTAAAGTGCTCTGAACTCGGGGCAGCGAGCCCTTTCCAACGATGCCCCATTCATCCAGATCCGAGCACTTTCGAAAAATTACCCAAAAATATCCAAAGGGGTACCCCTTTGAAAATTTCCGGTTTTGGGCAATTTCTGGAGTGGCCCTTTTTTGAATGGGAAATTGTTAGGGACCTCGCAGGGAGTCTGTGAATTTAATCCCACCCCGGGCTGACCAGTATTTCCCGAGATAATGGGCATTTCGCACCCTCCTCTGGGAGCTCACAAAAAACTGCATAACTCCCGAACCCCTTGGAATTTCGGGACAAACTAAAGTGCTCTGAACTCGGGGGAGCGAGCCCTTTCCAACGATGCCCCATTCATCCAGATCCGAGCACTTTCGAAAAATTACCCAAAAATATCCAAAGGGGTACCCCTTTGAAAATTTCCGGTTTTGGGCAATTTCTGGAGTGGCCCTTTTTTGAATGGGAAATTGTTAGGGACCTCGCAGGGAGTCTGGGAATTTAATCCCACCCCGGGCTGACCAGTATTTCCCGAGATAATGGGCATTTCGCACCCTCCTTTGGGAGCTCACAAAAAAGGGCATAACTCCCGAACGCCTTGGAATTTCGGGACAAACTAAAGTGCTCTGAACTCGGGGGAGCGAGCCCTTTCCAACGATGCCCCATTCATCCAGATCCGAGCACTTTCGAAAAATTACCCAAAAATATCCAAAGGGGTACCCCTTTGAAAATTTCCGGTTTTGGGCAATTTCTGGAGTGGCCCTTTTTTGAATGGGAAATTGTTAGGGACCTCGCAGGGAGTCTGGGAATTTAATCCCACCCCGGGCTGACCAGTATTTCCCGAGATAATGGGCATTTCGCACCCTCCTTTGGGAGCTCACAAAAAAGGGCATAACTCCCGAACGCCTTGGAATTTCGGGACAAACTAAAGTGCTCTGAACTCGGGGGAGCGAGCCCTTTCCAACGATGCCCCATTCATCCAGATCCGAGCACTTTCGAAAAATTACCCAAAAATATCCAAAGGGGTACCCCTTTGAAAATTTCCGGTTTTGGGCAATTTCTGGAGTGGCCCTTTTTTGAATGGGAAATTGTTAGGGACCTCGCAGGGAGTCTGGGAATTTAATCCCACTCGGGCTGACCAGTATTTCCCGAGATAATGGGCATTTCGCACCCTCCTTTGGGAGTTCACAAAAAAGGGCATAACTCCCGAACCCCTTGGAATTTCGGGACAAACTAAAGTGCTCTGAACTCGGGGGAGCGAGCCCTTTCCAACGATGCCCCATTCATCCAGATCCGAGCACTTTCGAAAAATTACCCAAAAATATCCAAAGGGGTACCCCTTTGAAAATTTCCGGTTTTGGGCAATTTCTGGAGTGGCCCTTTTTTGAATGGGAAATTGTTAGGGACCTCGCAGGGAGTCTGGGAATTTAATCCCACCCCGGGCTGACCAGTATTTCCCGAGATAATGGGCATTTCGCACCCTCCTTTGGGAGCTCACAAAAAAGGGCATAACTCCCGAACGCCTTGGAATTTCGGGACAAACTAAAGTGCTCTGAACTCGGGGGAGCGAGCCCTTTCCAACGATGCCCCATTCATCCAGATCCGAGCACTTTCGAAAAATTACCCAAAAATATCCAAAGGAGTACCCCTTTGAAAATTTCCGGTTTTGGGCAATTTCTGGAGTGGCCCTTTTTTGAATGGGAAATTGTTAGGGACCTCGCAGGGAGTCTGGGAATTTAATCCCACCCCGGGCTGACCAGTATTTCCCGAGATAATGGGCATTTCACACCCTCCTTTGGGAGTTCACAAAAAAGGGCATAACTCCCGAACGCCTTGGAATTTCGGGACAAACTAAAGTGTTCTGAACTCGGGGGAGCGAGCCCTTTCCAACGATGCCCCATTCATCCAGATCCGAGCACTTTCGAAAAATTACCCAAAAATATCCAAAGGGGTACCCCTTTGAAAATTTCCGGTTTTGGGCAATTTCTGGAGTGGCCCTTTTTTTGATGGGAAATTGTTAGGGACCTCGCAGGGAGTCTGTGATTTCAATCCCACCCCGCGCTGACCAGTATTTCCCGAAATAATGGCTATTTTGTACCCTCCTTTGGCCATTCACAAAACCGGCCATAACTCCCGAACCCCTTGTTATTTCGGGACCAAATAAAGTGCGCTGAACTCGGGGGAGCGAGCCCTTTCCAACGATGCCCCATTCATCCAGATCCGAGCACTTTCGAAAAATTACCCAAAAATATCCAAAGGGGTACCCCTTTGAAAATTTCCGGTTTTGGGCAATTTCTGGAGTGGCCCTTTTTTGAATGGGAAATTGTTAGGGACCTCGCAGGGAGTCTGGGAATTTAATCCCACCCCGGGCTGACCAGTATTTCCCGAGATAATGGGCATTTCGCACCCTCCTTTGGGAGTTCACAAAAAAGGGCATAACTCCCGAACCCCTTGGAATTTCGGGACAAACTAAAGTGCTCTGAACTCGGGGGAGCGAGCCCTTTCCAACGATGCCCCATTCATCCAGATCCGAGCACTTTCGAAAAATTACCCAAAAATATCCAAAGGGGTACCCCTTTGAAAATTTCCGGTTTTGGGCAATTTCTGGAGTGGCCCTTTTTTGAATGGGAAATTGTTAGGGACCTCGCAGGGAGTCTGGGAATTTAATCCCACCCCGGGCTGACCAGTATTTCCCGAGATAATGGGCATTTCGCACCCTCCTCTGGGAGCTCACAAAAAAGGGCATAACTCCCGAACCCCTTGGAATTTCGGGACAAACTAAAGTGCTCTGAACTCGGGGGAGCGAGCCCTTTCCAACGATGCCCCATTCATCCAGATCCGAGCACTTTCGAAAAATTACCCAAAAATATCCAAAGGGGTACCCCTTTGAAAATTTCCGGTTTTGGGCAATTTCTGGAGTGGCCCTTTTTTGAATGGGAAATTGTTAGGGACCTCGCAGGGAGTCTGGCAATTTAATCCCACCCCGGGCTGACCAGTATTTCCCGAGATAATGGGCATTTCGCACCCTCCTTTGGGAGCTCACAAAAAAGGGCATAACTCCCGAACCCCTTGGAATTTCGGGACAAACTAAAGTGCTCTGAACTCGGGGGAGCGAGCCCTTTCCAACGAGGCCCCATTCATCCAGATCCGAGCACTTTCGAAAAATTACCCAAAAATATCCAAAGGGGTACCCCTTTGAAAATTTCCGGTTTTGGGCAATTCCTGGAGTGGCCCTTTTTTGAATGGGAAATTGTCAGGGACCTCGCAGGGAGTCTGGGAATTTAATCCCACCCCGGGCTGACCAGTATTTCCCGAGATAATGGGCATTTCGCACCCTCCTTTGGGAGCTCACAAAAAAGGGCATAACTCCCGAACGCCTTGGAATTTCGGGACAAACTAAAGTGCTCTGAACTCGGGGGAGCGAGCCCTTTCCAACGATGCCCCATTCATCCAGATCCGAGCACTTTCGAAAAATTACCCAAAAATATCCAAAGGGGTACCCCTTTGAAAATTTCCGGTTTTGGGCAATTTCTGGAGTGGCCCTTTTTTTGATGGGAAATTGTTAGGGACCTCGCAGGGAGTCTGTGATTTCAATCCCACCCCGGGCTGACCAGTATTTCCCGAGATAATGGGCATTTCGCACCCTCCTTTGGGAGTTCACAAAAAAGGGCATAACTCCCGAACCCCTTAGAATTTCGGGACAAACTAAAGTGCTCTGAACTCGGGGGAGCGAGCCCTTTCCAACGATGCCCCATTCATCCAGATCCGAGCACTTTCGAAAAATTACCCAAAAATATCCAAAGGGGTACCCCTTTGAAAATTTCCGGTTTTGGGCAATTTCTGGAGTGGCCCTTTTTTGAATGGGAAATTGTTAGAGACCTCGCAGGGAGTCTGGGAATTTAATCCCACCCCGGGCTGACCAGTATTTCCCGAGATAATGGGCATTTCGCACCCTCCTTTGGGAGTTCACAAAAAAGGGCATAACTCCCGAACCCCTTAGAATTTCGGGACAAACTAAAGTGCTCTGAACTCGGGGGAGCGAGCCCTTTCCAACGATGCCCCATTCATCCAGATCCGAGCACTTTCGAAAAATTACCCAAAAATATCCAAAGGGGTACCCCTTTGAAAATTTCCGGTTTTGGGCAATTTCTGGAGTGGCCCTTTTTTGAATGGGAAATTGTTAGGGACCTCGCAGGGAGTCTGGGAATTTAATCCCACCCCGGGCTGACCAGTATTTCCCGAGATAATGGGCATTTCGCACCCTCCTTTGGGAGTTCACAAAAAAGGGCATAATTCCCGAACGCCTTGGAATTTCGGGACAAACTAAAGTGCTCTGAACTCGGGGGAGCGAGCCCTTTCCAACGATGCCCCATTCATCCAGATCCGAGCACTTTCGAAAAATTACCCAAAAATATCCAAAGGGGTACCCCTTTGAAAATTTCCGGTTTTGGGCAATTTCTGGAGTGGCCCTTTTTTGAATGGGAAATTGTTAGAGACCTCGCAGGGAGTCTGGGAATTTAATCCCACCCCGGGCTGACCAGTATTTCCCGAGATAATGGGCATTTCGCACCCTCCTTTGGGAGCTCACAAAAAAGGGCATAACTCCCGAACGCCTTGGAATTTCTGGACAAACTAAAGTGCTCTGAACTCGGGGGAGCGAGCCCTTTCCAACGATGCCCCATTCATCCAGATCCGAGCACTTTCAAAAAATTACCCAAAAATATCCGGTTTTGGGCAATTTCTGGAGTGGCCCTTTTTTGAATGGGAAATTGTTAGGGACCTCGCAGGGAGTCTGGGAATTTAATCCCACCCCGGGCTGACCAGTATTTCCCGAGATAATGGGCATTTCGCACCCTCCTTTGGGAGCTCACAAAAAAGGGCATAACTCCCGAACGCCTTGGAATTTCTGGACAAACTAAAGTGCTCTGAACTCGGGGGAGCGAGCCCTTTCCAACGATGCCCCATTCATCCAGATCCGAGCACTTTCGAAAAATTACCCAAAAATATCCAAAGGGGTACCCCTTTGAAAATTTCCGGTTTTGGGCAATTTCTGGTGTGGCCCTTTTTTGAATGGGAAATTGTTAGAGACCTCGCAGGGAGTCTGGGAATTTAATCCCACCCCGGGCTGACCAGTATTTCCCGAGATAATGGGCATTTCGCACCCTCCTTTGGGAGCTCACAAAAAAGGGCATAACTCCCGAACCCCTTGGAATTTCGGGACAAACTAAAGTGCTCTGAACTCGGGGGAGCGAGCCCTTTCCAACGAGGCCCCATTCATCCAGATCCGAGCACTTTCGAAAAATTACCCAAAAATATCCAAAGGGGTACACCCCTTTGAAAATTTCCGGTTTTGGGCAATTCCTGGAGTGGCCCTTTTTTGAATGGGAAATTGTCAGGGACCTCGCAGGGAGTCTGGGAATTTAATCCCACCCCGGGCTGACCAGTATTTCCCGAGATAATGGGCATTTCGCACCCTCCTTTGGGAGCTCACAAAAAAGGGCATAACTCCCGAACGCCTTGGAATTTCTGGACAAACTAAAGTGCTCTGAACTCGGGGGAGCGAGCCCTTTCCAACGATGCCCCATTCATCCAGATCCGAGCACTTTCGAAAAATTACCCAAAAATATCCGGTTTTGGGCAATTTCTGGAGTGGCCCTTTTTTGAATGGGAAATTGTTAGGGACCTCGCAGGGAGTCTGGGAATTTAATCCCACCCCGGGCTGACCAGTATTTCCCGAGATAATGGGCATTTCGCACCCTCCTTTGGGAGCTCACAAAAAAGGGCATAACTCCCGAACGCCTTGGAATTTCAGGACAAACTAAAGTGCTCTGAACTCGGGGGAGCGAGCCCTTTCCAACGATGCCCCATTCATCCAGATCCGAGCACTTTCGAAAAATTACCCAAAAATATCCAAAGGGGTACCCCTTTGAAAATTTCCGGTTTTGGGCAATTTCTGGAGTGGCCCTTTTTTGAATGGGAAATTGTTAGAGACCTCGCAGGGAGTCTGGGAATTTAATCCCACCCGGGCTGACCAGTATTTTACGAGATAATGGGCATTTCGCACCCTCCTTTGGGAGTTCACAAAAAAGGGCATAACTCCCGAACCCCTTAGAATTTCGGGACAAACTAAAGTGCTCTGAACTCGGGGGAGCGAGCCCTTTCCAACGAGGCCCCATTCATCCAGATCCGAGCACTTTCGAAAAATTACCCAAAAATATCCAAAGGGGTACCCCTTTGAAAATTTCCGGTTTTGGGCAATTTCTGGAGTGGCCCTTTTTTGAATGGGAAATTGTTAGGGACCTCGCAGGGAGTCTGGGAATTTAATCCCACCCCGGGCTGACCAGTATTTCCCGAGATAATGGGCATTTCACACCCTCCTTTGGGAGTTCACAAAAAAGGGCATAACTCCCGAACGCCTTGAAATTTCGGGACAAACTAAAGTGTTCTGAACTCGGGGGAGCGAGCCCTTTCCAACGATGCCCCATTCATCCAGATCCGAGCACTTTCGAAAAATTACCCAAAAATATCCAAAGGGGTACCCCTTTGAAAATTTCCGGTTTTGGGCAATTTCTGGAGTGGCCCTTTTTTGAATGGGAAATTGTTAGGGACCTCGCAGGGAGTCTGGGAATTTAATCCCACCCCGGGCTGACCAGTATTTCCCGAGATAATGGGCATTTCGCACCCTCCTTTGGGAGTTCACAAAAAAGGGCATAACTCCCGAACCCCTTGGAATTTCGGGACAAACTAAAGTGCTCTGAACTCGGGGGCGCGAGCCCTTTCCAACGATGCCCCATTCATCCAGATCCGAGCACTTTCGAAAAATTACCCAAAAATTTGCAAAGGGGTGTACCCCTTTGAAAATTTCCGGTTTTGGGCAATTTCTGGAGTGGCCCTTTTTTGAATGGGAAATTGTTAGGGACCTCGCAGGGAGTCTGGGAATTTAATCCCACCCCGGGCTGACCAGTATTTCCCGAGATAATGGGCATTTCGCACCCTCCTTTGGGAGTTCACAAAAAAGGGCATAACTCCCGAACCCCTTGGAATTTCGGGACAAACTAAAGTGCTCTGAACTCGGGGGAGCGAGCCCTTTCCAACGATGCCCCATTCATCCAGATCCGAGCACTTTCGAAAAATTACCCAAAAATGTCCAAAGGGGTACCCCTTTGAAAATTTCCGGTTTTGGGCAATTTCTGGAGTGGCCCTTTTTTGAATGGGAAATTGTTAGGGACCTCGCAGGGAGTCTGGGAATTTAATCCCACCCCGGGCTGACCAGTATTTCCCGAGATAATGGGCATTTCGCACCCTCCTTTGGGAGTTCACAAAAAAGGGCATAACTCCCGAACCCCTTGGAATTTCGGGACAAACTAAAGTGCTCTGAACTCGGGGGAGCGAGCCCTTTCCAACGATGCCCCATTCATCCAGATCCGAGCACTTTCGAAAAATTACCCAAAAATATCCAAAGGGGTACCCCTTTGAAAATTTCCGGTTTTGGGCAATTTCTGGAGTGGCCCTTTTTTGAATGGGAAATTGTTAGGGACCTCGCAGGGAGTCTGGGAATTTAATCCCGCCCCGGGCTGACCAGTATTTCCCGAGATAATGGGCATTTCGCACCCTCCTTTGGGAGTTCACAAAAAAGGGCATAACTCCCGAACCCCTTGGAATTTCGGGACAAACTAAAGTGCTCTGAACTCGGGGGAGCGAGCCCTTTCCAACGATGCCCCATTCATCCAGATCCGAGCACTTTCGAAAAATTACCCAAAAATATCCAAAGGGGTAACCCTTTGAAAATTTCCGGTTTTGGGCAATTTCTGGAGTGGCCCTTTTTTGAATGGGAAATTGTTAGGGACCTCGCAGGGAGTCTGGGAATTTAATCCCACCCCGGGCTGACCAGTATTTCCCGAGATAATGGGCATTTCGCACCCTCCTTTGGGAGTTCACAAAACCGGCCATAACTCCCGAACCCCTTGTTATTTCGGGACCAAATAAAGTGCTCTGAACTCGGGGGCGCGAGCCCTTTCCAACGATGCCCCATTCATCCAGATCCGAGCACTTTCGAAAAATTACCCAAAAATGTCCAAAGGGGTACCCCTTTGAAAATTTCCGGTTTTGGGCAATTTCTGGAGTGGCCCTTTTTTGAATGGGAAATTGTTAGGGACCTCGCAGGGAGTCTGGGAATTTAATCCCACCCCGGGCTGACCAGTATTTCCTGAGATAATGGGCATTTCGCACCCTCCTTTGGGAGTTCACAAAACCGGCCATAACTCCCGAACCCCTTGTTATTTCGGGACCAAATAAAGTGCTCTGAACTCGGGGGCGCGAGCCCTTTCCAACGATGCCCCATTCATCCAGATCCGAGCACTTTCGAAAAATTACCCAAAAATGTCCAAAGGGGTACCCCTTTGAAAATTTCCGGTTTTGGGCAATTTCTGGAGTGGCCCTTTTTTTGATGGGAAATTGTTAGGGACCTCGCAGGGAGTCTGTGATTTCAATCCCACCCCGGGCTGACCAGTATTTCCCGAGATAATGGCTATTTTGTACCCTCCTTTGGCCATTCACAAACCCGGCCATAACTCCCGAACCCCTTGTTATTTCGGGACCAAATAAAGTGCGCTGAACTCGGGGGAGCGAGCCCTTTCCAACGATGCCCCATTCATCCAGATCCGAGCACTTTCGAAAAATTACCCAAAAATATCCAAAGGGGTACCCCTTTGAAAATTTCCGGTTTTGGGAAATTTCTGGAGTGGCCCTTTTTTTGATGGGAAATTGTTAGGGACCTCGCAGGGAGTCTGTGATTTCAATCCCACCCCGGGCTGACCAGTATTTCCCGAGATAATGGCTATTTTGTACCCTCCTTTGGCCATTCACAAAACCGGCCATAACTCCCGAACCCCTTGTTATTTCGGGACCAAATAAAGTGCGCTGAACTCGGGGGAGCGAGCCCTCTCCAACGATGCCCCATTCATCCAGATCCGAGCACTTTCGAAAAATTACCCAAAAATATCCAAAGGGGTACCCCTTTGAAAATTTCCGGTTTTGGGAAATTTCTGGAGTGGCCCTTTTTTTGATGGGAAATTGTTAGGGACCTCGCAGGGAGTCTGTGATTTCAATCCCACCCCGGGCTGACCAGTATTTCCCGAGATAATGGCTATTTTGTACCCTCCTTTGGCCATTCACAAAACCGGCCATAACTCCCGAACCCCTTGTTATTTCGGAACCAAATAAAGTGCGCTGAACTCGGGGGAGCAAGCCCTTTCCAACGATGCCCCATTCATCCAGATCCGAGCACTTTCGAAAAATTACCCAAAAATATCCAAAGGGGTACCCCTTTGAAAATTTCCGGTTTTGGGCAATTTCTGGAGTGGCCCTTTTTTTGATGGGAAATTGTTAGGGACCTCGCAGGGAGTCTGTGATTTCAATCCCACCCCGGGCTGACCAGTATTTCCCGAGATAATGGCTATTTTGTACCCTCCTTTGGCCATTCACAAAACCGGCCATAACTCCCGAACCCCTTGTTATTTCGGGACCAAATAAATTCCGCTGAACTCGGGGAAGCGAGCCCTCTCCAACGATGCCCCATTCATCCAGATCCGAGCACTTTCGAAAAATTACCCAAAAATATCCAAAGGGGTACCCCTTTGAAAATTTCCGGTTTTGGGCAATTTCTGGAGTGGCCCTTTTTTTGATGGGAAATTGTTAGGGACCTCGCAGGGACTCTGTGATTTCAATCCCACCCCGGGCTGACCAGTATTTCCCGAGATAATGGCTATTTTGTACCCTCCTTTGGCCATTCACAAAACCGGCCATAACTCCCGAACCCCTTGTTATTTCGGGACCAAATAAAGTGCGCTGAACTCGGGGAAGCGAGCCCTCTCCAACGATGCCCCATTCATCCAGATCCGAGCACTTTCGAAAAATTACCCAAAAATATCCAAAGGGGTACCCCTTTGAAAATTTCCGGTTTTGGGCAATTTCTGGAGTGGCCCTTTTTTTGATGGGAAATTGTTAGGGACCTCGCAGGGAGCCTGTGATTTCAATCCCACCCCGGGCTGACCAGTATTTCCCGAGATAATGGCTATTTTGTACCCTCCTTTGGCCATTCACAAAACCGGCCATAACTCCCGAACCCCTTGTTATTTCGGAACCAAATAAAGTGCGCTGAACTCGGGGGAGCAAGCCCTTTCCAACGATGCCCCATTCATCCAGATCCGAGCACTTTCGAAAAATTACCCAAAAATATCCAAAGGGGTACCCCTTTGAAAATTTCCGGTTTTGGGCAATTTCTGGAGTGGCCCTTTTTTTGATGGGAAATTGTTAGGGACCTCGCAGGGAGTCTGTGATTTCAATCCCACCCCGGGCTGACCAGTATTTCCCGAGATAATGGCTATTTTGTACCCTCCTTTGGCCATTCACAAAACCGGCCATAACTCCCGAACCCCTTGTTATTTCGGGACCAAATAAAGTGCGCTGAACTCGGGGAAGCGAGCCCTCTCCAACGATGCCCCATTCATCCAGATCCGAGCACTTTCGAAAAATTTCCAAAAATATCCAAAGGGGTACCCCTTTGAAAATTTCCGGTTTTGGGCAATTTCTGGAGTGGCCCTTTTTTTGATGGGAAATTGTTAGGGACCTCGCAGGGAGTCTGTGATTTCAATCCCACCCCGGGCTGACCAGTATTTCCCGAGATAATGGCTATTTTGTACCCTCCTTTGGCCATTCACAAAACCGGCCATAACTCCCGACCCCCTTGTTATTTCGGGACCAAATAAAGTGCGCTGAACTCGGGGGAGCGAGCCCTCTCCAACGATGCCCCATTCATCCAGATCCGAGCACTTTCGAAAAATTACCCAAAAATATCCAAAGGGGTACCCCTTTGAAAATTTCCGGTTTTGGGCAATTTCTGGAGTGGCCCTTTTTTTGATGGGAAATTGTTAGGGACCTCGCAGGGAGTCTGTGATTTCAATCCCACCCCGGGCTGACCAGTATTTCCCGAGATAATGGCTATTTTGTACCCTCCTTTGGCCATTCACAAAACCGGCCATAACTCCCGACCCCCTTGTTATTTCGGGACCAAATAAAGTGCGCTGAACTCGGGGCAGCGAGCCCTCTCCAACGATGCCCCATTCATCCAGATCCGAGCACTTTCGAAAAATTACCCAAAAATATCCAAAGGGGTACCCCTTTGAAAATTTCCGGTTTTGGGCAATTTCTGGAGTGGCCCTTTTTTGATGGGAAATTGTTAGGGACCTCGCAGGGAGTCTGTGATTTCAATCCCACCCCGGGCTGACCAGTATTTCCCGAGATAATGGCTATTTTGTACCCTCCTTTGGCCATTCACAAAACCGGAAATAACTCCCGACCCCCTTGTTATTTCGGGACCAAATAAAGTGCGCTGAACTCGGGGGAGCGAGCCCTTTCCAACGATGCCCCATTCATCCAGATCCGAGCACTTTCGAAAAATTACCAAAAAATATCCAAAGGGGTACCCCTTTGAAAATTTCCGGTTTTGGGCAATTTCTGGAGTGGCCCTTTTTTTGATGGGAAATTGTTAGGGACCTCGCAGGGAGTCTGTGATTTCAATCCCACCCCGGGCTGACCAGTATTTCCCGAGATAATGGCTATTTTGTACCCTCCTTTGGCCATTCACAAAACCGGCCATAACTCCCGACCCCCTTGTTATTTCGGGACCAAATAAAGTGCGCTGAACTCGGGGCAGCGAGCCCTCTCCAACGATGCCCCATTCATCCAGATCCGAGCACTTTCGAAAAATTACCCAAAAATATCCAAAGGGGTACCCCTTTGAAAATTTCCGGTTTTGGGCAATTTCTGGAGTGGCCCTTTTTTGATGGGAAATTGTTAGGGACCTCGCAGGGAGTCTGTGATTTCAATCCCACCCCGGGCTGACCAGTATTTCCCGAGATAATGGCTATTTTGTACCCTCCTTTGGCCATTCACAAAACCGGCCATAACTCCCGACCCCCTTGTTATTTCGGGACCAAATTTCGTGCGTTGAACTCGGGGGAGCGAGCCCTTTCCAACGATGCCCCATTCATCCAGATCCGAGCACTTTCGAAAAATTACCCAAAAATATCCAAAGGGGTTCGTACCCCTTTGAAAATTTCCGGTTTTGGGCAATTTCTGGAGTGGCCCTTTTTTTGATGGGAAATTGTTAGGGACCTCGCAGGGAGTCTGTGATTTCAATCCCACCCCGGGCTGACCAGTATTTCCCGAGATAATGGCTATTTTGTACCCTCCTTTGGCCATTCACAAAACCGGAAATAACTCCCGACCCCCTTGTTATTTCGGGACCAAATAAAGTGCGCTGAACTCGGGGGAGCGAGCCCTTTCCAACGATGCCCCATTCATCCAGATCCGAGCACTTTCGAAAAATTACCCAAAAATATCCAAAGGGGTACCCCTTTGAAAATTTCCGGTTTTGGGCAATTTCTGGAGTGGCCCTTTTTTGATGGGAAATTGTTAGGGACCTCGCAGGGAGTCTGTGATTTCAATCCCACCCCGGGCTGACCAGTATTTCCCGAGATAATGGCTATTTTGTACCCTCCTTTGGCCATTCACAAAACCGGCCATAACTCCCGACCCCCTTGTTATTTCGGGACCAAATAAAGTGCGCTGAACTCGGGGCAGCGAGCCCTCTCCAACGATGCCCCATTCATCCAGATCCGAGCACTTTCGAAAAATTACCCAAAAATATCCAAAGGGGTACCCCTTTGAAAATTTCCGGTTTTGGGCAATTTCTGGAGTGGCCCTTTTTTGATGGGAAATTGTTAGGGACCTCGCAGGGAGTCTGTGATTTCAATCCCACCCCGGGCTGACCAGTATTTCCCGAGATAATGGCTATTTTGTACCCTCCTTTGGCCATTCACAAAACCGGAAATAACTCCCGACCCCCTTGTTATTTCGGGACCAAATAAAGTGCGCTGAACTCGGGGGAGCGAGCCCTTTCCAACGATGCCCCATTCATCCAGATCCGAGCACTTTCGAAAAATTACCCAAAAATATCCAAAGGGGTACCCCTTTGAAAATTTCCGGTTTTGGGCAATTTTTGGAGTGGCCCTTTTTTTGATGGGAAATTGTTAGGGACCTCGCAGGGAGTCTGTGATTTCAATCCCACCCCGGGCTGACCAGTATTTCCCGAGATAATGGCTATTTTGTACCCTCCTTTGGCCATTCACAAAACCGGAAATAACTCCCGACCCCCTTGTTATTTCGGGACCAAATAAAGTGCGCTGAACTCGGGGGAGCGAGCCCTTTCCAATGATGCCCCATTCATCCAGATCCGAGCACTTTCGAAAAATTACCCAAAAATATCCAAAGGGGTACCCCTTTGAAAATTTCCGGTTTTGGGCAATTTCTGGAGTGGCCCTTTTTTTGATGGGAAATTGTTAGGGACCTCGCAGGGAGTCTGTGATTTCAATCCCACCCCGGGCTGACCAGTATTTCCCGAGATAATGGCTATTTTGTACCCTCCTTTGGCCATTCACAAAACCGGCCATAACTCCCGAACCCTTTGGAATTTTGGGACCAAATTTCGTGCGTTGAGCTCGGGGGAGCGAGCCCTTTCCAACGATGCCCCATTCATCCAGATCCGAGCACTTTCGAAAAATTACCCAAAAATATCCAAAGGGGTACCCCTTTGAAAATTTCCGGTTTTGGGCAATTTCTGGAGTGGCCCTTTTTTGATGGGAAATTGTTAGGGACCTCGCAGGGAGTCTGTGATTTCAATCCCACCCCGGGCTGACCAGTATTTCCCGAGATAATGGCTATTTTGTACCCTCCTTTGGCCATTCACAAAACCGGAAATAACTCCCGACCCCCTTGTTATTTCGGGACCAAATAAAGTGCGCTGAACTCGGGGGAGCGAGCCCTTTCCAACGATGCCCCATTCATCCAGATCCGAGCACTTTCGAAAAATTACCCAAAAATATCCAAAGGGGTACCCCTTTGAAAATTTCCGGTTTTGGGCAATTTCTGGAGTGGCCCTTTTTTTGATGGGAAATTGTTAGGGACCTCGCAGGGAGTCTGTGATTTCAATCCCACCCCGGGCTGACCAGTATTTCCCGAGATAATGGCTATTTTGTACCCTCCTTTGGCCATTCACAAAACCGGCCATAACTCCCGAACCCTTTGGAATTTTGGGACCAAATTTCGTGCGTTGAGCTCGGGGGAGCGAGCCCTTTCCAACGATGCCCCATTCATCCAGATCCGAGCACTTTCGAAAAATTACCCAAAAATATCCAAAGGGGTACCCCTTTGAAAATTTCCGGTTTTGGGCAATTTCTGGAGTGGCCCTTTTTTTGATGGGAAATTGTTAGGGACCTCGCAGGGAGTCTGTGATTTCAATCCCACCCCGGGCTGACCAGTATTTCCCGAGATAATGGCTATTTTGTACCCTCCTTTGGCCATTCACAAAACCGGCCATAACTCCCGAACCCTTTGGAATTTTGGGACCAAATTTCGTGCGTTGAGCTCGGGGGAGCGAGCCCTTTCCAACGATGCCCCATTCATCCAGATCCGAGCACTTTCGAAAAATTACCCAAAAATATCCAAAGGGGTACCCCTTTGAAAATTTCCGGTTTTGGGCAATTTCTGGAGTGGCCCTTTTTTGATGGGAAATTGTTAGGGACCTCGCAGGGAGTCTGTGATTTCAATCCCACCCCGGGCTGACCAGTATTTCCCGAGATAATGGCTATTTTGTACCCTCCTTTGGCCATTCACAAAACCGGCCATAACTCCCGAACCCTTTGGAATTTTGGGACCAAATTTCGTGCGTTGAGCTCGGGGGAGCGAGCCCTTTCCAACGATGCCCCATTCATCCAGATCCGAGCACTTTCGAAAAATTACCCAAAAATATCCAAAGGGGTACCCCTTTGAAAATTTCCGGTTTTGGGCAATTTTTGGAGTGGCCCTTTTTTTGATGGGAAATTGTTAGGGACCTCGCAGGGAGTCTGTGATTTCAATCCCACCCCGGGCTGACCAGTATTTCCCGAGATAATGGCTATTTTGTACCCTCCTTTGGCCATTCACAAAACCGGAAATAACTCCCGACCCCCTTGTTATTTCGGGACCAAATAAAGTGCGCTGAACTCGGGGGAGCGAGCCCTTTCCAATGATGCCCCATTCATCCAGATCCGAGCACTTTCGAAAAATTACCCAAAAATATCCAAAGGGGTACCCCTTTGAAAATTTCCGGTTTTGGGCAATTTCTGGAGTGGCCCTTTTTTTGATGGGAAATTGTTAGGGACCTCGCAGGGAGTCTGTGATTTCAATCCCACCCCGGGCTGACCAGTATTTCCCGAGATAATGGCTATTTTGTACCCTCCTTTGGCCATTCACAAAACCGGCCATAACTCCCGAACCCTTTGGAATTTTGGGACCAAATTTCGTGCGTTGAGCTCGGGGGAGCGAGCCCTTTCCAACGATGCCCCATTCATCCAGATCCGAGCACTTTCGAAAAATTACCCAAAAATATCCAAAGGGGTACCCCTTTGAAAATTTCCGGTTTTGGGCAATTTCTGGAGTGGCCCTTTTTTTGATGGGAAATTGTTAGGGACCTCGCAGGGAGTCTGTGATTTCAATCCCACCCCGGGCTGACCAGTATTTCCCGAGATAATGGCTATTTTGTACCCTCCTTTGGCCATTCACAAAACCGGCCATAACTCCCGAACCCTTTGGAATTTTGGGACCAAATTTCGTGCGTTGAGCTCGGGGGAGCGAGCCCTTTCCAACGATGCCCCATTCATCCAGATCCAAGCACTTTCGAAAAATTACCCAAAAATATCCAAAGGGGTACCCCTTTGAAAATTTCCGGTTTTGGGCAATTTCTGGAGTGGCCCTTTTTTGATGGGAAATTGTTAGGGACCTCGCAGGGAGTCTGTGATTTCAATCCCACCCCGGGCTGACCAGTATTTCCCGAGATAATGGCTATTTTGTACCCTCCTTTGGCCATTCACAAAACCGGAAATAACTCCCGACCCCCTTGTTATTTCGGGACCAAATAAAGTGCGCTGAACTCGGGGGAGCGAGCCCTTTCCAACGATACCCCATTCATCCAGATCCGAGCACTTTCGAAAAATTACCCAAAAATATCCAAAGGGGTACCCCTTTGAAAATTTCCGGTTTTGGGCAATTTCTGGAGTGGCCCTTTTTTTGATGGGAAATTGTTAGGGACCTCGCAGGGAGTCTGTGATTTCAATCGCACCCCGGGCTGACCAGTATTTCCCGAGATAATGGCTATTTTGTACCCTCCTTTGGCCATTCACAAAACCGGCCATAACTCCCGACCCCCTTGTTATTTCGGGACCAAATAAAGTGCGCTGAACTCGGGGGAGCGAGCCCTTTCCAACGATACCCCATTCATCCAGATCCGAGCACTTTCGAAAAATTACCCAAAAATATCCAAAGGGGTACCCCTTTGAAAATTTCCGGTTTTGGGCAATTTCTGGAGTGGCCCTTTTTTGATGGGAAATTGTTAGGGACCTCGCAGGGAGTCTGTGATTTCAATCGCACCCCGGGCTGACCAGTATTTCCCGAGATAATGGCTATTTTGTACCCTCCTTTGGCCATTCACAAAACCGGCCATAACTCCCGACCCCCTTGTTATTTCGGGACCAAATAAAGTGCGCTGAACTCGGGGGAGCGAGCCCTTTCCAACGATGCCCCATTCATCCAGATCCGAGCACTTTCGAAAAATTACCCAAAAATATCCAAAGGGGTACCCCTTTGAAAATTTCCGGTTTTGGGCAATTTCTGGAGTGGCCCTTTTTTTGATGGGAAATTGTTAGGGACCTCGCAGGGAGTCTGTGATTTCAATCCCACCCCGGGCTGACCAGTATTTCCCGAGATAATGGCTATTTTGTACCCTCCTTTGGCCATTCACAAAACCGGAAATAACTCCCGACCCCCTTGTTATTTCGGGACCAAATAAAGTGCGCTGAACTCGGGGGAGCGAGCCCTTTCCAACGATGCCCCATTCATCCAGATCCGAGCACTTTCGAAAAATTACCCAAAAATATCCAAAGGGGTACCCCTTTGAAAATTTCCGGTTTTGGGCAATTTCTGGAGTGGCCCTTTTTTTGATGGGAAATTGTTAGGGACCTCGCAGGGAGTCTGTGATTTCAATCCCACCCCGGGCTGACCAGTATTTCCCGAGATAATGGCTATTTTGTACCCTCCTTTGGCCATTCACAAAACCGGAAATAACTCCCGACCCCCTTGTTATTTCGGGACCAAATAAAGTGCGCTGAACTCGGGGGAGCGAGCCCTTTCCAACGATACCCCATTCATCCAGATCCGAGCACTTTCGAAAAATTACCCAAAAATATCCAAAGGGGTACCCCTTTGAAAATTTCCGGTTTTGGGCAATTTCTGGAGTGGCCCTTTTTTTGATGGGAAATTGTTAGGGACCTCGCAGGGAGTCTGTGATTTCAATCGCACCCCGGGCTGACCAGTATTTCCCGAGATAATGGCTATTTTGTACCCTCCTTTGGCCATTCACAAAACCGGCCATAACTCCCGACCCCCTTGTTATTTCGGGACCAAATAAAGTGCGCTGAACTCGGGGGAGCGAGCCCTTTCCAACGATACCCCATTCATCCAGATCCGAGCACTTTCGAAAAATTACCCAAAAATATCCAAAGGGGTACCCCTTTGAAAATTTCCGGTTTTGGGCAATTTCTGGAGTGGCCCTTTTTTTGATGGGAAATTGTTAGGGACCTCGCAGGGAGTCTGTGATTTCAATCCCACCCCGGGCTGACCAGTATTTCCCGAGATAATGGCTATTTTGTACCCTCCTTTGGCCATTCACAAAACCGGCCATAACTCCCGACCCCCTTGTTATTTCGGGACCAAATAAAGTGCGCTGAACTCGGGGGAGCGAGCCCTTTCCAACGATACCCCATTCATCCAGATCCGAGCACTTTCGAAAAATTACCCAAAAATATCCAAAGGGGTACCCCTTTGAAAATTTCCGGTTTTGGGCAATTTCTGGAGTGGCCCTTTTTTTGATGGGAAATTGTTAGGGACCTCGCAGGGAGTCTGTGATTTCAATCCCACCCCGGGCTGACCAGTATTTCCCGAGATAATGGCTATTTTGTACCCTCCTTTGGCCATTCACAAAACCGGCCATAACTCCCGACCCCCTTGTTATTTCGGGACCAAATAAAGTGCGCTGAACTCGGGGGAGCGAGCCCTTTCCAACGATACCCCATTCATCCAGATCCGAGCACTTTCGAAAAATTACCCAAAAATATCCAAAGGGGTACCCCTTTGAAAATTTCCGGTTTTGGGCAATTTCTGGAGTGGCCCTTTTTTTGATGGGAAATTGTTAGGGACCTCGCAGGGAGTCTGTGATTTCAATCGCACCCCGGGCTGACCAGTATTTCCCGAGATAATGGCTATTTTGTACCCTCCTTTGGCCATTCACAAAACCGGCCATAACTCCCGACCCCCTTGTTATTTCGGGACCAAATAAAGTGCGCTGAACTCGGGGGAGCGAGCCCTTTCCAACGATGCCCCATTCATCCAGATCCGAGCACTTTCGAAAAATTACCCAAAAATATCCAAAGGGGTACCCCTTTGAAAATTTCCGGTTTTGGGCAATTTCTGGAGTGGCCCTTTTTTTGATGGGAAATTGTTAGGGACCTCGCAGGGAGTCTGTGATTTCAATCGCACCCCGGGCTGACCAGTATTTCCCGAGATAATGGCTATTTTGTACCCTCCTTTGGCCATTCACAAAACCGGCCATAACTCCCGACCCCCTTGTTATTTCGGGACCAAATAAAGTGCGCTGAACTCGGGGGAGCGAGCCCTTTCCAACGATACCCCATTCATCCAGATCCGAGCACTTTCGAAAAATTACCCAAAAATATCCAAAGGGGTACCCCTTTGAAAATTTCCGGTTTTGGGCAATTTCTGGAGTGGCCCTTTTTTTGATGGGAAATTGTTAGGGACCTCGCAGGGAGTCTGTGATTTCAATCCCACCCCGGGCTGACCAGTATTTCCCGAGATAATGGCTATTTTGTACCCTCCTTTGGCCATTCACAAAACCGGAAATAACTCCCGACCCCCTTGTTATTTCGGGACCAAATAAAGTGCGCTGAACTCGGGGGAGCGAGCCCTTTCCAACGATACCCCATTCATCCAGATCCGAGCACTTTCGAAAAATTACCCAAAAATATCCAAAGGGGTACCCCTTTGAAAATTTCCGGTTTTGGGCAATTTCTGGAGTGGCCCTTTTTTGATGGGAAATTGTTAGGGACCTCGCAGGGAGTCTGTGATTTCAATCGCACCCCGGGCTGACCAGTATTTCCCGAGATAATGGCTATTTTGTACCCTCCTTTGGCCATTCACAAAACCGGCCATAACTCCCGACCCCCTTGTTATTTCGGGACCAAATAAAGTGCGCTGAACTCGGGGGAGCGAGCCCTTTCCAACGATACCCCATTCATCCAGATCCGAGCACTTTCGAAAAATTACCCAAAAATATCCAAAGGGGTACCCCTTTGAAAATTTCCGGTTTTGGGCAATTTCTGGAGTGGCCCTTTTTTTGATGGGAAATTGTTAGGGACCTCGCAGGGAGTCTGTGATTTCAATCCCACCCCGGGCTGACCAGTATTTCCCGAGATAATGGCTATTTTGTACCCTCCTTTGGCCATTCACAAAACCGGCCATAACTCCCGACCCCCTTGTTATTTCGGGACCAAATAAAGTGCGCTGAACTCGGGGGAGCGAGCCCTTTCCAACGATACCCCATTCATCCAGATCCGAGCACTTTCGAAAAATTACCCAAAAATATCCAAAGGGGTACCCCTTTGAAAATTTCCGGTTTTGGGCAATTTCTGGAGTGGCCCTTTTTTTGATGGGAAATTGTTAGGGACCTCGCAGGGAGTCTGTGATTTCAATCCCACCCCGGGCTGACCAGTATTTCCCGAGATAATGGCTATTTTGTACCCTCCTTTGGCCATTCACAAAACCGGCCATAACTCCCGACCCCCTTGTTATTTCGGGACCAAATAAAGTGCGCTGAACTCGGGGGAGCGAGCCCTTTCCAACGATACCCCATTCATCCAGATCCGAGCACTTTCGAAAAATTACCCAAAAATATCCAAAGGGGTACCCCTTTGAAAATTTCCGGTTTTGGGCAATTTCTGGAGTGGCCCTTTTTTTGATGGGAAATTGTTAGGGACCTCGCAGGGAGTCTGTGATTTCAATCCCACCCCGGGCTGACCAGTATTTCCCGAGATAATGGCTATTTTGTACCCTCCTTTGGCCATTCACAAAACCGGCCATAACTCCCGAACCCTTTGGAATTTTGGGACCAAATTTCGTGCGTTGAGCTCGGGGGAGCGAGCCCTTTCCAACGATGCCCCATTCATCCAGATCCAAGCACTTTCGAAAAATTACCCAAAAATATCCAAAGGGGTACCCCTTTGAAAATTTCCGGTTTTGGGCAATTTCTGGAGTGGCCCTTTTTTGATGGGAAATTGTTAGGGACCTCGCAGGGAGTCTGTGATTTCAATCCCACCCCGGGCTGACCAGTATTTCCCGAGATAATGGCTATTTTGTACCCTCCTTTGGCCATTCACAAAACCGGAAATAACTCCCGACCCCCTTGTTATTTCGGGACCAAATAAAGTGCGCTGAACTCGGGGGAGCGAGCCCTTTCCAACGATACCCCATTCATCCAGATCCGAGCACTTTCGAAAAATTACCCAAAAATATCCAAAGGGGTACCCCTTTGAAAATTTCCGGTTTTGGGCAATTTCTGGAGTGGCCCTTTTTTTGATGGGAAATTGTTAGGGACCTCGCAGGGAGTCTGTGATTTCAATCGCACCCCGGGCTGACCAGTATTTCCCGAGATAATGGCTATTTTGTACCCTCCTTTGGCCATTCACAAAACCGGCCATAACTCCCGACCCCCTTGTTATTTCGGGACCAAATAAAGTGCGCTGAACTCGGGGGAGCGAGCCCTTTCCAACGATGCCCCATTCATCCAGATCCGAGCACTTTCGAAAAATTACCCAAAAATATCCAAAGGGGTACCCCTTTGAAAATTTCCGGTTTTGGGCAATTTCTGGAGTGGCCCTTTTTTTGATGGGAAATTGTTAGGGACCTCGCAGGGAGTCTGTGATTTCAATCGCACCCCGGGCTGACCAGTATTTCCCGAGATAATGGCTATTTTGTACCCTCCTTTGGCCATTCACAAAACCGGCCATAACTCCCGAACCCTTTGGAATTTTGGGACCAAATTTCGTGCGTTGAGCTCGGGGGAGCGAGCCCTTTCCAACGATGCCCCATTCATCCAGATCCGAGCACTTTCGAAAAATTACCCAAAAATATCCAAAGGGGTACCCCTTTGAAAATTTCCGGTTTTGGGCAATTTCTGGAGTGGCCCTTTTTTGATGGGAAATTGTTAGGGACCTCGCAGGGAGTCTGTGATTTCAATCGCACCCCGGGCTGACCAGTATTTCCCGAGATAATGGCTATTTTGTACCCTCCTTTGGCCATTCACAAAACCGGCCATAACTCCCGAACCCTTTGGAATTTTGGGACCAAATTTCGTGCGTTGAGCTCGGGGGAGCGAGCCCTTTCCAACGATGCCCCATTCATCCAGATCCGAGCACTTTCGAAAAATTACCCAAAAATATCCAAAGGGGTACCCCTTTGAAAATTTCCGGTTTTGGGCAATTTCTGGAGTGGCCCTTTTTTGATGGGAAATTGTTAGGGACCTCGCAGGGAGTCTGTGATTTCAATCCCACCCCGGGCTGACCAGTATTTCCCGAGATAATGGGCGGTGTGAATAAAAACTTAGTGTTCACTTACGGTGAACACTTCTGAGTGGAGTGATTCGTTAAAAATGAACACTCGATTTGGTGAGAATAAAAATTTCCTCATTCAAATGCAATTCACTCATGGGAAATTTTGGGATTCAAGTGTTGAAGTGTCAAAGTTGTACGTCAAGTAAGAATCAAAGCAGGCAATCTTTTTATTTTTATCAAAAAGCAAAGTAGTACAGGTAAAATACTAAAAATAGCGAAAATGATTGGGTGCATGCTGCAAAGGTTACAGAGATCTTCCTTTTAGGGTGCCTAATAAGGAGTTATAAGGGGTTTAGGCTCAAGGGAAGGGCTTTAGGCTCAAAATATCAGTTGGTAATTATATCGAAAAATAATGTTCACAAAGTTTTGAAGATCATCTACAGAAAAAGTTATTATACATTAACCCGAACGAAATGCCATTCATAAGATATGGCCATATCACCGTTTTAAAGATTTGAAATACTCATACGCCCTCATTCGCAACTTGACATAGATGTTCACATGTACATAAAAGATGAGCCTAAGTATGTTGCTTTACCATAATTAGTCTATGAGTTATTCAACTTTAAGTAAATTTAAAATAAATACAATTCTTCGTAAGCACCCTGTATCTTAGTGGATAATGTGGATAGCCCACTCTAGAACAATTTTGTCCTCCAAATATATCCAGGAATCCCCCGTGAAAATATTAGCTACGTATTCCAACAAAGGGCGGTGATTTGGTGATTCCGATGATAGCTGTATAGATTGAAGTTTGTAAAAGTGGTGGGTGCTATACCAAAGCTTGGAAAAATTGAAACCTTCTTAAGATATGTAGGTTTTCCGAGCTTTCAAGTCGGTGAAGATCTTTGCATCCATAAAACAGCAGCGGCAAAATAATTTGGGAGGTGTGTAATACTACATGCACAAGAGCAGATAAATGGCTCAAGTTTCCGATTTCACGTGAAGAAATGAAGAAGGCAAAGAAGAAATGGTTGGCAAAAAATAAATTTCCTAGTGAAATTGATGCTCTGGATTGAATGCATGACTTTTATGCGTAAAACATGGATAAACATACTTTTAATAAAATGAGGAAACTGTCCTTTAAGTTGAAGTTTCCTTTTTAACTTTCTCCATCGATTATCTCTTTCAAATTTCATTTCATTAAAATACATCCAGGAATGACCCATAAATATATTAGCTACGTAGTCCCACAAAGGATTCATCCAACGTCTGATGACCTGTACAAGTCCCGAATTAAAAGGAAGCTCTCTGCCAAGTTTCAGCCTGTACCCAATCATTTCCGCTATTTCGCTATTTCTTTTTTCGGCCTATTTTCCTTACTTAAAAAGGGAATTAACACGTTTTTGAATATTAATCCTCGGAAAAGAAAAAGTCACGGTCAGCGGTGATTCCGGTGATAACTTGAAGTCGTTGTTTATAACAATAAGGAAGAAACTCGTGGTGGCACTATACCAAAGCTTGAAAAAATTAAAACTTTCTTAAGACATGTAGGTGATCCAGGCTTTCAAGTCGGTGAATATCTTGGCATCCATAGAATAATATTGGCAAAATAATTTGGGAGGTCTGTAGTACTAGAGAGAAATGGATCAACTCTCCGACTTCACGTGAAGAAATAAAGGAATGGTTGGCAAAAAATAAATTGCCTAGTGCAATTGGTGCTCTGGATTATACACATGGCATTTATCCACAAAGCATAGTTTTAATAAATTGACAAAATTGTTGAAGTTGAACTTTCCTTTTTACTTTTTTACTCCATCGATTATCTCTTCATCTATTTCATCCAAAAAATCAATTACATCATACATTTTTCGTTTCAAAGCTCCTCGCCACTACCCTTAATTTTTACGAGCGTTCACTCGCAAACAAATGTAAAAACATAATTTTATTCACACCAAAAAGAAGTGTTCACTTGATATGGGGAAATGACAGAGTGAAGTACTTAACGAAACCTAACGAAGGTTATTTTTATTCACGCCAAACTAAGTGTTCCCTGCAAAAATGGGAGTGAACACTTGCACTCAGTTTTTATTCACACCACCCAATGGCTATTTTGTACCCTCCTTTGGCCATTCACAAAACCGGCCATAACTCCCGACCCCCTTGTTATTTCGGGACCAAATAAAGTGCGCTGAACTCGGGGGAGCGAGCCCTTTCCAACGATGCCCCATTCATCCAGATCCGAGCACTTTCGAAAAATTACCCAAAAATATCCAAAGGGGTACCCCTTTGAAAATTTCCGGTTTTGGGCAATTTCTGGAGTGGCCCTTTTTTTGATGGGAAATTGTTAGGGACCTCGCAGGGAGTCTGTGATTTCAATCCCACCCCGGGCTGACCAGTATTTCCCGAGATAATGGCTATTTTGTACCCTCCTTTGGCCATTCACAAAACCGGCCATAACTCCCGACCCCCTTGTTATTTCGGGACCAAATAAAGTGCGCTGAACTCGGGGGAGCGAGCCCTTTCCAACGATGCCCCATTCATCCAGATCCGAGCACTTTCGAAAAATTACCCAAAAATATCCAAAGGGGTACCCCTTTGAAAATTTCCGGTTTTGGGCAATTTCTGGAGTGGCCCTTTTTTTGATGGGAAATTGTTAGGGACCTCGCAGGGAGTCTGTGATTTCAATCCCACCCCGGGCTGACCAGTATTTCCCGAGATAATGGCTATTTTGTACCCTCCTTTGGCCATTCACAAAACCGGCCATAACTCCCGACCCCCTTGTTATTTCGGGACCAAATAAAGTGCGCTGAACTCGGGGGAGCGAGCCCTTTCCAACGATGCCCCATTCATCCAGATCCGAGCACTTTCGAAAAATTACCCAAAAATATCCAAAGGGGTACCCCTTTGAAAATTTCCGGTTTTGGGCAATTTCTGGAGTGGCCCTTTTTTTGATGGGAAATTGTTAGGGACCTCGCAGGGAGTCTGTGATTTCAATCGCACCCCGGGCTGACCAGTATTTCCCGAGATAATGGCTATTTTGTACCCTCCTTTGGCCATTCACAAAACCGGCCATAACTCCCGACCCCCTTGTTATTTCGGGACCAAATAAAGTGCGCTGAACTCGGGGGAGCGAGCCCTTTCCAACGATGCCCCATTCATCCAGATCCGAGCACTTTCGAAAAATTACCCAAAAATATCCAAAGGGGTACCCCTTTGAAAATTTCCGGTTTTGGGCAATTTCTGGAGTGGCCCTTTTTTTGATGGGAAATTGTTAGGGACCTCGCAGGGAGTCTGTGATTTCAATCGCACCCCGGGCTGACCAGTATTTCCCGAGATAATGGCTATTTTGTACCCTCCTTTGGCCATTCACAAAACCGGCCATAACTCCCGACCCCCTTGTTATTTCGGGACCAAATAAAGTGCGCTGAACTCGGGGGAGCGAGCCCTTTCCAACGATACCCCATTCATCCAGATCCGAGCACTTTCGAAAAATTACCCAAAAATATCCAAAGGGGTACCCCTTTGAAAATTTCCGGTTTTGGGCAATTTCTGGAGTGGCCCTTTTTTTGATGGGAAATTGTTAGGGACCTCGCAGGGAGTCTGTGATTTCAATCCCACCCCGGGCTGACCAGTATTTCCCGAGATAATGGCTATTTTGTACCCTCCTTTGGCCATTCACAAAACCGGAAATAACTCCCGACCCCCTTGTTATTTCGGGACCAAATAAAGTGCGCTGAACTCGGGGGAGCGAGCCCTTTCCAACGATACCCCATTCATCCAGATCCGAGCACTTTCGAAAAATTACCCAAAAATATCCAAAGGGGTACCCCTTTGAAAATTTCCGGTTTTGGGCAATTTCTGGAGTGGCCCTTTTTTGATGGGAAATTGTTAGGGACCTCGCAGGGAGTCTGTGATTTCAATCGCACCCCGGGCTGACCAGTATTTCCCGAGATAATGGCTATTTTGTACCCTCCTTTGGCCATTCACAAAACCGGCCATAACTCCCGACCCCCTTGTTATTTCGGGACCAAATAAAGTGCGCTGAACTCGGGGGAGCGAGCCCTTTCCAACGATACCCCATTCATCCAGATCCGAGCACTTTCGAAAAATTACCCAAAAATATCCAAAGGGGTACCCCTTTGAAAATTTCCGGTTTTGGGCAATTTCTGGAGTGGCCCTTTTTTTGATGGGAAATTGTTAGGGACCTCGCAGGGAGTCTGTGATTTCAATCCCACCCCGGGCTGACCAGTATTTCCCGAGATAATGGCTATTTTGTACCCTCCTTTGGCCATTCACAAAACCGGCCATAACTCCCGACCCCCTTGTTATTTCGGGACCAAATAAAGTGCGCTGAACTCGGGGGAGCGAGCCCTTTCCAACGATACCCCATTCATCCAGATCCGAGCACTTTCGAAAAATTACCCAAAAATATCCAAAGGGGTACCCCTTTGAAAATTTCCGGTTTTGGGCAATTTCTGGAGTGGCCCTTTTTTTGATGGGAAATTGTTAGGGACCTCGCAGGGAGTCTGTGATTTCAATCCCACCCCGGGCTGACCAGTATTTCCCGAGATAATGGCTATTTTGTACCCTCCTTTGGCCATTCACAAAACCGGCCATAACTCCCGACCCCCTTGTTATTTCGGGACCAAATAAAGTGCGCTGAACTCGGGGGAGCGAGCCCTTTCCAACGATACCCCATTCATCCAGATCCGAGCACTTTCGAAAAATTACCCAAAAATATCCAAAGGGGTACCCCTTTGAAAATTTCCGGTTTTGGGCAATTTCTGGAGTGGCCCTTTTTTTGATGGGAAATTGTTAGGGACCTCGCAGGGAGTCTGTGATTTCAATCCCACCCCGGGCTGACCAGTATTTCCCGAGATAATGGCTATTTTGTACCCTCCTTTGGCCATTCACAAAACCGGCCATAACTCCCGAACCCTTTGGAATTTTGGGACCAAATTTCGTGCGTTGAGCTCGGGGGAGCGAGCCCTTTCCAACGATGCCCCATTCATCCAGATCCAAGCACTTTCGAAAAATTACCCAAAAATATCCAAAGGGGTACCCCTTTGAAAATTTCCGGTTTTGGGCAATTTCTGGAGTGGCCCTTTTTTGATGGGAAATTGTTAGGGACCTCGCAGGGAGTCTGTGATTTCAATCCCACCCCGGGCTGACCAGTATTTCCCGAGATAATGGCTATTTTGTACCCTCCTTTGGCCATTCACAAAACCGGAAATAACTCCCGACCCCCTTGTTATTTCGGGACCAAATAAAGTGCGCTGAACTCGGGGGAGCGAGCCCTTTCCAACGATACCCCATTCATCCAGATCCGAGCACTTTCGAAAAATTACCCAAAAATATCCAAAGGGGTACCCCTTTGAAAATTTCCGGTTTTGGGCAATTTCTGGAGTGGCCCTTTTTTTGATGGGAAATTGTTAGGGACCTCGCAGGGAGTCTGTGATTTCAATCGCACCCCGGGCTGACCAGTATTTCCCGAGATAATGGCTATTTTGTACCCTCCTTTGGCCATTCACAAAACCGGCCATAACTCCCGACCCCCTTGTTATTTCGGGACCAAATAAAGTGCGCTGAACTCGGGGGAGCGAGCCCTTTCCAACGATGCCCCATTCATCCAGATCCGAGCACTTTCGAAAAATTACCCAAAAATATCCAAAGGGGTACCCCTTTGAAAATTTCCGGTTTTGGGCAATTTCTGGAGTGGCCCTTTTTTTGATGGGAAATTGTTAGGGACCTCGCAGGGAGTCTGTGATTTCAATCGCACCCCGGGCTGACCAGTATTTCCCGAGATAATGGCTATTTTGTACCCTCCTTTGGCCATTCACAAAACCGGCCATAACTCCCGAACCCTTTGGAATTTTGGGACCAAATTTCGTGCGTTGAGCTCGGGGGAGCGAGCCCTTTCCAACGATGCCCCATTCATCCAGATCCGAGCACTTTCGAAAAATTACCCAAAAATATCCAAAGGGGTACCCCTTTGAAAATTTCCGGTTTTGGGCAATTTCTGGAGTGGCCCTTTTTTGATGGGAAATTGTTAGGGACCTCGCAGGGAGTCTGTGATTTCAATCGCACCCCGGGCTGACCAGTATTTCCCGAGATAATGGCTATTTTGTACCCTCCTTTGGCCATTCACAAAACCGGCCATAACTCCCGACCCCCTTGTTATTTCGGGACCAAATAAAGTGCGCTGAACTCGGGGGAGCGAGCCCTTTCCAACGATGCCCCATTCATCCAGATCCGAGCACTTTCGAAAAATTACCCAAAAATATCCAAAGGGGTACCCCTTTGAAAATTTCCGGTTTTGGGCAATTTCTGGAGTGGCCCTTTTTTTGATGGGAAATTGTTAGGGACCTCGCAGGGAGTCTGTGATTTCAATCGCACCCCGGGCTGACCAGTATTTCCCGAGATAATGGCTATTTTGTACCCTCCTTTGGCCATTCACAAAACCGGCCATAACTCCCGAACCCTTTGGAATTTTGGGACCAAATTTCGTGCGTTGAGCTCGGGGGAGCGAGCCCTTTCCAACGATGCCCCATTCATCCAGATCCGAGCACTTTCGAAAAATTACCCAAAAATATCCAAAGGGGTACCCCTTTGAAAATTTCCGGTTTTGGGCAATTTCTGGAGTGGCCCTTTTTTGATGGGAAATTGTTAGGGACCTCGCAGGGAGTCTGTGATTTCAATCCCACCCCGGGCTGACCAGTATTTCCCGAGATAATGGGCGGTGTGAATAAAAACTTAGTGTTCACTTACGGTGAACACTTCTGAGTGGAGTGATTCGTTAAAAATGAACACTCGATTTGGTGAGAATAAAAATTTCCTCATTCAAATGCAATTCACTCATGGGAAATTTTGGGATTCAAGTGTTGAAGTGTCAAAGTTGTACGTCAAGTAAGAATCAAAGCAGGCAATCTTTTTATTTTTATCAAAAAGCAAAGTAGTACAGGTAAAATACTAAAAATAGCGAAAATGATTGGGTGCATGCTGCAAAGGTTACAGAGATCTTCCTTTTAGGGTGCCTAATAAGGAGTTATAAGGGGTTTAGGCTCAAGGGAAGGGCTTTAGGCTCAAAATATCAGTTGGTAATTATATCGAAAAATAATGTTCACAAAGTTTTGAAGATCATCTACAGAAAAAGTTATTATACATTAACCCGAACGAAATGCCATTCATAAGATATGGCCATATCACCGTTTTAAAGATTTGAAATACTCATACGCCCTCATTCGCAACTTGACATAGATGTTCACATGTACATAAAAGATGAGCCTAAGTATGTTGCTTTACCATAATTAGTCTATGAGTTATTCAACTTTAAGTAAATTTAAAATAAATACAATTCTTCGTAAGCACCCTGTATCTTAGTGGATAATGTGGATAGCCCACTCTAGAACAATTTTGTCCTCCAAATATATCCAGGAATCCCCCGTGAAAATATTAGCTACGTATTCCAACAAAGGGCGGTGATTTGGTGATTCCGATGATAGCTGTATAGATTGAAGTTTGTAAAAGTGGTGGGTGCTATACCAAAGCTTGGAAAAATTGAAACCTTCTTAAGATATGTAGGTTTTCCGAGCTTTCAAGTCGGTGAAGATCTTTGCATCCATAAAACAGCAGCGGCAAAATAATTTGGGAGGTGTGTAATACTACATGCACAAGAGCAGATAAATGGCTCAAGTTTCCGATTTCACGTGAAGAAATGAAGAAGGCAAAGAAGAAATGGTTGGCAAAAAATAAATTTCCTAGTGAAATTGATGCTCTGGATTGAATGCATGACTTTTATGCGTAAAACATGGATAAACATACTTTTAATAAAATGAGGAAACTGTCCTTTAAGTTGAAGTTTCCTTTTTAACTTTCTCCATCGATTATCTCTTTCAAATTTCATTTCATTAAAATACATCCAGGAATGACCCATAAATATATTAGCTACGTAGTCCCACAAAGGATTCATCCAACGTCTGATGACCTGTACAAGTCCCGAATTAAAAGGAAGCTCTCTGCCAAGTTTCAGCCTGTACCCAATCATTTCCGCTATTTCGCTATTTCTTTTTTCGGCCTATTTTCCTTACTTAAAAAGGGAATTAACACGTTTTTGAATATTAATCCTCGGAAAAGAAAAAGTCACGGTCAGCGGTGATTCCGGTGATAACTTGAAGTCGTTGTTTATAACAATAAGGAAGAAACTCGTGGTGGCACTATACCAAAGCTTGAAAAAATTAAAACTTTCTTAAGACATGTAGGTGATCCAGGCTTTCAAGTCGGTGAATATCTTGGCATCCATAGAATAATATTGGCAAAATAATTTGGGAGGTCTGTAGTACTAGAGAGAAATGGATCAACTCTCCGACTTCACGTGAAGAAATAAAGGAATGGTTGGCAAAAAATAAATTGCCTAGTGCAATTGGTGCTCTGGATTATACACATGGCATTTATCCACAAAGCATAGTTTTAATAAATTGACAAAATTGTTGAAGTTGAACTTTCCTTTTTACTTTTTTACTCCATCGATTATCTCTTCATCTATTTCATCCAAAAAATCAATTACATCATACATTTTTCGTTTCAAAGCTCCTCGCCACTACCCTTAATTTTTACGAGCGTTCACTCGCAAACAAATGTAAAAACATAATTTTATTCACACCAAAAAGAAGTGTTCACTTGATATGGGGAAATGACAGAGTGAAGTACTTAACGAAACCTAACGAAGGTTATTTTTATTCACGCCAAACTAAGTGTTCCCTGCAAAAATGGGAGTGAACACTTGCACTCAGTTTTTATTCACACCACCCAATGGCTATTTTGTACCCTCCTTTGGCCATTCACAAAACCGGCCATAACTCCCGACCCCCTTGTTATTTCGGGACCAAATAAAGTGCGCTGAACTCGGGGGAGCGAGCCCTTTCCAACGATGCCCCATTCATCCAGATCCGAGCACTTTCGAAAAATTACCCAAAAATATCCAAAGGGGTACCCCTTTGAAAATTTCCGGTTTTGGGCAATTTCTGGAGTGGCCCTTTTTTTGATGGGAAATTGTTAGGGACCTCGCAGGGAGTCTGTGATTTCAATCCCACCCCGGGCTGACCAGTATTTCCCGAGATAATGGCTATTTTGTACCCTCCTTTGGCCATTCACAAAACCGGCCATAACTCCCGACCCCCTTGTTATTTCGGGACCAAATAAAGTGCGCTGAACTCGGGGGAGCGAGCCCTTTCCAACGATGCCCCATTCATCCAGATCCGAGCACTTTCGAAAAATTACCCAAAAATATCCAAAGGGGTACCCCTTTGAAAATTTCCGGTTTTGGGCAATTTCTGGAGTGGCCCTTTTTTTGATGGGAAATTGTTAGGGACCTCGCAGGGAGTCTGTGATTTCAATCCCACCCCGGGCTGACCAGTATTTCCCGAGATAATGGCTATTTTGTACCCTCCTTTGGCCATTCACAAAACCGGCCATAACTCCCGACCCCCTTGTTATTTCGGGACCAAATAAAGTGCGCTGAACTCGGGGGAGCGAGCCCTTTCCAACGATGCCCCATTCATCCAGATCCGAGCACTTTCGAAAAATTACCCAAAAATATCCAAAGGGGTACCCCTTTGAAAATTTCCGGTTTTGGGCAATTTCTGGAGTGGCCCTTTTTTTGATGGGAAATTGTTAGGGACCTCGCAGGGAGTCTGTGATTTCAACCCCACCCCGGGCTGACCAGTATATCCCGAGATAATGGCTATTTTGTACCCTCCTTTAGCCATTCACAAAACCGGCCATAACTCCCGAACCCCTTGTTATTTCGGGACCAAATAAAGTGCGCTGAACTCGGGGGAGCGAGCCCTTTCCAACGATGCCCCATTCATCCAGATCCGAGCACTTTCGAAAAATTACCCAAAAATATCCAAAGGGGTACCCCTTTGAAAATTTCCGGTTTTGGGCAATTTCTGGAGTGGCCCTTTTTTTGATGGGAAATTGTTAGGGACCTCGCAGGGAGTCTGTGATTTCAATCCCACCCCGGGCTGACCAGTATTTCCCGAGATAATGGCTATTTTGTACCCTCCTTTGGCCATTCACAAAACCGGCCATAACTCCCGAACCCTTTGGAATTTTGGGACCAAATAAAGTGCGTTGAACTCAGGGGAGCGAGCCCTTTCCAACGATGCCCCATTCATCCAGATCCGAGCACTTTCGAAAAATTACCCACAAATATCCAAAGGGGTACCCCTTTGAAAATTTCCGGTTTTGGGCAATTTCTGGAGTGGCCCTTTTTTTGATGGGAAATTGTTAGGGACCTCGCAGGGAGTCTGTGATTTCAATCCCACCCCGGGCTGACCAGTATTTCCCGAGATAATGGCTATTTTGTACCCTCCTTTGGCCATTCACAAAACCGGCCATAACTCCCGAACCCTTTGGAATTTTGGGACCAAATAAAGTGCGTTGAACTCAGGGGAGCGAGCCCTTTCCAACGATGCCCCATTCATCCAGATCCGAGCACTTTCGAAAAATTACCCACAAATATCCAAAGGGGTACCCCTTTGAAAATTTCCGGTTTTGGGCAATTTCTGGAGTGGCCCTTTTTTTGATGGGAAATTGTTAGGGACCTCGCAGGGAGTCTGTGATTTCAATCCCACCCCGGGCTGACCAGTATTTCCCGAGATAATGGCTATTTTGTACCCTCCTTTGGCCATTCACAAAACCGGCCATAACTCCCGACCCCCTTGTTATTTCGGGACCAAATAAAGTGCGCTGAACTCGGGGGAGCGAGCCCTTTCCAACGATGCCCCATTCATCCAGATCCGAGCACTTTCGAAAAATTACCCACAAATATCCAAAGGGGTACCCCTTTGAAAATTTCCGGTTTTGGGCAATTTCTGGAGTGGCCCTTTTTTTGATGAGAAATTGTTAGGGACCTCGCAGGGAGTCTGTGATTTCAATCCCACCCCGGGCTGACCAGTATTTCCCGAGATAATGGGTATTTTGTACCCTCCTTTGGCCATTCACAAAACCGGCCATAACTCCCGACACCCTTGTTATTTCGGGACCAAATAAAGTGCGCTGAACTCGGGGGAGCGAGCCCTTTCCAACGATGCCCCATTCATCCAGATCCGAGCACTTTCGAAAAATTACCCAAAAATATCCAAAGGGGTACCCCTTTGAAAATTTCCGGTTTTGGGCAATTTCTGGAGTGGCCCTTTTTTTGATGGGAAATTGTTAGGGACCTCGCAGGGAGTCTGTGATTTCAATCCCACCCCGGGCTGACCAGTATTTCCCGAGATAATGGCTATTTTGTACCCTCCTTTGGCCATTCACAAAACCGGCCATAACTCCCGACCCCCTTGTTATTTCGGGACCAAATAAAGTGCGCTGAACTCGGGGGAGCGAGCCCTTTCCAACGATGCCCCATTCATCCAGATCCGAGCACTTTCGAAAAATTACCCAAAAATATCCAAAGGGGTACCCCTTTGAAAATTTCCGGTTTTGGGCAATTTCTGGAGTGGCCCTTTTTTTGATGGGAAATTGTTAGGGACCTCGCAGGGAGTCTGTGATTTCAACCCCACCCCGGGCTGACCAGTATATCCCGAGATAATGGCTATTTTGTACCCTCCTTTGGCCATTCACAAAACCGGCCATAACTCCCGAACCCTTTGGAATTTTGGGACCAAATAAAGTGCGTTGAACTCAGGGGAGCGAGCCCTTTCCAACGATGCCCCATTCATCCAGATCCGAGCACTTTCGAAAAATTACCCAAAAATATCCAAAGGGGTACCCCTTTGAAAATTTCCGGTTTTGGGCAATTTCTGGAGTGGCCCTTTTTTTGATGGGAAATTGTTAGGGACCTCGCAGGGAGTCTGTGATTTCAACCCCACCCCGGGCTGACCAGTATATCCCGAGATAATGGCTATTTTGTACCCTCCTTTGGCCATTCACAAAACCGGCCATAACTCCCGAACCCTTTGGAATTTTGGGACCAAATAAAGTGCGTTGAACTCAGGGGAGCGAGCCCTTTCCAACGATGCCCCATTCATCCAGATCCGAGCACTTTCGAAAAATTACCCACAAATATCCAAAGGGGTACCCCTTTGAAAATTTCCGGTTTTGGGCAATTTCTGGAGTGGCCCTTTTTTTGATGGGAAATTGTTAGGGACCTCGCAGGGAGTCTGTGATTTCAATCCCACCCCGGGCTGACCAGTATTTCCCGAGATAATGGCTATTTTGTACCCTCCTTTGGCCATTCACAAAACCGGCCATAACTCCCGAACCCTTTGGAATTTTGGGACCAAATAAAGTGCGTTGAACTCAGGGGAGCGAGCCCTTTTCAACGATGCCCCATTCATCCAGATCCGAGCACTTTCGAAAAATTACCCACAAATATCCAAAGGGGTACCCCTTTGAAAATTTCCGGTTTTGGGCAATTTCTGGAGTGGCCCTTTTTTGATGGGAAATTGTTAGGGACCTCGCAGGGAGTCTGTGATTTCAATCCCACCCCGGGCTGACCAGTATTTCCCGAGATAATGGCTATTTTGTACCCTCCTTTGGCCATTCACAAAACCGGAAATAACTCCCGACCCCCTTGTTATTTCGGGACCAAATAAAGTGCGCTGAACTCGGGGGAGCGAGCCCTTTCCAACGATGCCCCATTCATCCAGATCCGAGCACTTTCGAAAAATTACCCAAAAATATCCAAAGGGGTACCCCTTTGAAAATTTCCGGTTTTGGGCAATTTCTGGAGTGGCCCTTTTTTTGATGGGAAATTGTTAGGGACCTCGCAGGGAGTCTGTGATTTCAATCGCACCCCGGGCTGACCAGTATTTCCCGAGATAATGGCTATTTTGTACCCTCCTTTGGCCATTCACAAAACCGGCCATAACTCCCGACCCCCTTGTTATTTCGGGACCAAATAAAGTGCGCTGAACTCGGGGGAGCGAGCCCTTTCCAACGATACCCCATTCATCCAGATCCGAGCACTTTCGAAAAATTACCCAAAAATATCCAAAGGGGTACCCCTTTGAAAATTTCCGGTTTTGGGCAATTTCTGGAGTGGCCCTTTTTTGATGGGAAATTGTTAGGGACCTCGCAGGGAGTCTGTGATTTCAATCGCACCCCGGGCTGACCAGTATTTCCCGAGATAATGGCTATTTTGTACCCTCCTTTGGCCATTCACAAAACCGGCCATAACTCCCGACCCCCTTGTTATTTCGGGACCAAATAAAGTGCGCTGAACTCGGGGGAGCGAGCCCTTTCCAACGATGCCCCATTCATCCAGATCCGAGCACTTTCGAAAAATTACCCAAAAATATCCAAAGGGGTACCCCTTTGAAAATTTCCGGTTTTGGGCAATTTCTGGAGTGGCCCTTTTTTTGATGGGAAATTGTTAGGGACCTCGCAGGGAGTCTGTGATTTCAATCCCACCCCGGGCTGACCAGTATTTCCCGAGATAATGGCTATTTTGTACCCTCCTTTGGCCATTCACAAAACCGGAAATAACTCCCGACCCCCTTGTTATTTCGGGACCAAATAAAGTGCGCTGAACTCGGGGGAGCGAGCCCTTTCCAACGATGCCCCATTCATCCAGATCCGAGCACTTTCGAAAAATTACCCAAAAATATCCAAAGGGGTACCCCTTTGAAAATTTCCGGTTTTGGGCAATTTCTGGAGTGGCCCTTTTTTTGATGGGAAATTGTTAGGGACCTCGCAGGGAGTCTGTGATTTCAATCCCACCCCGGGCTGACCAGTATTTCCCGAGATAATGGCTATTTTGTACCCTCCTTTGGCCATTCACAAAACCGGCCATAACTCCCGAACCCTTTGGAATTTTGGGACCAAATTTCGTGCGTTGAGCTCGGGGGAGCGAGCCCTTTCCAACGATGCCCCATTCATCCAGATCCAAGCACTTTCGAAAAATTACCCAAAAATATCCAAAGGGGTACCCCTTTGAAAATTTCCGGTTTTGGGCAATTTCTGGAGTGGCCCTTTTTTGATGGGAAATTGTTAGGGACCTCGCAGGGAGTCTGTGATTTCAATCCCACCCCGGGCTGACCAGTATTTCCCGAGATAATGGCTATTTTGTACCCTCCTTTGGCCATTCACAAAACCGGAAATAACTCCCGACCCCCTTGTTATTTCGGGACCAAATAAAGTGCGCTGAACTCGGGGGAGCGAGCCCTTTCCAACGATACCCCATTCATCCAGATCCGAGCACTTTCGAAAAATTACCCAAAAATATCCAAAGGGGTACCCCTTTGAAAATTTCCGGTTTTGGGCAATTTCTGGAGTGGCCCTTTTTTTGATGGGAAATTGTTAGGGACCTCGCAGGGAGTCTGTGATTTCAATCGCACCCCGGGCTGACCAGTATTTCCCGAGATAATGGCTATTTTGTACCCTCCTTTGGCCATTCACAAAACCGGCCATAACTCCCGACCCCCTTGTTATTTCGGGACCAAATAAAGTGCGCTGAACTCGGGGGAGCGAGCCCTTTCCAACGATACCCCATTCATCCAGATCCGAGCACTTTCGAAAAATTACCCAAAAATATCCAAAGGGGTACCCCTTTGAAAATTTCCGGTTTTGGGCAATTTCTGGAGTGGCCCTTTTTTTGATGGGAAATTGTTAGGGACCTCGCAGGGAGTCTGTGATTTCAATCCCACCCCGGGCTGACCAGTATTTCCCGAGATAATGGCTATTTTGTACCCTCCTTTGGCCATTCACAAAACCGGCCATAACTCCCGACCCCCTTGTTATTTCGGGACCAAATAAAGTGCGCTGAACTCGGGGGAGCGAGCCCTTTCCAACGATACCCCATTCATCCAGATCCGAGCACTTTCGAAAAATTACCCAAAAATATCCAAAGGGGTACCCCTTTGAAAATTTCCGGTTTTGGGCAATTTCTGGAGTGGCCCTTTTTTTGATGGGAAATTGTTAGGGACCTCGCAGGGAGTCTGTGATTTCAATCCCACCCCGGGCTGACCAGTATTTCCCGAGATAATGGCTATTTTGTACCCTCCTTTGGCCATTCACAAAACCGGCCATAACTCCCGACCCCCTTGTTATTTCGGGACCAAATAAAGTGCGCTGAACTCGGGGGAGCGAGCCCTTTCCAACGATACCCCATTCATCCAGATCCGAGCACTTTCGAAAAATTACCCAAAAATATCCAAAGGGGTACCCCTTTGAAAATTTCCGGTTTTGGGCAATTTCTGGAGTGGCCCTTTTTTTGATGGGAAATTGTTAGGGACCTCGCAGGGAGTCTGTGATTTCAATCGCACCCCGGGCTGACCAGTATTTCCCGAGATAATGGCTATTTTGTACCCTCCTTTGGCCATTCACAAAACCGGCCATAACTCCCGACCCCCTTGTTATTTCGGGACCAAATAAAGTGCGCTGAACTCGGGGGAGCGAGCCCTTTCCAACGATGCCCCATTCATCCAGATCCGAGCACTTTCGAAAAATTACCCAAAAATATCCAAAGGGGTACCCCTTTGAAAATTTCCGGTTTTGGGCAATTTCTGGAGTGGCCCTTTTTTTGATGGGAAATTGTTAGGGACCTCGCAGGGAGTCTGTGATTTCAATCGCACCCCGGGCTGACCAGTATTTCCCGAGATAATGGCTATTTTGTACCCTCCTTTGGCCATTCACAAAACCGGCCATAACTCCCGACCCCCTTGTTATTTCGGGACCAAATAAAGTGCGCTGAACTCGGGGGAGCGAGCCCTTTCCAACGATACCCCATTCATCCAGATCCGAGCACTTTCGAAAAATTACCCAAAAATATCCAAAGGGGTACCCCTTTGAAAATTTCCGGTTTTGGGCAATTTCTGGAGTGGCCCTTTTTTTGATGGGAAATTGTTAGGGACCTCGCAGGGAGTCTGTGATTTCAATCCCACCCCGGGCTGACCAGTATTTCCCGAGATAATGGCTATTTTGTACCCTCCTTTGGCCATTCACAAAACCGGAAATAACTCCCGACCCCCTTGTTATTTCGGGACCAAATAAAGTGCGCTGAACTCGGGGGAGCGAGCCCTTTCCAACGATACCCCATTCATCCAGATCCGAGCACTTTCGAAAAATTACCCAAAAATATCCAAAGGGGTACCCCTTTGAAAATTTCCGGTTTTGGGCAATTTCTGGAGTGGCCCTTTTTTTGATGGGAAATTGTTAGGGACCTCGCAGGGAGTCTGTGATTTCAATCGCACCCCGGGCTGACCAGTATTTCCCGAGATAATGGCTATTTTGTACCCTCCTTTGGCCATTCACAAAACCGGCCATAACTCCCGACCCCCTTGTTATTTCGGGACCAAATAAAGTGCGCTGAACTCGGGGGAGCGAGCCCTTTCCAACGATACCCCATTCATCCAGATCCGAGCACTTTCGAAAAATTACCCAAAAATATCCAAAGGGGTACCCCTTTGAAAATTTCCGGTTTTGGGCAATTTCTGGAGTGGCCCTTTTTTTGATGGGAAATTGTTAGGGACCTCGCAGGGAGTCTGTGATTTCAATCCCACCCCGGGCTGACCAGTATTTCCCGAGATAATGGCTATTTTGTACCCTCCTTTGGCCATTCACAAAACCGGCCATAACTCCCGAACCCTTTGGAATTTTGGGACCAAATTTCGTGCGTTGAGCTCGGGGGAGCGAGCCCTTTCCAACGATGCCCCATTCATCCAGATCCAAGCACTTTCGAAAAATTACCCAAAAATATCCAAAGGGGTACCCCTTTGAAAATTTCCGGTTTTGGGCAATTTCTGGAGTGGCCCTTTTTTGATGGGAAATTGTTAGGGACCTCGCAGGGAGTCTGTGATTTCAATCCCACCCCGGGCTGACCAGTATTTCCCGAGATAATGGCTATTTTGTACCCTCCTTTGGCCATTCACAAAACCGGAAATAACTCCCGACCCCCTTGTTATTTCGGGACCAAATAAAGTGCGCTGAACTCGGGGGAGCGAGCCCTTTCCAACGATACCCCATTCATCCAGATCCGAGCACTTTCGAAAAATTACCCAAAAATATCCAAAGGGGTACCCCTTTGAAAATTTCCGGTTTTGGGCAATTTCTGGAGTGGCCCTTTTTTTGATGGGAAATTGTTAGGGACCTCGCAGGGAGTCTGTGATTTCAATCGCACCCCGGGCTGACCAGTATTTCCCGAGATAATGGCTATTTTGTACCCTCCTTTGGCCATTCACAAAACCGGCCATAACTCCCGACCCCCTTGTTATTTCGGGACCAAATAAAGTGCGCTGAACTCGGGGGAGCGAGCCCTTTCCAACGATGCCCCATTCATCCAGATCCGAGCACTTTCGAAAAATTACCCAAAAATATCCAAAGGGGTACCCCTTTGAAAATTTCCGGTTTTGGGCAATTTCTGGAGTGGCCCTTTTTTTGATGGGAAATTGTTAGGGACCTCGCAGGGAGTCTGTGATTTCAATCCCACCCCGGGCTGACCAGTATTTCCCGAGATAATGGCTATTTTGTACCCTCCTTTGGCCATTCACAAAACCGGCCATAACTCCCGAACCCTTTGGAATTTTGGGACCAAATTTCGTGCGTTGAGCTCGGGGGAGCGAGCCCTTTCCAACGATGCCCCATTCATCCAGATCCGAGCACTTTCGAAAAATTACCCAAAAATATCCAAAGGGGTACCCCTTTGAAAATTTCCGGTTTTGGGCAATTTCTGGAGTGGCCCTTTTTTGATGGGAAATTGTTAGGGACCTCGCAGGGAGTCTGTGATTTCAATCGCACCCCGGGCTGACCAGTATTTCCCGAGATAATGGCTATTTTGTACCCTCCTTTGGCCATTCACAAAACCGGCCATAACTCCCGAACCCTTTGGAATTTTGGGACCAAATTTCGTGCGTTGAGCTCGGGGGAGCGAGCCCTTTCCAACGAGGCCCCATTCATCCAGATCCGAGCACTTTCGAAAAATTACCCAAAAATATCCAAAGGGGTACCCCTTTGAAAATTTCCGGTTTTGGGCAATTTCTGGAGTGGCCCTTTTTTGATGGGAAATTGTTAGGGACCTCGCAGGGAGTCTGTGATTTCAATCCCACCCCGGGCTGACCAGTATTTCCCGAGATAATGGGCGGTGTGAATAAAAACTTAGTGTTCACTTACGGTGAACACTTCTGAGTGGAGTGATTCGTTAAAAATGAACACTCGATTTGGTGAGAATAAAAATTTCCTCATTCAAATGCAATTCACTCATGGGAAATTTTGGGATTCAAGTGTTGAAGTGTCAAAGTTGTACGTCAAGTAAGAATCAAAGCAGGCAATCTTTTTATTTTTATCAAAAAGCAAAGTAGTACAGGTAAAATACTAAAAATAGCGAAAATGATTGGGTGCATGCTGCAAAGGTTACAGAGATCTTCCTTTTAGGGTGCCTAATAAGGAGTTATAAGGGGTTTAGGCTCAAGGGAAGGGCTTTAGGCTCAAAATATCAGTTGGTAATTATATCGAAAAATAATGTTCACAAAGTTTTGAAGATCATCTACAGAAAAAGTTATTATACATTAACCCGAACGAAATGCCATTCATAAGATATGACCATATCACCGTTTTAAAGATTTGAAATACTCATACGCCCTCATTCGCAACTTGACATAGATGTTCACATGTACATAAAAGATGAGCCTAAGTATGTTGCTTTACCATAATTAGTCTATGAGTTATTCAACTTTAAGTAAATTTAAAATAAATACAATTCTTCGTAAGCACCCTGTATCTTAGTGGATAATGTGGATAGCCCACTCTAGAACAATTTTGTCCTCCAAATATATCCAGGAATCCCCCGTGAAAATATTAGCTACGTATTCCAACAAAGGGCGGTGATTTGGTGATTCCGATGATAGCTGTATAGATTGAAGTTTGTAAAAGTGGTGGGTGCTATACCAAAGCTTGGAAAAATTGAAACCTTCTTAAGATATGTAGGTTTTCCGAGCTTTCAAGTCGGTGAAGATCTTTGCATCCATAAAACAGCAGCGGCAAAATAATTTGGGAGGTGTGTAATACTACATGCACAAGAGCAGATAAATGGCTCAAGTTTCCGATTTCACGTGAAGAAATGAAGAAGGCAAAGAAGAAATGGTTGGCAAAAAATAAATTTCCTAGTGAAATTGATGCTCTGGATTGAATGCATGACTTTTATGCGTAAAACATGGATAAACATACTTTTAATAAAATGAGGAAACTGTCCTTTAAGTTGAAGTTTCCTTTTTAACTTTCTCCATCGATTATCTCTTTCAAATTTCATTTCATTAAAATACATCCAGGAATGACCCATAAATATATTAGCTACGTAGTCCCACAAAGGATTCATCCAACGTCTGATGACCTGTACAAGTCCCGAATTAAAAGGAAGCTCTCTGCCAAGTTTCAGCCTGTACCCAATCATTTCCGCTATTTCGCTATTTCTTTTTTCGGCCTATTTTCCTTACTTAAAAAGGGAATTAACACGTTTTTGAATATTAATCCTCGGAAAAGAAAAAGTCACGGTCAGCGGTGATTCCGGTGTAAACTTGAAGTCGTTGTTTATAACAATAAGGAAGAAACTCGTGGTGGCACTATACCAAAGCTTGAAAAAATTAAAACTTTCTTAAGACATGTAGGTGATCCAGGCTTTCAAGTCGGTGAATATCTTGGCATCCATAGAATAATATTGGCAAAATAATTTGGGAGGTCTGTAGTACTAGAGAGAAATGGATCAACTCTCCGACTTCACGTGAAGAAATAAAGGAATGGTTGGCAAAAAATAAATTGCCTAGTGCAATTGGTGCTCTGGATTATACACATGGCATTTATCCACAAAGCATAGTTTTAATAAATTGACAAAATTGTTGAAGTTGAACTTTCCTTTTTACTTTTTTACTCCATCGATTATCTCTTCATCTATTTCATCCAAAAAATCAATTACATCATACATTTTTCGTTTCAAAGCTCCTCGCCACTACCCTTAATTTTTACGAGCGTTCACTCGCAAACAAATGTAAAAACATAATTTTATTCACACCAAAAAGAAGTGTTCACTTGATATGGGGAAATGACAGAGTGAAGTACTTAACGAAACCTAACGAAGGTTATTTTTATTCACGCCAAACTAAGTGTTCCCTGCAAAAATGGGAGTGAACACTTGCACTCAGTTTTTATTCACACCACCCAATGGCTATTTTGTACCCTCCTTTGGCCATTCACAAAACCGGCCATAACTCCCGACCCCCTTGTTATTTCGGGACCAAATAAAGTGCGCTGAACTCGGGGGAGCGAGCCCTTTCCAACGATGCCCCATTCATCCAGATCCGAGCACTTTCGAAAAATTACCCAAAAATATCCAAAGGGGTACCCCTTTGAAAATTTCCGGTTTTGGGCAATTTCTGGAGTGGCCCTTTTTTTGATGGGAAATTGTTAGGGACCTCGCAGGGAGTCTGTGATTTCAATCCCACCCCGGGCTGACCAGTATTTCCCGAGATAATGGCTATTTTGTACCCTCCTTTGGCCATTCACAAAACCGGCCATAACTCCCGACCCCCTTGTTATTTCGGGACCAAATAAAGTGCGCTGAACTCGGGGGAGCGAGCCCTTTCCAACGATGCCCCATTCATCCAGATCCGAGCACTTTCGAAAAATTACCCAAAAATATCCAAAGGGGTACCCCTTTGAAAATTTCCGGTTTTGGGCAATTTCTGGAGTGGCCCTTTTTTTGATGGGAAATTGTTAGGGACCTCGCAGGGAGTCTGTGATTTCAATCCCACCCCGGGCTGACCAGTATTTCCCGAGATAATGGCTATTTTGTACCCTCCTTTGGCCATTCACAAAACCGGCCATAACTCCCGACCCCCTTGTTATTTCGGGACCAAATAAAGTGCGCTGAACTCGGGGGAGCGAGCCCTTTCCAACGATGCCCCATTCATCCAGATCCGAGCACTTTCGAAAAATTACCCAAAAATATCCAAAGGGGTACCCCTTTGAAAATTTCCGGTTTTGGGCAATTTCTGGAGTGGCCCTTTTTTTGATGGGAAATTGTTAGGGACCTCGCAGGGAGTCTGTGATTTCAATCCCACCCCGGGCTGACCAGTATTTCCCGAGATAATGGCTATTTTGTACCCTCCTTTGGCCATTCACAAAACCGGCCATAACTCCCGACCCCCTTGTTATTTCGGGACCAAATAAAGTGCGCTGAACTCGGGGGAGCGAGCCCTTTCCAACGATGCCCCATTCATCCAGATCCGAGCACTTTCGAAAAATTACCCAAAAATATCCAAAGGGGTACCCCTTTGAAAATTTCCGGTTTTGGGCAATTTCTGGAGTGGCCCTTTTTTTGATGGGAAATTGTTAGGGACCTCGCAGGGAGTCTGTGATTTCAATCCCACCCCGGGCTGACCAGTATTTCCCGAGATAATGGCTATTTTGTACCCTCCTTTGGCCATTCACAAAACCGGCCATAACTCCCGACCCCCTTGTTATTTCGGGACCAAATAAAGTGCGCTGAACTCGGGGGAGCGAGCCCTTTCCAACGATGCCCCATTCATCCAGATCCGAGCACTTTCGAAAAATTACCCAAAAATATCCAAAGGGGTACCCCTTTGAAAATTTCCGGTTTTGGGCAATTTCTGGAGTGGCCCTTTTTTTGATGGGAAATTGTTAGGGACCTCGCAGGGAGTCTGTGATTTCAACCCCACCCCGGGCTGACCAGTATATCCCGAGATAATGGCTATTTTGTACCCTCCTTTAGCCATTCACAAAACCGGCCATAACTCCCGAACCCCTTGTTATTTCGGGACCAAATAAAGTGCGCTGAACTCGGGGGAGCGAGCCCTTTCCAACGATGCCCCATTCATCCAGATCCGAGCACTTTCGAAAAATTACCCAAAAATATCCAAAGGGGTACCCCTTTGAAAATTTCCGGTTTTGGGCAATTTCTGGAGTGGCCCTTTTTTTGATGGGAAATTGTTAGGGACCTCGCAGGGAGTCTGTGATTTCAATCCCACCCCGGGCTGACCAGTATTTCCCGAGATAATGGCTATTTTGTACCCTCCTTTGGCCATTCACAAAACCGGCCATAACTCCCGAACCCTTTGGAATTTTGGGACCAAATAAAGTGCGTTGAACTCAGGGGAGCGAGCCCTTTCCAACGATGCCCCATTCATCCAGATCCGAGCACTTTCGAAAAATTACCCACAAATATCCAAAGGGGTACCCCTTTGAAAATTTCCGGTTTTGGGCAATTTCTGGAGTGGCCCTTTTTTTGATGGGAAATTGTTAGGGACCTCGCAGGGAGTCTGTGATTTCAATCCCACCCCGGGCTGACCAGTATTTCCCGAGATAATGGCTATTTTGTACCCTCCTTTGGCCATTCACAAAACCGGCCATAACTCCCGAACCCTTTGGAATTTTGGGACCAAATAAAGTGCGTTGAACTCAGGGGAGCGAGCCCTTTCCAACGATGCCCCATTCATCCAGATCCGAGCACTTTCGAAAAATTACCCACAAATATCCAAAGGGGTACCCCTTTGAAAATTTCCGGTTTTGGGCAATTTCTGGAGTGGCCCTTTTTTTGATGGGAAATTGTTAGGGACCTCGCAGGGAGTCTGTGATTTCAATCCCACCCCGGGCTGACCAGTATTTCCCGAGATAATGGCTATTTTGTACCCTCCTTTGGCCATTCACAAAACCGGCCATAACTCCCGACCCCCTTGTTATTTCGGGACCAAATAAAGTGCGCTGAACTCGGGGGAGCGAGCCCTTTCCAACGATGCCCCATTCATCCAGATCCGAGCACTTTCGAAAAATTACCCACAAATATCCAAAGGGGTACCCCTTTGAAAATTTCCGGTTTTGGGCAATTTCTGGAGTGGCCCTTTTTTTGATGGGAAATTGTTAGGGACCTCGCAGGGAGTCTGTGATTTCAATCCCACCCCGGGCTGACCAGTATTTCCCGAGATAATGGGTATTTTGTACCCTCCTTTGGCCATTCACAAAACCGGCCATAACTCCCGACACCCTTGTTATTTCGGGACCAAATAAAGTGCGCTGAACTCGGGGGAGCGAGCCCTTTCCAACGATGCCCCATTCATCCAGATCCGAGCACTTTCGAAAAATTACCCAAAAATATCCAAAGGGGTACCCCTTTGAAAATTTCCGGTTTTGGGCAATTTCTGGAGTGGCCCTTTTTTTGATGGGAAATTGTTAGGGACCTCGCAGGGAGTCTGTGATTTCAATCCCACCCCGGGCTGACCAGTATTTCCCGAGATAATGGCTATTTTGTACCCTCCTTTGGCCATTCACAAAACCGGCCATAACTCCCGACCCCCTTGTTATTTCGGGACCAAATAAAGTGCGCTGAACTCGGGGGAGCGAGCCCTTTCCAACGATGCCCCATTCATCCAGATCCGAGCACTTTCGAAAAATTACCCAAAAATATCCAAAGGGGTACCCCTTTGAAAATTTCCGGTTTTGGGCAATTTCTGGAGTGGCCCTTTTTTTGATGGGAAATTGTTAGGGACCTCGCAGGGAGTCTGTGATTTCAACCCCACCCCGGGCTGACCAGTATATCCCGAGATAATGGCTATTTTGTACCCTCCTTTGGCCATTCACAAAACCGGCCATAACTCCCGAACCCTTTGGAATTTTGGGACCAAATAAAGTGCGTTGAACTCAGGGGAGCGAGCCCTTTCCAACGATGCCCCATTCATCCAGATCCGAGCACTTTCGAAAAATTACCCAAAAATATCCAAAGGGGTACCCCTTTGAAAATTTCCGGTTTTGGGCAATTTCTGGAGTGGCCCTTTTTTTGATGGGAAATTGTTAGGGACCTCGCAGGGAGTCTGTGATTTCAACCCCACCCCGGGCTGACCAGTATATCCCGAGATAATGGCTATTTTGTACCCTCCTTTGGCCATTCACAAAACCGGCCATAACTCCCGAACCCTTTGGAATTTTGGGACCAAATAAAGTGCGTTGAACTCAGGGGAGCGAGCCCTTTCCAACGATGCCCCATTCATCCAGATCCGAGCACTTTCGAAAAATTACCCACAAATATCCAAAGGGGTACCCCTTTGAAAATTTCCGGTTTTGGGCAATTTCTGGAGTGGCCCTTTTTTTGATGGGAAATTGTTAGGGACCTCGCAGGGAGTCTGTGATTTCAATCCCACCCCGGGCTGACCAGTATTTCCCGAGATAATGGCTATTTTGTACCCTCCTTTGGCCATTCACAAAACCGGCCATAACTCCCGAACCCTTTGGAATTTTGGGACCAAATAAAGTGCGTTGAACTCAGGGGAGCGAGCCCTTTCCAACGATGCCCCATTCATCCAGATCCGAGCACTTTCGAAAAATTACCCACAAATATCCAAAGGGGTACCCCTTTGAAAATTTCCGGTTTTGGGCAAATTCTGGAGTGGCCCTTTTTTGATGGGAAATTGTTAGGGACCTCGCAGGGAGTCTGTGATTTCAATCCCACCCCGGGCTGACCAGTATTTCCCGAGATAATGGCTATTTTGTACCCTCCTTTGGCCATTCACAAAACCGGCCATAACTCCCGACCCCCTTGTTATTTCGGGACCAAATAAAGTGCGCTGAACTCGGGGGAGCGAGCCCTTTCCAACGATGCCCCATTCATCCAGATCCGAGCACTTTCGAAAAATTACCCAAAAATATCCAAAGGGGTACCCCTTTGAAAATTTCCGGTTTTGGGCAATTTCTGGAGTGGCCCTTTTTTTGATGGGAAATTGTTAGGGACCTCGCAGGGAGTCTGTGATTTCAATCCCACCCCGGGCTGACCAGTATTTCCCGAGATAATGGGTATTTTGTACCCTCCTTTGGCCATTCACAAAACCGGCCATAACTCCCGACCCCCTTGTTATTTCGGGACCAAATAAAGTGCGCTGAACTCGGGGGAGCGAGCCCTCTCCAACGATGCCCCATTCATCCAGATCCGAGCACTTTCGAAAAATTACCCAAAAATATCCAAAGGGGTACCCCTTTGAAAATTTCCGGTTTTGGGCAATTTCTGGAGTGGCCCTTTTTTTGATGGGAAATTGTTAGGGACCTCGCAGGGAGTCTGTGATTTCAATCCCACCCCGGGCTGACCAGTATTTCCCGAGATAATGGCTATTTTGTACCCTCCTTTGGCCATTCACAAAACCGGCCATAACTCCCGAACCCCTTGTTATTTCGGGACCAAATAAAGTGCGCTGAACTCGGGGGAGCGAGCCCTCTCCAACGATGCCCCATTCATCCAGATCCGAGCACTTTCGAAAAATTACCCAAAAATATCCAAAGGGGTACCCCTTTGAAAATTTCCGGTTTTGGGCAATTTCTGGAGTGGCCCTTTTTTTGATGGGAAATTGTTAGGGACCTCGCAGGGAGTCTGTGATTTCAATCCCACCCCGGGCTGACCAGTATTTCCCGAGATAATGGCTATTTTGTACCCTCCTTTGGCCATTCACAAAACCGGCCATAACTCCCGACCCCCTTGTTATTTCGGGACCAAATAAAGTGCGCTGAACTCGGGGCAGCGAGCCCTCTCCAACGATGCCCCATTCATCCAGATCCGAGCACTTTCGAAAAATTACCCAAAAATATCCAAAGGGGTACCCCTTTGAAAATTTCCGGTTTTGGGCAATTTCTGGAGTGGCCCTTTTTTTGATGGGAAATTGTTAGGGACCTCGCAGGGAGTCTGTGATTTCAATCCCACCCCGGGCTGACCAGTATTTCCCGAGATAATGGCTATTTTGTACCCTCCTTTGGCCATTCACAAAACCGGCCATAACTCCCGACCCCCTTGTTATTTCGGGACCAAATAAAGTGCGCTGAACTCGGGGGAGCGAGCCCTTTCCAACGATGCCCCATTCATCCAGATCCGAGCACTTTCGAAAAATTACCCAAAAATATCCAAAGGGGTACCCCTTTGAAAATTTCCGGTTTTGGGCAATTTCTGGAGTGGCCCTTTTTTTGATGGGAAATTGTTAGGGACCTCGCAGGGAGTCTGTGATTTCAACCCCACCCCGGGCTGACCAGTATATCCCGAGATAATGGCTATTTTGTACCCTCCTTTGGCCATTCACAAAACCGGCCATAACTCCCGAACCCCTTGTTATTTCGGGACCAAATAAAGTGCGCTGAACTCGGGGGAGCGAGCCCTTTCCAACGATGCCCCATTCATCCAGATCCGAGCACTTTCGAAAAATTACCCAAAAATATACAAAGGGGTACCCCTTTGAAAATTTCCGGTTTTGGGCAATTTCTGGAGTGGCCCTTTTTTTGATGGGAAATTGTTAGGGACCTCGCAGGGAGTCTGTGATTTCAATCCCACCCCGGGCTGACCAGTATTTCCCGAGATAATGGCTATTTTGTACCCTCCTTTGGCCATTCACAAAACCGGCCATAACTCCCGACCCCCTTGTTATTTCGGGACCAAATAAAGTGCGCTGAACTCGGGGGAGCGAGCCCTTTCCAACGATGCCTCATTCATCCAGATCCGAGCACTTTCGAAAAATTACCCAAAAATATCCAAAGGGGTACCCCTTTGAAAATTTCCGGTTTTGGGCAATTTCTGGAGTGGCCCTTTTTTTGATGGGAAATTGTTAGGGACCTCGCAGGGAGTCTGTGATTTCAATCCCACCCCGGGCTGACCAGTATTTCCCGAGATAATGGCTATTTTGTACCCTCCTTTGGCCATTCACAAAACCGGCCATAACTCCCGACCCCCTTGTTATTTCGGGACCAAATAAAGTGCGCTGAACTCGGGGGAGCGAGCCCTTTCCAACGATGCCTCATTCATCCAGATCCGAGCACTTTCGAAAAATTACCCAAAAATATCCAAAGGGGTACCCCTTTGAAAATTTCCGGTTTTGGGCAATTTTTGGAGTGGCCCTTTTTTGATGGGAAATTGTTAGGGACCTCGCAGGGAGTCTGTGATTTCAATCCCACCCCGGGCTGACCAGTATTTCCCGAGATAATGGCTATTTTGTACCCTCCTTTGGCCATTCACAAAACCGGCCATAACTCCCGACCCCCTTGTTATTTCATGACCAAATTTCGTGCGTTGAACTCGGGGGAGCGAGCCCTTTCCAACGATGCCCCATTCATCCAGATCCGAGCACTTTCGAAAAATTACCCAAAAATATCCAAAGGGGTACCCCTTTGAAAATTTCCGGTTTTGGGCAATTTCTGGAGTGGCCTTTTTTTGATGGGAAATTGTTAGGGACCTCGCAGGGAGTCTGTGATTTCAATCCCACCCCGGGCTGACCAGTATTTCCCGAGATAATGGCTATTTTGTACCCTCCTTTGGCCATTCACAAAACCGGCCATAACTCCCGACCCCCTTGTTATTTCGGGACCAAATAAAGTGCGCTGAACTCGGGGGAGCGAGCCCTTTCCAACGATGCCTCATTCATCCAGATCCGAGCACTTTCGAAAAATTACCCAAAAATATCCAAAGGGGTACCCCTTTGAAAATTTCCGGTTTTGGGCAATTTCTGGAGTGGCCCTTTTTTTGATGGGAAATTGTTAGGGACCTCGCAGGGAGTCTGTGATTTCAATCCCACCCCGGGCTGACCAGTATTTCCCGAGATAATGGCTATTTTGTACCCTCCTTTGGCCATTCACAAAACCGGCCATAACTCCCGACCCCCTTGTTATTTCGGGACCAAATAAAGTGCGCTGAACTCGGGGGAGCGAGCCCTTTCCAACGATGCCTCATTCATCCAGATCCGAGCACTTTCGAAAAATTACCCAAAAATATCCAAAGGGGTACCCCTTTGAAAATTTCCGGTTTTGGGCAATTTCTGGAGTGGCCCTTTTTTTGATGGGAAATTGTTAGGGACCTCGCAGGGAGTCTGTGATTTCAATCCCACCCCGGGCTGACCAGTATTTCCCGAGATAATGGCTATTTTGTACCCTCCTTTGGCCATTCACAAAACCGGCCATAACTCCCGACCCCCTTGTTATTTCGGGACCAAATAAAGTGCGCTGAACTCGGGGGAGCGAGCCCTTTCCAACGATGCCCCATTCATCCAGATCCGAGCACTTTCGAAAAATTACCCAAAAATATCCAAAGGGGTACCCCTTTGAAAATTTCCGGTTTTGGGCAATTTCTGGAGTGGCCTTTTTTTGATGGGAAATTGTTAGGGACCTCGCAGGGAGTCTGTGATTTCAATCCCACCCCGGGCTGACCAGTATTTCCCGAGATAATGGCTATTTTGTACCCTCCTTTGGCCATTCACAAAACCGGCCATAACTCCCGACCCCCTTGTTATTTCATGACCAAATTTCGTGCGTTGAACTCGGGGGAGCGAGCCCTTTCCAACGATGCCCCATTCATCCAGATCCGAGCACTTTCGAAAAATTACCCAAAAATATCCAAAGGGGTACCCCTTTGAAAATTTCCGGTTTTGGGCAATTTCTGGAGTGGCCCTTTTTTTGATGGGAAATTGTTAGGGACCTCGCAGGGAGTCTGTGATTTCAATCCCACCCCGGGCTGACCAGTATATCCCGAGATAACGGCTATTTTGTACCCTCCTTTGGCCATTCACAAAACCGGCCATAACTCCCGACCCCCTTGTTATTTCATGACCAAATTTCGTGCGTTGAACTCGGGGGAGCGAGCCCTTTCCAACGATGCCCCATTCATCCAGATCCGAGCACTTTCGAAAAATTACCCAAAAATATCCAAAGGGGTACCCCTTTGAAAATTTCCGGTTTTGGGCAATTTCTGGAGTGGCCCTTTTTTTGATGGGAAATTGTTAGGGACCTCGCAGGGAGTCTGTGATTTCAATCCCACCCCGGGCTGACCAGTATATCCCGAGATAACGGCTATTTTGTACCCTCCTTTGGCCATTCACAAAACCGGCCATAACTCCCGACCCCCTTGTTATTTCATGACCAAATTTCGTGCGTTGAACTCGGGGGAGCGAGCCCTTTCCAACGATGCCCCATTCATCCAGATCCGAGCACTTTCGAAAAATTACCCAAAAATATCCAAAGGGGTACCCCTTTGAAAATTTCCGGTTTTGGGCAATTTCTGGAGTGGCCTTTTTTTGATGGGAAATTGTTAGGGACCTCGCAGGGAGTCTGTGATTTCAATCCCACCCCGGGCTGACCAGTATTTCCCGAGATAATGGCTATTTTGTACCCTCCTTTGGCCATTCACAAAACCGGCCATAACTCCCGACCCCCTTGTTATTTCGGGACCAAATAAAGTGCGCTGAACTCGGGGGAGCGAGCCCTTTCCAACGATGCCTCATTCATCCAGATCCGAGCACTTTCGAAAAATTACCCAAAAATATCCAAAGGGGTACCCCTTTGAAAATTTCCGGTTTTGGGCAATTTCTGGAGTGGCCCTTTTTTTGATGGGAAATTGTTAGGGACCTCGCAGGGAGTCTGTGATTTCAATCCCACCCCGGGCTGACCAGTATTTCCCGAGATAATGGCTATTTTGTACCCTCCTTTGGCCATTCACAAAACCGGCCATAACTCCCGACCCCCTTGTTATTTCGGGACCAAATAAAGTGCGTTGAACTCGGGGGAGCGAGCCCTTTCCAACGATGCCCCATTCATCCAGATCCGAGCACTTTCGAAAAATTACCCAAAAATATCCAAAGGGGTACCCCTTTGAAAATTTCCGGTTTTGGGCAATTTCTGGAGTGGCCCTTTTTTTGATGGGAAATTGTTAGGGACCTCGCAGGGAGTCTGTGATTTCAATCCCACCCCGGGCTGACCAGTATTTCCCGAGATAATGGCTATTTTGTACCCTCCTTTGGCCATTCACAAAACCGGCCATAACTCCCGAACCCTTTGGAATTTTGGGACCAAATAAAGTGCGTTGAACTCGGGGGAGCGAGCCCTTTCCAACGATGCCCCATTCATCCAGATCCGAGCACTTTCGAAAAATTACCCAAAAATATCCAAAGGGGTACCCCTTTGAAAATTTCCGGTTTTGGGCAATTTCTGGAGTGGCCCTTTTTTTGATGGGAAATTGTTAGGGACCTCGCAGGGAGTCTGTGATTTCAATCCCACCCCGGGCTGACCAGTATATCCCGAGATAACGGCTATTTTGTACCCTCCTTTGGCCATTCACAAAACCGGCCATAACTCCCGAACCCCTTGTTATTTCGGGACCAAATAAAGTGCGCTGAACTCGGGGGAGCGAGCCCTTTCCAACGATGCCCCATTCATCCAGATCCGAGCACTTTCGAAAAATTACCCAAAAATATCCAAAGGGGTACCCCTTTGAAAATTTCCGGTTTTGGGCAATTTCTGGAGTGGCCCTTTTTTTGATGGGAAATTGTTAGGGACCTCGCAGGGAGTCTGTGATTTCAATCCCACCCCGGGCTGACCAGTATTTCCCGAGATAATGGCTATTTTGTACCCTCCTTTGGCCATTCACAAAACCGGCCATAACTCCCGAACCCCTTGTTATTTCGGGACCAAATAAAGTGCGCTGAACTCGGGGGAGCGAGCCCTCTCCAACGATGCCCCGTTCATCCAGATCCGAGCACTTTCGAAAAATTACCCAAAAATATCCAAAGGGGTACCCCTTTGAAAATTTCCGGTTTTGGGCAATTTCTGGAGTGGCCCTTTTTTTGATGGGAAATTGTTAGGGACCTCGCAGGGAGTCTGTGATTTCAATCCCACCCCGGGCTGACCAGTATTTCCCGAGATAATGGCTATTTTGTACCCTCCTTTGGCCATTCACAAAACCGGCCATAACTCCCGAACCCTTTGGAATTTTGGGACCAAATTTCGTGCGTTGAACTCGGGGGAGCGAGCCCTTTCCAACGATGCCCCATTCATCCAGATCCGAGCACTTTCGAAAAATTACCCAAAAATATCTAAAGGGGTACCCCTTTGAAAATTTCCGGTTTTGGGCAATTTCTGGAGTGGCCCTTTTTTTGATGGGAAATTGTTAGGGACCTCGCAGGGAGTCTGTGATTTCAATCCCACCCCGGGCTGACCAGTATTTCCCGAGATAATGGCTATTTTGTACCCTCCTTTGGCCATTCACAAAACCGGCCATAACTCCCGAACCCCTTGTTATTTCGGGACCAAATAAAGTGCGCTGAACTCGGGGGAGCGAGCCCTCTCCAACGATGCCCCATTCATCCAGATCCGAGCACTTTCGAAAAATTACCCAAAAATATCCAAAGGGGTACCCCTTTGAAAATTTCCGGTTTTGGGCAATTTCTGGAGTGGCCCTTTTTTTGATGGGAAATTGTTAGGGACCTCGCAGGGAGTCTGTGATTTCAATCCCACCCCGGGCTGACCAGTATTTCCCGAGATAATGGCTATTTTGTACCCTCCTTTGGCCATTCACAAAACCGGCCATAACTCCCGAACCCTTTGGAATTTTGGGACCAAATTTCGTGCGTTGAACTCGGGGGAGCGAGCCCTTTCCAACGATGCCCCATTCATCCAGATCCGAGCACTTTCGAAAAATTACCCAAAAATATCCAAAGGGGTACCCCTTTGAAAATTTCCGGTTTTGGGCAATTTCTGGAGTGGCCCTTTTTTTGATGGGAAATTGTTAGGGACCTCGCAGGGAGTCTGTGATTTCAATCCCACCCCGGGCTGACCAGTATTTCCCGAGATAATGGCTATTTTGTACCCTCCTTTGGCCATTCACAAAACCGGCCATAACTCCCGACCCCCTTGTTATTTCGGGACCAAATAAAGTGCGCTGAACTCGGGGGAGCGAGCCCTCTCCAACGATGCCCCATTCATCCAGATCCGAGCACTTTCGAAAAATTACCCAAAAATATCCAAAGGGGTACCCCTTTGAAAATTTCCGGTTTTGGGCAATTTCTGGAGTGGCCCTTTTTTTGATGGGAAATTGTTAGGGACCTCGCAGGGAGTCTGTGATTTCAATCCCACCCCGGGCTGACCAGTATTTCCCGAGATAATGGCTATTTTGTACCCTCCTTTGGCCATTCACAAAACCGGCCATAACTCCCGAACCCCTTGTTATTTCGGGACCAAATAAAGTGCGCTGAACTCGGGGGAGCGAGCCCTTTCCAACGATGCCCCATTCATCCAGATACGAGCACTTTCGAAAAATTACCCAAAAATATCCAAAGGGGTACCCCTTTGAAAATTTCCGGTTTTGGGCAATTTCTGGAGTGGCCCTTTTTTTGATGGGAAATTGTTAGGGACCTCGCAGGGAGTCTGTGATTTCAATCCCACCCAGGGCTGACCAGTATTTCCCGAGATAATGGCTATTTTGTACCCTCCTTTGGCCATTCACAAAACCGGCCATAACTCCCGAACCCTTTGGAATTTTGGGACCAAATTTCGTGCGTTGAACTCGAGGGAGCGAGCCCTTTCCAACGATGCCCCATTCATCCAGATCCGAGCACTTTCGAAAAATTACCCAAAAATATCCAAAGGGCCCTTTGAAAATTTCCGGTTTTGGGCAATTTCTGGAGTGGCCCTTTTTTTGATGGGAAATTGTTAGGGACCTCGCAGGGAGTCTGTGATTTCAATCCCACCCCGGGCTGACCAGTATTTCCCGAGATAATGGCTATTTTGTACCCTCCTTTGGCCATTCACAAAACCGGCCATAACTCCCGAACCCCTTGTTATTTCGGGACCAAATAAAGTGCGCTGAACTCGGGGGAGCGAGCCCTTTCCAACGATGCCCCATTCATCCAGATATGAGCACTTTCGAAAAATTACCCAAAAATATCCAAAGGGGTACCCCTTTGAAAATTTCCGGTTTTGGGCAATTTCTGGAGTGGCCCTTTTTTTGATGGGAAATTGTTAGGGACCTCGCAGGGAGTCTGTGATTTCAATCCCACCCCGGGCTGACCAGTATTTCCCGAGATAATGGCTATTTTGTACCCTCCTTTGGCCATTCACAAAACCGGCCATAACTCCCGAACCCCTTGTTATTTCGGGACCAAATAAAGTGCGCTGAGCTCGGGGGAGTGAGCCCTTTCCAACGATGCCCCATTCATCCAGATCCGAGCACTTTCGAAAAATTACCCAAAAATATCCAAAGGGGTACCCCTTTGAAAATTTCCGGTTTTGGGCAATTTCTGGAGTGGCCCTTTTTTTGATGGGAAATTGTTAGGGACCTCGCAGGGAGTCTGTGATTTCAATCCCACCCCGGGCTGACCAGTATTTCCCGAGATAATGGCTATTTTGTACCCTCCTTTGGCCATTCACAAACCCGGCCATAACTCCCGAACCCCTTGTTATTTCGGGACCAAATAAAGTGCGCTGAACTCGGGGGAGCGAGCCCTTTCCAACGATGCCCCATTCATCCAGATCCGAGCACTTTCGAAAAATTACCCAAAAATATCCAAAGGGGTACCCCTTTGAAAATTTCCGGTTTTGGCAATTTCTGGAGTGGCCCTTTTTTTGATGGGAAATTGTTAGGGACCTCGCAGGGAGTCTGTGATTTCAATCCCACCCCGGGCTGACCAGTATTTCCCGAGATAATGGCTATTTTGTACCCTCCTTTGGCCATTCACAAAACCGGCCATAACTCCCGAACCCTTTGGAATTTTGGGACCAAATTTCGTGCGCTGAACTCGGGGGAGCGAGCCTTTTCCAACGATGCCCCATTCATCCAGATCCGAGCACTTTCGAAAAATTACCCAAAAATATCCAAAGGGGAAAATTTCCGGTTTTGGGCAATTTCTGGAGTGGCCCTTTTTTTGATGGGAAATTGTTAGGGACCTCGCAGGGAGTCTGTGATTTCAATCCCACCCCGGGCTGACCAGTATTTCCCGAGATAATGGCTATTTTGTACCCTCCTTTGGCCATTCACAAAACCGGCCATAACTCCCGAACCCCTTGTTATTTCGGGACCAAATAAAGTGCGCTGAACTCGGGGGAGCGAGCCCTTTCCAACGATGCCCCATTCATCCAGATACGAGCACTTTCGAAAAATTACCCAAAAATATCCAAAGGGGTACCCCTTTGAAAATTTCCGGTTTTGGGCAATTTCTGGAGTGGCCCTTTTTTTGATGGGAAATTGTTAGGGACCTCGCAGGGAGTCTGTGATTTCAATCCCACCCAGGGCTGACCAGTATTTCCCGAGATAATGGCTATTTTGTACCCTCCTTTGGCCATTCACAAAACCGGCCATAACTCCCGAACCCTTTGGAATTTTGGGACCAAATTTCGTGCGTTGAACTCGAGGGAGCGAGCCCTTTCCAACGATGCCCCATTCATCCAGATCCGAGCACTTTCGAAAAATTACCCAAAAATATCCAAAGGGGTACCCCTTTGAAAATTTCCGGTTTTGGGCAATTTCTGGAGTGGCCCTTTTTTTGATGGGAAATTGTTAGGGACCTCGCAGGGAGTCTGTGATTTCAATCCCACCCCGGGCTGACCAGTATTTCCCGAGATAATGGCTATTTTGTACCCTCCTTTGGCCATTCACAAAACCGGCCATAACTCCCGAACCCCTTGTTATTTCGGGACCAAATAAAGTGCGCTGAACTCGGGGGAGCGAGCCCTTTCCAACGATGCCCATTCATCCAGATCCGAGCACTTTCGAAAAATTACCCAAAAATATCCAAAGGGGTACCCCTTTGAAAATTTCCGGTTTTGGGCAATTTCTGGAGTGGCCCTTTTTTTGATGGGAAATTGTTAGGGACCTCGCAGGGAGTCTGTGATTTCAATCCCACCCCGGGCTGACCAGTATTTCCCGAGATAATGGCTATTTTGTACCCTCCTTTGGCCATTCACAAAACCGGCCATAACTCCCGAACCCCTTGTTATTTCGGGACCAAATAAAGTGCGCTGAACTCGGGGGAGCGAGCCCTTTCCAACGATGCCCATTCATCCAGATCCGAGCACTTTCGAAAAATTACCCAAAAATATCCAAAGGGGTACCCCTTTGAAAATTTCCGGTTTTGGGCAATTTCTGGAGTGGCCCTTTTTTTGATGGGAAATTGTTAGGGACCTCGCAGGGAGTCTGTGATTTCAATCCCACCCCGGGCTGACCAGTATTTCCCGAGATAATGGCTATTTTGTACCCTCCTTTGGCCATTCACAAAACCGGCCATAACTCCCGAACCCCTTGTTATTTCGGGACCAAATAAAGTGCGCTGAACTCGGGGGAGCGAGCCCTTTCCAACGATGCCCATTCATCCAGATCCGAGCACTTTCGAAAAATTACCCAAAAATATCCAAAGGGGTACCCTTTTGAAAATTTCCGGTTTTGGGCAATTTCTGGAGTGGCCCTTTTTTTGATGGGAAATTGTTAGGGACCTCGCAGGGAGTCTGTGATTTCAATCCCACCCCGGGCTGACCAGTATTTCCCGAGATAATGGCTATTTTGTACCCTCCTTTGGCCATTCACAAAACCGGCCATAACTCCCGACCCCCTTGTTATTTCGGGACCAAATAAAGTGCGCTGAACTCGGGGGAGCGAGCCCTCTCCAACGATGCCCCATTCATCCAGATCCGAGCACTTTCGAAAAATTACCCAAAAATATCCAAAGGGGTACCCCTTTGAAAATTTCCGGTTTTGGGCAATTTCTGGAGTGGCCCTTTTTTTGATGGGAAATTGTTAGGGACCTCGCAGGGAGTCTGTGATTTCAATCCCACCCCGGGCTGACCAGTATTTCCCGAGATAATGGCTATTTTGTACCCTCCTTTGGCCATTCACAAAACCGGCCATAACTCCCGAACCCCTTGTTATTTCGGGACCAAATAAAGTGCGCTGAACTCGGGGGAGCGAGCCCTTTCCAACGATGCCCCATTCATCCAGATACGAGCACTTTCGAAAAATTACCCAAAAATATCCAAAGGGGTACCCCTTTGAAAATTTCCGGTTTTGGGCAATTTCTGGAGTGGCCCTTTTTTTGATGGGAAATTGTTAGGGACCTCGCAGGGAGTCTGTGATTTCAATCCCACCCAGGGCTGACCAGTATTTCCCGAGATAATGGCTATTTTGTACCCTCCTTTGGCCATTCACAAAACCGGCCATAACTCCCGAACCCTTTGGAATTTTGGGACCAAATTTCGTGCGTTGAACTCGAGGGAGCGAGCCCTTTCCAACGATGCCCCATTCATCCAGATCCGAGCACTTTCGAAAAATTACCCAAAAATATCCAAAGGGCCCTTTGAAAATTTCCGGTTTTGGGCAATTTCTGGAGTGGCCCTTTTTTTGATGGGAAATTGTTAGGGACCTCGCAGGGAGTCTGTGATTTCAATCCCACCCCGGGCTGACCAGTATTTCCCGAGATAATGGCTATTTTGTACCCTCCTTTGGCCATTCACAAAACCGGCCATAACTCCCGAACCCCTTGTTATTTCGGGACCAAATAAAGTGCGCTGAACTCGGGGGAGCGAGCCCTTTCCAACGATGCCCCATTCATCCAGATATGAGCACTTTCGAAAAATTACCCAAAAATATCCAAAGGGGTACCCCTTTGAAAATTTCCGGTTTTGGGCAATTTCTGGAGTGGCCCTTTTTTTGATGGGAAATTGTTAGGGACCTCGCAGGGAGTCTGTGATTTCAATCCCACCCCGGGCTGACCAGTATTTCCCGAGATAATGGCTATTTTGTACCCTCCTTTGGCCATTCACAAAACCGGCCATAACTCCCGAACCCCTTGTTATTTCGGGACCAAATAAAGTGCGCTGAGCTCGGGGGAGTGAGCCCTTTCCAACGATGCCCCATTCATCCAGATCCGAGCACTTTCGAAAAATTACCCAAAAATATCCAAAGGGGTACCCCTTTGAAAATTTCCGGTTTTGGGCAATTTCTGGAGTGGCCCTTTTTTTGATGGGAAATTGTTAGGGACCTCGCAGGGAGTCTGTGATTTCAATCCCACCCCGGGCTGACCAGTATTTCCCGAGATAATGGCTATTTTGTACCCTCCTTTGGCCATTCACAAACCCGGCCATAACTCCCGAACCCCTTGTTATTTCGGGACCAAATAAAGTGCGCTGAACTCGGGGGAGCGAGCCCTTTCCAACGATGCCCCATTCATCCAGATCCGAGCACTTTCGAAAAATTACCCAAAAATATCCAAAGGGGTACCCCTTTGAAAATTTCCGGTTTTGGCAATTTCTGGAGTGGCCCTTTTTTTGATGGGAAATTGTTAGGGACCTCGCAGGGAGTCTGTGATTTCAATCCCACCCCGGGCTGACCAGTATTTCCCGAGATAATGGCTATTTTGTACCCTCCTTTGGCCATTCACAAAACCGGCCATAACTCCCGAACCCTTTGGAATTTTGGGACCAAATTTCGTGCGCTGAACTCGGGGGAGCGAGCCTTTTCCAACGATGCCCCATTCATCCAGATCCGAGCACTTTCGAAAAATTACCCAAAAATATCCAAAGGGGAAAATTTCCGGTTTTGGGCAATTTCTGGAGTGGCCCTTTTTTTGATGGGAAATTGTTAGGGACCTCGCAGGGAGTCTGTGATTTCAATCCCACCCCGGGCTGACCAGTATTTCCCGAGATAATGGCTATTTTGTACCCTCCTTTGGCCATTCACAAAACCGGCCATAACTCCCGAACCCCTTGTTATTTCGGGACCAAATAAAGTGCGCTGAACTCGGGGGAGCGAGCCCTTTCCAACGATGCCCCATTCATCCAGATACGAGCACTTTCGAAAAATTACCCAAAAATATCCAAAGGGGTACCCCTTTGAAAATTTCCGGTTTTGGGCAATTTCTGGAGTGGCCCTTTTTTTGATGGGAAATTGTTAGGGACCTCGCAGGGAGTCTGTGATTTCAATCCCACCCAGGGCTGACCAGTATTTCCCGAGATAATGGCTATTTTGTACCCTCCTTTGGCCATTCACAAAACCGGCCATAACTCCCGAACCCTTTGGAATTTTGGGACCAAATTTCGTGCGTTGAACTCGAGGGAGCGAGCCCTTTCCAACGATGCCCCATTCATCCAGATCCGAGCACTTTCGAAAAATTACCCAAAAATATCCAAAGGGGTACCCCTTTGAAAATTTCCGGTTTTGGGCAATTTCTGGAGTGGCCCTTTTTTTGATGGGAAATTGTTAGGGACCTCGCAGGGAGTCTGTGATTTCAATCCCACCCCGGGCTGACCAGTATTTCCCGAGATAATGGCTATTTTGTACCCTCCTTTGGCCATTCACAAAACCGGCCATAACTCCCGAACCCCTTGTTATTTCGGGACCAAATAAAGTGCGCTGAACTCGGGGGAGCGAGCCCTTTCCAACGATGCCCATTCATCCAGATCCGAGCACTTTCGAAAAATTACCCAAAAATATCCAAAGGGGTACCCCTTTGAAAATTTCCGGTTTTGGGCAATTTCTGGAGTGGCCCTTTTTTTGATGGGAAATTGTTAGGGACCTCGCAGGGAGTCTGTGATTTCAATCCCACCCCGGGCTGACCAGTATTTCCCGAGATAATGGCTATTTTGTACCCTCCTTTGGCCATTCACAAAACCGGCCATAACTCCCGAACCCCTTGTTATTTCGGGACCAAATAAAGTGCGCTGAACTCGGGGGAGCGAGCCCTTTCCAACGATGCCCATTCATCCAGATCCGAGCACTTTCGAAAAATTACCCAAAAATATCCAAAGGGCCCTTTGAAAATTTCCGGTTTTGGGCAATTTCTGGAGTGGCCCTTTTTTTGATGGGAAATTGTTAGGGACCTCGCAGGGAGTCTGTGATTTCAATCCCACCCCGGGCTGACCAGTATTTCCCGAGATAATGGCTATTTTGTACCCTCCTTTGGCCATTCACAAAACCGGCCATAACTCCCGAACCCCTTGTTATTTCGGGACCAAATAAAGTGCGCTGAACTCGGGGGAGCGAGCCCTTTCCAACGATGCCCATTCATCCAGATCCGAGCACTTTCGAAAAATTACCCAAAAATATCCAAAGGGGTACCCTTTTGAAAATTTCCGGTTTTGGGCAATTTCTGGAGTGGCCCTTTTTTTGATGGGAAATTGTTAGGGACCTCGCAGGGAGTCTGTGATTTCAATCCCACCCCGGGCTGACCAGTATTTCCCGAGATAATGGCTATTTTGTACCCTCCTTTGGCCATTCACAAAACCGGCCATAACTCCCGACCCCCTTGTTATTTCGGGACCAAATAAAGTGCGCTGAACTCGGGGGAGCGAGCCCTCTCCAACGATGCCCCATTCATCCAGATCCGAGCACTTTCGAAAAATTACCCAAAAATATCCAAAGGGGTACCCCTTTGAAAATTTCCGGTTTTGGGCAATTTCTGGAGTGGCCCTTTTTTTGATGGGAAATTGTTAGGGACCTCGCAGGGAGTCTGTGATTTCAATCCCACCCCGGGCTGACCAGTATTTCCCGAGATAATGGCTATTTTGTACCCTCCTTTGGCCATTCACAAAACCGGCCATAACTCCCGAACCCCTTGTTATTTCGGGACCAAATAAAGTGCGCTGAACTCGGGGGAGCGAGCCCTTTCCAACGATGCCCCATTCATCCAGATACGAGCACTTTCGAAAAATTACCCAAAAATATCCAAAGGGGTACCCCTTTGAAAATTTCCGGTTTTGGGCAATTTCTGGAGTGGCCCTTTTTTTGATGGGAAATTGTTAGGGACCTCGCAGGGAGTCTGTGATTTCAATCCCACCCAGGGCTGACCAGTATTTCCCGAGATAATGGCTATTTTGTACCCTCCTTTGGCCATTCACAAAACCGGCCATAACTCCCGAACCCTTTGGAATTTTGGGACCAAATTTCGTGCGTTGAACTCGAGGGAGCGAGCCCTTTCCAACGATGCCCCATTCATCCAGATCCGAGCACTTTCGAAAAATTACCCAAAAATATCCAAAGGGCCCTTTGAAAATTTCCGGTTTTGGGCAATTTCTGGAGTGGCCCTTTTTTTGATGGGAAATTGTTAGGGACCTCGCAGGGAGTCTGTGATTTCAATCCCACCCCGGGCTGACCAGTATTTCCCGAGATAATGGCTATTTTGTACCCTCCTTTGGCCATTCACAAAACCGGCCATAACTCCCGAACCCCTTGTTATTTCGGGACCAAATAAAGTGCGCTGAACTCGGGGGAGCGAGCCCTTTCCAACGATGCCCCATTCATCCAGATATGAGCACTTTCGAAAAATTACCCAAAAATATCCAAAGGGGTACCCCTTTGAAAATTTCCGGTTTTGGGCAATTTCTGGAGTGGCCCTTTTTTTGATGGGAAATTGTTAGGGACCTCGCAGGGAGTCTGTGATTTCAATCCCACCCCGGGCTGACCAGTATTTCCCGAGATAATGGCTATTTTGTACCCTCCTTTGGCCATTCACAAAACCGGCCATAACTCCCGAACCCCTTGTTATTTCGGGACCAAATAAAGTGCGCTGAGCTCGGGGGAGTGAGCCCTTTCCAACGATGCCCCATTCATCCAGATCCGAGCACTTTCGAAAAATTACCCAAAAATATCCAAAGGGGTACCCCTTTGAAAATTTCCGGTTTTGGGCAATTTCTGGAGTGGCCCTTTTTTTGATGGGAAATTGTTAGGGACCTCGCAGGGAGTCTGTGATTTCAATCCCACCCCGGGCTGACCAGTATTTCCCGAGATAATGGCTATTTTGTACCCTCCTTTGGCCATTCACAAAACCGGCCATAACTCCCGAACCCCTTGTTATTTCGGGACCAAATAAAGTGCGCTGAACTCGGGGGAGCGAGCCCTTTCCAACGATGCCCATTCATCCAGATCCGAGCACTTTCGAAAAATTACCCAAAAATATCCAAAGGGGTACCCCTTTGAAAATTTCCGGTTTTGGGCAATTTCTGGAGTGGCCCTTTTTTTGATGGGAAATTGTTAGGGACCTCGCAGGGAGTCTGTGATTTCAATCCCACCCCGGGCTGACCAGTATTTCCCGAGATAATGGCTATTTTGTACCCTCCTTTGGCCATTCACAAAACCGGCCATAACTCCCGAACCCTTTGGAATTTTGGGACCAAATTTCGTGCGCTGAACTCGGGGGAGCGAGCCCTCTCCAACGATGCCCCATTCATCCAGATCCGAGCACTTTCGAAAAATTACCCAAAAATATCCAAAGGGGTACCCTTTTGAAAATTTCCGGTTTTGGGCAATTTCTGGAGTGGCCCTTTTTTTGATGGGAAATTGTTAGGGACCTCGCAGGGAGTCTGTGATTTCAATCCCACCCCGGGCTGACCAGTATTTCCCGAGATAATGGCTATTTTGTACCCTCCTTTGGCCATTCACAAAACCGGCCATAACTCCCGACCCCCTTGTTATTTCGGGACCAAATAAAGTGCGCTGAACTCGGGGGAGCGAGCCCTTTCCAACGATGCCCCATTCATCCAGATCCGAGCACTTTCGAAAAATTACCCAAAAATATCCAAAGGGGTACCCCTTTGAAAATTTCCGGTTTTGGGCAATTTCTGGAGTGGCCCTTTTTTTGATGGGAAATTGTTAGGGACCTCGCAGGGAGTCTGTGATTTCAACCCCACCCCGGGCTGACCAGTATATCCCGAGATAATGGCTATTTTGTACCCTCCTTTAGCCATTCACAAAACCGGCCATAACTCCCGAACCCCTTGTTATTTCGGGACCAAATAAAGTGCGCTGAACTCGGGGGAGCGAGCCCTTTCCAACGATGCCCCATTCATCCAGATCCGAGCACTTTCGAAAAATTACCCAAAAATATCCAAAGGGGTACCCCTTTGAAAATTTCCGGTTTTGGGCAATTTCTGGAGTGGCCCTTTTTTTGATGGGAAATTGTTAGGGACCTCGCAGGGAGTCTGTGATTTCAATCCCACCCCGGGCTGACCAGTATTTCCCGAGATAATGGCTATTTTGTACCCTCCTTTGGCCATTCACAAAACCGGCCATAACTCCCGAACCCTTTGGAATTTTGGGACCAAATAAAGTGCGTTGAACTCAGGGGAGCGAGCCCTTTCCAACGATGCCCCATTCATCCAGATCCGAGCACTTTCGAAAAATTACCCACAAATATCCAAAGGGGTACCCCTTTGAAAATTTCCGGTTTTGGGCAATTTCTGGAGTGGCCCTTTTTTTGATGGGAAATTGTTAGGGACCTCGCAGGGAGTCTGTGATTTCAATCCCACCCCGGGCTGACCAGTATTTCCCGAGATAATGGCTATTTTGTACCCTCCTTTGGCCATTCACAAAACCGGCCATAACTCCCGAACCCTTTGGAATTTTGGGACCAAATAAAGTGCGTTGAACTCAGGGGAGCGAGCCCTTTCCAACGATGCCCCATTCATCCAGATCCGAGCACTTTCGAAAAATTACCCACAAATATCCAAAGGGGTACCCCTTTGAAAATTTCCGGTTTTGGGCAATTTCTGGAGTGGCCCTTTTTTTGATGGGAAATTGTTAGGGACCTCGCAGGGAGTCTGTGATTTCAATCCCACCCCGGGCTGACCAGTATTTCCCGAGATAATGGCTATTTTGTACCCTCCTTTGGCCATTCACAAAACCGGCCATAACTCCCGACCCCCTTGTTATTTCGGGACCAAATAAAGTGCGCTGAACTCGGGGGAGCGAGCTCTTTCCAACGATGCCCCATTCATCCAGATCCGAGCACTTTCGAAAAATTACCCACAAATATCCAAAGGGGTACCCCTTTGAAAATTTCCGGTTTTGGGCAATTTCTGGAGTGGCCCTTTTTTTGATGGGAAATTGTTAGGGACCTCGCAGGGAGTCTGTGATTTCAATCCCACCCCGGGCTGACCAGTATTTCCCGAGATAATGGGTATTTTGTACCCTCCTTTGGCCATTCACAAAACCGGCCATAACTCCCGACACCCTTGTTATTTCGGGACCAAATAAAGTGCGCTGAACTCGGGGGAGCGAGCCCTTTCCAACGATGCCCCATTCATCCAGATCCGAGCACTTTCGAAAAATTACCCAAAAATATCCAAAGGGGTACCCCTTTGAAAATTTCCGGTTTTGGGCAATTTCTGGAGTGGCCCTTTTTTTGATGGGAAATTGTTAGGGACCTCGCAGGGAGTCTGTGATTTCAATCCCACCCCGGGCTGACCAGTATTTCCCGAGATAATGGCTATTTTGTACCCTCCTTTGGCCATTCACAAAACCGGCCATAACTCCCGACCCCCTTGTTATTTCGGGACCAAATAAAGTGCGCTGAACTCGGGGGAGCGAGCCCTTTCCAACGATGCCCCATTCATCCAGATCCGAGCACTTTCGAAAAATTACCCAAAAATATCCAAAGGGGTACCCCTTTGAAAATTTCCGGTTTTGGGCAATTTCTGGAGTGGCCCTTTTTTTGATGGGAAATTGTTAGGGACCTCGCAGGGAGTCTGTGATTTCAACCCCACCCCGGGCTGACCAGTATATCCCGAGATAATGGCTATTTTGTACCCTCCTTTGGCCATTCACAAAACCGGCCATAACTCCCGAACCCTTTGGAATTTTGGGACCAAATAAAGTGCGTTGAACTCAGGGGAGCGAGCCCTTTCCAACGATGCCCCATTCATCCAGATCCGAGCACTTTCGAAAAATTACCCAAAAATATCCAAAGGGGTACCCCTTTGAATATTTCCGGTTTTGGGCAATTTCTGGAGTGGCCCTTTTTTTGATGGGAAATTGTTAGGGACCTCGCAGGGAGTCTGTGATTTCAACCCCACCCCGGGCTGACCAGTATATCCCGAGATAATGGCTATTTTGTACCCTCCTTTGGCCATTCACAAAACCGGCCATAACTCCCGAACCCTTTGGAATTTTGGGACCAAATAAAGTGCGTTGAACTCAGGGGAGCGAGCCCTTTCCAACGATGCCCCATTCATCCAGATCCGAGCACTTTCGAAAAATTACCCACAAATATCCAAAGGGGTACCCCTTTGAAAATTTCCGGTTTTGGGCAATTTCTGGAGTGGCCCTTTTTTTGATGGGAAATTGTTAGGGACCTCGCAGGGAGTCTGTGATTTCAATCCCACCCCGGGCTGACCAGTATTTCCCGAGATAATGGCTATTTTGTACCCTCCTTTGGCCATTCACAAAACCGGCCATAACTCCCGAACCCTTTGGAATTTTGGGACCAAATAAAGTGCGTTGAACTCAGGGGAGCGAGCCCTTTCCAACGATGCCCCATTCATCCAGATCCGAGCACTTTCGAAAAATTACCCACAAATATCCAAAGGGGTACCCCTTTGAAAATTTCCGGTTTTGGGCAATTTCTGGAGTGGCCCTTTTTTGATGGGAAATTGTTAGGGACCTCGCAGGGAGTCTGTGATTTCAATCCCACCCCGGGCTGACCAGTATTTCCCGAGATAATGGCTATTTTGTACCCTCCTTTGGCCATTCACAAAACCGGCCATAACTCCCGACCCCCTTGTTATTTCGGGACCAAATAAAGTGCGCTGAACTCGGGGGAGCGAGCCCTTTCCAACGATGCCCCATTCATCCAGATCCGAGCACTTTCGAAAAATTACCCAAAAATATCCAAAGGGGTACCCCTTTGAAAATTTCCGGTTTTGGGCAATTTCTGGAGTGGCCCTTTTTTTGATGGGAAATTGTTAGGGACCTCGCAGGGAGTCTGTGATTTCAATCCCACCCCGGGCTGACCAGTATTTCCCGAGATAATGGGTATTTTGTACCCTCCTTTGGCCATTCACAAAACCGGCCATAACTCCCGACCCCCTTGTTATTTCGGGACCAAATAAAGTGCGCTGAACTCGGGGGAGCGAGCCCTCTCCAACGATGCCCCATTCATCCAGATCCGAGCACTTTCGAAAAATTACCCAAAAATATCCAAAGGGGTACCCCTTTGAAAATTTCCGGTTTTGGGCAATTTCTGGAGTGGCCCTTTTTTTGATGGGAAATTGTTAGGGACCTCGCAGGGAGTCTGTGATTTCAATCCCACCCCGGGCTGACCAGTATTTCCCGAGATAATGGCTATTTTGTACCCTCCTTTGGCCATTCACAAAACCGGCCATAACTCCCGAACCCCTTGTTATTTCGGGACCAAATAAAGTGCGCTGAACTCGGGGGAGCGAGCCCTCTCCAACGATGCCCCATTCATCCAGATCCGAGCACTTTCGAAAAATTACCCAAAAATATCCAAAGGGGTACCCCTTTGAAAATTTCCGGTTTTGGGCAATTTCTGGAGTGGCCCTTTTTTTGATGGGAAATTGTTAGGGACCTCGCAGGGAGTCTGTGATTTCAATCCCACCCCGGGCTGACCAGTATTTCCCGAGATAATGGCTATTTTGTACCCTCCTTTGGCCATTCACAAAACCGGCCATAACTCCCGACCCCCTTGTTATTTCGGGACCAAATAAAGTGCGCTGAACTCGGGGCAGCGAGCCCTCTCCAACGATGCCCCATTCATCCAGATCCGAGCACTTTCGAAAAATTACCCAAAAATATCCAAAGGGGTACCCCTTTGAAAATTTCCGGTTTTGGGCAATTTCTGGAGTGGCCCTTTTTTTGATGGGAAATTGTTAGGGACCTCGCAGGGAGTCTGTGATTTCAATCCCACCCCGGGCTGACCAGTATTTCCCGAGATAATGGCTATTTTGTACCCTCCTTTGGCCATTCACAAAACCGGCCATAACTCCCGACCCCCTTGTTATTTCGGGACCAAATAAAGTGCGCTGAACTCGGGGGAGCGAGCCCTTTCCAACGATGCCCCATTCATCCAGATCCGAGCACTTTCGAAAAATTACCCAAAAATATCCAAAGGGGTACCCCTTTGAAAATTTCCGGTTTTGGGCAATTTCTGGAGTGGCCCTTTTTTTGATGGGAAATTGTTAGGGACCTCGCAGGGAGTCTGTGATTTCAACCCCACCCCGGGCTGACCAGTATATCCCGAGATAATGGCTATTTTGTACCCTCCTTTGGCCATTCACAAAACCGGCCATAACTCCCGAACCCCTTGTTATTTCGGGACCAAATAAAGTGCGCTGAACTCGGGGGAGCGAGCCCTTTCCAACGATGCCCCATTCATCCAGATCCGAGCACTTTCGAAAAATTACCCAAAAATATACAAAGGGGTACCCCTTTGAAAATTTCCGGTTTTGGGCAATTTCTGGAGTGGCCCTTTTTTTGATGGGAAATTGTTAGGGACCTCGCAGGGAGTCTGTGATTTCAATCCCACCCCGGGCTGACCAGTATTTCCCGAGATAATGGCTATTTTGTACCCTCCTTTGGCCATTCACAAAACCGGCCATAACTCCCGACCCCCTTGTTATTTCGGGACCAAATAAAGTGCGCTGAACTCGGGGGAGCGAGCCCTTTCCAACGATGCCTCATTCATCCAGATCCGAGCACTTTCGAAAAATTACCCAAAAATATCCAAAGGGGTACCCCTTTGAAAATTTCCGGTTTTGGGCAATTTCTGGAGTGGCCCTTTTTTTGATGGGAAATTGTTAGGGACCTCGCAGGGAGTCTGTGATTTCAATCCCACCCCGGGCTGACCAGTATTTCCCGAGATAATGGCTATTTTGTACCCTCCTTTGGCCATTCACAAAACCGGCCATAACTCCCGACCCCCTTGTTATTTCGGGACCAAATAAAGTGCGCTGAACTCGGGGGAGCGAGCCCTTTCCAACGATGCCTCATTCATCCAGATCCGAGCACTTTCGAAAAATTACCCAAAAATATCCAAAGGGGTACCCCTTTGAAAATTTCCGGTTTTGGGCAATTTCTGGAGTGGCCCTTTTTTTGATGGGAAATTGTTAGGGACCTCGCAGGGAGTCTGTGATTTCAATCCCACCCCGGGCTGACCAGTATTTCCCGAGATAATGGCTATTTTGTACCCTCCTTTGGCCATTCACAAAACCGGCCATAACTCCCGACCCCCTTGTTATTTCGGGACCAAATAAAGTGCGCTGAACTCGGGGCAGCGAGCCCTCTCCAACGATGCCCCATTCATCCAGATCCGAGCACTTTCGAAAAATTACCCAAAAATATCCAAAGGGGTACCCCTTTGAAAATTTCCGGTTTTGGGCAATTTCTGGAGTGGCCCTTTTTTTGATGGGAAATTGTTAGGGACCTCGCAGGGAGTCTGTGATTTCAATCCCACCCCGGGCTGACCAGTATATCCCGAGATAACGGCTATTTTGTACCCTCCTTTGGCCATTCACAAAACCGGCCATAACTCCCGACCCCCTTGTTATTTCATGACCAAATTTCGTGCGTTGAACTCGGGGGAGCGAGCCCTTTCCAACGATGCCCCATTCATCCAGATCCGAGCACTTTCGAAAAATTACCCAAAAATATCCAAAGGGGTACCCCTTTGAAAATTTCCGGTTTTGGGCAATTTCTGGAGTGGCCTTTTTTTGATGGGAAATTGTTAGGGACCTCGCAGGGAGTCTGTGATTTCAATCCCACCCCGGGCTGACCAGTATTTCCCGAGATAATGGCTATTTTGTACCCTCCTTTGGCCATTCACAAAACCGGCCATAACTCCCGACCCCCTTGTTATTTCGGGACCAAATAAAGTGCGCTGAACTCGGGGGAGCGAGCCCTTTCCAACGATGCCTCATTCATCCAGATCCGAGCACTTTCGAAAAATTACCCAAAAATATCCAAAGGGGTACCCCTTTGAAAATTTCCGGTTTTGGGCAATTTCTGGAGTGGCCCTTTTTTTGATGGGAAATTGTTAGGGACCTCGCAGGGAGTCTGTGATTTCAATCCCACCCCGGGCTGACCAGTATTTCCCGAGATAATGGCTATTTTGTACCCTCCTTTGGCCATTCACAAAACCGGCCATAACTCCCGACCCCCTTGTTATTTCGGGACCAAATAAAGTGCGTTGAACTCGGGGGAGCGAGCCCTTTCCAACGATGCCCCATTCATCCAGATCCGAGCACTTTCGAAAAATTACCCAAAAATATCCAAAGGGGTACCCCTTTGAAAATTTCCGGTTTTGGGCAATTTCTGGAGTGGCCCTTTTTTTGATGGGAAATTGTTAGGGACCTCGCAGGGAGTCTGTGATTTCAATCCCACCCCGGGCTGACCAGTATTTCCCGAGATAATGGCTATTTTGTACCCTCCTTTGGCCATTCACAAAACCGGCCATAACTCCCGAACCCTTTGGAATTTTGGGACCAAATAAAGTGCGTTGAACTCGGGGGAGCGAGCCCTTTCCAACGATGCCCCATTCATCCAGATCCGAGCACTTTCGAAAAATTACCCAAAAATATCCAAAGGGGTACCCCTTTGAAAATTTCCGGTTTTGGGCAATTTCTGGAGTGGCCCTTTTTTTGATGGGAAATTGTTAGGGACCTCGCAGGGAGTCTGTGATTTCAATCCCACCCCGGGCTGACCAGTATATCCCGAGATAACGGCTATTTTGTACCCTCCTTTGGCCATTCACAAAACCGGCCATAACTCCCGAACCCCTTGTTATTTCGGGACCAAATAAAGTGCGCTGAACTCGGGGGAGCGAGCCCTTTCCAACGATGCCCCATTCATCCAGATCCGAGCACTTTCGAAAAATTACCCAAAAATATCCAAAGGGGTACCCCTTTGAAAATTTCCGGTTTTGGGCAATTTCTGGAGTGGCCCTTTTTTTGATGGGAAATTGTTAGGGACCTCGCAGGGAGTCTGTGATTTCAATCCCACCCCGGGCTGACCAGTATTTCCCGAGATAATGGCTATTTTGTACCCTCCTTTGGCCATTCACAAAACCGGCCATAACTCCCGAACCCCTTGTTATTTCGGGACCAAATAAAGTGCGCTGAACTCGGGGGAGCGAGCCCTCTCCAACGATGCCCCGTTCATCCAGATCCGAGCACTTTCGAAAAATTACCCAAAAATATCCAAAGGGGTACCCCTTTGAAAATTTCCGGTTTTGGGCAATTTCTGGAGTGGCCCTTTTTTTGATGGGAAATTGTTAGGGACCTCGCAGGGAGTCTGTGATTTCAATCCCACCCCGGGCTGACCAGTATTTCCCGAGATAATGGCTATTTTGTACCCTCCTTTGGCCATTCACAAAACCGGCCATAACTCCCGAACCCTTTGGAATTTTGGGACCAAATTTCGTGCGTTGAACTCGGGGGAGCGAGCCCTTTCCAACGATGCCCCATTCATCCAGATCCGAGCACTTTCGAAAAATTACCCAAAAATATCTAAAGGGGTACCCCTTTGAAAATTTCCGGTTTTGGGCAATTTCTGGAGTGGCCCTTTTTTTGATGGGAAATTGTTAGGGACCTCGCAGGGAGTCTGTGATTTCAATCCCACCCCGGGCTGACCAGTATTTCCCGAGATAATGGCTATTTTGTACCCTCCTTTGGCCATTCACAAAACCGGCCATAACTCCCGAACCCCTTGTTATTTCGGGACCAAATAAAGTGCGCTGAACTCGGGGGAGCGAGCCCTCTCCAACGATGCCCCATTCATCCAGATCCGAGCACTTTCGAAAAATTACCCAAAAATATCCAAAGGGGTACCCCTTTGAAAATTTCCGGTTTTGGGCAATTTCTGGAGTGGCCCTTTTTTTGATGGGAAATTGTTAGGGACCTCGCAGGGAGTCTGTGATTTCAATCCCACCCCGGGCTGACCAGTATTTCCCGAGATAATGGCTATTTTGTACCCTCCTTTGGCCATTCACAAAACCGGCCATAACTCCCGAACCCTTTGGAATTTTGGGACCAAATTTCGTGCGTTGAACTCGGGGGAGCGAGCCCTTTCCAACGATGCCCCATTCATCCAGATCCGAGCACTTTCGAAAAATTACCCAAAAATATCCAAAGGGGTACCCCTTTGAAAATTTCCGGTTTTGGGCAATTTCTGGAGTGGCCCTTTTTTTGATGGGAAATTGTTAGGGACCTCGCAGGGAGTCTGTGATTTCAATCCCACCCCGGGCTGACCAGTATTTCCCGAGATAATGGCTATTTTGTACCCTCCTTTGGCCATTCACAAAACCGGCCATAACTCCCGACCCCCTTGTTATTTCGGGACCAAATAAAGTGCGCTGAACTCGGGGGAGCGAGCCCTCTCCAACGATGCCCCATTCATCCAGATCCGAGCACTTTCGAAAAATTACCCAAAAATATCCAAAGGGGTACCCCTTTGAAAATTTCCGGTTTTGGGCAATTTCTGGAGTGGCCCTTTTTTTGATGGGAAATTGTTAGGGACCTCGCAGGGAGTCTGTGATTTCAATCCCACCCCGGGCTGACCAGTATTTCCCGAGATAATGGCTATTTTGTACCCTCCTTTGGCCATTCACAAAACCGGCCATAACTCCCGAACCCCTTGTTATTTCGGGACCAAATAAAGTGCGCTGAACTCGGGGGAGCGAGCCCTTTCCAACGATGCCCCATTCATCCAGATACGAGCACTTTCGAAAAATTACCCAAAAATATCCAAAGGGGTACCCCTTTGAAAATTTCCGGTTTTGGGCAATTTCTGGAGTGGCCCTTTTTTTGATGGGAAATTGTTAGGGACCTCGCAGGGAGTCTGTGATTTCAATCCCACCCAGGGCTGACCAGTATTTCCCGAGATAATGGCTATTTTGTACCCTCCTTTGGCCATTCACAAAACCGGCCATAACTCCCGAACCCTTTGGAATTTTGGGACCAAATTTCGTGCGTTGAACTCGAGGGAGCGAGCCCTTTCCAACGATGCCCCATTCATCCAGATCCGAGCACTTTCGAAAAATTACCCAAAAATATCCAAAGGGCCCTTTGAAAATTTCCGGTTTTGGGCAATTTCTGGAGTGGCCCTTTTTTTGATGGGAAATTGTTAGGGACCTCGCAGGGAGTCTGTGATTTCAATCCCACCCCGGGCTGACCAGTATTTCCCGAGATAATGGCTATTTTGTACCCTCCTTTGGCCATTCACAAAACCGGCCATAACTCCCGAACCCCTTGTTATTTCGGGACCAAATAAAGTGCGCTGAACTCGGGGGAGCGAGCCCTTTCCAACGATGCCCCATTCATCCAGATATGAGCACTTTCGAAAAATTACCCAAAAATATCCAAAGGGGTACCCCTTTGAAAATTTCCGGTTTTGGGCAATTTCTGGAGTGGCCCTTTTTTTGATGGGAAATTGTTAGGGACCTCGCAGGGAGTCTGTGATTTCAATCCCACCCCGGGCTGACCAGTATTTCCCGAGATAATGGCTATTTTGTACCCTCCTTTGGCCATTCACAAAACCGGCCATAACTCCCGAACCCCTTGTTATTTCGGGACCAAATAAGGTGCGCTGAGCTCGGGGGAGTGAGCCCTTTCCAACGATGCCCCATTCATCCAGATCCGAGCACTTTCGAAAAATTACCCAAAAATATCCAAAGGGGTACCCCTTTGAAAATTTCCGGTTTTGGGCAATTTCTGGAGTGGCCCTTTTTTTGATGGGAAATTGTTAGGGACCTCGCAGGGAGTCTGTGATTTCAATCCCACCCCGGGCTGACCAGTATTTCCCGAGATAATGGCTATTTTGTACCCTCCTTTGGCCATTCACAAACCCGGCCATAACTCCCGAACCCCTTGTTATTTCGGGACCAAATAAAGTGCGCTGAACTCGGGGGAGCGAGCCCTTTCCAACGATGCCCCATTCATCCAGATCCGAGCACTTTCGAAAAATTACCCAAAAATATCCAAAGGGGTACCCCTTTGAAAATTTCCGGTTTTGGCAATTTCTGGAGTGGCCCTTTTTTTGATGGGAAATTGTTAGGGACCTCGCAGGGAGTCTGTGATTTCAATCCCACCCCGGGCTGACCAGTATTTCCCGAGATAATGGCTATTTTGTACCCTCCTTTGGCCATTCACAAAACCGGCCATAACTCCCGAACCCTTTGGAATTTTGGGACCAAATTTCGTGCGCTGAACTCGGGGGAGCGAGCCTTTTCCAACGATGCCCCATTCATCCAGATCCGAGCACTTTCGAAAAATTACCCAAAAATATCCAAAGGGGAAAATTTCCGGTTTTGGGCAATTTCTGGAGTGGCCCTTTTTTTGATGGGAAATTGTTAGGGACCTCGCAGGGAGTCTGTGATTTCAATCCCACCCCGGGCTGACCAGTATTTCCCGAGATAATGGCTATTTTGTACCCTCCTTTGGCCATTCACAAAACCGGCCATAACTCCCGAACCCCTTGTTATTTCGGGACCAAATAAAGTGCGCTGAACTCGGGGGAGCGAGCCCTTTCCAACGATGCCCCATTCATCCAGATACGAGCACTTTCGAAAAATTACCCAAAAATATCCAAAGGGGTACCCCTTTGAAAATTTCCGGTTTTGGGCAATTTCTGGAGTGGCCCTTTTTTTGATGGGAAATTGTTAGGGACCTCGCAGGGAGTCTGTGATTTCAATCCCACCCAGGGCTGACCAGTATTTCCCGAGATAATGGCTATTTTGTACCCTCCTTTGGCCATTCACAAAACCGGCCATAACTCCCGAACCCTTTGGAATTTTGGGACCAAATTTCGTGCGTTGAACTCGAGGGAGCGAGCCCTTTCCAACGATGCCCCATTCATCCAGATCCGAGCACTTTCGAAAAATTACCCAAAAATATCCAAAGGGGTACCCCTTTGAAAATTTCCGGTTTTGGGCAATTTCTGGAGTGGCCCTTTTTTTGATGGGAAATTGTTAGGGACCTCGCAGGGAGTCTGTGATTTCAATCCCACCCCGGGCTGACCAGTATTTCCCGAGATAATGGCTATTTTGTACCCTCCTTTGGCCATTCACAAAACCGGCCATAACTCCCGAACCCCTTGTTATTTCGGGACCAAATAAAGTGCGCTGAACTCGGGGGAGCGAGCCCTTTCCAACGATGCCCATTCATCCAGATCCGAGCACTTTCGAAAAATTACCCAAAAATATCCAAAGGGGTACCCCTTTGAAAATTTCCGGTTTTGGGCAATTTCTGGAGTGGCCCTTTTTTTGATGGGAAATTGTTAGGGACCTCGCAGGGAGTCTGTGATTTCAATCCCACCCCGGGCTGACCAGTATTTCCCGAGATAATGGCTATTTTGTACCCTCCTTTGGCCATTCACAAAACCGGCCATAACTCCCGAACCCCTTGTTATTTCGGGACCAAATAAAGTGCGCTGAACTCGGGGGAGCGAGCCCTTTCCAACGATGCCCATTCATCCAGATCCGAGCACTTTCGAAAAATTACCCAAAAATATCCAAAGGGGTACCCCTTTGAAAATTTCCGGTTTTGGGCAATTTCTGGAGTGGCCCTTTTTTTGATGGGAAATTGTTAGGGACCTCGCAGGGAGTCTGTGATTTCAATCCCACCCCGGGCTGACCAGTATTTCCCGAGATAATGGCTATTTTGTACCCTCCTTTGGCCATTCACAAAACCGGCCATAACTCCCGAACCCCTTGTTATTTCGGGACCAAATAAAGTGCGCTGAACTCGGGGGAGCGAGCCCTTTCCAACGATGCCCATTCATCCAGATCCGAGCACTTTCGAAAAATTACCCAAAAATATCCAAAGGGGTACCCCTTTGAAAATTTCCGGTTTTGGGCAATTTCTGGAGTGGCCCTTTTTTTGATGGGAAATTGTTAGGGACCTCGCAGGGAGTCTGTGATTTCAATCCCACCCCGGGCTGACCAGTATTTCCCGAGATAATGGCTATTTTGTACCCTCCTTTGGCCATTCACAAAACCGGCCATAACTCCCGAACCCCTTGTTATTTCGGGACCAAATAAAGTGCGCTGAACTCGGGGGAGCGAGCCCTTTCCAACGATGCCCCATTCATCCAGATCCGAGCACTTTCGAAAAATTACCCAAAAATATCCAAAGGGGTACCCCTTTGAAAATTTCCGGTTTTGGGCAATTTCTGGAGTGGCCCTTTTTTTGATGGGAAATTGTTAGGGACCTCGCAGGGAGTCTGTGATTTCAATCCCACCCCGGGCTGACCAGTATTTCCCGAGATAATAGCTATTTTGTACCCTCCTTTGGCCATTCACAAAACCGGCCATAACTCCCGAACCCTTTGCAATTTTGCGACCGAATTTCGTGCGTTGAACTCGGGGGAGCGAGCCCTTTCCAACGATGCCCCATTCATCCAGATCCGAGCACTTTCGAAAAATTACCCAAAAATATCCAAAGGGGTACCCCTTTGAAAATTTCCGGTTTTGGGCAATTTCTGGAGTGGCCCTTTTTTTGATGGGAAATTGTTAGGGACCTCGCAGGGAGTCTGTGATTTCAATCCCACCCCGGGCTGACCAGTATTTCCCGAGATAATGGCTATTTTGTACCCTCCTTTGGCCATTCACAAAACCGGCCATAACTCCCGAACCCTTTGGAATTTCGGGACCAAATTTCGTGCGTTGAACTCGGGGGAGCGAGCCCTTTCCAACGATGCCTCATTCATCCAGATCCGAGCGCTTTCGAAAAATTACCCAAAAATATCCAAAGGGGTACCCCTTTGAAAATTTCCGGTTTTGGGCAATTTCTGGAGTGGCCCTTTTTTGATGGGAAATTGTTAGGGACCTCGCAGGGAGTCTGTGATTTCAATCCCACCCCGGGCTGACCAGTATTTCCCGAGATAATGGCTATTTTGTACCCTCCTTTGGCCATTCACAAAACCGGCCATAACTCCCGAACCCTTTGGAATTTTGGGACCAAATTTCGTGCGCTGAACTCGGGGGAGCGAGCCCTTTCCAACGATGCCCCATTCATCCAGATCCGAGCACTTTCGAAAAATTACCCAAAAATATCCAAAGGGGTACCCCTTTGAAAATTTCCGGTTTTGGGCAATTTCTGGAGTGGCCCTTTTTTTGATGGGAAATTGTTAGGGACCTCGCAGGGAGTCTGTGATTTCAATCCCACCCCGGGCTGACCAGTATTTCCCGAGATAATGGCTATTTTGTACCCTCCTTTGGCCATTCACAAAACCGGCCATAACTGCCGAACCCCTTGTTATTTCGGGACCAAATAAAGTGCGCTGAACTCGGGGGAGCGAGCCCTTTCCAACGATGCCCCATTCATCCAGATCCGAGCATTTTCGAAAAATTACCCAAAAATATCCAAAGGGGTACACCTTTGAAAATTTCCGGTTTTGGGCAATTTCTGGAGTGGCCCTTTTTTTGATGGGAAATTGTTAGGGACCTCGCAGGGAGTCTGTGATTTCAATCCCACCCCGGGCTGACCAGTATTTCCCGAGATAATGGCTATTTTGTACCCTCCTTTGGCCATTCACAAAACCGGCCATAACTCCCGAACCCTTTGGAATTTTGGGACCAAATTTCGTGCGTTGAACTCGGGGGAGCGAGCCCTTTCCAACGATGCCCCATTCATCCAGATCCGAGCACTTTCGAAAAATTACCCAAAAATATCCAAAGGGGTACCCCTTTGAAAATTTCCGGTTTTGGGCAATTTCTGGAGTGGCCCTTTTTTGATGGGAAATTGTTAGGGACCTCGCAGGGAGTCTGTGATTTCAATCCCACCCCGGGCTGACCAGTATTTCCCGAGATAATGGCTATTTTGTACCCTCCTTTGGCCATTCACAAAACCGGCCATAACTCCCGAACCCTTTGGAATTTTGGGACCAAATTTCGTGCGTTGAGCTCGGGGGAGCGAGCCCTTTCCAACGATGCCCCATTCATCCAGATCCGAGCACTTTCGAAAAATTACCCAAAAATATCCAAAGGGGTACCCCTTTGAAAATTTCCGGTTTTGGGCAATTTCTGGAGTGGCCCTTTTTTTGATGGGAAACTGTTAGGGACCTCGCAGGGAGTCTGTGATTTCAATCCCACCCCGGGCTGACCAGTATTTCCCGAGATAATGGCTATTTTGTACCCTCCTTTGGCCATTCACAAAACCGGCCATAACTCCCGAACCCCTTGTTATTTCGGGACCAAATAAAGTGCGCTGAACTCGGGGGAGCGAGCCCTTTCCAACGATGCCCCATTCATCCAGATACGAGCACTTTCGAAAAATTACCCAAAAATATCCAAAGGGGTACCCCTTTGAAAATTTCCGGTTTTGGGCAATTTCTGGAGTGGCCCTTTTTTTGATGGGAAACTGTTAGGGACCTCGCAGGGAGTCTGTGATTTCAATCCCACCCCGGGCTGACCAGTATTTCCCGAGATAATGGCTATTTTGTACCCTCCTTTGGCCATTCACAAAACCGGCCATAACTCCCGAACCCCTTGTTATTTCGGGACCAAATAAAGTGCGCTGAACTCGGGGGAGCGAGCCCTTTCCAACGATGCCCCATTCATCCAGATACGAGCACTTTCGAAAAATTACCCAAAAATATCCAAAGGGGTACCCCTTTGAAAATTTCCGGTTTTGGGCAATTTCTGGAGTGGCCCTTTTTTTGATGGGAAATTGTTAGGGACCTCGCAGGGAGTCTGTGATTTCAATCCCACCCCGGGCTGACCAGTATTTCCCGAGATAATGGCTATTTTGTACCCTCCTTTGGCCATTCACAAAACCGGCCATAACTCCCGAACCCTTTGGAATTTTGGGACCAAATAAAGTGCGTTGAACTCGGGGGAGCGAGCCCTTTCCAACGATGCCCCATTCATCCAGATCCGAGCACTTTCGAAAAATTACCCAAAAATATCCAAAGGGGTACCCCTTTGGAAATTTCCGGTTTTGGGCAATTTCTGGAGTGGCCCTTTTTTTGATGGGAAATTGTTAGGGACCTCGCAGGGAGTCTGTGATTTCAATCCCACCCCGGGCTGACCAGTATTTCCCGAGATAATGGCTATTTTGTACCCTCCTTTGGCCATTCACAAAACCGGCCATAACTCCCGAACCCCTTGTTATTTCGGGACCAAATAAAGTGCGTTGAACTCGGGGGAGCGAGCCCTTTCCAACGATGCCCCATTCATCCAGATCCGAGCACTTTCGAAAAATTACCCAAAAATATCCAAAGGGGTACCCCTTTGAAAATTTCCGGTTTTGGGCAATTTCTGGAGTGGCCCTTTTTTTGATGGGAAATTGTTAGGGACCTCGCAGGGAGTCTGTGATTTCAATCCCACCCCGGGCTGACCAGTATTTCCCGAGATAATGGCTATTTTGTACCCTCCTTTGGCCATTCACAAAATCGGCCATAACTCCCGAACCCTTTGGAATTTTGGGACCAAATTTCGTGCGCTGAACTCGGGGGAGCGAGCCCTCTCCAACGATGCCCCATTCATCCAGATCCGAGCACTTTCGAAAAATTACCCAAAAATATCCAAAGGGGTACCCTTTTGAAAATTTCCGGTTTTGGGCAATTTCTGGAGTGGCCCTTTTTTTGATGGGAAATTGTTAGGGACCTCGCAGGGAGTCTGTGATTTCAATCCCACCCCGGGCTGACCAGTATTTCCCGAGATAATGGCTATTTTGTACCCTCCTTTGGCCATTCACAAAATCGGCCATAACTCCCGAACCCTTTGGAATTTTGGGACCAAATTTCGTGCGCTGAACTCGGGGGAGCGAGCCCTCTCCAACGATGCCCCATTCATCCAGATCCGAGCACTTTCGAAAAATTACCCAAAAATATCCAAAGGGGTACCCTTTTGAAAATTTCCGGTTTTGGGCAATTTTTGGAGTGGCCCTTTTTTTGATGGGAAATTGTTAGGGACCTCGCAGGGAGTCTGCGATTTCAATCCCACCCCGGGCTGACCAGTATTTCCCGAGATAATGGCTATTTTGTACCCTCCTTTGGCCATTCACAAAATCGGCCATAACTCCCGAACCCTTTGGAATTTTGGGACCAAATTTCGTGCGCTGAACTCGGGGGAGCGAGCCCTCTCCAACGATGCCCCATTCATCCAGATCCGAGCACTTTCGAAAAATTACCCAAAAATATCCAAAGGGGTACCCTTTTGAAAATTTCCGGTTTTGGGCAATTTCTGGAGTGGCCCTTTTTTTGATGGGAAATTGTTAGGGACCTCGCAGGGAGTCTGTGATTTCAATCCCACCCCGGGCTGACCAGTATTTCCCGAGATAATGGCTATTTTGTACCCTCCTTTGGCCATTCACAAAACCGGCCATAACTCCCGAACCCTTTGGAATTTTGGGACCAAATTTCGTGCGTTGAACTCGGGGGAGCGAGCCCTTTCCAACGATGCCCCATTCATCCAGATCCGAGCACTTTCGAAAAATTACCCAAAAATATCCAAAGGGGTACCCCTTTGAAAATTTCCGGTTTTGGGCAATTTCTGGAGTGGCCCTTTTTTTGATGGGAAATTGTTAGGGACCTCGCAGGGAGTCTGTGATTTCAATCCCACCCCGGGCTGACCAGTATTTCCCGAGATAATGGCTATTTTGTACCCTCCTTTGGCCATTCACAAAACCGGCCATAACTCCCGAACCCCTTGTTATTTCGGGACCAAATTTCGCGCGTTGAACTCGGGGGAGCGAGCCCTCTCCAACGATGCCCCATTCATCCAGATCCGAGCACTTTCGAAAAATTACCCAAAAATATCCAAAGGGCCCTTTGAAAATTTCCGGTTTTGGGCAATTTCTGGGGTGGCCCTTTTTTGATGGGAAATTGTTAGGGACCTCGCAGGGAGTCTGTGATTTCAATCCCACCCCGGGCTGACCAGTATTTCCCGAGATAATGGCTATTTTGTACCCTCCTTTGGCCATTCACAAAACCGGCCATAACTCCCGAGCCCTTTGGAATTTTGGGACCAAATTTCGTGCGTTGAACTCGGGGGAGCGAGCCCTTTCCAACGATGCCCCATTCATCCAGATCCGAGCACTTTCGAAAAATTACCCAAAAATATCCAAAGGGGTACCCCTTTGAAAATTTCCGGTTTTGGGCAATTTCTGGAGTGGCCCTTTTTTTGATGGGAAATTGTTAGGGACCTCGCAGGGAGTCTGTGATTTCAATCCCACCCCGGGCTGACCAGTATTTCCCGAGATAATGGCTATTTTGTACCCTCCTTTGGCCATTCACAAAATCGGCCATAACTCCCGAACCCTTTGGAATTTTGGGACCAAATTTCGTGCGCTGAACTCGGGGGAGCGAGCCCTCTCCAACGATGCCCCATTCATCCAGATCCGAGCACTTTCGAAAAATTACCCAAAAATATCCAAAGGGGTACCCCTTTGAAAATTTCCGGTTTTGGGCAATTTCTGGAGTGGCCCTTTTTTTGATGGGAAATTGTTAGGGACCTCGCAGGGAGTCTGTGATTTCAATCCCACCCCGGGCTGACCAGTATTTCCCGAGATAATGGCTATTTTGTACCCTCCTTTGGCCATTCACAAAACCGGCCATAACTCCCGAACCCCTTGTTATTTCGGGACCAAATAAAGTGCGCTGAACTCGGGGGAGCGAGCCCTTTCCAACGATGCCCCATTCATCCAGATCCGAGCACTTTCGAAAAATTACCCAAAAATATCCAAAGGGGTACCCCTTTGAAAATTTCCGGTTTTGGGCAATTTCTGGAGTGGCCCTTTTTTTTGATGGGAAATTGTTAGGGACCTCGCAGGGAGTCTGTGATTTCAATCCCACCCCGGGCTGACCAGTATTTCCCGAGATAATGGCTATTTTGTACCCTCCTTTGGCCATTCACAAAACCGGCCATAACTCCCGAACCCTTTGCAATTTTGCGACCGAATTTCGTGCGTTGAACTCGGGGGAGCGAGCCCTTTCCAACGATGCCCCATTCATCCAGATCCGAGCACTTTCGAAAAATTACCCAAAAATATCCAAAGGGGTACCCCTTTGAAAATTTCCGGTTTTGGGCAATTTCTGGAGTGGCCCTTTTTTTGATGGGAAATTGTTAGGGACCTCGCAGGGAGTCTGTGATTTCAATCCCACCCCGGGCTGACCAGTATTTCCCGAGATAATGGCTATTTTGTACCCTCCTTTGGCCATTCACAAAACCGGCCATAACTCCCGAACCCTTTGGAATTTCGGGACCAAATTTCGTGCGTTGAACTCGGGGGAGCGAGCCCTTTCCAACGATGCCTCATTCATCCAGATCCGAGCGCTTTCGAAAAATTACCCAAAAATATCCAAAGGGCCCTTTGAAAATTTCCGGTTTTGGGCAATTTCTGGAGTGGCCCTTTTTTGATGGGAAATTGTTAGGGACCTCGCAGGGAGTCTGTGATTTCAATCCCACCCCGGGCTGACCAGTATTTCCCGAGATAATGGCTATTTTGTACCCTCCTTTGGCCATTCACAAAACCGGCCATAACTCCCGAACCCTTTGGAATTTTGGGACCAAATTTCGTGCGCTGAACTCGGGGGAGCGAGCCCTTTCCAACGATGCCCCATTCATCCAGATCCGAGCACTTTCGAAAAATTACCCAAAAATATCCAAAGGGGTACCCCTTTGAAAATTTCCGGTTTTGGGCAATTTCTGGAGTGGCCCTTTTTTTGATGGGAAATTGTTAGGGACCTCGCAGGGAGTCTGTGATTTCAATCCCACCCCGGGCTGACCAGTATTTCCCGAGATAATGGCTATTTTGTACCCTCCTTTGGCCATTCACAAAACCGGCCATAACTGCCGAACCCCTTGTTATTTCGGGACCAAATAAAGTGCGCTGAACTCGGGGGAGCGAGCCCTTTCCAACGATGCCCCATTCATCCAGATCCGAGCATTTTCGAAAAATTACCCAAAAATATCCAAAGGGGTACACCTTTGAAAATTTCCGGTTTTGGGCAATTTCTGGAGTGGCCCTTTTTTTGATGGGAAATTGTTAGGGACCTCGCAGGGAGTCTGTGATTTCAATCCCACCCCGGGCTGACCAGTATTTCCCGAGATAATGGCTATTTTGTACCCTCCTTTGGCCATTCACAAAACCGGCCATAACTCCCGAACCCTTTGGAATTTTGGGACCAAATTTCGTGCGTTGAACTCGGGGGAGCGAGCCCTTTCCAACGATGCCCTATTCATCCAGATCCGAGCACTTTCGAAAAATTACCCAAAAATATCCAAAGGGGTACCCCTTTGAAAATTTCCGGTTTTGGGCAATTTCTGGAGTGGCCCTTTTTTGATGGGAAATTGTTAGGGACCTCGCAGGGAGTCTGTGATTTCAATCCCACCCCGGGCTGACCAGTATTTCCCGAGATAATGGCTATTTTGTACCCTCCTTTGGCCATTCACAAAACCGGCCATAACTCCCGAACCCTTTGGAATTTTGGGACCAAATTTCGTGCGTTGAGCTCGGGGGAGCGAGCCCTTTCCAACGATGCCCCATTCATCCAGATCCGAGCACTTTCGAAAAATTACCCAAAAATATCCAAAGGGGTACCCCTTTGAAAATTTCCGGTTTTGGGCAATTTCTGGAGTGGCCCTTTTTTTGATGGGAAATTGTTAGGGACCTCGCAGGGAGTCTGTGATTTCAATCCCACCCCGGGCTGACCAGTATTTCCCGAGATAATGGCTATTTTGTACCCTCCTTTGGCCATTCACAAAACCGGCCATAACTCCCGAACCCCTTGTTATTTCGGGACCAAATAAAGTGCGCTAAACTCGGGGGAGCGAGCCCTTTCCAACGATGCCCCATTCAGCCAGATCCGAGCACTTTCGAAAAATTACCCAAAAATATACAAAGGGGTACGTACCCCTTTGAAAATTTCCGGTTTTGGGCAATTTCTGGAGTGGCCCTTTTTTTGATGGGAAATTGTTAGGGACCTCGCAGGGAGTCTGTGATTTCAATCCCACCCCGGGCTGACCAGTATTTCCCGAGATAATGGCTATTTTGTACCCTCCTTTGGCCATTCACAAAACCGGCCATAACTCCCGAACCCTTTGGAAATTTGGGACCAAATTTCGTGCGTTGAACTCGGGGGAGCGAGCCCTTTCCAACGATGCCCCATTCATCCAGATCCGAGCACTTTCGAAAAATTACCCAAAAATATCCCTTTGGAAATTTCCGGTTTTGGGCAATTTCTGGAGTGGCCCTTTTTTTGATGGGAAATTGTTAGGGACCTCGCAGGGAGTCTGTGATTTCAATCCCACCCCGGGCTGACCAGTATTTCCCGAGATAATGGCTATTTTGTACCCTCCTTTGGCCATTCACAAAACCGGCCATAACTCCCGAACCCCTTGTTATTTCGGGACCAAATAAAGTGCGTTGAACTCGGGGGAGCGAGCCCTTTCCAACGATGCCCCATTCATCCAGATCCGAGCACTTTCGAAAAATTACCCAAAAATATCCAAAGGGGTACCCTTTTGAAAATTTCCGGTTTTGGGCAATTTCTGGAGTGGCCCTTTTTTTGATGGGAAATTGTTAGGGACCTCGCAGGGAGTCTGTGATTTCAATCCCACCCCGGGCTGACCAGTATTTCCCGAGATAATGGCTATTTTGTACCCTCCTTTGGCCATTCACAAAATCGGCCATAACTCCCGAACCCTTTGGAATTTTGGGACCAAATTTCGTGCGCTGAACTCGGGGGAGCGAGCCCTCTCCAACGATGCCCCATTCATCCAGATCCGAGCACTTTCGAAAAATTACCCAAAAATATCCAAAGGGGTACCCTTTTGAAAATTTCCGGTTTTGGGCAATTTCTGGAGTGGCCCTTTTTTTGATGGGAAATTGTTAGGGACCTCGCAGGGAGTCTGCGATTTCAATCCCACCCCGGGCTGACCAGTATTTCCCGAGATAATGGCTATTTTGTACCCTCCTTTGGCCATTCACAAAATCGGCCATAACTCCCGAACCCTTTGGAATTTTGGGACCAAATTTCGTGCGCTGAACTCGGGGGAGCGAGCCCTCTCCAACGATGCCCCATTCATCCAGATCCGAGCACTTTCGAAAAATTACCCAAAAATATCCAAAGGGGTACCCTTTTGAAAATTTCCGGTTTTGGGCAATTTCTGGAGTGGCCCTTTTTTTGATGGGAAATTGTTAGGGACCTCGCAGGGAGTCTGTGATTTCAATCCCACCCCGGGCTGACCAGTATTTCCCGAGATAATGGCTATTTTGTACCCTCCTTTGGCCATTCACAAAACCGGCCATAACTCCCGAACCCTTTGGAATTTTGGGACCAAATTTCGTGCGTTGAACTCGGGGGAGCGAGCCCTTTCCAACGATGCCCCATTCATCCAGATCCGAGCACTTTCGAAAAATTACCCAAAAATATCCAAAGGGGTACCCCTTTGAAAATTTCCGGTTTTGGGCAATTTCTGGAGTGGCCCTTTTTTTGATGGGAAATTGTTAGGGACCTCGCAGGGAGTCTGTGATTTCAATCCCACCCCGGGCTGACCAGTATTTCCCGAGATAATGGCTATTTTGTACCCTCCTTTGGCCATTCACAAAACCGGCCATAACTCCCGAACCCCTTGTTATTTCGGGACCAAATTTCGCGCGTTGAACTCGGGGGAGCGAGCCCTCTCCAACGATGCCCCATTCATCCAGATCCGAGCACTTTCGAAAAATTACCCAAAAATATCCAAAGGGCCCTTTGAAAATTTCCGGTTTTGGGCAATTTCTGGGGTGGCCCTTTTTTGATGGGAAATTGTTAGGGACCTCGCAGGGAGTCTGTGATTTCAATCCCACCCCGGGCTGACCAGTATTTCCCGAGATAATGGCTATTTTGTACCCTCCTTTGGCCATTCACAAAACCGGCCATAACTCCCGAGCCCTTTGGAATTTTGGGACCAAATTTCGTGCGTTGAACTCGGGGGAGCGAGCCCTTTCCAACGATGCCCCATTCATCCAGATCCGAGCACTTTCGAAAAATTACCCAAAAATATCCAAAGGGGTACCCCTTTGAAAATTTCCGGTTTTGGGCAATTTCTGGAGTGGCCCTTTTTTTGATGGGAAATTGTTAGGGACCTCGCAGGGAGTCTGTGATTTCAATCCCACCCCGGGCTGACCAGTATTTCCCGAGATAATGGCTATTTTGTACCCTCCTTTGGCCATTCACAAAATCGGCCATAACTCCCGAACCCTTTGGAATTTTGGGACCAAATTTCGTGCGCTGAACTCGGGGGAGCGAGCCCTCTCCAACGATGCCCCATTCATCCAGATCCGAGCACTTTCGAAAAATTACCCAAAAATATCCAAAGGGGTACCCCTTTGAAAATTTCCGGTTTTGGGCAATTTCTGGAGTGGCCCTTTTTTTGATGGGAAATTGTTAGGGACCTCGCAGGGAGTCTGTGATTTCAATCCCACCCCGGGCTGACCAGTATTTCCCGAGATAATGGCTATTTTGTACCCTCCTTTGGCCATTCACAAAACCGGCCATAACTCCCGAACCCCTTGTTATTTCGGGACCAAATAAAGTGCGCTGAACTCGGGGGAGCGAGCCCTTTCCAACGATGCCCCATTCATCCAGATCCGAGCACTTTCGAAAAATTACCCAAAAATATCCAAAGGGGTACCCCTTTGAAAATTTCCGGTTTTGGGCAATTTCTGGAGTGGCCCTTTTTTTTTATGGGAAATTGTTAGGGACCTCGCAGGGAGTCTGTGATTTCAATCCCACCCCGGGCTGACCAGTATTTCCCGAGATAATGGCTATTTTGTACCCTCCTTTGGCCATTCACAAAACCGGCCATAACTCCCGAACCCTTTGCAATTTTGCGACCGAATTTCGTGCGTTGAACTCGGGGGAGCGAGCCCTTTCCAACGATGCCCCATTCATCCAGATCCGAGCACTTTCGAAAAATTACCCAAAAATATCCAAAGGGGTACCCCTTTGAAAATTTCCGGTTTTGGGCAATTTCTGGAGTGGCCCTTTTTTTGATGGGAAATTGTTAGGGACCTCGCAGGGAGTCTGTGATTTCAATCCCACCCCGGGCTGACCAGTATTTCCCGAGATAATGGCTATTTTGTACCCTCCTTTGGCCATTCACAAAACCGGCCATAACTCCCGAACCCTTTGGAATTTCGGGACCAAATTTCGTGCGTTGAACTCGGGGGAGCGAGCCCTTTCCAACGATGCCTCATTCATCCAGATCCGAGCGCTTTCGAAAAATTACCCAAAAATATCCAAAGGGCCCTTTGAAAATTTCCGGTTTTGGGCAATTTCTGGAGTGGCCCTTTTTTGATGGGAAATTGTTAGGGACCTCGCAGGGAGTCTGTGATTTCAATCCCACCCCGGGCTGACCAGTATTTCCCGAGATAATGGCTATTTTGTACCCTCCTTTGGCCATTCACAAAACCGGCCATAACTCCCGAACCCTTTGGAATTTTGGGACCAAATTTCGTGCGCTGAACTCGGGGGAGCGAGCCCTTTCCAACGATGCCCCATTCATCCAGATCCGAGCACTTTCGAAAAATTACCCAAAAATATCCAAAGGGGTACCCCTTTGAAAATTTCCGGTTTTGGGCAATTTCTGGAGTGGCCCTTTTTTTGATGGGAAATTGTTAGGGACCTCGCAGGGAGTCTGTGATTTCAATCCCACCCCGGGCTGACCAGTATTTCCCGAGATAATGGCTATTTTGTACCCTCCTTTGGCCATTCACAAAACCGGCCATAACTGCCGAACCCCTTGTTATTTCGGGACCAAATAAAGTGCGCTGAACTCGGGGGAGCGAGCCCTTTCCAACGATGCCCCATTCATCCAGATCCGAGCATTTTCGAAAAATTACCCAAAAATATCCAAAGGGGTACACCTTTGAAAATTTCCGGTTTTGGGCAATTTCTGGAGTGGCCCTTTTTTTGATGGGAAATTGTTAGGGACCTCGCAGGGAGTCTGTGATTTCAATCCCACCCCGGGCTGACCAGTATTTCCCGAGATAATGGCTATTTTGTACCCTCCTTTGGCCATTCACAAAACCGGCCATAACTCCCGAACCCTTTGGAATTTTGGGACCAAATTTCGTGCGTTGAACTCGGGGGAGCGAGCCCTTTCCAACGATGCCCTATTCATCCAGATCCGAGCACTTTCGAAAAATTACCCAAAAATATCCAAAGGGGTACCCCTTTGAAAATTTCCGGTTTTGGGCAATTTCTGGAGTGGCCCTTTTTTGATGGGAAATTGTTAGGGACCTCGCAGGGAGTCTGTGATTTCAATCCCACCCCGGGCTGACCAGTATTTCCCGAGATAATGGCTATTTTGTACCCTCCTTTGGCCATTCACAAAACCGGCCATAACTCCCGAACCCTTTGGAATTTTGGGACCAAATTTCGTGCGTTGAGCTCGGGGGAGCGAGCCCTTTCCAACGATGCCCCATTCATCCAGATCCGAGCACTTTCGAAAAATTACCCAAAAATATCCAAAGGGGTACCCCTTTGAAAATTTCCGGTTTTGGGCAATTTCTGGAGTGGCCCTTTTTTTGATGGGAAATTGTTAGGGACCTCGCAGGGAGTCTGTGATTTCAATCCCACCCCGGGCTGACCAGTATTTCCCGAGATAATGGCTATTTTGTACCCTCCTTTGGCCATTCACAAAACCGGCCATAACTCCCGAACCCCTTGTTATTTCGGGACCAAATAAAGTGCGCTAAACTCGGGGGAGCGAGCCCTTTCCAACGATGCCCCATTCAGCCAGATCCGAGCACTTTCGAAAAATTACCCAAAAATATACAAAGGGGTACGTACCCCTTTGAAAATTTCCGGTTTTGGGCAATTTCTGGAGTGGCCCTTTTTTTGATGGGAAATTGTTAGGGACCTCGCAGGGAGTCTGTGATTTCAATCCCACCCCGGGCTGACCAGTATTTCCCGAGATAATGGCTATTTTGTACCCTCCTTTGGCCATTCACAAAACCGGCCATAACTCCCGAGCCCTTTGGAATTTTGGGACCAAATTTCGTGCGTTGAACTCGGGGGAGCGAGCCCTTTCCAACGATGCCCCATTCATCCAGATCCGAGCACTTTCGAAAAATTACCCAAAAATATCCAAAGGGGTACCCCTTTGAAAATTTCCGGTTTTGGGCAATTTCTGGAGTGGCCCTTTTTTTGATGGGAAATTGTTAGGGACCTCGCAGGGAGTCTGTGATTTCAATCCCACCCCGGGCTGACCAGTATTTCCCGAGATAATGGCTATTTTGTACCCTCCTTTGGCCATTCACAAAACCGGCCATAACTCCCGAACCCCTTGTTATTTCGGGACCAAATTTCGCGCGTTGAACTCGGGGGAGCGAGCCCTCTCCAACGATGCCCCATTCATCCAGATCCGAGCACTTTCGAAAAATTACCCAAAAATATCCAAAGGGCCCTTTGAAAATTTCCGGTTTTGGGCAATTTCTGGGGTGGCCCTTTTTTGATGGGAAATTGTTAGGGACCTCGCAGGGAGTCTGTGATTTCAATCCCACCCCGGGCTGACCAGTATTTCCCGAGATAATGGCTATTTTGTACCCTCCTTTGGCCATTCACAAAACCGGCCATAACTCCCGAGCCCTTTGGAATTTTGGGACCAAATTTCGTGCGTTGAACTCGGGGGAGCGAGCCCTTTCCAACGATGCCCCATTCATCCAGATCCGAGCACTTTCGAAAAATTACCCAAAAATATCCAAAGGGGTACCCCTTTGAAAATTTCCGGTTTTGGGCAATTTCTGGAGTGGCCCTTTTTTTGATGGGAAATTGTTAGGGACCTCGCAGGGAGTCTGTGATTTCAATCCCACCCCGGGCTGACCAGTATTTCCCGAGATAATGGCTATTTTGTACCCTCCTTTGGCCATTCACAAAATCGGCCATAACTCCCGAACCCTTTGGAATTTTGGGACCAAATTTCGTGCGCTGAACTCGGGGGAGCGAGCCCTCTCCAACGATGCCCCATTCATCCAGATCCGAGCACTTTCGAAAAATTACCCAAAAATATCCAAAGGGGTACCCCTTTGAAAATTTCCGGTTTTGGGCAATTTCTGGAGTGGCCCTTTTTTTGATGGGAAATTGTTAGGGACCTCGCAGGGAGTCTGTGATTTCAATCCCACCCCGGGCTGACCAGTATTTCCCGAGATAATGGCTATTTTGTACCCTCCTTTGGCCATTCACAAAACCGGCCATAACTCCCGAACCCCTTGTTATTTCGGGACCAAATAAAGTGCGCTGAACTCGGGGGAGCGAGCCCTTTCCAACGATGCCCCATTCATCCAGATCCGAGCACTTTCGAAAAATTACCCAAAAATATCCAAAGGGGTACCCCTTTGAAAATTTCCGGTTTTGGGCAATTTCTGGAGTGGCCCTTTTTTTTTATGGGAAATTGTTAGGGACCTCGCAGGGAGTCTGTGATTTCAATCCCACCCCGGGCTGACCAGTATTTCCCGAGATAATGGCTATTTTGTACCCTCCTTTGGCCATTCACAAAACCGGCCATAACTCCCGAACCCTTTGCAATTTTGCGACCGAATTTCGTGCGTTGAACTCGGGGGAGCGAGCCCTTTCCAACGATGCCCCATTCATCCAGATCCGAGCACTTTCGAAAAATTACCCAAAAATATCCAAAGGGGTACCCCTTTGAAAATTTCCGGTTTTGGGCAATTTCTGGAGTGGCCCTTTTTTTGATGGGAAATTGTTAGGGACCTCGCAGGGAGTCTGTGATTTCAATCCCACCCCGGGCTGACCAGTATTTCCCGAGATAATGGCTATTTTGTACCCTCCTTTGGCCATTCACAAAACCGGCCATAACTCCCGAACCCTTTGGAATTTCGGGACCAAATTTCGTGCGTTGAACTCGGGGGAGCGAGCCCTTTCCAACGATGCCTCATTCATCCAGATCCGAGCGCTTTCGAAAAATTACCCAAAAATATCCAAAGGGCCCTTTGAAAATTTCCGGTTTTGGGCAATTTCTGGAGTGGCCCTTTTTTGATGGGAAATTGTTAGGGACCTCGCAGGGAGTCTGTGATTTCAATCCCACCCCGGGCTGACCAGTATTTCCCGAGATAATGGCTATTTTGTACCCTCCTTTGGCCATTCACAAAACCGGCCATAACTCCCGAACCCTTTGGAATTTTGGGACCAAATTTCGTGCGCTGAACTCGGGGGAGCGAGCCCTTTCCAACGATGCCCCATTCATCCAGATCCGAGCACTTTCGAAAAATTACCCAAAAATATCCAAAGGGGTACCCCTTTGAAAATTTCCGGTTTTGGGCAATTTCTGGAGTGGCCCTTTTTTGATGGGAAATTGTTAGGGACCTCGCAGGGAGTCTGTGATTTCAATCCCACCCCGGGCTGACCAGTATTTCCCGAGATAATGGCTATTTTGTACCCTCCTTTGGCCATTCACAAAACCGGCCATAACTGCCGAACCCCTTGTTATTTCGGGACCAAATAAAGTGCGCTGAACTCGGGGGAGCGAGCCCTTTCCAACGATGCCCCATTCATCCAGATCCGAGCATTTTCGAAAAATTACCCAAAAATATCCAAAGGGGTACACCTTTGAAAATTTCCGGTTTTGGGCAATTTCTGGAGTGGCCCTTTTTTTGATGGGAAATTGTTAGGGACCTCGCAGGGAGTCTGTGATTTCAATCCCACCCCGGGCTGACCAGTATTTCCCGAGATAATGGCTATTTTGTACCCTCCTTTGGCCATTCACAAAACCGGCCATAACTCCCGAACCCTTTGGAATTTTGGGACCAAATTTCGTGCGTTGAACTCGGGGGAGCGAGCCCTTTCCAACGATGCCCTATTCATCCAGATCCGAGCACTTTCGAAAAATTACCCAAAAATATCCAAAGGGGTACCCCTTTGAAAATTTCCGGTTTTGGGCAATTTCTGGAGTGGCCCTTTTTTGATGGGAAATTGTTAGGGACCTCGCAGGGAGTCTGTGATTTCAATCCCACCCCGGGCTGACCAGTATTTCCCGAGATAATGGCTATTTTGTACCCTCCTTTGGCCATTCACAAAACCGGCCATAACTCCCGAACCCTTTGGAATTTTGGGACCAAATTTCGTGCGTTGAGCTCGGGGGAGCGAGCCCTTTCCAACGATGCCCCATTCATCCAGATCCGAGCACTTTCGAAAAATTACCCAAAAATATCCAAAGGGGTACCCCTTTGAAAATTTCCGGTTTTGGGCAATTTCTGGAGTGGCCCTTTTTTTGATGGGAAATTGTTAGGGACCTCGCAGGGAGTCTGTGATTTCAATCCCACCCCGGGCTGACCAGTATTTCCCGAGATAATGGCTATTTTGTACCCTCCTTTGGCCATTCACAAAACCGGCCATAACTCCCGAACCCCTTGTTATTTCGGGACCAAATAAAGTGCGCTAAACTCGGGGGAGCGAGCCCTTTCCAACGATGCCCCATTCAGCCAGATCCGAGCACTTTCGAAAAATTACCCAAAAATATACAAAGGGGTACGTACCCCTTTGAAAATTTCCGGTTTTGGGCAATTTCTGGAGTGGCCCTTTTTTTGATGGGAAATTGTTAGGGACCTCGCAGGGAGTCTGTGATTTCAATCCCACCCCGGGCTGACCAGTATTTCCCGAGATAATGGCTATTTTGTACCCTCCTTTGGCCATTCACAAAACCGGCCATAACTCCCGAACCCTTTGGAAATTTGGGACCAAATTTCGTGCGTTGAACTCGGGGGAGCGAGCCCTTTCCAACGATGCCCCATTCATCCAGATCCGAGCACTTTCGAAAAATTACCCAAAAATATCCCTTTGGAAATTTCCGGTTTTGGGCAATTTCTGGAGTGGCCCTTTTTTTGATGGGAAATTGTTAGGGACCTCGCAGGGAGTCTGTGATTTCAATCCCACCCCGGGCTGACCAGTATTTCCCGAGATAATGGCTATTTTGTACCCTCCTTTGGCCATTCACAAAACCGGCCATAACTCCCGAACCCCTTGTTATTTCGGGACCAAATAAAGTGCGTTGAACTCGGGGGAGCGAGCCCTTTCCAACGATGCCCCATTCATCCAGATCCGAGCACTTTCGAAAAATTACCCAAAAATATCCAAAGGGGTACCCCTTTGAAAATTTCCGGTTTTGGGCAATTTCTGGAGTGGCCCTTTTTTTGATGGGAAATTGTTAGGGACCTCGCAGGGAGTCTGTGATTTCAATCCCACCCCGGGCTGACCAGTATTTCCCGAGATAATGGCTATTTTGTACCCTCCTTTGGCCATTCACAAAATCGGCCATAACTCCCGAACCCTTTGGAATTTTGGGACCAAATTTCGTGCGCTGAACTCGGGGGAGCGAGCCCTCTCCAACGATGCCCCATTCATCCAGATCCGAGCACTTTCGAAAAATTACCCAAAAATATCCAAAGGGGTACCCTTTTGAAAATTTCCGGTTTTGGGCAATTTCTGGAGTGGCCCTTTTTTTGATGGGAAATTGTTAGGGACCTCGCAGGGAGTCTGTGATTTCAATCCCACCCCGGGCTGACCAGTATTTCCCGAGATAATGGCTATTTTGTACCCTCCTTTGGCCATTCACAAAATCGGCCATAACTCCCGAACCCTTTGGAATTTTGGGACCAAATTTCGTGCGCTGAACTCGGGGGAGCGAGCCCTCTCCAACGATGCCCCATTCATCCAGATCCGAGCACTTTCGAAAAATTACCCAAAAATATCCAAAGGGGTACCCTTTTGAAAATTTCCGGTTTTGGGCAATTTCTGGAGTGGCCCTTTTTTTGATGGGAAATTGTTAGGGACCTCGCAGGGAGTCTGCGATTTCAATCCCACCCCGGGCTGACCAGTATTTCCCGAGATAATGGCTATTTTGTACCCTCCTTTGGCCATTCACAAAATCGGCCATAACTCCCGAACCCTTTGGAATTTTGGGACCAAATTTCGTGCGCTGAACTCGGGGGAGCGAGCCCTCTCCAACGATGCCCCATTCATCCAGATCCGAGCACTTTCGAAAAATTACCCAAAAATATCCAAAGGGGTACCCTTTTGAAAATTTCCGGTTTTGGGCAATTTCTGGAGTGGCCCTTTTTTTGATGGGAAATTGTTAGGGACCTCGCAGGGAGTCTGTGATTTCAATCCCACCCCGGGCTGACCAGTATTTCCCGAGATAATGGCTATTTTGTACCCTCCTTTGGCCATTCACAAAACCGGCCATAACTCCCGAACCCTTTGGAATTTTGGGACCAAATTTCGTGCGTTGAACTCGGGGGAGCGAGCCCTTTCCAACGATGCCCCATTCATCCAGATCCGAGCACTTTCGAAAAATTACCCAAAAATATCCAAAGGGGTACCCCTTTGAAAATTTCCGGTTTTGGGCAATTTCTGGAGTGGCCCTTTTTTTGATGGGAAATTGTTAGGGACCTCGCAGGGAGTCTGTGATTTCAATCCCACCCCGGGCTGACCAGTATTTCCCGAGATAATGGCTATTTTGTACCCTCCTTTGGCCATTCACAAAACCGGCCATAACTCCCGAACCCCTTGTTATTTCGGGACCAAATTTCGCGCGTTGAACTCGGGGGAGCGAGCCCTCTCCAACGATGCCCCATTCATCCAGATCCGAGCACTTTCGAAAAATTACCCAAAAATATCCAAAGGGCCCTTTGAAAATTTCCGGTTTTGGGCAATTTCTGGGGTGGCCCTTTTTTGATGGGAAATTGTTAGGGACCTCGCAGGGAGTCTGTGATTTCAATCCCACCCCGGGCTGACCAGTATTTCCCGAGATAATGGCTATTTTGTACCCTCCTTTGGCCATTCACAAAACCGGCCATAACTCCCGAGCCCTTTGGAATTTTGGGACCAAATTTCGTGCGTTGAACTCGGGGGAGCGAGCCCTTTCCAACGATGCCCCATTCATCCAGATCCGAGCACTTTCGAAAAATTACCCAAAAATATCCAAAGGGGTACCCCTTTGAAAATTTCCGGTTTTGGGCAATTTCTGGAGTGGCCCTTTTTTTGATGGGAAATTGTTAGGGACCTCGCAGGGAGTCTGTGATTTCAATCCCACCCCGGGCTGACCAGTATTTCCCGAGATAATGGCTATTTTGTACCCTCCTTTGGCCATTCACAAAATCGGCCATAACTCCCGAACCCTTTGGAATTTTGGGACCAAATTTCGTGCGCTGAACTCGGGGGAGCGAGCCCTCTCCAACGATGCCCCATTCATCCAGATCCGAGCACTTTCGAAAAATTACCCAAAAATATCCAAAGGGGTACCCCTTTGAAAATTTCCGGTTTTGGGCAATTTCTGGAGTGGCCCTTTTTTTGATGGGAAATTGTTAGGGACCTCGCAGGGAGTCTGTGATTTCAATCCCACCCCGGGCTGACCAGTATTTCCCGAGATAATGGCTATTTTGTACCCTCCTTTGGCCATTCACAAAACCGGCCATAACTCCCGAACCCTTTGGAATTTTGGGACCAAATTTCGTGCGTTGAACTCGGGGGAGCGAGCCCTTTCCAACGATGCCCCATTCATCCAGATCCGAGCACTTTCGAAAAATTACCCAAAAATATCCAAAGGGGTACCCCTTTGAAAATTTCCGGTTTTGGGCAATTTCTGGAGTGGCCCTTTTTTTGATGGGAAATTGTTAGGGACCTCGCAGGGAGTCTGTGATTTCAATCCCACCCCGGGCTGACCAGTATTTCCCGAGATAATGGCTATTTTGTACCCTCCTTTGGCCATTCACAAAACCGGCCATAACTCCCGAACCCCTTGTTATTTCGGGACCAAATTTCGCGCGTTGAACTCGGGGGAGCGAGCCCTCTCCAACGATGCCCCATTCATCCAGATCCGAGCACTTTCGAAAAATTACCCAAAAATATCCAAAGGGCCCTTTGAAAATTTCCGGTTTTGGGCAATTTCTGGGGTGGCCCTTTTTTGATGGGAAATTGTTAGGGACCTCGCAGGGAGTCTGTGATTTCAATCCCACCCCGGGCTGACCAGTATTTCCCGAGATAATGGCTATTTTGTACCCTCCTTTGGCCATTCACAAAACCGGCCATAACTCCCGAGCCCTTTGGAATTTTGGGACCAAATTTCGTGCGTTGAACTCGGGGGAGCGAGCCCTTTCCAACGATGCCCCATTCATCCAGATCCGAGCACTTTCGAAAAATTACCCAAAAATATCCAAAGGGGTACCCCTTTGAAAATTTCCGGTTTTGGGCAATTTCTGGAGTGGCCCTTTTTTTGATGGGAAATTGTTAGGGACCTCGCAGGGAGTCTGTGATTTCAATCCCACCCCGGGCTGACCAGTATTTCCCGAGATAATGGCTATTTTGTACCCTCCTTTGGCCATTCACAAAATCGGCCATAACTCCCGAACCCTTTGGAATTTTGGGACCAAATTTCGTGCGCTGAACTCGGGGGAGCGAGCCCTCTCCAACGATGCCCCATTCATCCAGATCCGAGCACTTTCGAAAAATTACCCAAAAATATCCAAAGGGGTACCCCTTTGAAAATTTCCGGTTTTGGGCAATTTCTGGAGTGGCCCTTTTTTTGATGGGAAATTGTTAGGGACCTCGCAGGGAGTCTGTGATTTCAATCCCACCCCGGGCTGACCAGTATTTCCCGAGATAATGGCTATTTTGTACCCTCCTTTGGCCATTCACAAAACCGGCCATAACTCCCGAACCCTTTGGAAATTTGGGACCAAATTTCGTGCGCTGAACTCGGGGGAGCGAGCCCTCTCCAACGATGCCCCATTCATCCAGATCCGAGCACTTTCGAAAAATTACCCAAAAATATCCAAAGGGGTACCCTTTTGAAAATTTCCGGTTTTGGGCAATTTCTGGAGTGGCCCTTTTTTTGATGGGAAATTGTTAGGGACCTCGCAGGGAGTCTGTGATTTCAATCCCACCCCGGGCTGACCAGTATTTCCCGAGATAATGGCTATTTTGTACCCTCCTTTGGCCATTCACAAAATCGGCCATAACTCCCGAACCCTTTGGAATTTTGGGACCAAATTTCGTGCGCTGAACTCGGGGGAGCGAGCCCTCTCCAACGATGCCCCATTCATCCAGATCCGAGCACTTTCGAAAAATTACCCAAAAATATCCAAAGGGGTACCCTTTTGAAAATTTCCGGTTTTGGGCAATTTCTGGAGTGGCCCTTTTTTTGATGGGAAATTGTTAGGGACCTCGCAGGGAGTCTGCGATTTCAATCCCACCCCGGGCTGACCAGTATTTCCCGAGATAATGGCTATTTTGTACCCTCCTTTGGCCATTCACAAAATCGGCCATAACTCCCGAACCCTTTGGAATTTTGGGACCAAATTTCGTGCGCTGAACTCGGGGGAGCGAGCCCTCTCCAACGATGCCCCATTCATCCAGATCCGAGCACTTTCGAAAAATTACCCAAAAATATCCAAAGGGGTACCCTTTTGAAAATTTCCGGTTTTGGGCAATTTCTGGAGTGGCCCTTTTTTTGATGGGAAATTGTTAGGGACCTCGCAGGGAGTCTGTGATTTCAATCCCACCCCGGGCTGACCAGTATTTCCCGAGATAATGGCTATTTTGTACCCTCCTTTGGCCATTCACAAAACCGGCCATAACTCCCGAACCCTTTGGAATTTTGGGACCAAATTTCGTGCGTTGAACTCGGGGGAGCGAGCCCTTTCCAACGATGCCCCATTCATCCAGATCCGAGCACTTTCGAAAAATTACCCAAAAATATCCAAAGGGGTACCCCTTTGAAAATTTCCGGTTTTGGGCAATTTCTGGAGTGGCCCTTTTTTTGATGGGAAATTGTTAGGGACCTCGCAGGGAGTCTGTGATTTCAATCCCACCCCGGGCTGACCAGTATTTCCCGAGATAATGGCTATTTTGTACCCTCCTTTGGCCATTCACAAAACCGGCCATAACTCCCGAACCCCTTGTTATTTCGGGACCAAATTTCGCGCGTTGAACTCGGGGGAGCGAGCCCTCTCCAACGATGCCCCATTCATCCAGATCCGAGCACTTTCGAAAAATTACCCAAAAATATCCAAAGGGCCCTTTGAAAATTTCCGGTTTTGGGCAATTTCTGGGGTGGCCCTTTTTTGATGGGAAATTGTTAGGGACCTCGCAGGGAGTCTGTGATTTCAATCCCACCCCGGGCTGACCAGTATTTCCCGAGATAATGGCTATTTTGTACCCTCCTTTGGCCATTCACAAAACCGGCCATAACTCCCGAGCCCTTTGGAATTTTGGGACCAAATTTCGTGCGTTGAACTCGGGGGAGCGAGCCCTTTCCAACGATGCCCCATTCATCCAGATCCGAGCACTTTCGAAAAATTACCCAAAAATATCCAAAGGGGTACCCCTTTGAAAATTTCCGGTTTTGGGCAATTTCTGGAGTGGCCCTTTTTTTGATGGGAAATTGTTAGGGACCTCGCAGGGAGTCTGTGATTTCAATCCCACCCCGGGCTGACCAGTATTTCCCGAGATAATGGCTATTTTGTACCCTCCTTTGGCCATTCACAAAATCGGCCATAACTCCCGAACCCTTTGGAATTTTGGGACCAAATTTCGTGCGCTGAACTCGGGGGAGCGAGCCCTCTCCAACGATGCCCCATTCATCCAGATCCGAGCACTTTCGAAAAATTACCCAAAAATATCCAAAGGGGTACCCCTTTGAAAATTTCCGGTTTTGGGCAATTTCTGGAGTGGCCCTTTTTTTGATGGGAAATTGTTAGGGACCTCGCAGGGAGTCTGTGATTTCAATCCCACCCCGGGCTGACCAGTATTTCCCGAGATAATGGCTATTTTGTACCCTCCTTTGGCCATTCACAAAACCGGCCATAACTCCCGAACCCTTTGGAATTTTGGGACCAAATTTCGTGCGTTGAACTCGGGGGAGCGAGCCCTTTCCAACGATGCCCCATTCATCCAGATCCGAGCACTTTCGAAAAATTACCCAAAAATATCCAAAGGGGTACCCCTTGGAAAATTTCCGGTTTTGGGCAATTTCTGGAGTGGCCCTTTTTTTGATGGGAAATTGTTAGGGACCTCGCAGGGAGTCTGTGATTTCAATCCCACCCCGGGCTGACCAGTATTTCCCGAGATAATGGCTATTTTGTACCCTCCTTTGGCCATTCACAAAACCGGCCATAACTCCCGAACCCCTTGTTATTTCGGGACCAAATTTCGCGCGTTGAACTCGGGGGAGCGAGCCCTCTCCAACGATGCCCCATTCATCCAGATCCGAGCACTTTCGAAAAATTACCCAAAAATATCCAAAGGGCCCTTTGAAAATTTCCGGTTTTGGGCAATTTCTGGGGTGGCCCTTTTTTGATGGGAAATTGTTAGGGACCTCGCAGGGAGTCTGTGATTTCAATCCCACCCCGGGCTGACCAGTATTTCCCGAGATAATGGCTATTTTGTACCCTCCTTTGGCCATTCACAAAACCGGCCATAACTCCCGAGCCCTTTGGAATTTTGGGACCAAATTTCGTGCGTTGAACTCGGGGGAGCGAGCCCTTTCCAACGATGCCCCATTCATCCAGATCCGAGCACTTTCGAAAAATTACCCAAAAATATCCAAAGGGGTACCCCTTTGAAAATTTCCGGTTTTGGGCAATTTCTGGAGTGGCCCTTTTTTTGATGGGAAATTGTTAGGGACCTCGCAGGGAGTCTGTGATTTCAATCCCACCCCGGGCTGACCAGTATTTCCCGAGATAATGGCTATTTTGTACCCTCCTTTGGCCATTCACAAAATCGGCCATAACTCCCGAACCCTTTGGAATTTTGGGACCAAATTTCGTGCGCTGAACTCGGGGGAGCGAGCCCTCTCCAACGATGCCCCATTCATCCAGATCCGAGCACTTTCGAAAAATTACCCAAAAATATCCAAAGGGGTACCCCTTTGAAAATTTCCGGTTTTGGGCAATTTCTGGAGTGGCCCTTTTTTTGATGGGAAATTGTTAGGGACCTCGCAGGGAGTCTGTGATTTCAATCCCACCCCGGGCTGACCAGTATTTCCCGAGATAATGGCTATTTTGTACCCTCCTTTGGCCATTCACAAAACCGGCCATAACTCCCGAACCCTTTGGAATTTTGGGACCAAATTTCGTGCGTTGAACTCGGGGGAGCGAGCCCTTTCCAACGATGCCCCATTCATCCAGATCCGAGCACTTTCGAAAAATTACCCAAAAATATCCAAAGGGGTACCCCTTTGAAAATTTCCGGTTTTGGGCAATTTCTGGAGTGGCCCTTTTTTTTGATCGGAAATTGTTAGGGATCTCGCAGGGAGTCTGTGATTTCAATCCCACCCCGGGCTGACCAGTATTTCCCGAGATAATGGCTATTTTGTACCCTCCTTTGGCCATTCACAAAACCGGCCATAACTCCCGAACCCTTTGGAATTTTGGGACCAAATTTCGTGCGTTGAACTCGGGGGAGCGAGCCCTTTCCAACGATGCCCCATTCATCCAGATCCGAGCACTTTCGAAAAATTACCCAAAAATATCCAAAGGGAAAATTTCCGGTTTTGGGCAATTTCTGGAGTGGCCCTTTTTTTGATGGGAAATTGTTAGGGACCTCGCAGGGAGTCTGTGATTTCAATCCCACCCCGGGCTGACCAGTATTTCCCGAGATAATGGCTATTTTGTACCCTCCTTTGGCCATTCACAAAATCGGCCATAACTCCCGAACCCTTTGGAATTTTGGGACCAAATTTCGTGCGCTGAACTCGGGGGAGCGAGCCCTCTCCAACGATGCCCCATTCATCCAGATCCGAGCACTTTCGAAAAATTACCCAAAAATATCCAAAGGGGTACCCTTTGAAAATTTCCGGTTTTGGGCAATTTCTGGAGTGGCCCTTTTTTTTGATCGGAAATTGTTAGGGATCTCGCAGGGAGTCTGTGATTTCAATCCCACCCCGGGCTGACCAGTATTTCCCGAGATAATGGCTATTTTGTACCCTCCTTTGGCCATTCACAAAACCGGCCATAACTCCCGAACCCTTTGGAATTTTGGGACCAAATTTCGTGCGTTGAACTCGGGGGAGCGAGCCCTTTCCAACGATGCCCCATTCATCCAGATCCGAGCACTTTCGAAAAATTACCCAAAAATATCCAAAGGGGTACCCCTTTGAAAATTTCCGGTTTTGGGCAATTTCTGGAGTGGCCCTTTTTTTGATGGGAAATTGTTAGGGACCTCGCAGGGAGTCTGTGATTTCAATCCCACCCCGGGCTGACCAGTATTTCCCGAGATAATGGCTATTTTGTACCCTCCTTTGGCCATTCACAAAATCGGCCATAACTCCCGAACCCTTTGGAATTTTGGGACCAAATTTCGTGCGCTGAACTCGGGGGAGCGAGCCCTCTCCAACGATGCCCCATTCATCCAGATCCGAGCACTTTCGAAAAATTACCCAAAAATATCCAAAGGGGTACCCCTTTGAAAATTTCCGGTTTTGGGCAATTTCTGGAGTGGCCCTTTTTTTGATGGGAAATTGTTAGGGACCTCGCAGGGAGTCTGTGATTTCAATCCCACCCCGGGCTGACCAGTATTTCCCGAGATAATGGCTATTTTGTACCCTCCTTTGGCCATTCACAAAATCGGCCATAACTCCCGAACCCTTTGGAATTTTGGGACCAAATTTCGTGCGCTGAACTCGGGGGAGCGAGCCCTCTCCAACGATGCCCCATTCATCCAGATCCGAGCACTTTCGAAAAATTACCCAAAAATATCCAAAGGGGTACCCCTTTGAAAATTTCCGGTTTTGGGCAATTTCTGGAGTGGCCCTTTTTTTGATGGGAAATTGTTAGGGACCTCGCAGGGAGTCTGTGATTTCAATCCCACCCCGGGCTGACCAGTATTTCCCGAGATAATGGCTATTTTGTACCCTCCTTTGGCCATTCACAAAACCGGCCATAACTCCCGAACCCTTTGGAGTTTTGGGACCAAATTTCGTGCGTTGAACTCGGGGGAGCGAGCCCTTTCCAACGATGCCCCATTCATCCCGATCCGAGCACTTTCGAAAAATTACCCAAAAATATCCAAAGGGGTACCCCTTTGAAAATTTCCGGTTTTGGGCAATTTCTGGAGTGGCCCTTTTTTTGATGGGAAACTGTTAGGGACCTCGCAGGGAGTCTGTGATTTCAATCCCACCCCGGGCTGACCAGTATTTCCCGAGATAATGGCTATTTTGTACCCTCCTTTGGCCATTCACAAAATCGGCCATAACTCCCGAACCCTTTGGAATTTTGGGACCAAATTTCGTGCGCTGAACTCGGGGGAGCGAGCCCTCTCCAACGATGCCCCATTCATCCAGATCCGAGCACTTTCGAAAAATTACCCAAAAATATCCAAAGGGGTACCCCTTTGAAAATTTCCGGTTTTGGGCAATTTCTGGAGTGGCCCTTTTTTTTGATCGGAAATTGTTAGGGATCTCGCAGGGAGTCTGTGATTTCAATCCCACCCCGGGCTGACCAGTATTTCCCGAGATAATGGCTATTTTGTACCCTCCTTTGGCCATTCACAAAACCGGCCATAACTCCCGAACCCTTTGGAATTTTGGGACCAAATTTCGTGCGTTGAACTCGGGGGAGCGAGCCCTTTCCAACGATGCCCCATTTATCCAGATCCGAGCACTTTCGAAAAATTACCCAAAAATATCCAAAGGGGTACCCCTTTGAAAATTTCCGGTTTTGGGCAATTTCTGGAGTGGCCCTTTTTTTGATGGGAAATTGTTAGGGACCTCGCAGGGTGTCTGTGATTTCAATCCCACCCCGGGCTGACCAGTATTTCCCGAGATAATGGCTATTTTGTACCCTCCTTTGGCCATTCACAAAACCGGCCATAACTCCCGAACCCTTTGGAATTTTGGGACCAAATTTCGTGCGTTGAACTCGGGAGAGCGAGCCCTTTCCAACGATGCCCCATTCATCCAGATCCGAGCACTTTCGAAAAATTACCCAAAAATATCCAAAGGGGTACCCCTTTGAAAATTTCCGGTTTTGGGCAATTTCTGGAGTGGCCCTTTTTTTGATGGGAAATTGTTAGGGACTTCGCAGGGAGTCTGTGATTTCAATCTTACCCCGGGCTGACCAGTATTTCCCGAGATAATGGCTATTTTGTACCCTCCTTTGGCCATTCACAAAACCGGCCATAACTCCCGAACCCTTTGGAATTTTGGGACCAAATTTCGTGCGTTGAACTCGGGGGAGCGAGCCCTTTCCAACGATGCCCCATTCATCCAGATCCGAGCACTTTCGAAAAATTACCCAAAAATATCCAAAGGGGTACCCCTTTGAAAATTTCCGGTTTTGGGCAATTTCTGGAGTGGCCCTTTTTTTGATGGGAAATTGTTAGGGACCTCGCAGGGAGTCTGTGATTTCAATCCCACCCCGGGCTGACCAGTATTTCCCGAGATAATGGCTATTTTGTACCCTCCTTTGGCCATTCACAAAACCGGCCATAACTCCCGAACCCCTTGTTATTTCGGGACCAAATTTCGCGCGTTGAACTCGGGGGAGCGAGCCCTCTCCAACGATGCCCCATTCATCCAGATCCGAGCACTTTCGAAAAATTACCCAAAAATATCCAAAGGGGTACCCCTTTGAAAATTTCCGGTTTTGGGCAATTTCTGGAGTGGCCCTTTTTTTGATGGGAAATTGTTAGGGACTTCGCAGGGAGTCTGTGATTTCAATCTTACCCCGGGCTGACCAGTATTTCCCGAGATAATGGCTATTTTGTACCCTCCTTTGGCCATTCACAAAACCGGCCATAACTCCCGAACCCTTTGGAATTTTGGGACCAAATTTCGTGCGTTGAACTCGGGGGAGCGAGCCCTTTCCAACGATGCCCCATTCATCCAGATCCGAGCACTTTCGAAAAATTACCCAAAAATATCCAAAGGGGTACCCCTTTGAAAATTTCCGGTTTTGGGCAATTTCTGGAGTGGCCCTTTTTTTGATGGGAAATTGTTAGGGACCTCGCAGGGAGTCTGTGATTTCAATCCCACCCCGGGCTGACCAGTATTTCCCGAGATAATGGCTATTTTGTACCCTCCTTTGGCCATTCACAAAACCGGCCATAACTCCCGAACCCTTTGGAATTTTGGGACCAAATTTCGTGCGTTGAACTCGGGGGAGCGAGCCCTTTCCAACGATGCCCCATTCATCCAGATCCGAGCACTTTCGAAAAATTACCCAAAAATATCCAAAGGGGTACCCCTTTGAAAATTTCCGGTTTTGGGCAATTTCTGGAGTGGCCCTTTTTTTGATGGGAAATTGTTAGGGACCTCGCAGGGAGTCTGTGATTTCAATCCCACCCCGGGCTGACCAGTATTTCCCGAGATAATGGCTATTTTGTACCCTCCTTTGGCCAGTCACAAAATCGGCCATAACTCCCGAACCCTTTGGAATTTTGGGACCAAATTTCGTGCGCTGAACTCGGGGGAGCGAGCCCTCTCCAACGATGCCCCATTCATCCAGATCCGAGCACTTTCGAAAAATTACCCAAAAATATCCAAAGGGGTACCCCTTTGAAAATTTCCGGTTTTGGGCAATTTCTGGAGTGGCCCTTTTTTTGATGGGAAATTGTTAGGGACCTCGCAGGGAGTCTGTGATTTCAATCCCACCCCGGGCTGACCAGTATTTCCCGAGATAATGGCTATTTTGTACCCTCCTTTGGCCATTCACAAAACCGGCCATAACTCCCGAACCCCTTGTTATTTCGGGACCAAATTTCGCGCGTTGAACTCGGGGGAGCGAGCCCTTTCCAACGATGCCCCATTCATCCAGATCCGAGCACTTTCGAAAAATTACCCAAAAATATCCAAAGGGGTACCCCTTTGAAAATTTCCGGTTTTGGGCAATTTCTGGAGTGGCCCTTTTTTTGATGGGAAATTGTTAGGGACCTCGCAGGGAGTCTGTGATTTCAATCCCACCCCGGGCTGACCAGTATTTCCCGAGATAATGGCTATTTTGTACCCTCCTTTGGCCATTCACAAAACCGGCCATAACTCCCGAACCCTTTGGAATTTTGGGACCAAATTTCGTGCGTTGAACTCGGGGGAGCGAGCCCTTTCCAACGATGCCCCATTCATCCAGATCCGAGCACTTTCGAAAAATTACCCAAAAATATCCAAAGGGGTACCCCTTTGAAAATTTCCGGTTTTGGGCAATTTCTGGAGTGGCCCTTTTTTTGATGGGAAATTGTTAGGGACCTCGCAGGGAGTCTGTGATTTCAATCCCACCCCGGGCTGACCAGTATTTCCCGAGATAATGGCTATTTTGTACCCTCCTTTGGCCATTCACAAAACCGGCCATAACTCCCGAACCCTTTGGAATTTTGGGACCAAATTTCGTGCGTTGAACTCGGGGGAGCGAGCCCTTTCCAACGATGCCCCATTCATCCAGATCCGAGCACTTTCGAAAAATTACCCAAAAATATCCAAAGGGGTACCCCTTTGAAAATTTCCGGTTTTGGGCAATTTCTGGAGTGGCCCTTTTTTTGATGGGAAATTGTTAGGGACCTCGCAGGGAGTCTGTGATTTCAATCCCACCCCGGGCTGACCAGTATTTCCCGAGATAATGGCTATTTTGTACCCTCCTTTGGCCATTCACAAAACCGGCCATAACTCCCGAACCCTTTGGAATTTTGGGACCAAATTTCGTGCGTTGAACTCGGGGGAGCGAGCCCTTTCCAACGATGCCCCATTCATCCAGATCCGAGCACTTTCGAAAAATTACCCAAAAATATCCAAAGGGGTACCCCTTTGAAAATTTCCGGTTTTGGGCAATTTCTGGAGTGGCCCTTTTTTTGATGGGAAATTGTTAGGGACCTCGCAGGGAGTCTGTGATTTCAATCCCACCCCGGGCTGACCAGTATTTCCCGAGATAATGGCTATTTTGTACCCTCCTTTGGCCAGTCACAAAATCGGCCATAACTCCCGAACCCTTTGGAATTTTGGGACCAAATTTCGTGCGCTGAACTCGGGGGAGCGAGCCCTCTCCAACGATGCCCCATTCATCCAGATCCGAGCACTTTCGAAAAATTACCCAAAAATATCCAAAGGGGTACCCCTTTGAAAATTTCCGGTTTTGGGCAATTTCTGGAGTGGCCCTTTTTTTGATGGGAAATTGTTAGGGACCTCGCAGGGAGTCTGTGATTTCAATCCCACCCCGGGCTGACCAGTATTTCCCGAGATAATGGCTATTTTGTACCCTCCTTTGGCCATTCACAAAACCGGCCATAACTCCCGAACCCTTTGGAATTTTGGGACCAAATTTCGTGCGTTGAACTCGGGGGAGCGAGCCCTTTCCAACGATGCCCCATTCATCCAGATCCGAGCACTTTCGAAAAATTACCCAAAAATATCCAAAGGGGTACCCCTTTGAAAATTTCCGGTTTTGGGCAATTTCTGGAGTGGCCCTTTTTTTGATGGGAAATTGTTAGGGACCTCGCAGGGAGTCTGTGATTTCAATCCCACCCCGGGCTGACCAGTATTTCCCGAGATAATGGCTATTTTGTACCCTCCTTTGGCCATTCACAAAACCGGCCATAACTCCCGAACCCCTTGTTATTTCGGGACCAAATTTCGCGCGTTGAACTCGGGGGAGCGAGCCCTCTCCAACGATGCCCCATTCATCCAGATCCGAGCACTTTCGAAAAATTACCCAAAAATATCCAAAGGGGTACCCCTTTGAAAATTTCCGGTTTTGGGCAATTTCTGGAGTGGCCCTTTTTTTGATGGGAAATTGTTAGGGACCTCGCAGGGAGTCTGTGATTTCAATCCCACCCCGGGCTGACCAGTATTTCCCGAGATAATGGCTATTTTGTACCCTCCTTTGGCCATTCACAAAACCGGCCATAACTCCCGAACCCTTTGGAATTTTGGGACCAAATTTCGTGCGTTGAACTCGGGGGAGCGAGCCCTTTCCAACGATGCCCCATTCATCCAGATCCGAGCACTTTCGAAAAATTACCCAAAAATATCCAAAGGGGTACCCCTTTGAAAATTTCCGGTTTTGGGCAATTTCTGGAGTGGCCCTTTTTTTGATGGGAAATTGTTAGGGACCTCGCAGGGAGTCTGTGATTTCAATCCCACCCCGGGCTGACCAGTATTTCCCGAGATAATGGCTATTTTGTACCCTCCTTTGGCCATTCACAAAACCGGCCATAACTCCCGAACCCTTTGGAATTTTGGGACCAAATTTCGTGCGTTGAACTCGGGGGAGCGAGCCCTTTCCAACGATGCCCCATTCATCCAGATCCGAGCACTTTCGAAAAATTACCCAAAAATATCCAAAGGGGTACCCCTTTGAAAATTTCCGGTTTTGGGCAATTTCTGGAGTGGCCCTTTTTTTGATGGGAAATTGTTAGGGACCTCGCAGGGAGTCTGTGATTTCAATCCCACCCCGGGCTGACCAGTATTTCCCGAGATAATGGCTATTTTGTACCCTCCTTTGGCCAGTCACAAAATCGGCCATAACTCCCGAACCCTTTGGAATTTTGGGACCAAATTTCGTGCGCTGAACTCGGGGGAGCGAGCCCTCTCCAACGATGCCCCATTCATCCAGATCCGAGCACTTTCGAAAAATTACCCAAAAATATCCAAAGGGGTACCCCTTTGAAAATTTCCGGTTTTGGGCAATTTCTGGAGTGGCCCTTTTTTTGATGGGAAATTGTTAGGGACCTCGCAGGGAGTCTGTGATTTCAATCCCACCCCGGGCTGACCAGTATTTCCCGAGATAATGGCTATTTTGTACCCTCCTTTGGCCAGTCACAAAATCGGCCATAACTCCCGAACCCTTTGGAATTTTGGGACCAAATTTCGTGCGCTGAACTCGGGGGAGCGAGCCCTCTCCAACGATGCCCCATTCATCCAGATCCGAGCACTTTCGAAAAATTACCCAAAAATATCCAAAGGGGTACCCCTTTGAAAATTTCCGGTTTTGGGCAATTTCTGGAGTGGCCCTTTTTTTGATGGGAAATTGTTAGGGACCTCGCAGGGAGTCTGTGATTTCAATCCCACCCCGGGCTGACCAGTATTTCCCGAGATAATGGCTATTTTGTACCCTCCTTTGGCCAGTCACAAAATCGGCCATAACTCCCGAACCCTTTGGAATTTTGGGACCAAATTTCGTGCGCTGAACTCGGGGGAGCGAGCCCTCTCCAACGATGCCCCATTCATCCAGATCCGAGCACTTTCGAAAAATTACCCAAAAATATCCAAAGGGGTACCCCTTTGAAAATTTCCGGTTTTGGGCAATTTCTGGAGTGGCCCTTTTTTTGATGGGAAATTGTTAGGGACCTCGCAGGGAGTCTGTGATTTCAATCCCACCCCGGGCTGACCAGTATTTCCCGAGATAATGGCTATTTTGTACCCTCCTTTGGCCATTCACAAAACCGGCCATAACTCCCGAACCCTTTGGAATTTTGGGACCAAATTTCGTGCGCTGAACTCGGGGGAGCGAGCCCTCTCCAACGATGCCCCATTCATCCAGATCCGAGCACTTTCGAAGAATTACCCAAAAATATCCAAAGGGGTACCCCTTTGAAAATTTCCGGTTTTGGGCAATTTCTGGAGTGGCCCTTTTTTTGATGGGAAATTGTTAGGGACCTCGCAGGGAGTCTGTGATTTCAATCCCACCCCGGGCTGACCAGTATTTCCCGAGATAATGGCTATTTTGTACCCTCCTTTGGCCATTCACAAAACCGGCCATAACTCCCGAACCCTTTGGAATTTTGGGACCAAATTTCGTGCGTTGAACTCGGGGGAGCGAGCCCTTTCCAACCATGCCCCATTCATCCAGATCCGAGCACTTTCGAAAAATTACCCAAAAATATCCACCCCTTTGAAAATTTCCGGTTTTGGGCAATTTCTGGAGTGGCCCTTTTTTTGATGGGAAATTGTTAGGGACCTCGCAGGGAGTCTGTGATTTCAATCCCACCCCGGGCTGACCAGTATTTCCCGAGATAATGGCTATTTTGTACCCTCCTTTGGCCATTCACAAAACCGGCCATAACTCGCGAACCCCTTGTTATTTCGGGACCAAATAAAGTGCGCTGAACTCGGGGGAGCGAGCCCTCTCCAACGATGCCCCATTCATCCAGATCCGAGCACTTTCGAAAAATTACCCAAAAATATCCAAAGGGGTACACCCCTTTGAAAATTTCCGGTTTTGGGCAATTTCTGGAGTGGCCCTTTTTTTGATGGGAAATTGTTAGGGACCTCGCAGGGAGTCTGTGATTTCAATCCCACCCCGGGCTGACCAGTATTTCCCGAGATAATGGCTATTTTGTACCCTCCTTTGGCCATTCACAAAACCGGCCATAACTCCCGAACATTTTGGAATTTTGGGACCAAATTTCGTGAGTTGAACTCGGGGGAGCGAGCCCTTTCCAACGATGCCCCATTCATCCAGATCCGAGCACTTTCGAAAAATTACCCAAAAATATCCAAAGGGGTACACCCCTTTGAAAATTTCCGGTTTTGGGCTATTTCTGGAGTGGCCCTTTTTTGAATGGGAAATTGTTAGGGACCTCGCAGGGAGTCTGTGATTTCAATCCCACCCCGGGCTGACCAGTATTTCCCGAGATAATGGCTATTTTGTACCCTCCTTTGGCCATTCACAAAACCGGCCATAACTCCCGAACCCCTTGTTATTTCGGGACCAAATAAAGTGCGCTGAACTCGGGGGAGCGAGCCCTCTCCAACGATGCCCCATTCATCCAGATCCGAGCACTTTCGAAAAATTACCCAAAAATATCCAAAGGGGTACCCCTTTGAAAATTTCCGGTTTTGGGCAATTTCTGGAGTGGCCCTTTTTTGAATGGGAAATTGTTAGGGACCTCGCAGGGAGTCTGGGAATTTAATCCCACCCCGGGCTGACCAGTATTTCCCGAGATAATGGGCATTTCGCACCCTCCTTTGGGAGTTCACAAAAAAGGACATAACTCCCGAACCCCTTAGAATTTCGGGACAAACTAAAGTACTCTGAACTCGGGGGAGCGAGCCCTTTCCAACGAGGCCCCATTCATCCAGATCCGAGCACTTTCGAAAAATTACCCAAAAATATCCAAAGGGGTACCCCTTTGAAAATTTCCGGTTTTGGGCAATTTCTGGAGTGGCCCTTTTTTGAATGGGAAATTGTTAGGGACCTCGCAGGGAGTCTGGGAATTTAATCCCACCCCGGGCTGACCAGTATTTCCCGAGATAATGGGCATTTCACACCCTCCTTTGGGAGTTCACAAAACCGGCCATAATTCCCGAACCCCTTGTTATTTCGGGACCAAATAAAGTGCGCTGAACTCGGGGGAGCGAGCCCTCTCCAACGATGCCCCATTCATCCAGATCCGAGCACTTTCGAAAAATTACCCAAAAATATCCAAAGGGGTACCCCTTTGAAAATTTCCGGTTTTGGGCAATTTCTGGAGTGGCCCTTTTTTGAATGGGAAATTGTTAGGGACCTCGCAGGGAGTCTGGGAATTTAATCCCACCCCGGGCTGACCAGTATTTCCCGAGATAATGGGCATTTCGCACCCTCCTTTGGGAGTTCACAAAAAAGGGCATAACTCCCGAACCCCTTGGAATTTCGGGACAAACTAAAGTGCTCTGAACTCGGGGGAGCGAGCCAACGATGCCCCATTCATCCAGATCCGAGCACTTTCGAAAAATTACCCACAAATATCCAAAGGGGTACCCCTTTGAAAATTTCCGGTTTTGGGCAATTTCTGGAGTGGCCCTTTTTTGAATGGGAAATTGTTAGGGACCTCGCAGGGAGTCTGGGAATTTAATCCCACCCCGGGCTGATCAGTATTTCCCGAGATAATGGCCATTTCGCAACTCTCCTTTGGCCATTCACAAAAGAGGCCATAACTCCCGAACCCCTTGTTATTTCTGGACCAAATCAAGTGCGCTGAACTCGGGGGAGCGAGTCCTTTCCAACGACACCCCCTTCATTAAGATCCCAGCACTTTCGTGAAATCGACCAAAATTATCCCAAGGGGTACGTACCCCTTTGCAAAATTTCCGGTTTCGGGAAATTCTGGAGTGGCCCTTTTTGGATGGGAAATTGTTAGGGGCCTCCCAGGGAGTCTGTGAATTTAATTTCACCCGGGGCTGACCAGTAATGCCCGAGACAATGGGCCTTTTGCAGGCTGTCGTCGGAAAATCACAAAAATTGTTGCAGCTCCCGAACCACTTGGAACTCTTTGGAAATATCAACGGATCTGGTTTCAGGAGAGCGAGTCCTTTCCAACGAGGCATCATTGGTTAAAACTAATTATTATTTATTACATACTTACTTTTTAGCAATTCCCTTTTGAAATCCAGTTGTTTGGCCATTTATATTCAATTTTATACAAAAAAACACATCCCCAAAACAAAAAAGTACTATAAAATCTTATAAAATACACAAATTCACTTAAAACTAGTTAAATCTGAGAAATAATCAAAAAATGAAAATGTTTAGTTCTTTGAATCCTAAAAAAATGCACTAAAATCGCAATGATAAAAACGCAGTTTTCAGGCCGATTTTGCGTGATTATCAATAACCTTTGTTAAGCCTATTATTATTAAATGCTTATTTTTTATGTGTTTTATATTTTTAATTATTAAAAAGCCTATATTAATCATATTTTTATCGATTAATTTAATAAATATCATTAAAACAAAAATAAACCTTTGAAATCATCAAACGCGAAAGAGAAAAAAAAATTGCATATTTGCAAGGGTGGTTATTTTTAATCATTGGTTAAATTCGACCTTTTTTGGTAAACGCACGGATCCTCTATCTAATGGATAAATTTACAATGCGCAGTTGTATGGAACAGCCTCGACACTTGGCATTGTAATCGCTGACATATCATACAGGATCCCTGCGTTCATCAAAAAACGTGAAAATGACGAAATTAGACTCCTACAACTATGCAATTTTGCATTTACATGGGCTTTGAGGGCCAGACTCTTGCTAATTGGATTTTTCTCAATGATTTTAATAATTTTAAATAGTTATAATAAATATGTAACACACACACACACATCCTTCGCCACGTGTATTTTATTAGAAATACAATATTATAATAGTTATGAGAATGTACATTTTGATTATCTTAAACTTAGTTTATTGTTTTTTATTTTTATTGATTTGACGCAATATAGTGAGGACAAAAACCCCATTTCGTGTTTCGGCGGTCGATGTGATTTCCATCCGGTCGGTGGCTGTTGACCCACTTGCGTTGATCGTGGCCATCCATCCCTAATCTTAGTAGGTGCTCCATCCCTAATTTATTGCAGAAATTAAAGAGAATTAATTATTTTGAAGAGTTAAGCAAAAAATTGGAAATTACCACGGTCGGCTCCATTCAGCCATGTTTTTGTTTTCTGAAGTAATGCTCGCCGCAAATTATGCCACACGGTGCTCGGGCTGAGGGTGGAGTGGTGATTACAACATTGGCTTGGATTTTGACAGGATAAGAAGCAGGATTTCTACAACTGGGCTTCAGGCTCGGGCTGTGATTACAGGTGGCGGTTCTACCTTAGGTGCTTTTGAGGTGCTGAGCATGCATTCCTACCTTATAGAATTCACTTTTCTGCTGGAACCTGCTTCATCTAACAAAGCAAATTTATCATTTTAAAATTTAAAAAACCTTTCTACCCTTTTGATTTATTTTTTATGCCATGCTTCTTGGATAGATGTTATTAAAGCATTCTCCCTTTTACGGGTTAACTGGCGATGACGACTATACTCGTCTTTTGCAAATTATGCCACCCAATGCTCGGGTTGAGGGTGGACTGGCGATTACGATGTTGACTTGGATTTTGAAACGAAAAGCAGCGAGCGTCAACGGAGGATTTCCATAACTTGGGTTTCGGCCCCTGATGTAGTTACAGATGCCCTTTCTACTTGAAGTACTGGTGCTGAGTATCCACTCCTGCCCATATCTTATAGAACTCACCTATTTCCCTAGGGGCTATCTGCTTTATTAAGCAAAGCTAATCCATTTTTTTTTTACTTTTTTTTTCTGTTTTAAAATTAAAAAAGTACCTTAATGCCATTTTGATTTTTATTTCTTTATTTTATGCTATACAAAAGTTTTGACTAGATGTTACTAATGAATGAAAGGGTGTTCTGCATTTTACCTGCAAACTAATTGGTTATATATTAGTAGCTTGGCTCGAAGCAAGAGTCTTTGGGGTTTCAAGGAGAGTGAACAATTTTTGTTCCTGAGTTTTGCAAAAAAAAAACTGCACCTTGGGTGCTCCCCTAAAATTGTTGCCGTTTATATGCCACCTCGTAGTCCCGCAATAAACTTAGCCAGTTAGTCTATGATCCTTGCGCTGAAAGTCGAGTCTTGTTTCATGACAAGTCGTTTTAGTTGAAAGTGAGACGTTTCAGTCGAATTACAACACTTTCAGCCCAAGAGCCTAGGGTGGAAATGCTAAAAGTTGACTATCAATGCAGAGAAAATGGCGTACCACCCACAAGCTTAAAAGCGCAGTTTTACACCCTGTATAACGTAGACCTTTCCAGGCATCAATTAAAATAAGAAAAAACAATTAAATTTAAAGGATTTAATTTATTTGTATTTCAGTAAGTACCTTCAGCATTGGGTGGGCCTCTGTTAGAAATGTTTATATAATAGCTGCAGTTCGAACAGGATGCCGCCGACGATAGCCTGCCATCAAAACTCTTTATCGATAATATTTGTATTCAATCTGATCTTCGAATAAATCAATGGATCTAGGCAATTGAAAGAATTAAATTTAATGTGTTTTGTCATCTATATTCATTATTACTTCATTTAAATTTAATAGAAGATATATATATAAGAGAATCGGCTGACGAACGTGATATGTTGTGTTGTTCAGAACCTCCTCAATTATGAAATCAAAGAAGACCGAATTTTATTTTTATTAATAAGTATATAGTTATAATAGAAAGATAACTCGCTATTATTTAGGCTAGGAGCATCTTTCGATTATACCTTTGGGCGGATTTAGATGATTCTCTTGTATATACAGAATTAAAATTTAGTATGCACAAAACTGTTTTTATGTAGTTTACCTGTTTGAAATGGAATATGCCGATGATGAGGTTGATGTCCAGCTTAAATATCTCAAGAGTATCACAAAAATACATGCTGGCGTGAACTTTAACCCTTAACCTGGTAAGCTGTGTCCATTGGACACGTTCCAAAATTAAAATTCGTTAAACCCTATTTTTTGGAACAAAGAATACTTATGCCCTTTTTTGTATTTTATTATCATAGTATTCTATCTATCTATCTATCTAAACTCCTTTAACCCCTCATGGGACATAGGGCGGAAACAGTTGCCCTCCAGCGGACTCCGTTTTGCGCGACAGCTCTTAGCCCCGACCAGGATCTCCCAGTTGTTGCGGCTTCTTTTAGTAGGGTTCTCCTCCACGTTGTTCTAGGTCTTCCTACTCGACGGGAACCTTGCGGATTCCAGTCAAGGGCCTGTTTGGCCAGATTTTCGTTTTCGCGTCGCAAGGTGTGGCCAACCCAATTCCATTTCCTTCGCCTGATTTGGTCGTCTATCCTTTCTTGGCCGGCACGGCGCCATAGTTCTTCGTTTGAAATTCAGCGAAATTCACGGTTATTCAGCGCTGTCCGTTCAATGGTGTTTGCATTTATCCGCATTTCTTTAGTTTTAGTCGGATTTAGCCTTAAGCCTGCTGGACTACTTTCTGTTGCCAAATTGCTTAACATGTTTTTCAGGTCCTGGTGTCTGTGGGCCAGCAAACAGATATCATCGGCGTAGTCGAGATCCTTAAGGCGGTCTACCAAACCCCATTGTATGCCGTCTGTTATATTATCTAGAGCGCCGACAAGGATGTCATTTATTACTATAAGAAATAGTAATGGCGAAAGTAGGCATCCTTGTCGTACTCCTGAGCTCACCTCAAAGCTGTCGGATAATTTTCCATTATGGAGAACTCTGCATTTGGAATTGTTATATATGGCTTTTATCAATTCTATTATTTTATCAGGCAGTCCACGTCGCCGTAGTGCCAGCCATATAAAGCTCCTATTGACCGAGTCGAACGCTTTCTCATAATCTACGAAAGCAAGGTAAAGGGGGGATCGGAATTCAGTAGACTGCTCCACTATTATTCTCAAGGTGTTAATATGATCAATACAGGAGCGGCCCTTCCTGAATCCGGCCTGCTGCCTCCTAAGCGTTCGGTCAACTGCCTCACTTATCCTAGATAGTAATATATGGGACAAAATTTTGCCCACTGTAGATAGTAAACAGATGCCTCTCCAGTTGTCGCATATTGTTAGGTCCCCCTTTTTTGGTATTTTGACTATGATACCTTCCGTCCAATCCTCCGGAAAGGTACAGGTGTTCCATGCTGTTTCCAGGATTGGCTGAAGCGCATCTGCTATGAGGCTTGAGTCGGCTTTCAACAATTCTGGCGGGATGCCATCTTTCCCAGCTGCTTTACCATTGGCCATCGCATGAATTGCGGTTACTATTTCCGTCTTGGATGGGGCCCGGGAGGTGATTCTTATTGGCTGTGCATTGTTGCTGGTTTCCTGAGGTTCCTGTGCAAGTGAACCATTCAGGGCGGCGAAGAAGTAATCTCTCCATCTTTGGAGTTGCTCCTCGTCGCTGCACAGTAGCCTTCCATCCGCACTCTTAACGGCATGCTTTTTAGTAGAGTGCTTTCCCGAGAGCTGTTTAGTGATTTGGTACAGCACCTTACTGTTGCCTGTGTTTGCCGCGTTTTCCGCTTTTTCTGCGAGCTCATTTATCTGCTGCCTTTTATCACGCTGGACACTTCTCTTAACCTCCCCATGTAATTGGGAGTATTCCCGTACTAGTTGGTGGGGTCTTTCCGGGTCGTTTGTAGAGTTTACGTTATTTTTGAGGGCTCTTCTGCGTTCTATTTTTTGCCAGGTTGTGTCCGAGATCCAGTGTTGCTGGTTTCTTTGGACATAACCGATGCTCGTTTCCGCAGCCGTCAATATCGCGCCCTTTGTCGTACTCCACAATTCTTCAAAAATATTTGTGGTTTTTTTTTTAAATTTTCTAAAAATGTAACACAAACTGATAGAGTGTGTCCAGTGGCGTAGCAAGAAATATTTTCAGGGGGGGTTAAATAGTTATAAGTCGAGTCCTGAACTTTAAAATTAAGATAACTTTTAGTTATGTTTTAATAGGAATAAGACCAGAAGAAGTGCTTTAGAGGAATTCAGTTTATTAGCTATTGACATACAGGATCAATGGTTCCAAAGCAATGCTTGGGGAAAAGTCACAGTTGTTTCTACGCTTTTCAGCAAATTTTTTGATTACATCGTTAGCCGTTACGTCGATTTCCCTGTGAATACTTAAAAGAGCAAGTCCGTTCAGCCCCTGTTCTCCAGTTGCACTGCGTTGCCAATCCTTTAAACGTCTTCGAGTGAAAAACTTCTGTCGTTGCTAGAATAATGGTCACAGCTAAGGTAGCTCCAATCTTCAGACAGCGGCTTTCGGAAAAGGTGGGATTAAAGATTAAGGCATCGATGAAAATGTGTGTGTGCGTTGTACGATGGATTGATATATATTCAGGGTGTCCCACATAAACTTACAAAGCGGCCGGCTGTGGAGAGGTCTTGGATAGACGAACAAAAAATCGTATGGGTGGGGGGGGGGGGAAATCGTAACGGTTTAGCCGCTAGGGCGTTTTGAAGTTTTTTTGCTAGAGTTTTACATATCACCCTGTATTTTTGTAACCGTGTAACCCATTTTCATGATTATGGTACCGGTGTACGCAGAATTCTCCCACCTATCTACGAAGGTAAAAATAATGGTCCTATCTTATAAACTTTTGGAGTTATGAGTCGCCAAAGTCAAAATTTTGTATTTTTTTCACTAAAATTTCAACTAAAACCACCTTTTTCTCCAAAAAATACGTGATAAACCTAAACTTTTTTTTCCAAAATTAAAAAGTTTGGACAATTTCCTATAAATAATGTATTACAACTTTTACGCCGCAGCCTCTATTTTTGAAGCTATAAGCATTTTTAATGTTGAAATTGGCTCTATTTCGTCCTTTTTTAGTACTTTTCCATCTGAGCTTTGTCGAAAAGTGCCAAATAAGCATCGAAAAAGGCCAATATTAACTTTAAAATTGCTTATAACTTCTAAAGTAAAGGCCCTAGAATAAAACTTGTAGTACATTATTTAACCGTAGTACATTATTTATAGGAAATTGTCCAAACTTTTTAATTTTGGAAAAAAAAGTTTAGGTTTATCACGTATTTTTTGGAGAAAAAGGTGGTTTTAGTTGAAATTTTAGTGAAAAAAATACAAAATTTTGACTTTGGCAACTCATAACTCCAAAAGTTTATAAGATAGGACCATTATTTTTACCTTCGTAGATAGGTGGGGGAATTCTGCGTACACCGGTACCATAATCATGAAAATGGGTTACACGGTTACAAAAATACAGGGTGATATGTAAAACTCTAGCAAAAAAACTTCAAAACGCCCTAGCGGCTAAACCGTTACGATTTCCCCCCCCCCCCCCCCCCCACCCATACGATTTTTTGTTCGTCTATCCAAGACCTATCCACAACCGGCCGCTTTGTAAGTTTATGTGGGACACCCTGTATATATATATTGACGAAAAGACTGATTTGCACTAGGGCCGTCCTAAGATAATCGGCGCCCGTGGGGTACTAAAGAGCAAATACCATCAGAGGAGAGGACAAAAGTAGCAATTGAGTTTCCTCTTTAATATATCAAATGATAGGAAAACTTTACAAAGGTTACTGGGACTAACGCCCTACTTCGAAACATTTATAGCAGACTACGCAGTTGAAGCAACGCCTTTCAGCGAATTGCTAACAAAGAAGGCCATATTAAAAATATAAACCGAACAGAAAATGAATATAAAGCACCAAAAGAAATATTGGTAAAAATACCACTGTTGAAGTTATTTGAAGCAAAAGGGGCATACGGAAATTCATTATGATGCTAGTAAGGACGAATTCGGAGTTATTTCTCTTGCAACGGGATAATAACGATCAACAATTGCATTCAGTGCAATACATCAGTCGTAAGGCAAACTCAGCCGAACAACGCTTTTACGCTTACGACCTAGAAGTTCTCGCCATAGTACATGCCGTACAGAAGCGGAGAGTTTACGTTTTGAAAAGGAGGATTAAGGCTGGCACCGACTGTAATGCTTTCGCCACGACAATGAAAAAGGAGATGTTCCACTGAGAGCGGCTAGATGGGTTATGTTTCTAAAAGAATTTATTTACCAGATTGAGCTTCGTTCCTAGTCTGTACCTGTACTTGCCTAATTAAACAAGCACAGGGTAAATACTAATATTTAAGAGCTATAAGATAGCTATTAAAGACCTCCGCTTATGAAGAGACAAACCATGACTTTTTATTTAAAAATCCAGGGGAAGAGTTAACTGTCATTCCCACATCAATGGAAGAGGAGATTCATTAAATCTGCTCACAGGCAGTACATTTTCAGCTGCTAAGACCGAAGTCTTAATCAGGAACACCTGATTTATTACCGAAGACTAGATCCATCCAATGGCGCTGCAGCCCGGACTTCGTCTAGGATATTTCTGCAACTTTAATGGTCTCTTGCAGCATGTCAGCAGTTTCGAATATTAAGCCTCTCTTGTCCTCTTGGGCCTACCTACTGGTAAATTTCCTGAAATTTCTCATACCATAAGCCGTTTGGTGTCCTCCATCCTCCTTACGAGGCCGGTAAGTTTTAGTTTGCTGGCCTGCGAAACAGGAAGGAAAGGAAGCAGGAAGGAATATATTATACTCAAAATACCGTTAGATCCTTGGCGGCCATCTCAAGAGGGCGGATTATTACATTCTTCACAACCCCCTCGGCATGGGTATCAAATGAAAGGTAGTAGAATACAATAAGCAATGTAGTATACTCAATATACCGAGATCCACGGCGGCCTAACCATGTACCCGTTCTTTGAAGCACTTCATCTGTGTAAAATTCATGTATCCATCTTCATATATATTGCCTACTATTGGCTTATAGATGCAGCGAGGCGTACCGGGACCCAGCTAGTGATATTATAAATGTTCAAGATGAATTTCCCTTATACAAAAGGGGTTTCGGAGGGGGGGGGGGGGTTTGTTCCCAAAAATATATTTAAAATAAGTTACTAAAATAGCTTACCAGGTTAAGGGTTTTAAAAAGGACACTTCTATTATATAATGCTCCTTTTGCTTGGTTATTTTTAATTAAATAAGTAAAAAAATGATTTTTTTTATCTCCCTAAATTGTTTTATTTTGTGAATCGAATATCTATTCCATTTTTTTTTATAACAATGTAAGATTTTTTGAGTCATTTTTTATTAAATAAACTCTTTCTGTATCAGTAGCTACTCAGACCTCAGGAATATCAAAATGCTTTTATAAGTTTAAAAAAGGAAATTCGTGTGTTTTTCCTTTTTTTTCCGTACGTGTACAATTCATTTAGAAAAATTGGACAAAGTTTTATAAAAAAAGTAAAATAAAATTTGCTTTCATTTAGCAAAAATATTTTTTTTTTCATTTTTTTTTTTTTTCATTTTTCTAATATCGTGTGTTTATTTTTTCTCAAAATAATAATCATATATTCATTTAATTCAGGAAAATAAAATAAATAAAATAAAATTAAAATATTTTCATTTACCTTAATAATTGTGCATACTCCATGTACACACACACACACATAAAACGAACCAAAAAAAAAAATGAAAATGCAATCACAACATATTATACACTCCGCGACAATTGTTTAGCTTCATCCAAATTTTTTCCAGTTTTCCGAAATTGGTTAATTCCAGAAATCTGGGTTTATTATATGTGTGTTGACCTGAACTGAATTGGTAAACTTTTGCCGAAATAAAAATAAAGTTACATTACACTCAGAAATTTCTAGAATTTTTTTTTTTTTCTAAATTTGGCCCATATGCACTGCGACAATATTGTTTAACCTCATCTCATTTGTCTTAACGTATCGGAGGGTTAAGACTATCCAGTGCCAGTGATTTAATTTAAAGTTATTTTAGCAGTGTTTTTTTTTTATTTATTTAAAATTGGAAAAGGAAAAATACTGACTGCAGAAGAAATTGGTAAAATTAAAGCATTTAGTGAGGAAGGCCTATCAAATCGGAAAATTGCACGGAGAATTGGTAGAAGTCCTCGTGTTGTTAATAATTATGTAAATGATTCCGATTGGCTTCTATTTGCACAAAACCTCATGTCTTGGACAGAGCCGGCGCTGGGGCTTTTTGCGCCCGGTGCACTATGCCATATTGCGCCCCATAAGCTGTTCATTTTTGAACGCATTAAAGGACAATGGAGATAGACACAAACATTCGCCGAATGGGTGAAATAATTTTCATAGTTTGCGTATAATATAAGATTGCACTATAATAATGAGTATAGCATAGAAAACGCTGAAAATTTCGTTTACAGAGAAGAGAATACGCGAGGACAATGGGGCTGGCAGATTTTCTAACCTCTGAATTTTTTCACGGAATTTTTTAATCAACTTTTTGACAGCTGCGTGGTTGTTGTTGTTTTTTGTCTCCCTTTTGCTAGGAAGAAAAAAGAAATGACAGAAGGAAGAATTAATATTAAAAGCAACAACAAGTTAAAGCATTCTAACCTGTAGTTTGTTGGACAAGTTGGCTCTTGCGAAAACCCATGCGATTCTTCATCGAATTTCAAAAGGGAATTGTTGTTCGCCCAACAGAACATGAATTTGAAATTGAACATAAAAGCTCGCTCTTTTTTTTTCAAAGTTTTAAATTTTTTAAACCTTAATTTCTGAAATTGCGCCCCCGATATATTGCGCCCGGTGCAAGTGCATCATTCGCACCTATGAAAGCGCCGCCCTTGGTCTTGGACCACTGAATGGAGAAGAGTCGTCTTTTCTGATAAAAAAAACGTTTTTCATTGGATGGTCCAGATGGTTTTTGCTATTATTTCCACGATTTACGGAAAGATCAGAGATTTTTAGCGAGGAGACGCAGCCGAATAGGAGGTGTAATGATATGGGGGGCTATATCCTACTATGGTCCTGTAGACTTGGTGGTCCATACCGACAGACAAACTGCTGAAAAGTACAAAGATCTGCTTTCTGCGAAGGAAGTAATGGAAGGTGGCAGATGGATTTTTCAACACGACTACGCACAGCAATTCACACAGCCAGAGGTGGTCAGAATTTGTTTTCGGAACGAAAATATTGAAGTTTTGGATTGGTCTTCTTTGTCACCGGACCTTAACATTATCGAAAACTTGTGGGGATGGCTATCAAGATGGATTTTTGCAAATGGTCAGCAGTATAGAGTACCACGGATGAGGTAATAACAGCCATTAAAAATGCCTGGAACGAAGTATACCGACATTTTTACTATACAATTTATATGATTCTCTCCCAAGAAGAATGTTTCAAGTTATAAACCGAAATGATGAAAATACAGATTATTGAATAATAAATATTATAACACTTAGAAACCATTCTCACGTTTGTTTGTTTTTTTTTTTACAATTACCTGCTTCTTTCATTATTTTACACCTGAGGTGAGGTTAAACAATTGTCTCAGTGCATATGGGCCAAATTTAGAAAAAAAAAATTCTAGAAATTTCTGAGTGTAATGTAACTTCATTTTTATTTCGGCAAAAGTTTACCAATTGTTCAGGTTCACACATATAATAAACTCAGATTTCTGGAATTAACCAATTTTGAAAAACTGGAAAAAATTTCGGTGAAGCTAAACAGTTGTCGCGGAGTGTATTTAAAAAAAAAAAACATATAATAAATTAAACTTGTCACTGTCATTTTTTCTCGAATCATTTCTTTTTAATAAAGCCTAGAATAAATATTATTTTCATTTTCATTTTATTTTTTTTTTTGTATTGGAATAAAGCAAAAAATTGAATATTTTTATATTTTTTAGTAATGAATTTCTTTTATTTATTTATTTTTTTTTTTCCAAATTTCGAAGTTCTCTTTTTTTTTTGTTTCCACGAACTAATACTAACAAAAAGGCTATCTATGATCATTGTGACTCTCATTTTAATTCTTTATATATATATATATATATGCATATTATTTATTTTATGACTATTAAATATACATTTTTTGTTTTTTTTTTTTTACCTTATATTATCTATATATTTTGCTTGCTGTCGAAAAACAAAAACAAAAAAATTTAAATTAATTAGAAGTACAAGAAATTTCATCACAGTGTATTTTTTCATATTTTTCTATTTTTTTATTTATTTTTTTTTTTTTCATTTATTAATATTTTTATAATGTATATAACTTTTATTTTGAACATAAGTTGTATGTTTTTCCCTTCAATTTTTTTTTTTTTTAATTTATTCTTGAGATTGATTCTTATTTACTTTCCTTGATTATTTTTTTTACATATTTAGATTACATTAAAAAGGGGGTAGCACAAAGAGTAACGGTTTAAAGGTTTCCATGTTGTTTATGTTTAATATAAATGAAAATATTTCTGTTTTAACTTCTCTAAGATTTTAGTTTATTGATTATGTCTTAAAAAACAGGGCATTAAAAAGAACTAGAACGTTCACAGAGTTTTATTGCAGGAATCGTTCAATGGGTGTCATTTAAGAAGAAAAAACCACGGAGTGCTATTAAATTAGAGGGGATGGAAATTGGAGATAGAGGTGTCAAAATGGACCCTTTTTAGTTTTTGCAATATATCTCGCGCGAGGCCAGGACCGGATCCCGGTTGTAGAGCCGTTAAAGAAGAAGAATATATCTCGCAAACGAGACATAATTTCGACATACATTATATAAATTTTTTTGTAGAGAATTAACATTTCCCATAGAAATGGCTAAACTCTGGGTAAACTCTACAAGCGACCCGAAAAGACGTTACCAACTTGAACGGGAATACTACCAATTACATGGGGAGGTAAAGAGAAGTGTCCGGCGTGATAAAAGGCAGAAGATAAATGAGATCGGAGAAAAAGCGTAAAACGCGGCAAACACAGGCAACAGTAAGGTGCTGTACCAAATCACTAAACAGCTCTCGGGAAAGCACTCTACTAAAAAGCATGCCGTTAAGAGTGCGGATGGAAGGCTACTGTGCAGCGACGAGGAGCAACTCCAAAGATGGAGAGATTACTTCTTCGCCGCCCTGAATGGTTCACTTGCACAGGAACCTCAGGAAACCGGCAACAATGCACAGCCAATAAGAATCACCACCCGGGCCCCATCCAAGACGGAAATAGTAACCGCAATTCATGCGATGGCCAATGGTAAAGCAGCTGGAAAAGATGGCATCCCGCCAGAATTGTTGAAAGCCGACTCAAGCCTCATAGCAGATGCGCTTCAGCCAATCCTGGAAACAGCATGGAACACCTGTACCTTTCCGGAGGATTGGACGGAAGGTATCATAGTCAAAATACCAAAAAAGGGGGACCTAACAATATGTGACAACTGGAGAGGCATCTGTTTACTATCTACAGTGGGCAAAATTTTGTCCCATATTTTACTAGCTAGGATAAGTGAGGCAGTAGACCGAACGCTTAGGAGGCAGCAGGCCGGATTCAGGAAGGGCCGCTCATGTATTGATCATATCAACACCTTACGAATATTAGTGGAGCAGTCTACTGAATTCCGATCCCCCCTTTACCTTGCTTTCGTAGATTATGAGAAAGCGTTCGACTCGGTTAATAGGAGCTTTATATGGCAGGCACTACGGCGACGTGGATTGCCTGATAAAATAATAGAATTGATAAAAGCCCTATATAACAATTCCAAATGCAGAGTTCTCCATCATGGAAAATTATCCGACATCTTTGAGGTGAGCTCAGGAGTACGACAAGGATGCCTACTTTCGCCATTACTATTTCTTATAGTAATAAATGACATCCTTGTCGGCGCTCTAGATAATAGAACAGACGGCATACAATGGGGTTTGGTAGACCGCCTTAAGGATCTCGACTACGCCGATGATATCTGTTTGCTGGCCCACAGACACCAGGACCTGAAAAACATGTTAAGCAATTTGGCAACAGAAAGTAGTCCAGCAGGCTTAAGGCTAAATCCGACTAAAACTAAAGAAATGCGGATAAATGCAAACACCATTGAACGGACAGCGCTGAATAACCGTGAATTTCGCTGAATTTCAAACGAAGAACTATGGCGCCGTGCCGGCCAAGAAAGGATAGACGACCAAATCAGGCGAAGGAAATGGAATTGGGTTGGCCACACCTTGCGACCGCGAAAACGAAAATCTAGCCAAACAGGCCCTTGACTGGAATCCGCAAGGATCCCGTCGAGTCGGAAGACCTAGAACAACGTGGAGGAGAACCCTACTAGCAGAAGCCGCAACAACTGGGAGATCCTGGTCGGAGCTGAAAGCTGTCGCGCAAAACAGAGTCCGCTGGAGGGCAACTGTTTCCGCCCTATGTCCCATGAGGGATTAAAGGTACCGCAACCACAAGCCACTTTTTTTAGCAAAATCTCTGGCGCAGGAGGTGCTGTTGTGCGAATCGCAAATTAGTCCATATTTAGATTTTTTCCAACCACGGTTTAGAGGGTTTAAGTGATTTCCTTGACACTGCTGGATTTGGCTATGCGGTTTATTGCACTTTTTGATCATTTGTAAAAATTCCGGAAGCGACAGTTTTTTAGGGACATGGTTAACTTTGCCCCAAACAGAGAAGATACAATATATTCTGATGCAGAATTTATTTCTACTTCAGTTAGATTTTCACGTAAAAAGGTGTCTATATGTGTTTGCAGCTGTAAAGCATTTTTATTTTTCAACAAGATGAGAACACACGTTTACTCAACACGACAGAGCAGGCGAACTAAACAAGCTAGAGCGATGGCAAATATATCAATGGAGAGGGGAAGGATGCCGATAGAAGGGAAAGGGAATTTCAAGGTCGCAGGGTTACCACAATCGCGGCAATATAATCAGTCTCATTACTTAATTGTCACACCTCGTATGTCGAAATTTTGCTTCGTTTGCGAGATATATTTTGCAAAAACTAAAAAGGGTCCATTTTGACACCTCGATCTCCAATTTCCACCCCCTCTAATTTAATAGCACTCCGCGGTTTTTTCTTCTTAAATGACACCCATTGAACGATTCCTGCAATAAAACTCCGTGAACGTTTTAGTTCCTTTCTATATGACATAATCAATAGACTATTTGTTGTTTTTATTTTTTCAAAATGACTGGTATTATATTGTTATTCGTTATTTTTGTCTTTTTTTTTTGGAAGAGGGGGAGAAGTCTAGGGTGTTTTACACAAATATGATCTACAAATCTGTTAGAACAACCTTTAGTATATTACATTTAAGAACGTTTGATACATAAAGTTTCGAATTTTCGAAAATCTATATATATGTATATATATTCGCGCAGTTTTGTGTTACCAGAGTATTTTTATATTTAATTAATTTTTTTGTGTAAATTATTCCATTTTTATTATGTTTTTTATTTTTTTTTTTTTTTAACTAAACGCATATGTTTTTGTTTTTAATTGTTGTTCATTTTATTAAATAATATTTTTTTTTTGTTTAATTATTATTATATGATGTGCTTCAAGTTCGGGACCTTTTTACGCCGACAAATATCTATTTCGTCCTTACGATTATTAACAAAAAAAAATAAAATATTTAATGTTTTTTTTTTAACTAATGACTAGAATAGAAAGGGACAAGTTAAGCCCGTCTCACACAATGATGATTCACAACGTGGTGTTATAATTTATGACTATACTTTTTTCGACACAGCAACAAGGTCTCCCGCGCTAACTCTGTAATCGATCTAGGGGTTAGGTTAGAAAGTAAGTAAGGATTTCTCCACCCACATCAATTATATCCCTCCTCCAAGGGCAATTCAGGTCCTGGGATTTATCAAAAAGATGGTCAAAGGAATTCAACAACCCTCTCATAACTAAATACTTGTGCGTATCCTTGGCTAGGCCTTTGCTTGAATACGCCTCCCAGGTATGGTCTCCTTACTACTCCTCTCCCATGTTGGTAGAATCGAATCGGTTCAAAGGAAGTTCATCCGGTTTGCACTCAGCCACCTCCCGTGTAATGACCCACTTATTCTTCCGCCTTATGAGAGTCGACTTAAATTACTCAACTTAAGCTCTCTCTCTCTCCATAAGCATCGCGAGATCGCTGACGTTATATTCGTTCATCGGCTGATGAATTATAAGGTGGACCCAGGTTTCTTTTAGAGTGAATAACTACAACCTGACAAGTGAACCTCTCCTGCACATTTATTCCGCTGTTTAGCCCGCTAAGTAGTGAAGCCAATGTTACCGTAAGATGAAATTTGAGAGTAGTAAAATCGATTACCTTTTTGAAAAAAGAAGTAGCACATTTTTTGATTTCTAAACAATTGTAAAATACCCCATTGACACTAGGAAAATTTACGAATATATTTTAGCTGGCCCGAAGAAGCGGATGGTTTGCTGACACGTGAACATTCTACGTACAACTGACCGTGACAGAGACATTCATTTTCTAGACTTAGTCCAAAAACACTCAAGGATTGGCCTTGTGATTTGTTCATCGTTATGGTGAATGCAAGACGAATCTGAAATTTAATTCGGCGGAAACGAAATCATTACGTTCTCGTATTCGAAGTCAGTCGTTTGAAGGTTTAACGGAAATTTCAATATCGGCTTCTTTCTAGCAACGAAGCCGCTATCCCAGAAAAAGCAACTGCTACAGCAATTTCGGATTTCGCACGAACAATTGACATTAGTATTCCTAAAGTCGACTCTACACGTTGCTGTGAGCAACGTTGAACGCTTGATGGTAGAACGCATCACGTGGCCGATGTTCAAACTACGAGTGTCTAATGACAAGCGTTCAACGTTGGTGTTTGGGCACGTTCGGGCTGTTGTCGGTATTGAATCAAATGTTGGAAGCAAACATTCGCATGAACATTCGTCGCATCGTGTAGAGCCGGCTTAACTTGACTAACAAACTGCCGCACATGAGGTATCACAAGTCTTCGATCAAGAGCAACCATGCATGTATCTTGTCATTCACCTTAAGATCGGGTTCAAAACTCAATTCAACATACCTTCATAGACTTTAAAGCCACCTATGATAGCATGGCCAGAGTAGAACACTACAAAGCCATGAAAGAATTCGAAATCCCCAACTAACTGACAAGATTATGTAAATTGACCATGACCAATGTGACAAGCCAAGTAAAGGTATCAGGAACACTGTCCAGACCAATCAACTTCTATAATGGACTCCGACAAGTGGACGGTGTGGCCTGCCTCCTTTTCAGCCTAGAGTTAAAGAAAGTGTTACGAGATTGGGGCCCCTTGATGTCACGGGCACAATCCCCCACAAGTCCATCCAACTACTGGCTTATGCAGACGACATTGACGACATCATTAGATGAACAACAACAGCTGTCTAAGAAGCTTTCACCCAGATTGAGCGGGCGGCAGGATGTCTGGGATTGCACAAATTAAAGAAAGCAAAACGAAGTGCATGGTGGCCTCGTCTACAAGAACACCTAACATTAGTCCCACAATCAAGGTAGAGGAACACGAGTTTGAAGTGGTAAAATCATTTACCTACCTTGGGTCAATAGTAGCAGCCGACAATATCAGGAAACCAGAAATACGCGCACGACTGCTAAAAGCCAACGAAGCCTACTATAGTCTGTCAAGGCTCTTCGAATCTAACCATAAAGTCGAACCTTTTAAGTTGGTCTTACCGGTACTCACATATGCATCTGAGACGTGGATGCTTAGCAAACCGTGTTCGATATGAAAATACCTCAGATGATATTTAGCCCCTTATGTGAGGAAGGTCGATTCCGAAGACTCGACAATGACAAGATCTAGGAGCGCTATCGCGACATAGATGTTGTGAAGAAAATAAAGCTCGATAAACTCCGGTGGGCAGGGCATCTAGCTCGTAAGAGTAAAGATGAGCCTATGCCCATGCTATTTTTAATCTCTGCCTAGAAGGAGCAATTCGCAAGGTTAACATTGATGCGAACGCAACCCTGCTTAACAAATCCAAACAGTTGGCAGGATATGCCGACGATATAAACTGCCTCGCAAGATCGCTGTCATATCTTAGAGAAACATTCACAGAATTAGAAGATGGAGCAAAACAAATAGGGCTGCAAATAAACGCAGAGAACAGTAAGATTCTAATCCAGCCCTGTATCTACTACCAGATGGCAAAAGACCAGTTGGCAAACCACGGTTAAGGTGGGAAGATAATGTTAAGGCCGATGCAGCAAAACTGCTCAACACAAGAAACTGGTGACAAGCTGCGGAGCAGAGAGACGTCTGGAGGAAAAAGCTGATGGAGGCCAAGGCTCCAATTGGGCTGTAGAGCCATCGAAGAAGAAGAAGTTCTTGCAACCAGTCGCGACGAGTGTGAACATTAGGCCCCCATCCACGATCAAACAAATCGTCAAATTCCTGGCCAACATCGAAAAAATTGCAAGTGTGCGTGTATAAAATACAAGTTTTCGAAGTTGGCCGCTGTTTGAAGAAAATATTCGTCTGGTTTAATATTTCCTTCAAACAGCTTAAATGTGTGTGTGAGTTTTGCCTGTGTGCCATGTAAAGTTCGCTTTGTTTACAGTAGATTATATGAAATGTCGCTCGGGATGTTTGAAGAAAGTTTTCCTCGTTGATGGCCAAAAATGTCAAAGCATAAATGTGTGCGCTGTTTGTCGAAAATTGGTTTGACGATTTGTTTGACCGTGGATGGGGGCCTATTGCCCCAAATATATACACTATGTATTTTTTTTTTAATTTGACAAAAGGAAACGATCGCGAAACCGAGGCGCGTAGAAAGACAACAAGCTACACACAATATATAGCAATGAATCGACGATCGATCGTGTGAGACAAGCTATTATTATTATAAATATATAATTCGAGAACAATTTTAATATTTCTTATTTTTTACACAGACTACCAAAGAATATTTTATATGAATGAGTGTTGAGAAAATTCACAAATAAAAATAATTCAATAATTTAATTTTCGTGTGGTATATGTTCACAAGATCTTTTTGCAATAGCAATTTTCTTATCTAAAACTATCATAACATGAAAAATAAAGATATTTCTAGATTTTTTCTTCTTTTTTTTCCAAATGTTCGTAAAATTCTAATAATACCTTAATTATTTGTAATTATAAGCATGTGTTAAGGTATTTTTTTTTCCTATTAATAAAATGAAAAATATAACAGAATATTCTACAATGAAACAATGCATAAAAACCTTTTCCATGATCAAATGAGTATGATTGGCAATAATATCAAGGGTAAAATGAAATTATTCCATGCTGGTCACTGAAATTCAGATGTGCTTAGCGAATAAATGAAAAAAGAGAGCAGATTCTAATCGAGTATATGTCAGATACGAGAGTTAACGACTTCATTATTGGCCCCTGTGCTAAAGGTCGAGTCGTGATCCGTGACAAGTCGTTTGAGTTGAAGAAAGTGACGTTTCACTCGAATCACGACTTCCGGTACAGGGGCCTAAACTCAACTTAGCATTTCCATGCTAGGCCCCTGTGCTGAAAGACGTAATTCGACTAAAACGTCAATTTCTTCAACTCAGACGACTTGTCACGGATCACGACTCGACCTTAAAGCAATAAAAAAGTCTACGCACTTTCCTTGCGAATATTCATCTTCATCACATTATTCCGCAATACATAAAAAAAAAACAAAAAAAAAATAGGGATCTTCAAAATAACTTAAAACATATTCGCCCGCAATTTGCCTTGATTAACTTCTGATGTTTCTTTTCGTCACCTAGGTACGTAGGCCACTGTGCTGAAAGTCCAGTCATATGACAGTCGTACGTAGTTGTCGATGGCCCCTGTGTAGAAAGTTGAGTCGTGATTCGTGACAAGTCGCTATAGTCGAAGAAAGTGACGTTTCAGGCGAATTACGACTGCCAACACAAGAACCTAGAGTGGAAGTGCTAAACTGAGTTTAGAGCCCTGTACGGAAAGTTGTGATTCGACTGAAACGTTCCTTTCTTCAACTCAAACAGACTTGTCGTATCGCGACGACTCGACTTTCAGCACAGAGGCCGATGTCGTCTCGTTTTTAAGTTGGTGTACTGCTGAGAGTCGGTGGCAAATGACAAGTAGTTTCGAGTTGAAAAAATTGTCGTTTCAGTCAAATTACGACTATCAGCACAGGGGTCGTAGTATATGTATGAACAGTGGCCCCTGTGTTGAAAGTCGAGTCGTGTAATGTGGCCAGTCGGTTGAGTTTAATAAAGTCACCTTTCAGTCAAATTACGATTTTCAGCACAGGGGCCTATAGTAGAAGTTCTAAGTTGAGTTTAAGCCTATGCGTTGAAAGTCGTGATTCGACTCAAAAGTCACTTTCTTCAGCTCAAACGACTTGTCACGACACACGACTCGACTTTCAGCACAGGGGGGGGCAGTTACTTTTAAAGCGATTAGCTCGTAGTCTCGTTAAGTTTCGCAATAATAAATCTACCTACAGCTTATATTAAACATGCCACTATTAGGGTGCGCCTTATTTTGTGTCAGTTTTGTCAAATTACTTTGTCCCAGCTCGTTACTTGGTTTCATCTAAATTCACTCAATTCAATTGAACTCTAAGGTGTTGCACGAGTTCGGAAATACTGACTGCGGGAGATTATTCCACAGCCGAGTTGTTCTATTCAACAAACGAACTACACTTGGTGCAGATAAGTTCAATATCACACTTTTATTTGGGAGAAGAGCGAAATTGATATAGGATTTTCTCATAAGATAAGTAAGATAGGAAAATAAGTTCAACAATGTTCCCACACAAAAATATCCATAAGATGGCATGGCAGTCACCAGACGGGGTAACAAATAATCAAATAGACCACGTCCTAATTGAGAGAAGAGGGGCCACGAGTATACTGGATGTGAAAACTATGAGGGGAGCGTCTTGTGGCTCGGACCACTATCTCGTCAAAGTGAAATTTAAAGCCCGGATAACGACCAAAACCCACAGAGGGCAAACACAACTAAGGTACGATAAAGACAAGCTAAAATTTGAAGAAAGAAGAGATGCCTATCATAATTCTATCATACAAAACCTGAGAGAAGGATTAGGAGAAGAGCCTGAAATTAACAGCAAATGGGAAAAACTAAAAAAAAACAGCGTACAGAAGGCAGCAGAAGAGGCCCTTGGCTGGGCCCCCAGACAGACTAGAATTGACTGGTTTGATCAGGATTTTAGAGCTGCAATAGAAGAACGAAACCAGAGTCACCGGGAGTACATCGCACGGCCCACAAGAGCCAGGATGGAAATCTTTAAGCTAAAAAGAAGAGATGCAGACAAGCTGTGCAGAAAAAAGAAAAGAGAGTATCTAAACAGGAGGGTCTTACAGATAAAGGAAGACTTCAACGAAGGAAGAATTAGGCAAGCTTACAAAGGAACACGCCAGATCAGCAATAAGTTTCAGCCACGAAACGGATATCTGCAGAAACATAGATGGGAACCTATTAGCAGACCCGGATAGGATAAACGAAAGATGGAGACAATATTTTCAAAACTTATTGAATCCAACTCAAGGAATAAACGAAGACTCACCGGCGGATGCAATGGTAATCCCTCAGGATAGTACTCCAATAGAACCACCAACCACCAACTGGATGAGGTACGGGAAGCTGTGAAAAGACAAAAAAGCAACAAATCCCCAGGCATCGAAGGAATCGAAGCTGAGCTGCTAAAGGTAGGAAGACACCGCAACTCTTAAGAAACTTACACGAACTCATATGCAACATCTGGGAGGAAGAAGTTATACCAGAGGACTGGAAGAAAGCGATTATATGTCCAATATACAAGAAAGGAGATAAATTAAACTGCAAAAACTACAGAGGCATCTCATTCCTCAGCACCAGCTACAAAACCTTCACAATCATTGTGAAACAAAAACTGGAACCTATAGCGGAAGGCTTTATAGGAGAATATCAAGCTGGTTTTAGGACAAACAGGTCAACATCGGGCAAACTGCTGACCGTAAGGCAAATTCTGGAGAAAACCTGGGAAAGGAATGTAGATGTATACCAGATATTTGTCGACTTTCAACAGGCATATGACTCGATAAACAGAGAGAGGCTATACGAGATCTTATAGGAAATAGGAGTCCCATCAAAGTTGGTACAACTGATCAAATGTGCCACAAATAGCTCACTGGCGTAAGTAAGGATCCAAAATGTTATAACAGAGGAGTTCGAAGTACGTCAAGGGCTTAGACAAGGAGATGGGCTGGCCCCCATGCTTTTCAACCTGGCCCTAGAATGGGTGATAAGGAAAACGTCAGTCCAGAGAAGTGAATCAATAGCTACCCAGTCGGTACAATTACTTGAATATGCGGATGACGTGAACATCGTGGTAAGGTCCTTCTTGGCAGCAAAAGAAGTCTATGTCGAATTAAAAGAGTCGGCAAAGGACATATGCCTGAAGATAAATGAAGAAAAAACGAAGGTGATGCAACAATCCAGAGCAGGAAGATTTAGAATGGGAAGAAATATAACCATCGACGAACATAACCTAGAAGTAGTCGATAAAACAGTCTACCTTGGGTCTACTATCTCAAAAAGAAACGAAGAAAAAGAAGAAATAACCAGACGAATACTACTGGCTAATAGAGCTTTTTATGCCCGAAAACAAATCCTGCACTCAAGATTTGTGCACAGGAAAACGAAACTCTCACTCTACAAAACAGTAATACGACCAGTACTGTGTTATGGTAGCGAGACTTGGACTATGACCCAGGACATAGAGGAACGAGTCAACAGGTTTGAGAGGAAAGTCCTCACATGCATAATAGGCCCAACGAGAGAGGATGGAATATGGCGAAGGAGATACAACAACGAGTTGTATGAAATTTTTGACGACCCACAACTCTCAACTTTAATTAAAATTAGCAGACTGAGACTAGCCGGCCACGAAATCAGTATGGAGGACAGTCGTATCCCAAAACGGCTTATAGGCTCAGAAATTTCGGGAAGTAGGCCAGTAGGAAGACCCAGGAGGAGATGGATAGACTCTGTGACGGATGACGCAGAGGCAATACTCAACATCGAGACCTGGAGACATGCTGCAAGGGACCGTCAAGCTTGGAGAAATGCCCTAGAGGAGACCAAGGCTCGATTTGGGCTGTAGCGCCATTGGATGGATGGATGAAAATATTTGTTATTTTATTCTTTAGCTATCAGGAGAGCTGCTACTGTATCCTTCGTGGCAAAAGCAAGGACCGAATGTACATGGTGCTAATTTGGACTTCGGTCTTCTCCTGAAGTTGAAATGATAACTTGGAGCTGTTAGCACGTGTCGATTTGCCATAATTAAACGCAAAAGAGCCCTTGGCGGATCCTTGGCGTTCATTTTCTGGGAGCAACCACTTCATTCCAGATCCTCCAACCAGGAGCGGCGTTTTTATAGATGCTAATGGTACACTTACACCGGGCGCAATTGGACGAGGGCGAAATTTTAGAAAATTTAAAAAAAAAAGTGTTCCTGTGACTTCATTTTCATCTATTACAGGAATTGGGTCAAATTTCCTTCATTGCGATCAAAAAATATAGAGCTGATGGGGCGCAATATGGCATACTGCACTGGCCACAATATGGCATACTGCACCGGGCGCAAAAAACCTAAACGCCGGCCCTGGCTCCACCGTATCTGTTTCCCTCAATCTTTGAAAGGCTTGGAGGACATATAAGTTTTGCTTCTGGTAGACTGTTTTGCTTCTTTTTCTGAAAGACATGCTCTGCGATGTTACCCGGGCCTAGATATTAAGGGCAAGTCGAATTGAAACATTTGAAAAAGTTTATTTCACTAAAAATAACGGTGGTATCACTTTCCACAAAGTGATATGTCATCAACAGCTTTTCTACTCTCACAAAACTCCACTAAAAACTAAATTTTATAAATAAATAAGGCGCACCACTATCTAATCTCATGTAAAGTAAGGCATAGAAGACCGACTGAGTTAAAGTTTAAGCGTTGTTCCGTGTTTATGGCAACCACAATAAAGTGACATTTTAAATTTTTTCTAAGCGATATCAAATATCGAGAACACACACACACATTGCAACTGTCGCCGTGCACCACAAACCAAAATATTATACAATTTAGTTTAACTAAGAATGTAAGAGGATTGTATAATGCTTATAAAACATTGAGTGTAGTTTTCTTTTATGCACTCTTACACATTCTCAAATTATGTATGTATATATAAAACTAAAAATACCTTAACAGCTCCAGCTGATACAACATTTTTTTATACATGTTTCGTTTTTTTTTTCTTTTTAAATACACACGTTAGTTTGGTGTAAAATACTTAAAATTCATTAAAGCTTTTTTAATTGATCGTATTAGCCTAAAACTATAAGCTTTTTATAATTTAAACAAATTCATAATAATAGTCCACCCCCACTGCTTCCCTTATACATATCATCTCTCTCTCTCTCTCTCTCTCTCTCTGGCCCCTGTGCTGAAAGTCGAGTCGTGTAATGTGACAAGTCGTTGGAGTTGAAGAAAGTGACGAATTCAGTCGAATTACTTCTATCAGCCCAGTGGCTATAAACTCAACTCAGTTAGCAACCCCATTCTCTGGCCTCTGAGCTAAAGGTCGTAAATAGGGAATCCAATCCCGCATCAAAATCAACAAAACGCAACAAAGTACTAAGTCAGTGAAACAAAGTATTGAGGCCAATTCTGGATTACGCTGGAATTGATTGCGCTAGCATTTTCTTACAAATTAGCATACATTTGTTTTTTGAAATTGCTCTCCCTTACACCAGAGTTTATGCTACCGACGTAAGAAATCGGAATCAATTCCAGCGTAGTTTAGAATAGGCCTGAATACTTTGTTTGACTGACTCAGTAGTTCGTGTGGGGCATACTATACAATTAGTCGCGAGAGTAATCTCCTTACGCTAATTCGTGGGTAATCCCCTGTCCTAGTCGTAGGATAACCTAACATTTACTGTCCATGTCCATCCACCGGGGTAGAGTATTCGTTGAGTTTACAGAAAGCGTTTTTCCCTCAATTCAACTCGATGACGGTTCTGGGTTGAAGTGACAGATAAGTAATTTTAAGTCGTGTCTCCGTTGGTATGTGTGTGAAGTAAACGAACTTAAACAAATCCATATGCAAAACCCGGCCTAATCCAACGTGTTTCGTGGAGTTTTCTTGGATTTAACCAACTTAACTCAACCCGCGTTTCTTACTCTGGCGCTTACTCTAAGTTAGGCGATTTCGTGTTATTGCTTAGTAGGCAGATATCTTCAACTAACGAATTTAAATATTTTGTGGAGTGTAAAGCCTCAATTAAGGCCCAGTCAGGGGCGGCGCTCTCATAGTTGCAAATGGTGCACTTGCACCGGGCGCAATTCCAGAAATTAAAATTATAATATAATGTAAAATATCGAGAGAAAAAAATTGAAAAAGTGCTCCCGTGCCTTTATTGTCATATATTAAAGAATCTGAAGATGTGTCCAATCCAATTCTATTTCGTTAGCCTGATTTCGTCGGTTGTCCTTTCTTGGCCGGCACGGTGGAATAGTTCTTGAGTTATAATTCGTACTAGTTGTTATTATAGACCCCTAATTCGGCGAGAAACACCTGAATCACCTCTTGTTGTGAGCAACTTCTATTTCCAACAAGTCTGTTAAGGTGGACTGTTTTTATTCTATGCAGGATTCTGCAGTAGAACGTAATGCATGCAGTTTAGTGATCATCTATTATCCCTTGAAATATGAAGGCTTGGAGAACGATATGGAGATTCGAGTGTATATAGATCTATAGATTTTCGGAGACTAGGATTGTGTTGGAAATAGTTAGGGAAGTGCAATTAACATCCTGCAGCATTAAACAGCATTAGCGAGAGGCTTTTGTGAATTTAAAAGGTGAGCAAACTCAGTCGAAAAGCAAGATCGCTAAGCAATTCGTATTTGGACAAAGGCAGGGACGGTGCTTCAGTGGTGCATTTGCACCGGGAGCAATTTCAGAAAAAAAAAAGGGAAAAGGTGCTCCCGGGCGTTCATTTTCATATTCTAAAGGAGCTGCAAAGAGTGTTTGTGTTTTTTTCCATTGTCTTTAACTGCGATCCAAAAATGAACAGGTGATGGAGGCGCAATGTGGCATATTGCACCGGGCGCAAAAAAGCCAAACGCCGGCCCTGGGCCCAGCTACATAGCAGCGTTGCGTAGCTGCTATCAAAATTAAAACCATGTAATTAAATGGGACTTGCTAACTTGCCCGCAACGCAACGCATGAATTGAAGAATGTTCCACTTATACACGAAACATAAACTCAGTTGGCAATTTACCAAAGTTGCACTTTTTTATAAAACAAACTCTGCCAATTTGGTTGACACTTTACAGCACTTGACGGAACTTTATCTGTCAACTAATGCAACGCTAAGCTAAGCTTAGGTTGTAAAAAGTCATGCTCAGCTAAGCTACGCAACGCAAGGCTGCTATGTAACTGGGCCTTTATACTGGACGCAACGAAACGGAGAGTCAAAGAGAATTTTGCTGGTTAATACTGACGGAATCGAACGTATGCAAATGTCATTATTGTACTTCGTAATTTTTCGGCAATGTTTTGCCAAATTTTGGACTTATGCTTAAAATTTTTAGTCCGGTCCGTTCCATTCTTTTGCGTCCAGTATAACCACTTCATTATAATTTCTCTGTATTGAAACTCATTTTAACATTTCAATCCGGTCCATTGATTTCCATTGCGTCTAGTATAATTAAGGCTTAAGGCCCTCCGTTGAGTGAAGTGCAAACACAAAACTCATGCTCCTGACCAGGGCCAGTTAACCATAAGGCGGATTAGGCAACTGCCTAGGAGTGGACGCATCGACTAGGGGCCCCGTGGACGCATCGAAAAAGAAAAAAAAAACGTTTCATCGAACGAAATTTTTTTTTGAAGATTTGTATATTTCCTCAATAACAATATTATTCCTTTTTTTCGACGCATGTTGTCAGTTGATGAAATACTTCATACATAGAAGAACTAAAAATAGCTGTATTTGACGATATAGGTAAGGTAAGCGTTAATTCGGAACGCAGCCGTCGCGCGGTCAGCTGTTGACTACTATAACAGATAAGTAAAATACAGATGCCCTGTCACTGTATAAAATGGTGTCCCAAGTCAACATTTTCGTTAGCCAGCTCAAATGTAACTGGCTAGAGCCTGACAACTTTTGTCGAACTCTAGCAACAGACAGCAGCGTAAAATTCTACGTTGTCTGAGGCAAAATAGCTACGAGAAGTGGGAGGGGTTGCGTTTCAATATTGCAATGCAGACCTCACTCTCAATATTCACTTCACTCCACTCCTCACGAGGAACTTACGGGTCGTCCATAAATTACGTGAGGCGTTTAGGGGAGGGAGGGGGTCAAGCCAAATCTCACCAACTCTCACGTTGGGGAGAGGGGGGTCTCGGCAAATATCACGTAATTATTTTTTTTAAAGAAACAGTGTAAAATGGCAAGAAAACTGGGTTAAATTAAGTAAAACATGTTTCTCCACTAAAGACCCCCCTTCACTTACAGGCCGCCGGTAGGCAGTGGCCTGTCAGACCAGGTCGATCGGCACGACTAAGCTTGACTCAGTCTAACTGAGGGATGATACTTCAGGTATTCGTCTGACAGGCCGTGGCATGCAGATGAAATCATGACACTACAAACACACAGGCGAAAACGACTGCTTAGCATAGCAGGTTATTAATTCAAAAATGGCCTCAACGAAAGCTTCAAGGCGCCTTCAGTCTCATGCCGTTAATACCCGCAACCAAGCGCGAACTCGATTGCGGATGGTTTTCACGCTTAGCTCGCGCCTTGCTTTCCGTTACGAGTGGATACGGCGTGAATTCTTGCCGTCAATTCACGGCTCAAGAGTGAATAGAAGTTCAGATCTTAAGGCCCGAACTGACGATAAATGCGATTTTTGTCAGCTTTCTTGAACTGTAGGCATTCTTGAACTTCAGACCATACAGTTGGCGGCCGGTCAGTGTCCAGTTATGCTTGGCCTCAAGGCGAAAACTTTCAGGTCACGGCCTGCCGTCGAACTGTGTGTAAATTGGGGCTTTAAGATATGGGTAAATCCTATACAAAAAATTTACTCGATTGTTTAGCCTCCAACGACTAGCCAAATCCGCGACTAGTCGAATGCTTCAGAGTACGATCCAAGTAACACTGAACCGCGAGAAGGCCATTATAATTTAGAACTACAAGAAGGCAAACGCCGATCCCGATCGGAGCGTAATGAAATGCTTGTTGGGTGAGTGCTCACACGTTGTAGTAGTTTTGTGCCCACCACAAGCGGAAAAACGAGAAGGAAGGGCGAGGGAGTCCGAATTATCAGTTATCTCAAATAAAATCTTGTTCCCAACAACCCCACTCCTTGGGCCTTTCCTGCGGTTCTATATTCAAAGGAAAGGCCAGCCTTTCTATGGTTACGGCCGTATTGCGTATTTTTAATGTAAAAAATTTGAAAAATCTCACGTGAGATTAGGGGGGGAGGGAGGGGGTCAAGAGAAATCTCACGATATCTCACCAAGGGGGGAGGGGGGGGTTGAAAAATCGCAAAAATCACCTCACGTAATTTATGGACGACCCCTTATTGAAATATTGGGAAATAAGGTTTAAAAATTTATTTTTAATGAAATTATTGAAGTCAAATACTTCTCAATAAGCGTCGATTCGACACCAGATATACATATCTCATACCGATTTCTCAGATACGTTTCGTCAAATGGAGAAGTAGCAGAACGTTTTCGTTCATTTATTCGTATCGTAAGTCACAAATGAAAGGGTCAGTCCTACGATAATACTTCAAATATTCCATATTGGTCTACTGGCGCATATTAAGAAATTAAATCGCCACGCACACTACGTTCCATGTGCAGCGCACTCACTGAATTTTGTTGGAGTAGTACGTGCTGCGGAGAACTGCGACCAATCACATTCGGATTTGTACAGGAGCTGTACAACTTTTTTCAGCATCAACTCATCGCTGGGCAAATGTGCTCAAAAATCTCGAAAAAGATGATGAATGTAAACAATCCTCGTCTTTAGTTCTGAAAAAAGTGTCCGACACGAAATGGTGTGCAAGAGCCAAAGCGAGTAAAGTAAGGCTTTGTCAAAGGGTTATAAGAGTTTTCAGAAAGCTTTGCACTCTTTGCAGATGATAAGCCTCAGACATGGCAAACGATTCACGAGGCTAGATGGTCTACTAAAGGATTCCGAAAAATAGAAAATGCCGTAATGGTAATATTCTGGGTTGCCATACTGGATCGAATCAAAAACCAAATATTGAACTTCGAACGCCAGTCGATCTTTTAAAATCGCTTTTAGATTTTTTACTTTCACAGCGAGAATTATTTGACGATAACGAGATGAAGGCAAATGAGAAAACTGATACCGAATATAGTGATGAGAATTAGAAAAGGTGATATTTAATCTTATATTGTACTTGACAAAACTATTTTATTTCGTTTGTTGTATTTTATTGCATTTAACAAGATTAAATTTAAAATAACCGCGTCGCTTCTCATATTTCTTTCCTGCTCTATGAGATGAGACCTGGATCATCACTTATCTATAACTATAACCTATTCATTAAGATCATTTCAATGAGGCAAAAAGCAATGAGTCAGGTGATGCTGTTGCAACAAGTCAAGGTAAACATGTTGTTGCAGTAACACATAATACATTGAAGTTACACGATTCTAATTTGAAGTCGACCTGATCGACTCGACTTTTGTGATAGAAAAATGTATTATAAAAAGTAAGAAAAGGGTAAATGAAAGGGGCCCCGAGAATTGAATTGCCTAGGGGCCCTTATAGGGTTAATCCGGCCCTGCTCCTGACCGGCAAGAAAAGTCATGCGCGAGCAGTTCAACGTAGTTTTAAATCGGTAGATCACGAAATAGTTGCGTGTGCAACTGGAATTGCAAATCAGTCGGAAGGCCTACATCTATCCTACTTTGAAACATTTATCTATAAGTCCCGGTTCTTTTAAGAGATAATTCTACTGCCCAAATCCCGCGGATCCCGCATGTCTAATCCCGCACTGCTGATCCCGCAAAAAATAGTTTGCGGGATTGGATTCCCTAGTCGTAAAGGTCGCAACGTCACTTTCTTCACCTCTAAACGACTTGTCACATTACACGACTCGACTTTCAGCACAGGGGCCTCTTCTATTCATACTTGCGCGGCCCGAAAAATAATGAAGTTTTTTGATGAGTTTATTTTTTTTTTTTTTATATATCTCGTCGGTAGATTTTTAGGTTTTGTTTATTTATTTAATTTTTATTATTTAAATAAACATCTCTTACACTATGATATTGGCTAAAAAACAAAGGAGTATATAACAACCATATTTTTTTAAAGGATAAATAAATATTACGCTTGTCCCATGTCGGAAGTAGTGTGTGTGTTAAGCACATTAATATATTATTACCTACGAAAGTGCTATCGCTGTTTATTATTATTTATGCATTGCAGTTTTATTTTGTTTAAAATATTTTTCTTAGATTTTGTTGTTTTTTTTTTTATTTATTATTAATTGTAAATATTCTTTATTTTAGTTTTTTTTTTTCTTTATGACGAATTGGCAATATATTTTTAAGTATTTTTTTTTCTTATTTTTATTAAATATTATTTTTTCAATGACGACGAAATCACTCTCAGAGGCTGTTTTTTTTTATTCCGTGGTTTTTAAACTTTCTATATAATTAATTAGTTTTGATCTAAGTAATGTAGTGTGTTAGTTTACTACCTTTCTCGTTTTATTTTTTTTACTAGACACTTTCACAGTTCAAGGAATTTCAGTTAATTTACGGCTCATTTTTTTTTGTTTTTTTTTTTTACTTAAATAGCAAAATATTAGTTCATTCTTTTGAAACAATACTTACGAGATAAACAGGAAAGTAACAATAGTATGCAATTTATATATACGCTTAGCTTGGGTGATACTATATATATATTATATATATAAATATAAGTTAATATATATTTAAATGTAGTTATAGATATATACATATTTATATATATACACTACCGTGCAAAATTATAAGGACATATCATCGAAATAATTGATTTTTTGAGTTTGTGATTATTTTTTATTGTGTTCAACAGCATTTTATGATTAAATCTTGTATAAAAACGAGAAAATATACTATTTTGTTATGATTCACATAAATTTGCATTAAATTAGCGCGAATTATTATTAGTCAAAATGATGCGAGTTATGAAGGAATTAAAAATTCTTATTTTTTAAGTAGCATTTCATTTTTGCGCTGTAATTTCAAATATAATAACTAGAGATGCGCCGAATGTTCGGCCGAATATTCGTATTCGGAATATTCGGTTAGTTTGCCGAAATAATTGCCGAATATTTGAATAGTATTATATTAAGAGTTACATACGTTAAAGAGGCTTTATGCTGGAACCGTACATAGGTAGTATTTGTAAATGAAACAGACACTTCTTTGTGTAACTGGGGCTTATTCTCCAATTCGTTTCACGTGAAAAATTGTTCACATTCCAAAAGTACTATTCTGGCAATCGCCTGAGGTGAATACGTTCGTTGTGAAGTGATTAAGGGTTACACCTAATTTTACCAAGTGAAAGACCCTATTAAGAAGTTGTATTTCGGCAGTTATGTACGAAACGGCAGCAAAGAAGTGAGTATTTCGTATTTATATAATTATTTACTCAAATTTTCATTTTTCCGATAATTATTGTTTTTATATACAGAAAAATTACGAGGAAGGAAACAGGTTGATGTTCTTTTGGGTGAAATGGAAAAGCACAAACATGTAGCAAAAGGGCAGAAATATTCCGAACATTTTATGGCCAAAGAGCGATACGCGGAAATATGGAAAGAGATTACAGTGCGCTTAAAAAGTCTTGGGCCCCCAACTAGGAAAGATACCGAATGGCAAAAGGTAAACTGCTATTCGTATAAGTTATATGAACTGTAAATGTTTTTTCTCTTATTTGGCGACGTCGTTAGGATATTATTTCCAAGTCATCACTGCTATCATTATCACTATTACTACTGCTCAACCACAATTCTTCACATGTCATGTTAAAACTATTGATCTTTTAACAAATTACTCCAAAAATACAACTATTTTATTTTTATAACGATTGAAATTTTCATTTTTATAAACGATTGACAGTTTCAGTTCCACTTGTTCCAGGTGAAACTTTTCTTTCGAATCATGTGAATCACACAATCGACTCAATAACATGAAGTGAAATGCAGGTGAAGTTTTTTTTTCACGTGAAACGAATTGGAGAATAATCCCCACTATGTTTATTCACAAAATCAAAAATTTAAAAAATTGTGAATCCACACACGAATCGACAGAAATAAGACCGATTTGACAGTAGTTTGCAACTGCATGCGTGCAGCGGTTCTTGCCGGTCGGAAGTAATATCAAGCTGGTGACAGACAAGCGTACCTGCGTTACATTCAATAGTTCTACGATATGCGGCGAGTTTCCACCAACACCTAATTGCGTAGTTGCATTCCGTCCCGGCATTAAAACACATAACCCAAAAGTCGTAACGAGTGTATGATAGTGTGTACACTATGTCGAATGCGACAATATAGAAAAAGTTGAAAGTAGACCGACATTTGCGTTGCATGCATTCAATTCATGGAATATTCCGTCAAGTCTCGTTTGAATACACACACACTTCTATATTGTCTGTCACCGAATGCAACGCATGTACGCTTGGAAATGTCACCAGTTTCAGTTGTGTGGTTACATTTGTACGTGTGAAAGTTTATTCAACAAAATCTGCGTGAGCACAGAACACCTATTCATCAAAAATCAGTTGCGCTTGTGTGTGGACAAAGGTTTCAATTAGGTTGCAAACTGGTTGTGAGCATGATAATGGTGACTGGGATCGCAAATTAGTCGACTCATGTGCGTAGAGCTTCAATGTTTATCGAATTGTCATTTTCTCACATTCTTGCTTTAGTCCTTTTTTTTGGCGAAAACTCGTATCACACGGGAAATTGCCATAAAAAAAAAGATCGGCGCATTGAGTGAGTGAGCCGAACTAGCACGACAGCGCTTCGTCGACCTAATATGAACTTGCTTACGGCGCAAAAATGAACCGAATAATTCGGCCGAATGTTCGGTTCGGTACATTTTTGACCGAACATTCGGCCGAATATTCGTATTCGGTCGAACCCATATTCGGCGCATCTCTAATAATAACTATTAGTTTATTTCAAACGGGTTAAATTTGGGTTGGCAGCTTCTAGTATCCTGCAAGTAAGAACCTGTAGGGGTGCAAATTGTGAATCGGACCACTTTCTAGTTAAAGCTAGATTCAGATGTCGGCTGTCTACTCAAGAAAGAAGAAACAGCAAACAAAAGAAATTCGACGTCGATCGCCTGCAGGAACAGCCCGTGCTGGAGAGATATCAGGAGACTCTAGTAGAAAGGATAGGTCCAAATATAAATAATGAAGATACAGTCGAGGGAAAATGGATAAGATTGAAGACGGTACTGACAGATGTCACGAAGGAAACTGTAGGGTACAAACGCACAGCCAGAGCCAGTGGCTGGTACAACGAGGAATGCAAAGCAGCTATAGAGGCCAGAAATAAAAATAGGAAAATATACATAGAGAGACCGACGAGGAGTAAGATATTGAAATACGAGGAAACAAGAAGAACCGCAAAAAAAACATCTGCAGGAAGAAGAAAAGGCAATTCCTGAGAGCAGAGGAAAACTTTGCCCGAAACAAAACACGGGAAGCATACAGGGAAGTAAACTTCTTCAAGAAAGGCTTCAAACCCTCCTCCGGTATATGTAGAACAAAAGAAGGCACTATAGTCACAGGCAGCGAAGAGGTAAAGAAAAGATGGAAGGCATTTTTTAGCGATTTTTTGTGATCTGCCCAATACACAAAAAAGGGGACAGATTCAACTGTGGAAACTATAGAGGCATATCTCTTTTAAGCACAGTATATAAAATAATGACCAATATAATCAAGGCCAGACTGGAACCTTACGCAGAAGCTGCAATAAGTGAATACCAAGCTAGATTCAGAAGAAATAGGTCAACAATGGATCAACTTTTTACAATAAGGCAAATCCTCCGAAAATGCTGGGAATACAACATTGACGTGTATCAACTTTTCATCGACTTTAAACAAGCATACGACAGCATCGACAGGGAGCAAATGTATGCAACAATGCTGGACCTAAACATCCCCCTAAAGATAATAAAATTAACAAAAATGACAATGGACAATACAAGATGTGCAGTCAGAATACAAGGAGAATTGACGGAGTCCTTCCCAGTCAAGCAAGGCTTAAAGCAGGGCGATGGGCTGGCACCCATGCTATTTAATCTCTGCCGAGAAGGAGTAATTCAATAAAAAAAGATAAACTATTAGTTGAAAAATAAAAATTAAAACTACTCCAGGAAAAGTTAGAAAAACCACAATGTACAAAAATAAATTTAGAGTTAAGATTTTCCAATATTATTGTGAATTTGTTTAATTAATTAATTTAATTACTCACATAATTAAAGTTTTAATATTATTTGCAACTTTTCCCAGTTGTGGATAATGTGAAAAGTGCACCGGTTCCATTGGATTTTGCATACTTTTAGGCGAAATTATTTTGCGAAAACGACATTCAACACGTCGACTTACGTGAACCCAAATTCAACGTCGTAAAAGTTAATGTCGTTTTCATAAAGTGTCGAATTGCGTGTTTGACTTATGATGACATTTATGGTATTTTTAAATATTTCTAATACAAAATTTGCATTTAATTAACATAAATCATAACAAAATAGCTTATTTACTAGTTTATATACAAAATGTAATCATAAAATGCTGTTGAACACAGTAAAAAAAAACAATGACAAACCTAAAAAATCCGTTTTTTTTCGATGATGTCCTTATACTTTTGCACGGTAGTGTACAAGCATATATGTATATAAATATGTATATACATAAAGCTAGGAGCTGGTGTATTATTATGTATCAATTTTGCATATATTTATATAATTTACTCTAAATTATGTCTATATCGTCGAAGACGTGCGCTATTTTCGGGTTTTGGAGCACCAGGCGGTGGCGTTATATCGTTTCGTATTATTTCAAAATCATGTAGCTGCGATGATATAACATTGATCTTGTTGCTAGTACCAGTTGTTACTGCTGGATTACCACCAGTAATCGTTGATGACAATACCATAACTGATGTAGAATTATTTCTAGCTGTTGGAGGTTGTTCATTGCACGTTGTTACATTATTTATATCAATATTATGATTATTTTGATTTGTTGATGATATTATTTGTAAATTACTGGTACTGCACGGCGAGCTAGTTCCATCATAAGAAGCTATATGAACTGGCTTCTGCTGGGATTGATTTGTTGTTAATTGCTGCTGCTGCTGTAGCTGTGGTTGTTGCTGCTGCTGCTGCTGCGGTTGCGGTTGCTGTTGCTGTTTCTCTTCGCCGCCACTATTATCGGACGAGTTATCATCAAAATTACCTAACATGTGCGTTGGTATCCCGCGACTTCTACATATGTGTGATTACACACACAAACAGAGAACAACAAAGAAGAGAGATAACAATTTACAATTTCTTTAAAATTTTTTATACCATATTAAAAAACATATTTTGAAACTTTACCTACTAATATTACGTGATTTTGGCCGTGTAAATCTTAAATTCAACTGTGACGGATCTGTAACATATTTTTCTGTTTGGCGCCGTCTTCTAAGTGCTGGGTAGAGTTTTTAATAAGCGGTTTGCGTGCAATAGATGATATATAAAGTGGCGTAAAAATGAAATAATATATAATATATAGAACATGAGAGAGAGATTTATAAAATTGTTTTGTTTTTTTTTTTATTTTATTTTTTTTTTTATGTAGAGTTTTCCAAAAGAAAAATAAAAACAATACAAACTTTTCAAATTTTTTTTTTCTGATAAAAATTTGAGTTTGAATGTGTGTGTTTTTTCTACTGTCTCTCAAAACCAACCTGATGTTAAATCCGCGATATCAGGCGCTGCACCAGTGAGGCCGGTGGTACTAACAGCAGCTGCATCACAGCCCGCCCAAGAAGCACATTTTAATAAACGTAAATTTGGATATAGTACCGGAATTTTGCTACCACTACAAGTGCCACTATTGGCACTTCCAGTTCCTAACCCATTTGGATTATTATTACCACCACCAGTAGGACCTCCCGATAGAGATTCTCTATGTGATCCAGTAGAGAATGTTTCGCTCGCCTCAAATATTCTTTGTTGTTCTCCTGTACAATTGTCACTAGTTCCTTCTGCTCCAATTTTTTCATCAATAACTAGACTACCATTACCATGATCTCTAATTCGAGCTTTTGACTTAATGCTACTAGCATCATTATCGGAATTCTGTTGCTGCAGATCATTCTTAATAAAATCTAAATCCTTTGGCAACTTAGCTAACTGCTGTATTTTATCTGTGGCAAAACAGGCTGAAGCAGCTGCATTATCGTCGTCATTATCGTCCTGTTTACTGACGACATCAGTACTAGCACCGCTACTACGATTCTGATTGCCACTATTATTTATTATTTCATTTTTGGTGATTACTTTATATTTTTTTAATTTTAAAGAGTCATCCGTCACAGTGGGACAATTTTTAGACTTTCTTTTCTCGTTAGTACCTAATTTGCTTTCATTTTTATGATTAACAGAAGAACCATTTGCTAAGGCATCAAAATAAACTGACTCTTCAGGATTGGGACTCTCTGCAAAGGTATAGAAACGCAAAAAAAATTATTTTACAAAAAATAAACTTAATGCGTGAGACTTGTTTGTATGCGTGAACGTTTTATTATTATTTTTTTTTTTTATTAATTTTGTTTTAGTAAAAAAATTTTACAAAAGAAAAACCAAAGCGATATCGAAAAAAGACGTGTTACGGACCTTTGCTAGTATTGCTGTGCTCTCTTCAATATATGTACACAATTATATTTTACAAGAAAATAAGGAACCATGCCGTTTTAAAAAAATAAATCCTTAGTTTCTTAGTCCTTAGCAACATCAACAATTATATTAATGACATTATTTAAATACTTATTAAAATACATTTTTGTTAGTTACAGCGACAAGAAAAAAAGTTGTGTAAAAGGAATTGCTATTAAGCGAAATTGCCAATCATAAGGGCGTGTATGCCCTGCATGACCTTCATTACCAGTGGTCCAAGAGTGCGGCGTTTTACTCCCCGGCTTTTAGAGAATATCTGATTTCTTGTTGAGTTTTAATATATATTGACTAATATACAAAGATATTTAGACAACAATACTGCATTTATGCAATCAGAATCAGTGATTAACAATATTTATTCAAAAGTTAATTGCTACGAGAATCGATGCTTAATCTTATATCGTAATACACGGACAGCGCAAGCAACGAATTTCGGCTAGTCATTCCAACAGTCGTGAAAATGTAGGCATTGAATCTTGTTTACCCTACCTGTTGAGCAATAAAAGTAGTCAATTTTGACAGTCTCCTGGCGAGTGGATGTACCACACCAAAATTACAGATTCCAGATTTTACTTTGAAACTAGATATTGTCGAAACAGTAATCGAACGCCGTTCAATCAAGGTAGTATTGGATGGCGTCGAATCCAACCCACATGTCATTTCGGCCGGAGTTCCCCAGGGGTCAATTCTCTCACCCGCACCTTTTCTAATCTTCATTAATGATCTGCTCTTAATCCCCTCCAACCCACTTCACTGCTTCGCTGATGACGGTACTCTGAATTTCTCTTACTCCTTAGACAATATAAGACAAGCACGTGCCAGACCTTGTCTTTACCACCGTCAACTGATGTCCACTTCGATCAACCGGGATATCGAAACGATTCTTCATTGGGGCGAAATGAACCGCGTCGAATTCAATGCCACAAAAACGAAGTACTGTCTGATCTCCAACAAAAATTGTACCGACCTTCCTCCTATCTCAGTGGATAAAGAGAATCTAACGGCTGACTCAACTCTCAACATCCTAGGGGTAACTTTAACGGAGCATCTGCGATGGAATGATCACATATTCCAAATCGCCAAACAAGCCTCCCAATGCCTTGGATTTCTCAAGAGATGCAAGTTCCACCTCCAGCCAGCCGCATTGGTTACAATATGCAAATCCTACATTCGGCCGCGCCTCGAATACAACTCGTATATCTGGGCAGGCGCCCCAAAAACCACCTTAGCTTGTCTCGACTAGGTGTAAAATCGTGCCCTCAAACTCATTGGTGATGGCCCCTTTCGCGCCTCCGTAGACACCTTAAGCCACCGTAGGAATGTAGCAGTCCTCTCCATATTTTATCGCTATTACTATGGCGACTGTTCCACTGAAATTCAGGACCTCCTGCCTGCACCCTACAGCCCCCCCCCGTTCACGCACAATACGGTTTAGAAGTTCGTTTAAGAATACAACAACTCGACTGTGGAATAATCTCCCGCAGTCAGTATTTCCGAACTCGTACAACACCTTAGGCTGGTCGTCCACTGGAAGCGTATTCGAGCGGCCACGCGGTTCGGCTACATGAGCGGCTATAGGCGGCTACAAGCGGCTCTAAGATACGCGGCTATACGCTATAGGGGTCGTCCACGCAAGCTTTTCATGCTGCTCAGTTTGAAGTGAATTTGAAAAAATAATTTTGTGATTTGTAAATATAGTAGGCTTTGGAGAATCAATAGATGTTGCATGCTCTTCAATGATCATAATCAATGCTTTACCCATCCCACTAACAAATTGTCCTATAAAAGAAAGTTAATACTAATGATGAAACCCCAAACTCCCGTTATATCTGTTTAAGCACATAAAATTAGTTAGTAGATATAGCCTACATATAGCCTAGACCAATTATACCTGTACCTGACTTAGCATCTAATGAGATAATTAATTTAAGCTATTGTTAAAAAGTACTTAGATTTAAGTGTGCCTTGTAAAATTATTTCCTGATTCGAGCGGCTACGCGCGACCAATCTAAAATAATTTGGATTCGCGCGGCACGCCTATAGCCCCCCGCTCAAAGTCGCTTGCAGTGGACGATGTTTGTATGAAATTCTTTATGTTGGATCTGTCGCGCATAGCCGCTCACGTAGCCGAAGCGCGTAGCCACTCGAATACGCTTCCAGTGGACGACTAGCCTTAGAGTTCAAACGTGAGGTTCATAGTCATTTTCTTCTACACCCTCCAGACCCCCTCTAACCTTTCCTATTCTCCTCTATTCTTCAAAGCAAGCTTACTACTAGACATTGCACCATGAACTGAACGACATGACGGACTGGTAGTATAAAGGGTTACTCCTAAGCTTGGTTTTTTCATATAAAAAAACTCCCACACAATCTCCGCAGGTGTTCCCAGGGCTCAATTCTATCACCAGCTCTCTTCATACTTTTTATAAATGATCTGCTCTCAATCCCCTCCACAGCTTTGCTGACTCTACGGCACTCCTAATGTAATAAAAGCAAACCTTGTCTGCATCATCGCCAAATCTTGTTCAATTCAGTAAACAGGGACATCGAACGAGTTCTTGATTGAGGCCTCAAGAGCCGTGTCGAATTTAATGCATTTCAAAACAAAGTACTGTTTCATCTACAATAAATCTTGCTCCGACCCTCTTTCTATTTCAGTGGCCAATAAGATCGTAACGGCAGAACCGTCTCTCAACATCCTAGACATAACATTAGCCGAAGATCTGCGCTACAATAACCATATTTCAAATTGCTAAACAAGTATCTGAGTGCCTAGGATACCTCAAAAGGTGCAAAGTCCTCCTTCAGCCGTACGACAGGGCTATAATCTACAACAAGTCCTACATTCGTCCCCGTCTCGAGTACAACTCGTATACAACAACGTATTAGCTTGGCTGGATAAGGTGTGTTGATAGCGCAATTTGCTCTTCAATAGATTCATTAAGCCACCGTAGAAATGTAGTAGCTCTTGCAAAATTTTATCGCTTTTATCACAATGACTGCTGCATTATAAATAAGTAACCGCATGTCTCCACGGTAACATTTCTACCGCACCACAAGACTTGCCCGCTCGGCTCACCCTCACAGTTTACAGCCCTTATCTTCGCGCACACTCCGATCTAGAAACTCGTTTATAACAAGAACAACTCGTCTGTGGAACAACCTTCTACAGCCAAGGTTCGTCGCCATTTCCTCCAACACCCCCCTGACTTCCCTACCTATTCTATTCTTCTCTCTATCCTTCGAGCTAAGCTTATGACCGGACATTGCACCATGACTTATACGACATGACGAACCAGTAGTACAAAGCTGTCACATAAATTTTTTTTTTTTTCAAAAGCGAGCTTATAATATATGGGGTACCTACACCTTGCCGTAGTGGTGGGGCTTGTGTGCCTCGTGGTAGAATTAGGCTATACCGATGGTGGTTAGCTGGAAACCAGCAAGCCACCGGTAGAGACCCCAATGCCAAACAGGCTAATTGCGAAAAAGCCAGAATAAGCTAGCTACACCCTCTTCGCCTCCCCTTTTTCCTTTTTACCCTTCCCATTTCCCCACTTCTAAGCCAAGGTGTTTACCGTCCTGATGGCTGCGTGGCCAGCCAGTGGCTGAAGAGTGCTGGTTCGAAACTGCTGGTTTTTACTTCCGATGACCGCGCAAAGTCAGAGTGTATAGGTAGGCCTTATCCTGGTAAACGGCCCTGGCAGGATGGACTATCTTTCCCGCACTACTCGAGGGACCTTTAATGGACAAAGCCTAAATGATTTTAAAGGCAGTAAGGTTGGAAAAGGTAAAAAGGGAGCTTTAGACTCTAATCGGAAGCCCCCAATCCCTCTAAGCCAGTTGCTTCGACAGAAGCAGACACTCAAATACATCCGTGAAGAGCCCCAGTGCCTCAAAAGAGGCTAACAAAACCACCATGCCTTTCGGCTCTAAAGGCGCTCCACCAGCAAAAGTGAAGTACCAACGACGAAGAGCAACGCAGCGCCTAGAGAGTTCTGAAGCGTGATATCATCGAGAGTCATCAAGCCTCAATAAGGTGGGCGGTCCCTTGAGGAACCGAATCTCCCTGAGGCTAAAAGGTCAGATCGTGATCGCAGCTATCGACGAAAGCGATGTTTTGCCTTATAAATGCAGGAAAATAGAGGTCAGGCTCGCGACGATTTTCCTCCCAATTCTTCAGGAACATCCTGGCAGTGCTCCTTACTGTCACGATGGCGGATGGCATCAAGGCCCCATGCCGATCAGCTTATCTTTTTCTTTGTTCAACTGAACAAGAGACTACAAAGTCGGCCATATTATGTGAAGAATGCGACACACTGTTGCTGTGGTCCACCTCAGGCCGGTTCCAGCTAAGACGATTTTTTTCACAGCCAGTTTATAGGTGACTAAAGGCATTCCCATCTGGGTTAAGTGAGGTATCCTGTCCTGTCCACTTCGGTTCCCTGTCTAGCAAGCTCATCAGCCCTGTAGACTCAACACTGAGCTATATCAAACTGAGTGGCAGTTTCACACAGAGACCTGCAGAATTAAGAGCCTTGAGAGCCGCCCGACTATCCGATAGAATGCATATATTTTTATGAGATATATTATTTCTCTTCAGGGATTCGAGAGCCTCCCAGATCGCTGTGACTTTCGCATGGCAGATGCTGCAATGGTCGGGTAGACGAAGAAGGGTATCTATATTCAATACCTCGGAGAAGATACCACAACCAACGCTGTTCCCAATTTTAGAGCCATCTATGTAGATACATAATGACCCAGTCGGGTTAACACCATCTGTCCAGTCATCTCTGGCCGGAATGATGGAGCCTTCTTCGCAGTTGAAGACATATTGACATTTAAAAGAATGACTGGTCAGAAAAGGAGTGTCCACTGCATGTTCACTTGTCTACACAATTGAACAAGTCTGGGGGCTTACCTTTCTAGGATACAGTAACCTGTATTTCGGAGTCCAGAGGTGGTAGCACGTAAGTTGTTTCAATCGACCTCTTGATACAAGAATCCACCCCTGATTCCGCATACAAGGCCCCGGACAATCTAAGACTCCTGTACCAGGACGACATCTAAATCAGCCGTGGACAGGCGTAAGCAGAGACTGGCGAATGCAGCCTTGCTGTGATGGAGGTTAATTGGCGCTACTCTCAATATCGTGGTTGCGAGTAGCGGGACCGATCTCGATCAGCTTGTCCTCCTCCGGTGTAAGAGTAATATTATCATCTCCCATCGAGCAAAGTCACCCAGTTCGTCCACGCCTGAGATGGGGATATCCTCTTCGGATAAAAGAGGAGGGTCTTTTGGACCCATGGTTGGCAGACGAGTCAGGCACCAGGATCAGCGAATTCCGTTCCTGTGTCACTCGCAATGACAGGCAAATGGGGTTCAGCTACTTGCGTAACTGTGTCACCGCAGTGCTAGGCACGTTGGGTTCAGAAATTTCCGTACCTGTGTTACCCGCAGTGCCCGAGGGCTCACCATCTGCAGCATCAGGTGGAGCAGTTGAAGCCACTCCACTCTAGTTGAGGAGCAAGATGTCTTTCTTGAAAAGCCTCAGAGTTATGGAGGAGAAACCGTAACTTATGACGTCTCCAGATTTCACCAAAGCTCCCAGCGACTCCTTACTAATTACAAAAGTAAACGCTCGACCTTCTCACCTTTTGGATCCTCGTTTCGTAATCTGCCACGATGAAGCCCGCAGCTGTTTGGTTACTCAACCGAATAATTTCTAGAATAGCCTGAGGCTCGACTGGTTTCGCTAAGATCCAGGAACGTGCTCTCGGTCGACTCGGGATCTCCTCCATCATAAAGGCCTACAGTTTACCTTCGCCGATTTCAATAAAAAAACACTATCAAAATTAACCTCAAGAAATTTCTAGACTATAGTAACCCTCTTTGTAAATTGGGGGTTGTACATCCCACCGGCCAGGAGACTGTCAGAACTGACTTTTATTGCTCAACAGGTACACAAGATTCAATGACTGTGTTGAAATAAATACCCAAAATCCGTTGCTGGCTCTTGGACTATAAAGAGCCAACGTATATTGAGTGCTGCACAAACTATAAATATCTCTTCAAAAACTTAGTTTTAGAGAAAAAAAATGGTTTTTACCATTTTGTCTGGCCGAAAGAAATTTACGGATAATAATTCTTACTTTAGGGAGGGACGACAGCTTAATTGACACTCCGACTATTCTCTTGTGACCACTGGCAACTTTTATTAAGCGTAATGTAAATTTAAAACCAGAGGACAAAGGATTTTTCTGTTTTTTTTTAGTATTGTAATAATAGTGCATAAAAATCTATAAAAAATATTCTTTTTTTTGTGCATATATACTTGCAATAGTAATGATAAATATTCAAGCCGATTATACAACTCGCCGTATTGACTGCGGAGGGAATTTTATTCGGATTTAACGTTTGGCGTATTATAGAATACACCGAATGAAAATTTACCAAATGACGGTAATGCAGTTTGAACAATTTATATTGTAGAATCCGCTCGTGAATCGCACTCTATACAAAAATTTTCATTACAAAACCGCATCAAATTTACTGCTACTGAAAAATTTCGGTGTAGTTTTTTGCAATGGCCACAAATAAAATGTGAGTTTAAATGTTTTAGATTTAATTATACTGTCAATTATAAACAAAATAAGTTAACAAATAAAATTCTTTACAGAAAACCGCACAACGAACCGAGTTCGGTTTGAGGAAATGGTTCGAATGATGAAAACGCATTTGGATGTGGCAAGGAACAGGACAATACAAAAAGAAATCCCGAGTCCACTCAAAAGTTTTGGGAAAATATTCACGACAAATTAAATTCCCTAGGACCATCGATGAAAGAAATTGCGGACTGGAAAAGGGCACGAGATTTGCTCAAGCCAATTAGATGTTTTAATTTTTAATTTCAGGTTGGGAGTGATTTTAAATCCTCCTTAAGAAAAAAATTAGCCTGCAATATACGTGAGATTCAAGGTACTGGCGGCGGGGATTACTCACAAGTATCATTCACCCCTTTGGTGGAAGAGGTGATTGAACTGGTATGTAGAAAGTGTTGCAAAAACCAATAAGTTCGAGGTTCCTCGGAAGCAAACTTTTAATTTCGACGATACCAAAAATGCAAGTACTACCTACCATCTGAAAATAATTCACTAACAGTTACCTGAAAAAGGGGCCGAAATCCAAATATATCACATCATTGGTATAGAAACACCTAAAGATGGTCAAAATAAAGGGCCCAAACAATTAAGGCTTTTTTTTATATGAAAAAACCAAGCTTAGGAGTAACCCTTTATACTACCAGTCCGTCATGTCGTTCAGTTCATGGTGCAATGTCTAGTAGTAAGCTTGATTTGAAGAATAGAGGAGAATAGGAAAGGTTAGGGGGGTCTGTAGGGTGTAAAAGAAAATGACGATGAACCTCACGTTTGAGCTCTAAGGTGTTGTACGAGTTCGGAAATACTGACTGCGGGAGGTTATTCCACAGTCGAGTTGTTCTAAATTTCATAAACGACTTCTTTGCCGTATTGTGCGCGAAGTAGGGGGAGGCTGTAGGGTATGGGGATGAGCCGAGTGGGCAAGTCTTGTGTTGCGGGAAAAATATTGCCATGCAGGCAGGAGGTCCTGAATTTCAATGGAACAGTCGCCATGGTAATAGCGATAAAGTACGGAGAGGGCTGCCACATTCCTACGGTGGCTTAAGGTGTCTATGGAGGCGCGAAAGGGGCCATCACCAATGAGTTTGAGGGCGCGATTTTGCATCATGTCGAGACAAGCCAAGGTGGTTTTTGGGGCGCCTGCCCAGATATACGAGTTGTATTCAAGGCGAGGACGAATGTAGGATTTGTAGATTGTAGTCAAGGCGGCTGGCTGGAGGAGGAACTTGCATGTCTTGAGAAATCCAAGACATTGGGAGGCTTGTTTGGCGATTTGGAATATGCGATCATTCCATCGCAGATGCTCCGTTAACGTTACCCCTAGGATGTTGAGAGTTGAGTCAGCCGTTAGATTCTCTTTATCCACTGAGATAGGAGGAAGGTCGGTACAATTTTTGTTGGAGATCAGGCAGTACTTCGTTTTCGTGGCATTGAATTCGACGCGGTTCATTTTGCCCCAATGAAGAATCGATTCGATATCCCGGTTGATCGAAGTGGACATCAGTTGACGGTGGTAAAGACAAGGTCTGGCACGTGCTTGTCTTATATTGTCGAAGGAGTAAGAGAAATTCAGAGTAACGTCATCAGCGAAGCAGTGAAGTGGGTTGGAGGGGATTAAGAGCAGATCATTAATGAAGATTAGAAAAGGTGCGGGTGAGAGAATTGACCCCTGGGGAACTCCGGCCGAAATGGCGTGGGGGTTGGATTCGACGCCATCCAATACTACCTTGATTGAACGGCCTGAAAGAAAGCTCTTAATCCAGTTCCTTAGAACTAAGTGTATATCAATAGCTTGGAGTTTATTCAACAGAGCAAGGTGCCATACTCTGTCAAAAGCCTTTGATATATCTAGAGCAACCAGACCAGACTCACCAAAGCTGTCAATGCTTTGGTTGATACGCTCAGTTAAACACACAAGCAGATCGCCAGTAGACCGTTTTGGTCTGAAGCCGTATTGCCTGTCGTGTACCTATAATTTGGTTGGATTCTAGATATTTCATCAGCTTTTTATTGATTATTGTCTCCATGATTTTGGAGAGAACTGAAGTAATTGCTATTGGGCGGTAGTTTAAAGGGTCGCTGGCTTCACCTTTTTTTGGGATTGGCTGAACATGAGCTAGTTTCCAAGAGTCGGGATACACTCCGTAGAAGTAAGACAGGACAAAGAGTTTGCGCAGGGGTTTATCCAAAGGTGAGGCACATTTTTTAAGTACCATAGGGGGGATTTTGTCGGGACCAGTGGATTTACTGACATCGAGTTCTTTGAGACACCTAAATACCTCACGAGTCCTGAACTGAACCCCGTCCATTGAGTGGGTGGTATTCTCAAGAGTGGGGGAAGAGGCTGTTAGAAAAGTAAATAAACATTCAGGAAAAACGGTACAACGATATTAAAGAGTTTACCAAAACCATAAATGAAAAATTCGAGGAAGGAAACTCAATTAAAAAAAATATATACAGGGAACTGGACAAAATTAACAATCATCAAAAGGCTATAAAGCAAACTATGGATGGAAGACCTCTTACAAGAATATAAAAGGTTAAAAAACATTTAAAAATGGAGCAGCTCGGATTTGAAAAAATAAATTAAAACAGCAACTCTTAGAAATTAAGTTAAAAACAGAATTACATGTAAGGAGTGATTTTAGGAATTATTATTAGTCATTAGTCATGAAATGAAGGCTGATTAATTCTGTTACTTATAATAGCCACGAAGGCTGATAATGACCACAAAACCCACTCTCTCTCTGATCGTCAATCCCAGTCTGATGGGCCAATTCAGAAGGGATGTCGTCTTGTTAACGTTTGTTAAAGTTTGTCTTCATGTCTATACAACGATTGGAGGGCGGCTGTGCCTAATTTAAACATAAATCAAAGCTAACAATTATAGTTTGTCATTGTCATAGATTATAAAATTTCTAATAAAATTTAAAAATAAGAGCCTAAGTGATCGGTGGGCACCTTAGTGTTGGAGAAAAAAATTTTACTCCAAAAGGCTAAAAAAACAGTGAATTTTGAGGACTTTCTTCCCCTGTTAAGAGTTCTGTGTTGCAAACCAATCGAAGGACTAGTCTTGGTCATGCAAAGGTGTAGATGATTAGTTCCTGAGATATGGTTACAGGCCCACTTTGTCATAGAGGGGGCATTTTCCAACAGTGAATGTTTTTTCTTTTACCTTTCAGCGCTCTAAGTTTCATGTCGTCTCTGGCCCATTGCTGGAACGTCCTATGAGCGTAATATCCTTGGTCCGCGCTTCTCTTACGAATTCGTTGAACTGAAGTTCTACTTTGTCAAGGTCCAAGGAGTTGTCAAGTTCCGAGTCCAGAGAACTATTGGCTTGTGAGATGGGCGCATTGTGAGTCTTTGATTTCACAAACGGAATGGGCTCTTGTGAGGTTTTCTTCTCTTTGTTCAATTTTCCCTCTCCATTTCTTGTCTGGGAACCCCTTGGTTTCACTTTGAGAGTGTTATTTTGAGAAGACCTTGAGTTACGTGCTACCTCATTAGTAAATTGTGAGTCATTTTTCCGTTGGGGGATTTTTTCCTTGAGGTTGGGTCTTGCTGGGGTTCTGTTTTTAGAATTGAAGATCCTCAAGGCATCTTTTCTTGAGTGGTTGCCACGTCTCATTATCTCGACTATCCCCTTTTCTCTAAGCCAAACCGGGCATATCTTATCGAAGGCACTATGGTTGCCTTTACAATTCGCACACTTTTCCACTTTCATGCATTGCTTGCCCTCATTGCAGTTTACCTCTCCGCATCTTCCGCAACGTTTCCTTTTTGACTTGCAAAAGCAGCTTAAGTGACCAAAACGTTGGCACTTGAAACATCTCGAAGGCGCGTGTACAAATTTATTTACATTGAAGGTTGAGTAGTATAGTTTTATCTTCTCTGGTATTACCTTTCCTCCAATGTAAACTTTTACTTTGTTGGTCATTGTTGCTATGGTCTTACCCTCCACTTTCCTTTTCCAAATTATTCTAAAAACTTTCCTGATATCTAGTGAGGGATTGCTTTCTTTAAAGGCCTCTAATAATTCCTCAACATTCAGACTCTCATCAACTCCATGAATTAGGACTGGGGTTGCCACTAGTCCTAAAGGTATGAAGGCCCTATAATTCGAGTCCAGGGGACAGTTACGAATGAAGTTGTTTGCATTGTTTGCATTATCAAATTCAATCCTGCATTTACCCGGTCCCATCATTATGAGATGTGTAGTACCAATAATGGAGGCTCTCATCAGGCATTTGCCTATGGAGAATGGATTTATATTCTTAACATTCACGTCCAGGGGGTTAGTACTTTGTACAAAAACACGGAAAGGGCCAGCATCTTATTCATGGTAACCAATAGGTGTAATTTTAACTTTCTCCAGACTTGCCGCAGGCTTACCCATTGAATCCTTACTCACATTTTGTTTTAGTATAGTTGAGGAACTCGTATTGGCTTGTGGCGAGTTTGGATGGGAAATTTGAGACAGTTTTCCTTTCTTCTCTGTGGGAACCGAACTAATTTTTGTTGATCGGAGCCTTTTTGTACTTTGTTCGACTGTTTTAGTACGTCCTTCCATCATTTTTCCGGGACCATCTTCTGTTTTTGACGTGGGAGTGGTATTTTTTCCCATGAGTCGTGCAGAGGCTCTCGTCGTGTTCTTCAACATGATTCAAAGTGCAGGGCTCGAATCAGAACTCGGTACCAGGGGAAGGAGTTTTTCAAAAGAACAAAAAGACAGGGCAAAAAACTGTGTATAGATATCTATGATTTACTTAGTGAGGGGGAAATGAAAACAAAGAAATCGTGCCCACTGACCTGGCTTAGCCGATTTACAATGCCAGGAACAATTTAAAAGGGATGATAAAAAATATTTAATAATGAAATTAAGACCAAAAAAAAAAAAACAAAACTGAATTAACAAATTAAATTAAATAGAAACACCAAAAATTGCAAACTTTGAAAAGAATTAACAGGATAAAACAAAACTGTTAAGCACATGTCTAACAAAACACATTTTCTTTAGATTCCATTAACCGTAATCAACAGTTAAAAGAGCAAAAATAAAACAAAAGAACACTGGCAAATTAATTTTAGAAAATTAAATAAATGAATGATTTAAAACTAAAATAAATATAAATAAATAAATAAATATAAATAAATAAAAAATTGTTGTTGTTGTTGTTGTTTTAAATTTTACTAGCATAGGGCTAGTGGACCACAAAGGTCTCTTACTGGTCCCAGCCTTGAAGCTATATAGACCACGAATCAATGATATAAACAACTTTAATTGGCCTCCTAAATTTCCTCTTAGTTAACTAACTATCCCATGCAACGTGGCCAAAACGCAGCTGGGAATTACGTTCTTTTTAAAACAGTTGATATAGTTCGTCAGTGTAGTCAAAGTTAGATGAGGTCTAATCAGGCTTAAAAGGATTAATCAATAATAAAATATAACCTTGATGTATTAAAGATGTCACCTTTACTGCCATTTAGTAGATTAAATCCTCATCATTCAGTGGAACACAAAAAGATAGTTTAATGAAAGGTTACATGGATTATGAAGCTCTAACAGACTAGGAAAGATAAATTCTAGTGTATATCGAGCTAATGCTGGAACAATGATAAACAAAGAAAATTTTTTCCATTGATTGGGATGTTGATGTGACACGTAGACACCCATACCGAATCAGGTTCAGGGATAAAATAAAGATAGACACTTAAGATATGAAGGTAGATTGTACTGAACGTACACACTTGAAACTGTAAGATATGAAAACAGATCAATATAGACAATCTATTTACTTAGATTAGAAGACTTCTTGCTGGAATTGACTTCACTCAGAGGAGAGTCCTTTGGAGTGAAAACCTAAAAGGCTGATGTGTTAATCCTTTTTTAGAGTCGAGAACCAATAATTGGTTGTACCTGAACTCGTTTCCCTTATTAATGGAGGTTGTAAGGACCTATATTTTTCGAGGCCAGTATTATCTTGGAGTATCCTTGAGGAGATCCTAGAACTGATCGATTCACAATCCGAGTCCTCAATGAGAGGATCTATATTTCCCTTTCCTGCGACATCAGCCACTGAAGATTTCTTCTTAGGCCTTTTTTTCCACGTTTTAGGCCTCTTCGGAGATTTTTTACCTTTGTTTTCTTCAGCATGGAACAGGTTATTTATATCTAAACCCACACCCCGTGCTTGCAATTCCCCAGAACGTGTAGGGCTTATACCGTTTACAGTCCCTTTCTTACGATATTGAGCATTGAGAAGTCTATTCTTTGCCTTGTAGATCCTAAGCGCGTCCGATCTTGCATAGTTGCCCCTTCGCATTATTGTAACTAATTCCTTTTCTTTGAGCCACACGGGGCACACTTTCTCAAATGCTCCATGGTTTCCTTTGCAATTTGCACATTTAGCGGCTTTGACGCAATTTCTTCTTTCTTCACAATTTTGCGTTCCGCACTTACCACAGATCGTCCATTTGGATCTGCATTCCTTGCTGAGGTGGCCAAACCTCTGACATCTGAAACACCTTACAGGGGGGGAGACAAATTTGTTCGTTTTGAGACCCGAGTAATATAGTTTAATTTTTTCTGGGATCTTGTCTCCACTTACATAAATTTTTATTTTATTCACCTCTTTAGTGACCACCCTCCCTTCAGAAAAGGTTTTCCACTTTAATCTGAAGCACCTTCTGAAATTGATTGAGGGATTGCATAATCTTAAAGCCTCAATCAGTTCTTCTTCACTCAGTCCTAAATCCACGCCATGAACAATAAAGGGAGTGGCTACTAGACCCAGCGGAATGTAAGCTCTGAAAGTTGAGTCTACGGGGCACTTATTAATGAAATTATTTGCATTTTCTGCAGAGTCAAAGATGACTTTACATTTGTGTTTTGCAGTATAGGGAATTGAAAGTACACCCTTTGTGGTTGATAATAAGAATTTTCCCAAGGAAAGAGGGTTCAGGCTTTTGTTCTCCCTTGAATCAGGGTTGATATGCCGGACTATAACTGTGAAGGGACCAACATCGTTTTTGTTGTATTCAATTGGGATATTATTGGTAGAAATAGATGGATTGTTTGGTAAAATCCGTGAAGCTTCAGCTAAACTTTGTTGAGTGATCCCTATCGTAGCTGATGAGTCTTGAGAGGACAAGGTTGGAGATTTGCCCAGAGTATCACTTTTACACTTCAACGATGCGCCTACCTTCTCTGTTCCTTTTAGGTTTTTTTTGACAGGAACTACAGCTTTGGGCTGCACCATAGGTCCTAATTCAGGGACTACCTTAATTATGCTTGGTGGTGCGCCTTTTTTGTTAATTAACCTAGCTGACGTTCTTTTAGTGACACTTATTTTTTCCTTTCGATTTTCCCCGGATATAAGAGGAGAATTTTTTTTATCCATTTTAATAAAGTAAAGGGAGTAACGGTTGGATGGGTGTGAAGATTGAAGACCCAAAACTGGAGGCAAGTGGTTGGTTAGAGTAAAAAAAATTGAAGTACCCAACGGAATTCTATTGAATTTATGAAATTTTATATGAAATTAAAGCTAAATTTCGATTTAATATCGAACTGAAACTGCCACTGTCTAACAAAAATAAAAATCACTAAAACATTAACATGTCACAAGGTGAGACGGTAAATTCATCATATATCTAAGAAAAAGAAAGGAAAAAAAAAACAAGCAATGGAAAAAATTTTCTATTCTTAGGTAAAATAACGGGATTTGAAGAGTGCCGCTATACCAGGATTCAGTAAATTACACCGTAATGTTAAATTTTTGTCAAACAATGTATTGGTAACAAAATAGCGGGACTCACTAACCACATGGATCACTAAAAATTCTAAAAAAAATCCCATAAAAGGCAGTAAAGGTGGCCAGGTGCTTTGAAAATAGCAAGGGAAACTCAAAAATTTACACTAGAAAATCTAAAAAAAGAAAAAAAAGAAAGCACCTAAAAAAGAAAAATTTTGTATGCAAAAAAAAAAAAAAAAAAAAAAAAATTTTAAAAGCTTATCACAAAAGCACATGTAAAAGAGAATGTAAAAACTTAAAACACTTGACTGAACGACATTCTTTTACAACTAATTAACAAACAAAATCAATAAATAATTAATAAATAATTAATAAATAATGAAAACCAGAAAGAAAAAACAAAATTAATTTTAAAACGAAACACTTCGTCTATAAAGCACTGAACTGTAAAAACACTTTAAAAAGAAAAAAAAAGGAAAAGCACTGACTAGCCTATCCACTAACGTGTGACCAAGTCGGAGTCCAAAGAGGAAGTGAATAAAAAATTATTTAGAAGAAGTCTAAATTTTTATAAAAACCGTAAAAACATTTCTGTCACTGTCACTGTCGACTGTCGTCGTTCGCGTCTGGAGAGAGTTTTTTTTTTAGGATTCACGAAAATATTGTAGAAAATATGACAGCTAGCGGTGAAATTGCAGTTTCATTGCGGATCGATAACGCAGTATTCCGTCGGATTCTATAATGCAAATATTTTCAAATGCGAATTGAATGCGAATCGGATGTTCTCCCGCCGCAGTAAATCCGGCGGGTTGTATAATCGGCTTGATTGTTTAATAAAATTTTAGGGCAGAAGGAAACAATTTTAATTACTTTGTTGCACAGAAGAACATCGAAAAAAACAATATTATTGAGAAATATAGTTATTTGAATATTGCGTAAATTGTCCTCATTGGAAACCCGGAGTTACTGAAACTATAAATAATCCTAAAAATTTTTTTTTTAATTTTATAATTTTAAGCCCACCCTCCCCCCCCCCCCCCCTCAGGCAGATCTAATTCGGTGAGAATTTAGCTCTTTCTAAGTTGTCGTAGAATTACACGTAAAATCGATTATTCTTTATCTAATACTAATTATCAACTTGCTACACATCCACATAATTCTAACTAGTAAATGCTTGAGACACTATCTTAATCTGGATTTCTGTTTGATGTGAGATTTGTTAAGGCACAGAAAGTGCGCTGGAAAATTGTGTGTCTGCATTAATACCTTGGTCATGCTACGAAGAGTAAGGTATATATTTTAAATAATTCCCTTCGACACCAGACTAATGTACAAGAAGATTAATATTTAACTGCGTTTTATTAGTAAAACATGAAATATAGTCGGATCATCTGTACTATTTTCACAACAGTTATTATTTGCTTGAGCTCGTGCTTCCATTAGTGAATTTCTGATATATGACAAGTAACTACTAATTAATTAGTTAGTCTCGAAACTATTGATATGGTGTCAAACGATCTTTAAGACCATAATGAACCGCGCTTGTTTTTGTAAAATATCGCATTAAGGATTAGGTATATTAAACCTTCGCATACTTAGTCCAATTTTGTTCTTATTATATATTATGTATATTAGGATGGTCCTTATTTTTCAACCTAATAATTTTTGACTGCGCATCCCTTAGTTCTGTTCTTTTATATATAAAAAAACGAAAATGGTCCAAATTTGAAATCGATTAAGATTAACACGTGCCGCATTGAGGTTAACCCCTAGAGCGAACGCGTCTCTCAGGACAAAAGCAGCGCGTTGAGGTGCTGCATTCCTTAGGCAAAGATATTTTTGTAATTAAATACTACATAATCAGTTGAAATCATTATTACTCCTTTACAATACAAAAATTAAAGAGAAAGTAATAACAAATGAACAATTATAAGAGATGGAATTGTACTCTACTTTAATATAATCGCAGACATTGTCATATGTACCGCTCTGGAAGTAGGATTAACAAATTTCAACGAAACTTGTTTTATTTGTTTCTTATGTACTAGTTATCTGTAGTGTAAAGTGAATAATAGTGTAATTTAGCAAAATGCCGCAGCAACGCACTTTTCTTGTTGGTACAATAAACAATCAAATTACGGGTAGTAAACAGGGCCGGCGCTAGTGTTTTTTTGCGCCCGGTACACTATGCCATATTGCGCCCCATAAGCTGTTAATTTTTGAACGCAATGAAGGAGAATGGAAAAAGGCACAAACACTCGCTGAACGAGTGAAATAACTTTCATAGTTTGCGCATAATTTAAGATTGCACCATAATAATGCGTTTAACCTAAAAAAAAAAAAAGATTACATAGATATGAAGTTTCACATGAATCAACATCCAATCAACAAAATTCTGCTGAAAACGTCGTTTGCGGAGAAGAGAACGATGGGGTGGGCAAATTTTCTAAACCTCTGAGTTCTTTCACGGAATGTTGTTTTTTGTCTCCCTTTTGCTAAGAAAAGAATAGAAAAGAATTGGCAGTAGGAAGAATTAATATTAAAAACAACAAAACACGCATTCTAATCATCGAATTTCAAAAGGGGATTGACTATTTCAGCCATTTTTTTGTTGGTTGGTCCGTGTGAAACTGGCCATATTAATTTGTTAGACGGTAATACTCTGGCTTCACCGAAATGAAAGTTGAAGCACTGTGCAAGTACAAGCAAATTAGTGCACTGAACTTCGATTTTTGCCTAAGCTTGCACACATTTTCAGATATTGAACTCAGGAAAAATAAAATCTCAGTTGGCCCAACAGAACCTGAAATTGAGATTGAACGTAAAAGCTTGCTCAAAAAGAGATTAATCAACTGTAGTAATAGATCATTCCAGTGAGCTTTTGCATTTCTAACTTCTGGCGAAAAAGCAACAACCATTTCAAGCATGAACTGAACATGCCATGTTCACCGGTGTAGCCACTTATGCGGATTGAATTGAACTTTATTGAACTGAGACCGATGAAGCCATAAGGTATAAAGGAACAAACAAAAAAGAGCAATTAAAAATGAGTGCTCGTCACAAGGAGTTTTGTTCTCCTCACTTCGTTCATTTATCTCTTTTAACAGAATTTAAAAGTGCACCAACAGCGCCCTCAAGTTTATATCAATCACGGCGAACAGCAATGCACAATACAGATCCATTTGGAACAATTTTCCTTTGTGTGAGGTGGATATGGTGCTTTTTAGAGATTTATCAAAAAGAGCTTCAAATAAATGAGAGATTTTTCTTTCACTTGGGAAAGTTTTTCCTGAATATCTCGAATCTCGAAGCTAAGTGAAAATTCCCCGTTTTTTTCTTGCACGAGAAAGTACAGGGACAAAAATTGGGTAAATTTCTTGCACCCGTGAATTTCAATTTTATTTTTTCAAAGTTTTCGTATTTGTTTTAAATCTTGATTTTTGAAACTGCGCCCCAGACAAAAATTGCGCCCGGTGCAAGTGCACCATTCGCACCTATGGCAGCGCCGCCCCTGGTAGTAAATATGCGAATGGTGAAGTTGACGTCAGAAAGCATTCCCCTTGTCACGGACGAATGTTTTCTGGTTTTAGAGAAAGGCATTCCTAACCGAGATCGCAGCCATTGTTTAAAACAACTGAAAAAATTGTACGAAGAGCTAAGCTATCTTGAAAAGAGTAAGATCAGAAGTAGTGATTTATGTAGGAAACGAGAGCAAGAATTTAAAAAAAAATTTACGTGATTTGTTCGATATTGCACACACAACTGCAATGAAGATTGATGAAGACTGATATGATGAAGATTGATGAAGACAAACATTTTTTGCAATTACAAAGACAAAAAGGTCGTCCAGGAAGTATGATTGGCAAAGATATCAAGTTGTCGATCATTGAAGAAAGAAAAGTGAGAAGAAAGAAGCTGAAAGAAGAGAAAAACAATGCTTTAAAACGCACTCAAAAGAAGGTATGTGAGACTTCCAATATTCTGTAGTAATCAACCATATTGCGTCTGTCTTTTGGGTTTGTTTCTTAGGGGTTAAAGATTTATTTCTTATTTAATAAAGAGTTGAACAGGCAGAGACATGAGCAAGAGAAGGAACTGCATCCAGTATGTTAATTAAGTCGGGCAACAACGGTTGCTGAGAAAAAATATCACGCTTATGAATTGAAGGTGCTCGCGGTGGTAACAGCTATCACAAAACTTAGACACTTCTTGCTGGGGGTAAACTTCAAACTTGTAACAGACTGTGCAGCATTGCAGCGGACGATGACAAAGAAAGAGGTTCCCAATCGAGTGGCGCGATGGATTCTGATGATGCAGGGAATTCGACTTCACTACGGAGCATCGAAGCGGGCAGAGACTCAGGCACGTTGACGCATTAAGTAGGGCTCCGGTGCTACTAGTAAAGGAAAGACTAACAGACGTCCTGATAGAAAATCAAGACAACGATGGGAAACTTAAAGCCATCAAACAAGTATTGGAACATGGAACATACGACGATTATATCCTAGAAGCTGGAGTGCTCAAGAAGTTCGTAGACGGAAAAAATGTGGTAGTCGTTCCAGAGAAGATGCACACGGAAATAATAAACAGAACCCACGACGATGGTCACTTCGGCACTAAGAAGATGGAAGAACTAATTCGAAGAAATTACTACATCCCGCAATTGAAGCAGAAAATCCAAGAACGAATTCAGAGTTGTGTTCCATGTATACTTTCTGCACGGAAGAAGGGCAAGAAAGAAGGGGAACTATTTCCAATCCCGAAAGGCGAACTACATACCATTGGTAACGTATCATATTGATCATTTAGGCCCAATGGTGGGAACAGCAAAAGGGTACAATTACCTCTTCGTGGTCGTCGATGGGTTCTCCAAGTTTACTTGGATCTATCCATCTATCTATCCAGTCTACGGGCGTTAGAGAAGTGTTAGATCATCTTGAACTGTAAGCTCGAACATTTGGTAATCCCACCAGGATAGTCTCCGATAAGGGTTCAGCATTTACGTGGCACGACTTTTCGGCTTATTGCGAAGCAAGGGATATTGAGCACATAAAAATTGTAACAGGAGTTCCAAGAGGTAATGGCCAAGTAGAGCGCACAAATCAAGTAATTATTGCGATATTAGCAAAGCTGAGTGTTGAGGATTCGAGCAAGTGGTATCGCCACGTTGACGAGGTGCAGAGATGTTTAAACGCGACATATCAAAGGAGTATCGATTCGACCTCGTTTGAAGTGCTTACAGGGGTAAAAATGAAAATTACAAATGATCATGATATTCTAATGATGTTACAGCACGAGATAATCCAGATATTTAGTGACGAAAGGGAGTCGTTAAGGAAAGAAGCTCGCGTACAAATTGCTAAGACCCAACATGCCCAGAAAATGCAATTCGATCGAAAGAGAAATAAGGCTACCAAATACGCCGTGAGAGATATAGTTGCTGTGCAGAGGACACAATTCGGTACTGGAATGAAGCTGCGAAGCAAGTTTTTAGGCCCATATCAAGTGAAATGTGTTTTGGGACACGATCGTTACGAGCTAGAAAAGCTAGCTGGAGAAGGACCTCAAAGAACATCCAGTGTGACAGAACAAATGAAGAGTTGGCAGCAAGAATAGTTGGAGACCAACTACTAGCAGGAGGGCCGTGTAAGATTCCACTGTAACTTAGTATTATTAGTTTCGAGATTTACTTGATCAAGTCATCGGGCAAGATATAAACTTGTGACGTTGGCTAATAAATGTAGTTCTGTTTTGTTTGTTGCAAATAAAAGTTAGAAAAAGTATTCACGAAGTCTTACAGGTATGTATGATGGAGGATCTTCAAAACCAATCTTTTTCAGACAGTACAAGATTATCGCCGAAAGTAACCTGGGCATAGTCGACAAAGCCTGAATAAACATTATAATTCAAATTGATATATGTATACATAAAAACTGCACTTTTAACAGAAAAACTCTCGTTGGCCCATAACTTTGAGGTTATGTAATATAATTAATGACGTACTTTACGTACGTACGTGTTAATATTATCGGACTGATTTCAAATTTTGTCCATTTTACTTTCTTATCAAAAGGAACGAAACTGGAGGGTGCTTAAAAAGCAAAGCCGAATTTCTTTTTCACCCTTTATAATAAGGACCACCCTAATGTATATACATATATATATAAAATGAAATTGTTTAGTGTTTCTGAATAAATAATTCACTTTACATGAATCTTTTTCAAACACTACTAAATTTTTAAAAGAAATAATATTAAATTAAGAAATAATAGAATAGAATGTAGAAAAAGAAACAGGAAGAGATACTAACCTTGCGGAATGACACGAATTTCAAGACGTCCACTTACGGCGCACCCTTCATCTTGCTGCTCGCTGGTTGTTCCCAAATTATCACTTTCATTGATTGTTGAAGTAGTAGCTGCTTCAACTTTCCATGGTATAAATTTTAATTCGCAATTTGAATGAAATATTGTTTTATTTGGTGTTTGTTGTTGTTGTTGCGGTTCTTGAATGTTCTGCATTTGTTGAATATTCTGACTAGCATCGGCAACAATATTTTTAATTTCATTATATGAAACATTTGGCAAGCTGTTACGATGTTTGATTGATGATTGCTTTGAGCTACTTCCAAATTCAGAGCTTTGTTCACGTACGCCAACGTTACGAATAATGTCCATTCGAAATATCTGGAATAAGATATTTAAACAAAATATAATTAACGATAACAAAGATATATTAATCATAGATGATTTTAATCTGCCTAATATATCTTTTATTCGTGACGAGGAAGACAGTTATTTACTGATCCGATTAATGTATCAAACCCCGTCGATATAAAGTTTATCGACAATCTTTACAGCAACGACCTGCAACCAGTGACGGATTAACCCTTAATCAAATTAAGCAATTGCCTAGGGCATCACGTCTGGGGGGGGGGCACCATAAGAAGCACAAAAAAATCCGCACGTCTCACGTCACCAAAAACCACACAAAAAGAAGTTTCTAGAACTAATTTGAAAATTCGCGCGTTTTAAGCTGACATAGAGTCCGACCTAGAGTTATAACCCTGGTCCCGCTTGCCAACTCGCTGCCCGCTAGTACATTCGGCAATTCGAATGAACCGGAATTCTAGTCACAGAGATTGTCTATTAACATATTTAACACGCCGCAAGGCTTAAGCTTGCATCAAGGTTTTGACAAGCAAATTCATGAAGAGAATGTTTACTGGGAGCACGTATTACAGCGAGTTATAGCTCTTATTCACACATTGGCAGAAAGAGGCCTTCCTTTTCGCGGTGCAGTAGAGAAATTTGGATCTCCTCAGAATGGAAATTTTCTAGCGTTGCTGGAACTTATAAGGGGCCATCCATAAATGATGTCACACTCAAAGGGGGAGGAGGGGGCAGTGGCGTATTTACCCTAGGGCCATAGGGGCCATGGCCCGGGGCGACAGGCTGCGAGGGGCGGCACAAGTATCCTCGTGCTCAGCTTTGGAAGCTTTTAATAATCATTACAATACACTGAGAGATAATTTTTATAAAAGCAATATTTTTCGTGATATAACAGATATAGATCAGCTTTTGTTAATAGCGAGATCCATTCATTCATTCTTGTTTTGCGGCGTTTTGGCGGTAACGGCGACCTATTTTATATGGCCTATTATAACAACCCCGTCGTTAACAACTTTCCAGGTTAATGCGGTAAACATAATAAGGGCGACCGACGAATCGCTTTCCATAGAGACGAATAGAATACGCGCGCCGGTTCTGTATTAAGGTGCACAATATGCAAACCACTGCGAGCTCACCCATCGGATCAATCTAATTTCTATTTCGTGGTCGTCGCGATGCCTGCCAAAGTTGCATAGGTGCTATGGGATGGGTTTGCGTAGCGCCCCTCGTGTATTACTGTGTGCTTATGTAGCTTTACAGCTTTAGACTTTTAATATAGCCTAAAATTGAGTTTGGACTCATATCCCAAATCTCACTGGGAGCGGGGAAGTCGCGATGTAAGAGAGTCTCCTCTCGACCTCGCTGTAGCCTCACAGTCACACAGCAAGTGCTCCGCAGTTTCGGATGCTGCCCGGCATGACCGACAACTACAGTCAGCTACCAGGCCTATTCTGCTTAGTAATTGTGAGATTTTTTCAAGTTAATTGATTCTGTCCTTTCTGCCAAACACTGGTCACAAAGTAGAACATATACTGCTAGCCGTTATGGAAACCTTCAAAATACTGAATATCGACATTAACAATTGCAGAGGTCTATCTTATGGACATGCCAGCAGTATGCTTGGGCAGTATAGTGGCCTATAGGCTAAGATCAAAGAAAAATTTCAGTACGTAATACAGGTGCGTGTTGCTGCAAAATCTATATTTCCCTTTTTCAGTATTAATCGTATAAAATTACTAAATAAGTTCTAAAAATGTAATTTGTCACTACGCGGTGGTCAGATGAGGACAGTCCCTGTGCTAGCCCTGATAAAAAATGGAAGGAAATAATAGCGGCTCTTGACTTTATAAAAAATGACTGCCCACCAAAAAGGGTTGGTTAAAAATGAAACGGCTATTGGCTCAATTTCACTCAAATCCTCTAGAAACGGCTATATTATCTGAATTTCGGGAATCCAAAACTCTTTAATATGTCGAGGCAGACTCTGATGCTTTTGAAGAGGCTAGTAGTCTTGGGTAGTACACGATTATAAAATGAACTCAGAGGTGCCTCTTTTTTCTTTTGACCCAGTACAGTGTCATACTTCAAATAAGGCGAGGTGCCATTGTCATGGCAAAATGACAAAAACAATGAAATTAAAGAATGAAAGAAAATAAATACCAACGAAGGTATTTTTTTATGATTTTCACTCTAATATGCATTACACTGCCTCAGATTAAGTAAGAAACATATGCTTCCACAATGTATATGTGAGGACCTTACTCGAAGAAAATACGATCACACCTCGCCTCATTTATCTCGATACACGCTCATATACCAATAGGACGTTATTTTTAAGCCAGGACTTTGAAAAAAGTCCTCAGTGCAATTTAACATCGTGTAAGGGAGCAATGTACTGCCTTGTGTAAGTCCGGTTCAACTATAGAGGCTAGTAGAGGCTATAGCTAAGAATAACTAACTAACTAAGAAAGAAGTAATCGCAATCCTCATATGGTGCAATAACTTTCCAAATTTGCACTCTTATGTAAATTGGATACAATATCTGAAGTGGAAGTTAGAGATAACGCCATAAAGCTCTAACAATTATTGTAGCTTATTGATCTTACAAATGATCTACAAGAGTGTCCTTTTAAAATAAAATTCTTGACGTTACGGTGTTTTTACATTATTAAAATGTATTACCTTTTTTCCATTAATGTATGGGGCGCAAATGTTCTAGGCCCAGGGCGCCAAATTTTAAAATACGCCACTGGGAGGGGGTGCGACTATCCTTGACAACTTGTGACACAGGGGGGCGGAGGCTTACAGAAAATTGTGATGTCACAATTTTTCAATTAATTTTACTTAATATGCATCTAGAAGTTAGTTACATTTAGGTAGGTTGGTAACACTTTTAAACTGTGTTCTCATGAAATAGTGACTTTTTCGTACCATAACCAACAAGCAACATGCGATAGAGCCCTTTTAAAAAACGGTCTTGTTTACGTTTGATAACCTTTGTCTAGGAAATATTCGTTCGATTCAAGTTAGAGTATGTGCTGTAAAAATGTCCTTATATTCCGAGTTGTACAGTGCTGTCAAAGACAGATACGATGTATCGAACAAAGAAAAACAGGAGAAAACTAATAAACTGTGGAAAGATTTAAAATCCAACTACAGTGGAAAGGAACTGCAGGAAAAAACTCGTCATTTGATCAAGCAGCTTAAAGAAGAGACAATGAGGAAGAAAAACAATTGTTGCTTCATGTCGTTGAACAGAATAGAAAAACCGTTTCTACTGAAACATCCAAAAATAGCCGAACGAACTTAGTTTTAGGTTGAGAAAAATAACTGACCTTGATATTATTTTAAGTATTACTTTGTTTATATCATTTTGTGTGTGTTTAAACAACTTACTTTAGATACCGAGTAATAATTCAAAGTCAATGAGCATCCCTTTTTATATAAGAGAAGGGGCTGAAATTTTGAACACATAATAGGAATGGTAAGTGCTACAAGGCGGGACTTCCACTTGAAAATTTATCTTTCCTTACTTAAGCATGGACCACCCTACTCAAGGTGCAGTTCCTGTCGGACACAATCAAATTTAACGATATACTCGACAAACAAGACATTCCAAACTACTTAAAGAGTATCCGCATCGCACTGAATATGCTAGAAACGAGCCCGTTAACAGGTGCTGCATTACTTTCAATACCTAGGCGACCTGTTGCTCTCCCTCAATTAACAAAATTTCCTATAAAAGAAAACTAATTTCCCTGTTGTCCTCTTCTAACTAACACTATAGACCTAGATCTTAGTTTAATATTTAAATATTTAGTTTGGCAAATAAATAAAATTATACGACATTTTACATTACCGTTTCATCAAAGGCAGCTTGCTGTACAATGGGTGGTTCCAGGTCTCGGCGTAATATGTTACCCAGTGCTGGCTCAGACCAACAATGGGGAAGTAGTTCTTGAAGGTTTGAGTAATTTTCTAGCCCAGCTATATTTAAATGACACCTGTTATATATATAAAAACATAAAAATTTAAGCAAATTGCAATTAATATACGTGTTTATGCTCGTTAACCTTTTTCTTTTGAAATCACGTTTGCGAGTAGTTTGCTTATTAGTTAAATTTTGTTGAGATTGGGAAATCATATTACTCTTATCCTTATGCTCCGGGCTCTTTAAATGAAATGTATATATATATAAAGGATTGATTTACATTACAGGAGTTATTATTACCTGCGGCTCTTGTTTCCATTCATTATCTGTTGTTTCCTCAGAATCATCAAACTGACTCTTCCACTGGGACGCTAGCGTAAGGGCACCCCCACCTTTGGTTACCTGCTGCAATGCGGAAACATTCTCATCATCAATTAAGGCAAACTGTGTAACCGAATGATCCCGATTCCCTCCACTTAATCGCTGCGTTGAACCAGTTCCAGATGATGGTCGCAAATTTGATCGCCGGCTACCAGCTCCACTTGCACCACTAACAGCCCCCGATGATGCGTTTATTTGATTTCTATGATTTCTAAATTCATTAATGCTTTTATTAATATCAAACGAGAACGGCGAAGCATCAACTTCCCGTGGCGATGCTGTTTCAGATGCCACTAGCTCATGAACACTTGTTGGTGGAGCAGTTAACACCCGCAATCTGCCATAGGTAGATTTCTCTTGATTTCTAAACGGAGGGGTCACATTTTCATTAGTATAGTAACCATCAATTTCGTTTGGTTCGATTTGCGATGTAGAACGACGCTGCTTAAGTGGACTACTTTGATTTTGGTTAGTTTCTTGGGCTGACGAGAATTTCTTTTGTATCGTTGCTTGAAAATTATGCTGTTGATCGCTGCGTGAATTGAACTGTGTCTTTGCGACATCTCTATCCCCACGAGATGGAATATTTATCATCGTTTCACTTGGAACCTTTTGAACCTATTTATAAATTAATTTGAATTAAATTTAGTTTTATTTTAAAATGTTGTGGATTAGGTTTTTGATAACATACTTTAATAGGTTGAACTGGTGAACTGTTCTGTATGTGAGCATTAACAGTTTGTTGTTGATTTTGCTGTGGTTTCAAGATTGCAGCTGTGTTATGAGATTGAGGCGAAGAATGCGCTGGCTGTATAGACTGCAGTGGCTGAACCTGATGTGTGCTGTTGTTTTGATTAACACCAGAATTTATAACCTCATTGTGGGGAGAAGTGGTTGCATTACAATTTTTATCCACCTAAATACCAATATTATATAGAACAGCACAAATAAAATAAAAATATCTTTACAATTACTTTATCTTTATGGTGGTTAACCGGTTCTGTTGTAGCCATTTGGACAGTATCTATGTCATTCCGTCTTCTCACCTATTACAGGAAAATATATTAATTCAGATTCATTCAAAAAAAAGGTATAATAATCTTACATATTCAGTTCCACTTGCATTCGAAGCAGCCACAGTCATTTGTGTAAGATTGCCATGGATATACTCGTTTTTGGCTGGAGTGGGTACATTGTTGCCTTGACTAGCATTCGAATTGGCTATTGCATCAGTTTTCTCCCAATCATATGGATCAGATTCCTTTACACCCCGGCGTTTCATACATCGTTCAAACAATGATGCTAGCATCTGATTAAACAAAACAAAAAGGCGGTTTTCAACGTAATAATTTCTTCTTTTTTTTTCAATGAACTGTGCTTACCGCATAATCAGGTCTGTCAGAATACGTTAGCGATTGTATATGCTCTAGAAATTGTTTTAGATCTGAGGGCAAATGTTTTAGTAAAAGTCGATGATCATATTTCTCCTTCATTAAGCCAACTTGCTCCTTGTCCTTAATTTTCCGCCATGGCAGCTGCCCATTAACAAATTCAACTAACATATAGAATAGTGACCATAGATCATCGTGTCGTCCCATTTCTCGGTTTCGATGTGCATTTATTGAAGCATAACGAACCGTACCGCGAAATCCAGCCGCTGCACGGGGACAACGAACCTCACCAGTTCCAGTTGTGTATTGGCGTGCTAAACCGAAATCTAGCATATAGACACGGCGACAATTATAGGGCAATCGTCCAATTGAAAAATTGCTCTGTATTATAAAAATGTTGAGATAATCTTATTCAAAAATTTAGTGAGAAATGAAAATTTACCGGTTTAATATCACGATGTAAGAAACCAACAGAATGTATGGATTCAATTGCCCTTAATATTTGTAAACCTAATCGTAATGTTGTACTTAAAGAGAAAGCACCCCGTGGTTGTGCTCTACGTAGCTCAGCCAAATTTTTACCTTGTAACTGCATTACAACATAATTAAATCGATCATTTCTACCACAGCCTATAAAGCGGCAAACATGCTCCTTGCCCTGAAGCTTCTTTAGCACAGCTACTTCCATCTTAAGGACTTGCTTTGGTTGTCTAGCTGATTCTACTTTTAAGGCGACTTGTTCCCTTGTTATTAGATCTTGACCCTCGTATATTTCACCAAAACCCCCACCACCAATTTTACGAACAACCTGTTATTTTGGGGGGAGGATATGTGTTTATTTTGATTGCTATATAGGTTAGGGGGTATTGAAAAAAGGAAATTTTTCATGATGCTTTTGGGGTAGAGCGGAAATATTGCCTCTATACATAAGTAACTTCTGTTCAAAATTTCACCACCCTAGGATAATGTTTTCTGTTCCGGCAAGGGAGGTGAAATTTAAAAAAAAAATTTAGTAAAATCGCCAATTTTTTTATTTTTTCGGATTTTTTTTTTTTCAAATGTCACAGCACTTTGCGGTAGTGTGCAAAAGGTGCACCTATGTATGGTTTAATTACTGTGCAAAATTTGACGCCCACGGACAATATGTTCGGCTCTGGCAAGGAGCCTGAAATTGCCCAAAAATTGACAAAACCACTGTTTTTCCATTATTTAACTAACAGTTATTAAATATAAACCAGAATTGTCATACACTCTCATACAATTAGATATAAGAATTAAGGAATAAGTATTCAAAATTAAAAATACGAAAACGTGTGTTTTCTTAGGTCTTTAGGTTTTGTACAGTATACTGTCTCTTGGACCTGATTTCAGGCATAGCCCTTCTCGATTTCAGACTGGAGCAAATAAATCCGTCCCGTTTGTTATGACCACACACTTTCTTTGAGGCCTCCGTTACCAATTTTACTGTCCTTTCCACAGCTTGTGTGTGGCATGGGAACTTGGTAAAAGTCCAGTCAATTGATATTGGTCCTTCCAGCATACTTTTCAAATCTTCTGTAGTCACATCATTCAGTATTGGTGGTGGAGTTACTTCGCTGGACGACCAGTCAATTAGTTCGATGTAGTCGTTTGTTTGCTTCGAAGTTTATTTTTGGAATATTGAACTTTCTAATCCCAACGTGTCCAACTGTCTCACCTGATTCTCGTGTTTTTATGACTCTTCGAATGCCAAGGGCTCTGATATATGTTCCCTTATCAGTCAGCATCGCAAGCAGAATGTTTTCTGGAGATGCGAAGTAAGCATTCCGAGATGTCAACCAGCGGGACATGTTTAGGGGACCTGGATCGCGCTTAGCAAGACCTGGAGGACACATGCCTGAGCTAACGGCGAGAGCAATATCCCTCAGATTCTTCTGGGCTTTTCTCAAAGTGAATATAACATCTGATGGCAAGGTGCAGTTAACTGGCTCAAATGTTACCACTGGAAGCAATTCACACGCATTCAGTGATTTTCCAATGCAACCAGTGCAGGAAGTGGGTCTGCAGGTAGGACCATCGAGGGACTGGAACAAGCGGCTCACCTGGTTCTTTCACCAAGGAATAGTGTTCCTCTAAAATTGTTCTTTGGTAGCACTTGTCATTCTCCTTTTTTGTTGACAATGTCGGCCATCGAAGTAAAGACCTGTGGTTAAATGATCATTGTCAATGTCCGAACTCTCACTTTTAAGCTCTTGCATGGTTCGATACCTTTCTCTAGCTCTTGCATGGTTCGATACCGATCGCGGTATTTGTAAGTTTCCTTCGCATTTGCGAAGAGAATGAAGTGGACGGTCCGGGATTGTAGTTGTAGTCGTAGTCATCAGGTTCAAGTTCCTTATTCTCACCCATTGCCTCATCATCTACTAAGAACGTTGATGTTGATGAGGGCTCATCACCATCAGGCTGCGATGAGCAAGACAGTAGATTTAGAACTACGAAGGAATTCTTTCGTCTTCCTTTCAGCACGTGCTTGGAGTTTTTTTGGTTTCTTGCAAATCGAGCGATCCAATGTACATTAGGCGCATTGTTCTCTGATCAGCAAGAAATCTGTCTGCTCCTTAAAGGGGACCTTATAAATTCCTTCGGGCAATTGAAGTTATTTATTTAGTGGTCAATAACTAGTGGTTAATAATAATAATCTGGAAAATCTGCTGCTAAAAAAATAATTGTTAATAAATCATATTTATATCTAAAAGTATAATGAAATAACACGGTTTTTGTCAATTCTTGGGTAATTTCAGGCTCCTTGCCAGAACAGAACATATTGTCCATGGGGCGTCAAATTTTGCCCAGTGATTAATCATGCATAGGTGCAACTTTTGCACACTACCGCAAAGTGCTGTGACATTTGAAAAAAAAATTCCGAAAAAATCAAAAAATGGTGAAATTTTGAACAGAAGTTACTTATGTATAGAGGCAACATTTCCGCTCTACCCCAAAAGCATCATGAAAAACTTCCTTTTTTCAATCCCCCCCTAATATAGGTATAATGATTTTATGCATTCATATTTACCTTCCAGCGTTCCTTGACAACATGACCGGGCTGAAGTAAGTCCTCGGACGCCATTTTGATATTATTGTTATTATTTTGATCTGTTGACGGCGACTGAAACTGGAAGGTCACTCTATTTTTTGTCGGCTTCTTTGGATTGGCTGGTAGTGTGGCCGAACGTTGCAATGCGTTGCCTGGCCTTAGCCCAGGAGTAGCACGCGAATTCGACTCAATTTCATCTCTGCAAAACACAATCTTCGTTTATGAATATGAATATTTACTTCATAAGGATATGTTAATTGCTTTTGTGCAAACAGAAATACGTTATTTTTACTTTTCTACAGCGTATATACAAGAATACTATATATCCAGTGCCCGAAGTGAGGCGGGATGGGGTGGGATGCCATCCCGGTACTTCTAAGATATTGTAAACTCATCCCGCCACTTTTTAGGAAGAAAAATACATCCCGGAACATATTTTTTTAAATTCTGTTATTTTTTAGAAAATTTTTAATACGAAAAAATTTAAAATGAAAACGTATAAATATAAAAAAAAATTCAAATGAAATTTTCGTTGCTAAATAGGCCATGTATACTTCGATTGTAACAATTTTCGCAGCTTTCCGTAAATTTCAAATTAGCCGATTTAGCTTTGAATATATGTATATTCATAACGCGTTAGTTTACTTCTAAGTTTTGCTTAAAAAATTGTTTAATTTAAAGAAATGGATAAATTTTTGATAAAAAAGAAAAAAATATATCGAAGAAGATCATGTAGATAAAAGGGTGCGGGAAGAAAAGCCTTGTAATTTACCTAGTACCTCAAGCGTCGGTTGCCCCAGTAGGGATTAGGGATTAAGGCGTCCCGCTACCATCCCAGAGGTCCCGGGTTCGAGTCCTGGCCAGTCCCACGGCCCTTCGCGGGTCAAATCCACATCGCTACTAGTTTTTATTTTATTTTTGTATCGTATTTTTTCCAAGTAAATGAATTCTTGTTTTTAAATTTTATTTATATACTATTAAATTGCATATGCTTTTATTTTTAACCATCCCACCACTTTTAACTTGCCACTTCGACCACTGTATATATCACATTTTTGCCCTTTGAGAATCCACGGCACAATAAATGTTCTTATAAAGTTCTAGTTCTTATAATTTCCCAATGTTATTCAAAAAAAATCCCAATTGGATATTCTTGAATCTAATGTGATTTTCGTATTATAAAAAGCCTCAAATGAGATCTCAATCTTAGGTGTCTTATTAGAAATTGTTGCCGTCTTATAAAAAGTTGAAATTGATTCGCTTAAGCACCCCCAGTTGTCAAATTTTGTGCAAAGGCAAAAGGATATACATACAAAAATGAATAATTAATTTAAGTAGAAACTTGTTAATTACTTAGTTAATTGTATGAAAATTAAAATACATGAGACTTTATATGATGATTATTACTTAAAATGCAATTTCTATAAACAAAATCATACCAGTGGGCGGGCGGTATAGAAAAAACGCCAGCAGCGACGTAAAGAACATGTCAAAAAATTTTCATGACGCACCCCGCCGCGACTTCTTTCTTAAGAAATTTTTTTTGGCAACAAAATTAAATTAATTGATTTTACCCAATTTTAATGCCGCAAATTAAGTGCACAAATAATAATTATTGTTCTTTCTTTTAGGTAATAAAAATCACCTGTGTAATTACTACAGACCGACCGAAATCTCTCTTTAGCAGTAGTAATTTCAAAGCAATGGGGGTAAAAATCAATTATCAAGACTTACCCGAGATTTGTGCGATATCTAGTTGAATAGAATTTAGATGGAGCATTTATAAATGATAAACCTTTTTACTTTAATCACATCACATACAATTTAAGCGACTTATTATAATATTTAAACATTTAATTAGATTTTGAAATTTTAGCAAAAATAAAATATACAAAAAACTGGTAGACACGGTCGGTATATGGATCAACCTTTTTTGACAGTTTAACAGATGCACACAGGCATCTTCTGCATTTTAACCGAGCACACGTCCCACGTCGAAAGAAGTCGTCAGCCACACGGTCGCAGCAGTCTCCGCAGTCGCATAAATATATTTAAGAACAAAATTCTATCATGCCCAGAAGAGCGCCGCACTAACTTTTCTTATTCTGCCGTTTTTCCATTCATTTATCTGCGATTCCGATTCACATTGTCATCAGCAGCACACACACACACACATTACAAATCTAGAAAATTTCATTTTATATATATGTACAATATGTCATTTCCTTTCCTATTGCATGTGCACCATTTTTTTCAACAAAAAAAAAAACGCCTTAAAAACATCGATTTTTACAGATTCGCAAAAAATTGAGTACCATTGTATTTAATACTAAGTTCATACTAATTTCGGCTTAATAATATTATTTTGATTGCGGAATTAAAACTATTGTTGTTATCGCGTTAATTACGTTAATTTGAGAAGACCCGATATGCTAGGATGACCTCAGTTGGAATGCCCATAGTGTGGCAGAAGAGCTTTGATAACTAGGCAGAATCTAAATAAGTTTCGTTCAATGGAATCGATTTTTGTTTTGCTTACAAACCGCACTAAAATTTTCGCTTGGAAAATTACATTATATATTTTAAAAATGATTTTAGCTCTTGGAAGTACACATATATATTTATACATATATCTCACGTTTAACGCATGTCGGTTTAAAAAATATTTTTACCAAAAAAGCAACGGAATGGGAAAAAAAGCTTTTTCCCAGTATATCCACTTGTTACAGACACATCTATTACAGCATGTGACTGACAGAACAAAAAAAACACTATTTTAGAAACTTCCCATTAAAACTATGTATTTTCGTGGTGCGATTATATTTTTCCATACCGCGGGGTGACACGACTTTTAAACAAAATAATCGATCACAAGCATTTTGACGTGAATATGCGAGAGCGACGAGTTTGGCCGCGACTTTTTCAACACCTATGTACACCTTAGGCGATTACATTACAAGCTCTAAACCATTTTTCCCTATGCCCATTTCACGCAAACCTCGGTGGAATCTCGGAATATATGAGGTAGGTCTGCTCACGTACTACTCGTACTGTACACGGATTCCGCGGGCGCAAGATTTACCCCAATTTCTATTCCCTACTTTTTCTTGCACATAAAAGAGGAGACATTTGTATATATATTTCCCCTCGTACAGGAAAGTCCAAGAGGTTCGCCCCCCCCTGCGGTGAAGCTAATTTCAAATGTCAAACACAGCTGTCTCTGTTGTCTTGTCAAAACTTTATATGACGGTGATTAGACTATTTGTGTTTCTACGTAAGTTCCTCACGAGCTTTTTAGACGATCGGAGGAGCAGTGGAGAGATGATGAAGGGCTTCATATCTCACCACTTCCACTGTCATATCAAAGCTCGTGACGTACGTTCGTAGGCGAAATGTCATGGACACAGAACACCGTCATGAGATGTGCTCCAAACAGAATTTGCGTCAGTTGGAGTCATTAGCTGCGTTCCATTGGGAGATTTTTTCTACTCCCGAGTACATGGCCAATGGAACGCGATTTTTGATATAAGAAGTAAACAAAGATATAATAAAACAATTTTTTTTATCTTACCGTATTATATCTATCATCAATATTATCCATTTTATAATTTTTTAAATTCCACTGTTATTTATTTTATTCACTTTAAACTGTTACTTGTTTTGTTTACTTTAAAAATACCCCATATAATAATTAATCTGACAGTTTATTTTAACTGAAAAAACAAAAAGCCATCTATTTTTACCTAGCGAAAGCTTGAAAACCTGGCGGAAATTTTATGTGTTTCTACTAGGAGTGAAATCCCCCAAAACAAGAGCAGGGGTAGTTGGAGGTCCTCGGGAGTACTCCGGAGTAGCAAATATCGCCCAATGGAACGCACGTATTATACAATAGGTCGGTTTATTAGTCAGTCCTAGAACGATATAGAACAGCAAAGTACAAGTTTCGGCGTTGTTTAGTTAGTTTGGGTGTTCATTAAGTTGTACTTTTTTGTTCTAGATTTTTTCAGAACAATTTTAGATTTTTTTTAGTTTTGAGAGAGAGGTTTATATGAAATTATGAGAATGTATTACTGAAAAATGGTGGAGCAAGTGTTGATTAGATTTTCTGTTCTAAGCAATGGCGTAGCGAGAAATATTTTCAGGAGGGGGGGGGGGGGGGGGGGGGGGCTTAAAAAGTTATAAGTCGAGTCCTGAACTTTAAACATTATCTTTCAAAATAGAGATAGCTTTTAGTTATGTTTTAATAGGAATAAGACCAGAAGAAGTGTTTTAGAGGAATTCAGTTTATTAACTATTGACATACACGATCAAAGGTTCCCGAGTAATGCTTGTGAAGAAGTCACAATTCTATGTTTCTACGCTTTTCACCAAATTTTTTGATTACTTCCTTAGCCGTTACGGCGATTTCCCTGTGAAATCTTAATCAGGAATATCTACTTTATTCCTGAAGACTCCATCCATCCAAAGGCGCTACAGCCCAAATCTAGCCTTGGCTTCGTCTAGGACATTTCTGCAACTTTGATGGTCCCTTGCAGCATGTCTCCAATTTCGAAAGTTAAGCTTCTGTTTTCCTCTTGGGTTTACCTACTGCTATATTTTGCGGAATTTCTGATACCATAAGCCGTTTTGGTGTCCTTCATCCTCATTACGAGTGAAATGAAGAGTAAGGTATTACAATTAGTCAAAAGATGCATAGAATGCATAACGGCAGAAGGCAAGCTTGGGAAACAGGAAAGCCTAATAACAGCCATTGATAAAAAGGATCGTTCTCTTCAAACACCGTTTTTACCAGACTTTCAAGCGTTTATAAGTGGCGATAACGAGACAACAGGAAATGGTACGTCGAGAAGCCAAATAAAATATTACTAATCCTCAGGGGAATAGGAGATAAAGCAATAAGAAATGTAATGCCCCAAGTGTCTATAAGGAGGGCGCTTTGGTTGCAGTCAAGGGAAAACAATTTAGCCAAGGTTGGAAATTAAAACTTAAGTTTTTGGAATCTTACCGTGTAGTGAAACGACAGAATCACGACCATCATCATGGCCATTTTTGTCTAAGTTCTATTTCTATTTTTTTATGTTTTAGCCCCGTCGCAAATCTATTTCGAAGTTGTCTATCCAAAATTTCTCCGTTATAACCGCAATCACGGCTTAACTCTTTTAATGTATTAGCGTATGATTCTATCGACTGGTTTCTTGTGCGGCTGCAGTTCCAGAAGTCGATTAAAGCCTTAAATCTAGTACATTTGTTTAACTTCACTTTCAGGTTCGATTGAATTTCTTGAATTCTGATGAGCCAACTGTTGTAGCAATTGTGAAATTTGCTGCTGGTTTTGTATTTGCAGCTCCAATAGTGTTGCGAATTGTACGTTGTCCATAATTACACTACTCGTCGCCAAATGTAATGTAATTTGAAAAAGACTGTTTAGGGCGTTAAGTGTTTTATTCAAAAGCCAAAATGACACAACTAAAAACTTCTTCTTCTTTTCTTAATAATATCTTCTATTCTCAAATTAACATGAAACAAAATCTTCTTCTTTCTAAATCTTAACTCTACAGTCCCGTATTACGCATGTTCCTCCGTCGTCGTCTAGTGGATTTAGTTTGCGCTGCGTAAGCCACGCTGAAGTTTTATGTGCCATAAATGGCATTAAATCGAATGCTGCAGGGAGTGACAAGATACCCTCTCTATGCCTAAAGGCCGCCATACACGGTCAAATTGGATGTACATCCAGAATTTCATCAAACCCAATGAGTTTTGATCGGCCGACCGGCCCACAATCGATAGTTTTGGTTGTACATAAGCCCTTCGATGTACATACATCCAATTTGACCGTGTATGGGAGCCTTAAGGACCAATTGGTGTCTGGAGTGCGGAAATTATCAGAGGACTTACAAAATGCTCTTTTTTGGGCTTCGGTTAATCGCCTATCACTTAATCAAGGCAAGTCGCAATATCTAGGTTTAGCTCACTCTGTTAACCCCAGTCTGGTTTTTCCCAGATTCAACTTAAAAAAAGGCGCAAAACATACACAAGCTGATTTATGAACATTAAATGGCATATTATATTTATTCCCTTAAATTATTTGAAAACTTCTAGCAGAAGAAATATTTCTAATTTAATCATCGATTTTTCGAATTCTCTTCATTCTTCTCGATCAAATATTTAATCTCTGCCAAGAGCCAACAAATTTTTTTGTTTTTAATTTTTTTTTAGCAGTAGTAAACAAATTATAAGCTTGGCTCCGAATTAAAGAAAATATTCAACAAAATTTTAGCACGAAGAATATTTTCCTTTAATTTTTTTTTAATTTATTAGTGGTAATTAAGACACATAGTGCAAATATTTTTTGCAGTTTTTCTATTTTCGTCCTTGTTTTATTTTGATTATTATTATTAATAAAAATATCTTAAGTCGGATGTAAAAGTCTAAATAAAGATTTGCGACTTTAGCTGATGTGAGAACAGACACGTCAAGTTTTGTCTGGCAAGTGTACATAGGAGTGGAGATACCCAAAGCAAAATGCTCGCCAACACACTATGCTTGTTCGATTTACAATCTGTTATTTATTATATTTTAAAATTTTCATTTACTAGATGTGCATTATTATGTGACAAGTTAATCAATTGTAAAAATTTTGCTGCCAACGGGGGGGTTAACAACCTCACGTAATAAAACTAAAGCCATATTGGGCTGGCATACACGGATCGCAGTACATAATATCAAAACTAAAAAACTGATAGATTCTCGGGGTGTACATGGGTATTTATTTTACCGAGAGTAACTTTATTATCCCTACACGGAATTGGAATAAACTCAAAGCTATTGGCATCGACTGTCTTCTTTCCTTTCCGACCGTTCAATCAAGGTAGTATTGGACGGCGTCGAATCTAATCCAGGGATCAATTCTATCACCAGCTCTCTTCCTAGTTTTTATTAATGACCTGCTCTCAATCCCATCCAATTCACTTCAAAGCTTTGCTGATGGCAATGTTTTTCCCGCAACACAAGACTAGCCCTTTCGGCTCATCCTCACTACCTACAGCCCTTATTTTCGAGCACACATCAGTTTAGAAATTCGTTCTTTTCGAGAACAACTCGACTGTGGAACAATCTCCCACAGTCAGTTTTCCCGAACTCATATAACATCCAAGAGTTCAAACGCAAGGTTCATCTCCATCTCCTCGTGCACCCCCCAGACTCCCTTTAATCTATTTTATCCTCTCTCTATCCTTCGAGCTAAGCTTACTACCAGACACCTGACTTTGACGCGTAAGACATGACAGACTGGTAGTACAAAGGGTGGCACCTGAGCTTAGACTTACACATAAAAAAAAAGTTATCGGCAAGGGATCCGAAATCGAGTTATGTAACCATACTTTTTGGGAACGATTCTGCAGGTAACTATGGGTTAAAGAGGTAGCAGAGGATGTAAACCTCATGTGGGTTGCCAATTTGGTAAATAGGCGCATGTGGTCAACACTATCGAAAGCCTTACTGAAGTCAAGAAGAACGAAGAAAGCAACATTACCGGAGTCAAGAGCCATTCGAATGCCAGTAGTAATCTTCAGAAGTGCAGTTTCACAGCTTTTGCCTTTGCGAAAGCCAGACTGTGCCAGACTCAATAGGGACCCCCCCCCCCGTCTGACAGTGGCTGTCAATTTGCCAAGCCATTATTTTTTCTAGTATCTTACCTAAAAAACATAAGATACTTATAGGACGATAGTCTGCAAGACTACTTGGAGATTTACATTTAGGTAGTGCAATTACTTTCGCCTTTTTCCATTGAAGCGGAAAATGTGATTTCATGAGACAGCTATTAAAAATATGGGATATGTATGGGAGAATTACAGGAAGAATTAGCTTGAGAAATATAGGTGGGAGGTTGTCCTGTCCAGTGGCGCTGGATTTAATAGCATAGAAGGCTTTACGGACTTCTTCGTAGTCCACGTTGCGGAAACTAAATGTACCAGTATTATTAACAGTAGACGTAGAGCCAGCGCCGGCCCTAGGGTAGAGCGAGTGGGCCGGTCGCTCTAGGCGTCAGGTGGCAAGGGGCGCCAAAATGAATGCGAAAAACAATTTTGATGGCATCTTTACAGCCAGCCAAGTTTATGTGCTCATCAATGTGACTCAAACACGACACAAGTAGGGAGCGTTGACTCCAAGACTACATCGTACTCGAGGTGCCCCTGCCTGTAATTGGAGCAGGCTCAATACAGCGGATTTGGAGAGAGCAAACTCGATCAAACTCGCAGTGCCAAGGTGTAAACATTGGATATTTTTGATCCCATGCAGCAAAGTGCCGAATGTTGCCACAGTGAAGGGGAATTTTCGGGATCTTTAAACTGCAGTGGAGTACACGGAGATCACTCATTCATTAGAAGAAGATCTCCTTAGAGGCCCACCTGCGAAAGTGCGGGCAACTTCTGCTCCATCGGAGAATCGACCCGAAAAAAACCGTCCGCTTTAAGAAGACGTTTTAGACAGACGATTTTTGGAAGCTTACTACTTTGGTCTCCGGCCCCTAAACGAAAGAGAGATACCAATTGTTAGAAGAGGGTTAGATCCTCTGGATTTTCTCCAGGCCACAATCACTGGGCTAAAATCCATACCCTTTTCAAAAGCCTACTGAAAAACCTTCCGAAGGTCCAACGCACCCATAATGAAGCCTAGAACTGCTCCGAAGCCGACTTTCTACTAAATGGCAGAAAGAGTCAGAAAGAATTTGCTTGCAACTGACTATCTGGAGACTATCCTGACCACGGAACAACTAGTTACCGTGCAAGGGAGTCTTCTGGAAGCGATAGCCGGTGTTACAGCGCACCCGGGGTAGTTGGCCATTATCTGTACGGACTCGGTCCCAGGCATGTGACAGAGTGGTGGGGTAAAGGACTGAGCCTGGTGTCTTCGAGAATTGGCGGCAACAGAAGACCTCATTGACATTATGTTGAGATGGATAAGGGTTCAAATCAGAACCTTAAAGATGCAGGAGTGGAGAGTACTCCCCAAGGGGGCCTCGGTGGCCTCGGTGGTCTAGAGGTAAGGCGCCTGACTACTATCTCAGAGGTCCCGGGTTCGAATCCCGGCCAGCCCCACGGTCCTTCGCCTTTTCCACTTTCCCACCCACATAACTCCCTTCTTTCTTCTCCCCTCTTTACATTCCCGATTCCTCCTGTCATAGCCTTCACTAGTCCTTCCCCGCTCCACCAAGCGCATGTCATCGGTTGGCTGATGAGATTGAACTCGTTTCAGGAGGCATAACACTCCAGCGAGTTGTTTCTCAAATGCCCCGATGCCAGAGTCGCGAAATGGTTGGTAGTAGGTGGAATAAAATATCGCGGCTAGGCAGCTCCTTCCCTCTTCTCTCTCTCTTTCTATTCTCTATCTTCCGGCTAGAGCTGCTGTTCGACATTCTATACGAAAAAAAAAATAAATAGATTATCGAACAGTACAAAGGGGCTTTCCCTAAGCCTCTAGTCTATCACATAAAAAAAAAGCTCATCCATTCACTGAGATGATATTCTCTGAGAACGAGAGGTCTATTGACGAGCTGGGGCGGACGGGAGGCCAAATTGGCTACAATTTGGTTGGGCACAGCTTAGATTCAGGGCGGCATAAAAGCCTCTGACCAAAGCTGTTCCCAACTAAACTTGCATTGTCCCCTCAGCGACCACCAGAACCTCGTGAGCAACCATTTCCACTCCGATCATCAAAGAAGCAGAAAAGCCGAAGTTACCAATTGAAGCCTCACAGGAGTCTGCTTCAGGAATGGAAGACGTAAGTTGCTCGAATACCAACATCGTGGCCACTGCATTATTTGGGCTGGTGGAAGGGGGGGCCTACAGTAACGAGTAGGGGACTCTTGCCATCATCAACCTTAACCCTAAAATCACCACCTAAATCCTTAGCGGGGCAATCCCAGCCTAAAAGGGCTCGCAAAAGGGGGTAGGACATAATCCCTGAAGGAAATGAACACTTCTTCTTCAGATAAACCTCCCATCAGTCCAGGGCTGTCGCAGCAGCGCTCGAAAAAAAGGTTTATCTTGGACAACCGGAAATACAATTTTTGTGATGTGAAAGCGTCGACCAAAGGCGGCCCAAAGGCAATCTCGCTCTACCCTCAACAAGGGCTAGGGCCGTCTCTGCGTAGAGCAATTAGTATCACCAACTTTGCTCGTTGCAGCTGTGAAATATATTAATTGAACTCATTCACGCTAAGATTGACCTGATGGGCTACAGAGTCATTTCCATGGATTCCAAGTTGCTTTATGTTAGCCCAAAAAATTTCTTTGCAGGCAAATTAGGACTAAGCTTTGACGAAAAAAGAATCGTAGTTTTTCCCTACGGATGGCAGAGGTTACTGGGCCCCTGTGCTGAATGTCGAGTCGTGATTTGTGACAAGTTTTTTTGAGTTGAAGAAAGTGGCGTTTCAGACGAATTGCGACTTTCACCATAGGGGGCTAAACTAGCACTTAGCACTTCCACTCTAGGCCACTAATGCTGAAAATCATAATTCGATTAAAACGTCACTTTCTTCAGCTCAAAAAAACTTGTCACAAATCACGACTCGACATTCAGCACAGGGGCCACTAAGTTCCGAACATAGGCCCCTGTGCTGAAAGTCGAGTCGTGTAATGTGACAAATCTTCGAGTTTAAGAAAGTGACGTTCCAGTCGAATTACTTCTATCAGACCCCCAGTGGCTATTAACTCAACTTAGCAACCAGCCATTCTCTGGCCTCTGAGTGTAAAAGTCGTAAAGGTCGCAACGTCACTTTCTTCAACTAAAACGACTTGTCACATTATACGACTCGACTTTCAGCACAGGGGCCATATTTATACCTTTCTAAATTCACAACAATTTTATTTTTCTTGTATCTTCTGAATAAAAAAATTCCCTTTCAGAAATCAATCGGTTAATTTGAAAGGAAAACCAGGGGAAGATAGTAGAAACAGCTTGATATCATTTACTATATAGTATTCCCCAAAACGCTGCGAATATAATTGTAACATGTACAAATGGAACGATTTACAAGAAACCTGCATATTTTTCTTATTAGTCAAGGCGGAGGCACTGAAAAGATTTGCGGGTCGTATTTTATTTTTAACAGCACACACGTTTTACTTCTTTTCCTTGCGGCGCGAGAAGTAGAGAGACAGAGAGAGAAATTCGGCTATATTTTTTTTAGATATATCTCTTGTATACACGGGCAGCTGTGGCGGCTGTGTAGTAAACAAAAGTAAACTGGCCACTCGCGCATGGTTTTGATATTATAAATAGACGGACTACCTGTAAGCGCACTTCTAGATTTGTTGTTGGTGCGGTTTAATTTTGTTCTACCCCCAAGTCAAAAATATAGGTGTTATTTTTACAATTCCGCATCGCACCCAAAAATATATATTTTGGAATTTTTAAAGGCAAGGAATTTTACAGCCAGCCACAGAGCACTAGGAGGCCTCTAATTGATGAACCCGGAAGTATATACTTAATAGTATACTATATGACAATGTGCTATCCACAAGACTCTTGATTCTGAAAGAGAGAGTGAGCTAGTGCAAAGTTTGTTGGTCGCGGGGGGTGTCACCAAAAGTCATTATAGTTTTTTAAACTTCGGTGTTCAGTTTCTCTCCTGTTAACTAAAAATAAATATATATATTGCTCCTTAAGTAAGTGAGGAATAGTACGTGTGTTTTGGATGTTTCTTCTCTTCAGAAACTGTCGACGCCCGCTTAAAAGTTCACCCCGCCGAAATTCTTTTACTTTTGTGTATATTTGATTGAATTTTTTTTTGGACCAACAGAGCCATTGTTAACCCCCGAAGATATAGTTTATACTATGTACTTTTCACCAGCATTACCTACATATATATATTTCCCCCGGAAATGAGTCGCCTTCACACAAGATCTTCTCTTTGAATATAATGCTGATGAACTCGTTTAAATCTGTCAGTGCAACAGGCTGATCATGTGGTATATTGTTATATTTGAGTTGAGTGTGAATTTTTTTCTTAAAATAAAAATAAATAAAAAGAGTAAAAATATATTTATTATCGGACATATTTTCGGAGTTAGAGGTTGAATTCACACTTAGTTTCTGAAATGCGCATTTTTTTTTGTTATATATTTCGCGCAGGGATAGGAGAGAACGTATACTTATAGTAGAAATCAGGCCCCGAGACCGATTGTTTTAGCAGAAAAACTTAAATTAGAATTTTTTTTATTTTTTTAACGTAAAGATTATTACAAAACACACATCATATCTTAGATATTAGAAAGGCGGGCATTCATAATTATTTATTGTTAACACATAAAATGTTATGGATGAAGAATAGAAATAATTAACGGCTCCATCTGTTTGCGAAGTAGTAGACTAAGGTAAATATGGACACTCTAATGTGTAGAATGCGCAGATCCATGTGGGCTTGCCGCAGAGCTTGTGGTTCCACCTGGGGTTTGCAACCGAAAACAATGTATTGGATATACACCACCATCATAAGACCCATGGTAACTTATGGAGCTTTAGTTTGGTGGCACAGAACGAAGCTTAAGGGTTCCATAACCATTTTAAGCAAAATTCAAAGAATAGCTTGCCTCTCCATCACTGGGGCCATCCGCACTTCCCCAACGGCAGCGCTGGAGACTCTCCTCAATTTGGTACCCCTCCACCTTGAGGTAGAGAAGTCCGCCATAAACGCGGCGCTGCGGCTGAAAGCGAATGGTTACTTGGGCGCTGGTCTTGGGCGAGGACATTCTATAATAATCAACATCATAGAAGAGATTCCGGAAGCGGAGATGCTATCGGACGGCATGCCCTATAAAATCTCAAAATTTAAGCAACCTTCTGTACATATACAGGAAAGGCTTACCAGGACTTTTCCTAAAGTTTTGCCGGGCGGGCTAGTATGGTACACGGATGGCTCTAAAACGGAGACAGGTGTAGGCGCCGGAATCTGGAGTGAAAGTCCCAGATTCAGCAAGGCTATAAGTCTAGGCACTCTGGCAACTGTCTTTCAAGCAGAGGTGTACGCTATTCTGGCATGCACTCATGAGAACTTAAGAAGGGCCTACCAAAATAAACGGATTTTTATCTTCACTGACAGCCAAGCGGCAATTAGAGCGATAAGGTCCCGTAGGACCAAGTCGAAATTAGATTGGGACTGCCAACGTGCTCTTCATGAGTTGGGCGTTCTCAATCAAATTACACTTGTCTGGGTCCCGGGTCACCGGGGCTTCGAAGGCAATGAAAGTGCGGATGCCCTGGCTAAACAGGGCTCTGATTTAGAATTCATTGGTCCAGAGCCGGCTATTGGGGCACCGTCCAGCTTGCTGCAAAGGGCCCTGGCCGATCGGACTTTGATGAAACATATTGAACGCTGGAGGTCCGCGCCTGGACCAAAGTCTAGTAATAACAAGTCTTTCATCTTCATACAAATCCCCCCGTTAGTTGTGCGCGTGCGTATATGAACATGACTGCTGAGCAAAACTCAACGCATACTTCGTGAGCTCGGCGAAACAAAGCCAGATTCTCTCTCTTCGATCAAGTATGCAGAACAGAAAAGGAAAGATAATTGAATCAGCTGTTTTCTTTCATAAATCAAAACAAACGAGCAAATATGGCACCAATACATCCCTAGTTTATCCCCATAAAAACTCATAAAAGTTTCCGCTGTTTAGTTGTGTGCGAACGCGTATAAAAATGTTGCATTCTCTCTCTGATAGCCTGACATGGTCATTTGAAGAACTTGTGCATCTAGCTGTTCGCCTTTCACTCATTAACCATATGAAGATGAAAGACTTGTTAATTTCTAGACTTTGGCCTGGACTGGCCAACTCTAAGCGGTTCCTTCCAGTGCCGTCCCCTAAGACGGCCAAGGAATTATTACGGCGCTGTAGCAGTGATGTTAGGACACTTGTTGGCTTAATTACCGGACACTGTGCCCTAAATTTCCACTTAAGGAAGATAGGAAGGGCGGAGGACCCTACATGTAGGCTTTGCATAGAAGAGGATGAGTCTGCCCTCCATGTTCTCTGTGAGTGTCCTGCAATAGCGAGGAGCAGGGTGGGTCTCTTTGTTTGAGAAGTCCCTGCTCGAACACTCAAGTCTAAGCGACAAACCACTAGGCAGACTGCTGAACTTGTTCAGGCGGTCTGGCCTACAAATATGAGGTGTAGGGGTTGTAGTACAATAGGCCAACTTAATGGCCGCAGTACCTTTGGACATAATACCTCACACAAGAAAAAAAAATGGTAAATGTACCACAGGGGCGGTGCTTTCATAGGTGCAAATGGTGCATTTGCACCGGGCGCAATTTCAGAAATTAAAATTTAAAAAAAAAAATCCATATTACTCGTACTATTATAGATCCCTAATTCGGTGAGAAAACACCTGGATCGCCTCTGTTCTAAAGTTGTTGAAAGCGTTTTCTATGTGCAGGAAGGCTGTTAAGGTAGACTGTTTTTGTTCTATATGTAGGATTCTACAGTAGAAATTAATATGTACACTGCAGTTACCATCTATTATCCCTTGATATACGAAGGTTTGAAGAAAGACATAGAAAACTATATTTTGGAGATCTATAGATTTTCGAAGCCCAGGATTGTGCTGGAAGGGAAGTGCAGTTAATACCGAAAAACATGCTGGAGCAACAAAAAGCATTAGCGGGAGAGTCTTGTAAAGTTGAAGCGCAAAACAAACTTATCATAAAAGCAAAAATCCGAAGCAAATTGAGATTGGACAAAGGCAGGAGCGGCGTTTTCAATGGTGCAATTGGTACAAATGCACTGGGCGCAATTTCAGGAAAAAAAGTCGAATAGTGCTCCTGTAACTTCATTTGCATATATTAAAGGAACTCCACAGAGTGTTTGTGTCTTTTTCCATTGTCCTTCACTATGATAATGAAATAGCTGATGGGGGCGCAATGTGGCATACTGCACCGGGCGCAAAAAAGCCAAACGACGGGCCTGATGTACCATATTCCGGCCTATTAAGGGTTTTCGGAAATTGTATATTAGTTTGTAATTGTTGGAATGTAGGTAGCCACGTGAAAGGGTTAGATTGTAATTTTACATATAATCGTTCTATTGAGGAATTTATGTATTTCAGGCATATTAAATGACACATATTATGTTTTATATTGAAAAAAATTTGAAACCACTTGTTTGTCTCTAATTCCGTCCTACAAAATTCAATTCTGTAACTAATTTCGTGCTAATAGGTCCATAATTCCGGCATATTTTTAAAAATGATAGTTCTGCAAATAATTGGGCCTTATTCTGAGAGTCATATGACATTGCAAGTGATGTGACACTGAAGGAATGGTATTACCCGAGTCGACTCCAGAGACATCTCTCATTTAAAATTGCCAACCGTCAGTTTTATGGGCCATTCCCAGAGTGGAATGAAATGAGTTAACTGCGTTTAAACGGAAGTTTTTAGTCGTGTTGCAGCAGTCATGCAACTGTTATGTGAGTGATTCGACTCTCAGAATGAGCCCCAATATGAACGGTTTATTTATAGAATTAAGTGACATTGTCAAAGTCGGTGTACCGTTTGATTAATACTAGGATTTCAGAAAATCTTTCATACCAGTGGCTGCTGGGCAGACCCACTTTAAAAATTTTTAGATCATTTGAGCTAATTTTTATAAATCTCAGCCAGAGTATTCATCGTTTTATTGAATTTGATCTGGTTGCTATAGTTGCTGAGTAAACTCTAAAACTATTGGTATCGACTTAGTAACTTGACTGAGAATTTCCCTTCTGGCCATTCCATGAAGGTGGTTTTGGATCAGATCTAAACCCCAGGAGTCAAGAATTTAACTAAAAATGTTTATTCCTCACGAAACACAAAAACTTAGCATATACACTCTCAGACCCCTGTGCTGACAGTCGTAATTTTACTGAAACGACAATTTCTTCAACTCAAACGACTTGTCACACCACCCGACTCTCAGCACACTAACAAAAAAACGAAATGACATCGACATGTCCATGCGACTGTCATATGACTCGACTTTCAGCACAGGAGGCCTTATTTTATAGCTTACAAAATAATAAACCGTAATTATGTACTTGGCCGGAATATGAGGTGGTATTCTCGTTGGCGAGTGACGTGACAACGAGGGACACCGTGGAATGAAACTGTCGATACTTACACACGTATCGAGGAAAATGTCACTTCACACGCCACTTTACGCCAATTAAATACGAATTTTGTCGATTTACTCGCCAGAAGTCTGTTAGATTGACAATGAGAAAACAATTTAAGGTGGAAATGACAAATCTGTCACGTCACTCGACAACGAGAATAAGCCTGATGGTACATTTACCTTATTCAATGTTCATTCTGTTTACGAAAATGCAAATATACACACACGCGTGAATCGCCGCCATTTTGTTGGGGGATATATCCTGTACATATTTATAATATATGTATGTAACCTTTGTACATAATGCAATTTATATATAAAAATGATAACTAACAAAACGTAGTACATAATTAAATTTTCTTTCATGAGATTGGGTCGCGACACCAGAATGGATATTATTAGAGATGTGCCGAATGTTCGGCCGAATATTCGTATTCGGTATATTAGGCGTATTTTTTACATATAGGTAGTATTGCTAAACGAAACAAACACTTCTTTGTGTAACCATATTTATTCATAAAATTAAAAATTTAAAAAAATAAGAGACCACACACGAGTCGACAGAAACGAAACCGATTTGAAACTAGTTTGCAACTGCTTGTGTACGACTGTTCTTGCCGGTCGAAAGCAATATCAAGCTTATACTTGCGTACTTGCGTTGCATTCAGCGGTTCCATGATATGCGGCGAATTTCTACCAACACTTAATTTCATAGTTGCATTCGGTCCGGACATAACGCCGAACCATAAAGTAACGAGTGTATGATTGGGTGTTCTATGTCGAATGCGGCAATATAGAAAAAGTTGGATGTAGACCGAGATTTGCGTTGCATGCATTCCATTCATGGAATATTCCGTCAAGTCTCGTTTGAATACACACACACACACACACACACACACACTTCTATATTGTCTGTAACCGAATGCAACGCATGTACGCTTGGAAATGTTACCAGCTTCAGTTGTATGGTTGCATTTGTACGTGTCAAATTTATTCAACAAAATCTTCGTGAGCACAGAACACCGATTGGTGAAAAATCAGTTGCGCTTGTGTGTGTGGTAAAGGTTTCATTTTGGTTGCAAACTGGTTGCGAGCGTGATAATGGTGAAACCAGTTTGAAACTGGGATTGCAAATCCGTCGACCCATGTGCGTAGAGCCTCAATGTTTATAGAATTCCTGCTTTAATCTCTTATTTTTGGCGAAAATTCTATAGGCCGTATCAGATCAAATTTTTGAGCAGCGACAGCAGAGCAGCGGAAGAGGCAGCATGCTGCTTCTTGTATCAGATTCGTTGTAGCAGCAGCAGGCAGCAAACGCTTTTTCGTCTTAAATAAAAAACTGAAATGTCAAAAAGAGCTGCCTTGATGGGCAGCAAAATTAGGATTAGGAATGAAAATGCAGCGGCAGCATTTAGTGCTGCTTCTGTGGTCATGTGACCCGCTTTGACCAATAGAAACAGTTTGCTGCTGATATTTTTGTTGCGCTGCTTTGGATCTGATACAGCCTTATCACGCGAGAAATTGCAATAAAAGAAAGAGTGGCGCATTGAGTGAGCGAGCAAGGATTTGAGTGAGCTGCTATCGCTTTTCAAGAACCTTAGCCAGAAATGGAAGAATACTGATGGGGTGTAAATCAGAAGGACAAGCAAAAGGTGGGCATTTAGATAAAAGCAAGCTTCCAAGGCGACGAAAACTTAAATACTGTAAAGGGGCCCCTAGACTATCAATAATATTGTGCAATATTTTGATTTGCTCAATAATATTGACGGTCTGTGGGTGATATTGAGGGATTGCACAATATATTGAGCGGATCAAAATGGATTTGATATTTATTGTACAAAATATGTAAATAAATACAGTGCTGCAGTCTGTAGTTAATATTGCACAACTTGCTTCAATTTCACTCAACATGTTTACTATTCGAAGGCTGACGTGAACTGATTTATTGCACAATAATGTTGATAATCTGGGGCAAAGAAGGAAACCGTCAATATTTTCCTCAATATTATTTCACAATATTATTGATAGTCTAGGGGCCACTTAAGGCAGGAGTTGAAAAAATGCTTTAAGACGAGCAATAGACAAGGAATGAGCATATTTAAAAACCTAGGCGATATGTTAGAGGTTCCGCCAAAAGAGTTGATGCCGAGAAAGTCGCGTTTTCCATGCGCAGTAGAATCCCCGCATGCCGTTCCCGTCCCTTAGCCTGGTCGCAACATATTTCGAAGGGGAAATTTGAAAATACATAAGCGCATTTCTTATCAATATGTGCTCAATTTTTATTTGTGTGCAGCTTTAATTTCCCCAGCTGCGCGCTCCGGCATCAACTCTTTTGGCGGAACCTCTATCACTACCAGTCGCTTTAGACTTAACAGAATTAAGGGCAGTCAGCACTTCGAGGGAGTCCACACAACGACAGCTGAAGCCATCAGAGAGGTAGAGAAGGGGGTATTAGTGGGGTCCGCTGAAAGTGAGATAAAAAATGGAGGCCAATGGAGGCTCAATAATCGCTTTTTCCGCAGGGCTGTAACTCATTTACAAGACGGAGAAGTTCTTCCTAAAGGTCAATCTATTCATACCCTCAGGAAGCAAATTCAAAATATTGTTATGTCCGCAGGGTTTTGAGATCCAGGCCCGGATTCCCTCAGTCTGAGAGCACTACACGAGGCTATATGTTTGATGTGAAGGTCGGAGGGAGTAGGTGCAAGAGAACGTTGAGAGCTTTCGTGGGGAATGTTTTCATAGTCCCTGTTGTCCCTACTGTTGGCGTTCTTTGGACCCTTCCCCAATTTTTTGTAGTAAGTCCTTCTTGGGGCTTCAACCTGCAGGTTTACTTTGAAGCGTAATCATGGGTGGTCCGAGAAGGACACTTTGATCTGATACTCTCCAATTTTTTGGACTTTTTGATCTGATACTCTTCAATGTTTTCGTGACCATGAACAGCGTGATATCCAATACTTTCACCCAACCTTGAAAATTCTCCGTGCTTCGGAATACGAAGGTTGGGTGTTGCCCCTGTTACTCCTCCGGTGGCTCCTCGTTGATAAGAAGAAAGAATGAACTGCTATTTTCACAGGTTCTCCTCTGTTTTGATGACCACCCAGTCATCTTTGAGCTAGCGCGAAGTGCTCAAGGGGTGGGGGCGAACGCTGCTACTCGCAGATCGCTTCGCCGACCTATATGAACTCCGCAAAAATGAACCGAATAATTCGGCCGAATGTTCGGTTCGGTACATTTTTGACCGAATATTCGTATTCGGTCGAACCCATATTCGGCGCATCTCTAGATATTATTGTAGGGATTATTAAGTACAACTAGCTTTAGTATAGAAGTATAATTTTTTCTTCCTTCGTAACCATCAAATGTTTATATACATTTATTAACGTACATGGAGGGGCTGATTACAATAACAGAAAGACAAACAATTCTTTTATACATCCTAGATCTAGAAATATTTCTTATTAAAAATAATCTCTTTGAAGGTTGGAACCATGAACCATGGCAAAACGGCGGCGATTTATCTCTCACAAATATTTTTCATCCTTCCTAACTTAACTTAAAAAATTAAAATTTCACTTTATTTAAAACTCTCACAAATAAAGTAAGACACGTTTCGACTCACCTTTTATCATCTAATATATACATTTTGTTTTTGATTGCTACGAAATCGCTTCAGATTTTCCAGTTTATATATCCTACAGGAAAATTAGGAATGTTCCTCTTTTGTGGCCAGAAACGTTCCTCGACTTCCGGCGGCTATATGAGGTGTAAGCGTAGTTTTTCTTCTTATTATTTTTTTTTTTTTTAGTATTTTCAATCACTCTAAAAAAGCGAGGACTAATCATTCAAAATTACAAAATCATCTTCGGTAAATATTTTTTTTTTAATAACTTCACTAAAAACATAAAGGATTTATTATAAATATTTTTTTCTCCAATTTTTTCACATCACACACGCCGCCACACACTAAATATTTTCGATTAATATTTTTTATTTAATTAATTAAAAAAAAAAAAAATTATCGCCATTATATTTTTCTCAGTCAAAAGTGTTTATTTGTTGCAAAAATTGTGTTCGCACATGTACCAAGTGAAAAATTCGCAGGTGTAATTTGACAGAAAGTTCGCCGCCGCCGTTCCAAATCGCGTTTCGGTTACCGTTTTTCTCGACAGGGTGTTTATGAGATGAGAATCTCCTGAGGTGTATTGGCCTGCATCAAGAGAGACTGAGTGGGGTACGACACTCTGTTTTTTTTTTTTTATGAAAGCTATTTTTAATCTCGTTTCCACAGAAGAGGTGTGTACGCGGAAAATATAAATTTTCTCGATATTCTTTTTCTCGTTTTGTTGTGTATTGTACATGACTGTTTTGCTTATCTATTTGTCATTATTCATATAGATAGAATTATGTGTAAAAATACACATTTTTTGTGGAGACCAGAAATACAGTGTAGAAAATTTGTCACAAAATACTTTCCCCCTTTATGCGCTGCGGTCTCCCTAAGAAATGATTCTTTTCTAGATCTAGTTTTGAAATGTTCTTTAAACGTTTTTAATCGAGGCGCAAAAATGCTTTAAGTTTCAACTAGAGCGCTAGTAGCAATCGTTGTGGTATTTTTTATTTTAAAGTTTTAATTCTCACACCGCAAAATAACAAAATTCAACTTAAACGATTCAAAATACTTTACGTAATTCAATGACAACAAGTGGACGATGATATTTTTAATAGTAATAGAGCAAACCATTCTAACACAGAGAAGGCGCGGAAAAGGAAAGAGCAAGCAGCGAAAGTTGGCAATGGGCAGGACCAACAGAAGCCCGAGGACAAGGAGCCTCGAGAGAGGGAAAATCAGGCACGGGGGAAGAAGCCCGACGCGATGTTCTTGACCCACCTTCGTGGATGTCGTAAGGCCCTCCGAGAGAAGGTCGAACAGACCAGGGCCGTCGGGATGCTGCTGGAGCTGGGACATGCTAGCGCCGTAAGCCTCGGGGGGCCTCGGTAGTCTCGAGGTAAGGCGCCAGACTGCTATCCCCAGAGGTCCCGGGTTCGAATCCCGGCGGCGCCACGGTCCTTCGCCTTTCCCACCTAACTTTCCTTCTTTCTTCTTCCCTCTTTACATTCCTGATTCCCCTGTCTTAGCCTTCCTTGTCCTTCCCCGCTCCACCAAGCGCAAAAAAAAAATCGGTTGGTTGATGAGATTCAACTCGTTTCAGGAGGCATAACACTCCAGCGAGTTGTTCTCGACGCCCCTATGTCAGAGTCGCGAAATGGTTGTGAGTAGGTGGAATAAAATATCGCGGTTAGGTTGTGACAGTTACTTCCTTCTCTTCTCTCTATTTTCCGGCTAGAGCTGCTGTTCGACATTCACTCTATACGAAAAAATAGATTGTCAACAGTACAAAGGGACTTTCCCTAAGCCTCTAGTCTGTCATATAAAAAATAAAAAAAAAGCCAGGCGTCATAGGCAAGCGCCTTGAGATCGGCGGTAGGAGGTACAAGAACCGCCAGGGAGTTTGTACCGAAATCCCTGCTTGAAAAAAAGATTGGACCACGGCAGAGGAAGTCGAGGAAGCGCTGACGGGGGGCGCTCCCTGACTACGCCGGGGATTATCCAGGTATCCCTAACAAGGCTAAGCGCCAGGCAGCAACGCCTGGCCTTTGTTAGGCTGGAGGAGGCGGTCGCGTTAAGGATCTTGGAGAGTGGGCGAGTGATCATTGGCTTCGTGAGACGCGGGGTAGATGTGAAGCGCTGCTTCCGTTGCCTTGGATACGGGCACCTTAGAACAACCTGCAAGGGGCCAGGCAGGAGCAAGTTGTGCTACCGCAATGGTGAGGCGGACCGTACAGCCGACCCCTCGTGTTTCCTATGCTCCGCCGGGAACATGGGGGACTCGAAGCACGGGGCGGGGTCGAAAGCCTGTAGAGCCTTTTAGGATGGTGTCCAGCAGAAGAACTTTGCGATACTGCAGGCGAATCTCCACAGGAGTAGGACGGCCCATGACCTCTTAACCCAGCCCAGCTAACCGAGAAAGGCACTGATATAGTACTTATCAGCGAACAGTACCGGGAAAGAGCAGGATTGGGATGGCATGCCGACGATCTCGCCACTGCGGCCATCTCGATCCCAAACCCACGAAACTTTTATATCGACGGAGTGGGATCTGGGTGCGGTGTCGTTTGGATGAAACACGACGCCACTGTGTTCTGGAGGACACACTTCGGGAGGCACAGAGGGATCTGGTGGTCGCTGGGAACTTTAACGTCTGAGCTGTCGAATGGGGGCCCGGCCTAACTCCCGTGGAATGTGGATGATGGACATGGTGTCCAGGCTGGGACTTGTTGTGCTCAACACCGGCTCCACTGCAACCTTCAGAAGGCCTGGCCATCGGAGGGCATTCCCAGACATCTCCCTAGCCAAGGGTGATCGAAGACTTCACCGGAAGCGATTACCAGTACATTATGTTCCAGGTGCATGATGTGCGGCCGGCTACCACTGTTCGTATGGCGCCCCCCAGATTGAAAGTCAGGGGATTAAACCCAGTGACATTGTCTTCAGCTCTGGAGCGTTGCCAGCAATCCCTGCCCGCTATTCCCGAAGGTCTATCGCCATCTGAGCGGGTGGACCGGTGACCACACGGACAATGCGAATTATCTGGAACGTTTGCGAAGAGGCAGTGCCGAGATGCGGGTCGAGCCGACAAGGTCGTCCTGCTTACTTGTGGATGGACAAGATCGCGAGACTCCGCAGGACGTGCCTACAACTCCGTCGGCAGGTACAGAAGGCTAGGGTTCGCGATATCCACGCAGCCCCTTTGGCCGCAGCGTTCCAAGCGGGCAAAAAATCCCTGAAGCTAAAGTCAACGGAGATGCTGAAGGGCCTTCATGCAGGTTGTGGACCAAGACCCGTGGGGATTAGGACGGATTCAACTACTTTGAGCGATATCATGGATACCCTCTACCCCACCCATCCGCGGCGAGCGTCTGAGCGACCACTGACCTCGGACACTGAAGCCCCCCTTCAACGAAGAGGAGCTGATAGTGGCCGCTCGCTCAATGCGTAATCAGAAGGCTCCAGGTCTTCCAGCAGAAATATTGCAGGCCTGTAGCTTCCAGCGATCCTTTTCTCTTGCTGGAGATGTACAATTCGTGCCTGAAGGCGGGTAGTTTCCCTGCTCGCAGGAAGATCGCGAGACTTGTACTGATCGACAAAGGACAGTCCGACAGACACGGCGGCGTCTTAAAAAAGGGGAGCTACTGGAGAGGCTACTGAGGCCATGCCTTCACGAGGCCCCACAGGCGGCGGGAGGCCTGGCCGACAGACAGTTTGGCTGCCAACCGGGCCACTCCACTATTGACGCGGTCGAACAGGTCGTTGAGGCTGCCAGGTCAACCGAGCGAGGAAATAACTTTTCCCGACACGTGTGCCTGCTAGCCACTCTAGACGTAAAGAACGCCTTTAACCCCGTTAAAGCGCTTCATAGAATATGAAACCAACGATGGCTTGCGAAGGTGGGAGGTAACATCTGGGGCTGCCCAGGGCTCCGTTCTGGGATCCGATGTTTGGAACATCTCCTAAAGGAACAATGTCATCAATTGATAGAATAAAGAGAAGAGGGCCAAGATGACTTCCTTGAGGGACACCGGATAACGCTTCAATGGTTACTGATTTGGATCCACGAAAAAGAACTTAGTAATCCCTGCCAGCTAAGTAAGACTGGAACCATACTAGAAGGACTTGCGGAAAGCCTAACATTCTTAATTTGAGAATTATAATAGAATGGGAGAGCTTCTCAAATGCCTTACTAAAATTAATGTAAACACAATCAGTTTGACAACCAGAAACGGGTATTGTCAATAGTCGTCATGACTATTGGACTGGGTTCAACAGTCAAGTTGACTAAGTCAGTAACGAATATAAGATCCAACCGCCTTCCTAATACATTAATCAAACCGCTCATTTGATTCAAGCCAAGTGAGAATAAGGAATCGAGAAAGCACGATTCCTTAGAATTAAGGCTGCCTTCAGGAAGGTAGTTATCGTAATCTTCGACATATACCCACTGGATATTGGGTAAATTGAAATCACCTAGAAGAAGTAGCTCATCTTTAGTGTCCATCATAGTCAGAATGTGATCAACACAAGAGATAAGAATATCATAGAGGTTATTACCGTCATCGTCAAGTGTGCTTAACATATCTGGTGGGATATAGCAGCGCAGCAGGAAGAGATACATTTTAGAAAGGGAGATTTTAAGAGCACCTCGACGTCAAGGTGGCTAGATAAACTAGGAAGCGAAATTGGGTTATAATTAAGATGGCTTCTACAAGCAACAAGTAGGCCTACAAGCAACCAAGTACGACTCCGTTTTAGTTTCCGGAGAGAATCTCAAGATGAAGATATTTAGAGGTGTCTGTCCCGTAACCAGAGGGGTGTAAGGTTGAAGAGGAACCATAACTTCGCTAACCGATGGACCATCCACTATTAGAGGTAGAGACCGGCATAGAGAACAATTCCGTCCCTGGAACCGAGGGACCGTTCACTAATAGTGGAGATAGCCGCCCTCTGTAGAACAATTTTTTTCTCCAAAGATATCCAGGAATCACCCCTGAAAATATTAGCCGCGTACTCCAACAAAGGATTTATTAAACTTCTGATGACCTTTACAAGTCGGGAATGATAGAATATGAGTATTTTAACTTATTAAAACGACAATATCTCAGAAATGGCAATTCTTACGAGAAAATGTATAATATATTTTTTTGTAGATAATCGCCTAATCTACAAACGTTGTAAACACAATTTTCTGATAAGACGTACGGTTTAGCAGATATTTGCAAAAAACTGATATTTTGACCCTTTGACCTTGAATAAAAAAGTTTGCAGTCGTCCAATCGCGTGGCAGTCTATACAGCTTATGTATAATAATGTTTTTAAGAGCTGTTCCAATTTTCAGCAACTTCCGAATTATCTTCCAATTATGGCGTTTTTTCGTCTATTTTGACTGGACTATAGAGGAGACCAAGGCGATTTGGGCTGTAGCGCTAATGGATGGATGGGTAAACCCAAACTACCTCGAGTCCACAGTCAGCGAAGACAGCAAAGAAATGATAGACGTGAAAAGAAGACCTGTCTGGAGGAAGAAGCTGAAAGAGAAGAAGAAGAAGATGTCACGACTAGCCGTTGCTTATCCATTTTTCGGTTTCGCCCATTATTGATCCTGGGATAATGTGATATACAAAGTATAGCTAAGTATAAATCAAAATTGCAATTTAATTAGCACAAAAAAAAACTTGTTTACTCTTGTTTAGAGAGAGGTGGCATTTACTGTATCCATTTTCGCTCATGATGTCCTTCAGGCTTCTATTGTATAGTTCTATCTATGCTGGTATATTTCTCTGATAATCTGGGTACGGATTATCTTTGCTAATTTTTCCTATATATTTTCATCTAGCTGATAGGTCCAGCTATCAATAGTTTATAATTATCCCTGTATGAAGAAAATTCTTACAAGTATTTATTGTTTGTACTTTCTTATTGTATCTAATTTATTTTTAAGCCTTTCCTTTCTTTTTAACGCAATTAAATATGTACTTGTCTTATCGCAACGACTTCATGTCCTCATAACACACATATGGCATTCGGATCGTGTCCCTTCGGTATGGAAGAAAGCGATCGTTGTCCCAATTTTGAAGAAAGGCGACAGTCGGGAATGCAAGAATTATCGCGGTATTAGCCTTCTTTCGATCGTCGGTAAAGTATTTACGAAAATAATACAATCGAGGCTACAGAAACATCGAGAGCAAACGAGCCGGGAGGAACAAGCGGGATTTAGACCACATCGAGGATGCATTGATCAAATATTCGCCCTCCGTCAGTTAATGGAAGAAAGAATTCGTTGCGGCAAACGAATTGTCGTCGTTTTCATCGATTTCAAATCCGCTTTCGATTGCATCGATTGGAACAGCTTGTGGAGAGTCTTGGTAACCGAACACGTGCCATTGAGAATCATCCAACTTCTCCAAGCGTCGTACGATGGCTCAACCAGCAGCGTTCGTATTCGAAACGACTTATCCGAGGAGTTCCCGATTCAGACGGGTGTCCGACAGGGAGACGTCGCTTCGCCACTTCTCTTCAACGTTGTGATCGACGCGATTATGCGTGAAGCATTCGATGGGCGACTCGGAGTTCAATACGACGACAACAACTTCGTAACAGACTTAATGTTCGCCGACGATAGCGCTGTTTTCGCCGAAACGGATGCCGAAGCAACGGACATCTTATACGATATTTCCCGCATCGCCCAATCATACGGGTTAAAAATCAATGCGGAAAAGACCAAAGTGCTCACAACGGATGGATCAAGAGCCAGTGTTCACCTCGATGGAACCCAAATCGAACAGGTTCCAAGGTTCAGATATTTGGGATCATTGGTTGAGGAAACGAAAGTAGCATCGACGGCCGACGTTCACAGTCGTATCGGCCAGGCAACAGCAACATTCGCCTCGCTCAAGTGGTGCATATGGAAACGAGCAAATATCTCCATCAAAACAAAACTACGTCTTTACCGAACGTTGATTCTTCCGATTCTCCTTTATGGATCTGAAACGTGGACACTGCTCAAACCGGACGTTAAGAAGCTCGAGGTCTTCCAAATGCGATGTTTGAGGCAAATCCTCCGTGTCTCACTCCGTGATCGCCTTCGAAACGAGGTTGTCAGACTAAGATGCGATCAGCAAACACTGATCGAAGAAGAAATGCAAAAACGTCGACTACGGTGGTTTGGACATGTTTGCCGAATGGATGATAACCGCTTGCCACGTAAACTTCTCTGGCGAGACCGTCCTGCAAACTGGAGAATACAGCGATCGGCACCGAAGAAAACCTGGTTGAAGAATATCGAGGGTGACTTAAAGAATCAACGATTATCAGTTACCGAGGCTCGAGACACCTCCAAAAACCGAGAAGAATGGAGGCGAATCGTGAATAGAGTTCGGGACCCAGCGGCACCGACAGCAGCGTATCCGTTGCGGGGACGTCCCGCTCGGACCGCCAGCTAACGGATCAAAGAAGAAGAAGAAGAAATATGTACTTCTTCGCAGACTGAAATATAATGAAAAAAAAAAACATTTTTTCTCTTACACACACATACAAAAATATTTTTGTTTATACCTTTTGAAGAAAAATTCCTAAGGTTTATTTTGTGGTAAAGAAAGGGGGGCAACATTTTACTTTCACAACGCACAACAATATCTTTTATGGCTGTTACTAAAAAACACGTTTTTCTAATCAAGTCATTACTGAATATTAAGAAGCTTGATATATTGGCTTAATAAGAGTGCACACTAGTGTGAAATAAATGCACCCCATTTTTACATATATATTAATTGAAAACTTCCTTTTCTTATTTTTTTTTTCTACTTAAAACTAAAAATTCCCACCCTAGCATTACAATTACATATATACAACATTTGTAATCATGTGACATTACTCTCGACTTCCTTATCTATATTTAAAGGCATTGAGCCGGAGAGTCTTTGCTTCATTGATTTCAATTCATATGAATTTTTCAAATCGGAGCCCCTTGAGTTTATGGTATGCATCATTGTGGGGCGCTTCAGTGATCCGGCTACTGACGACACTGGTGTAAAGTTTAAACTTAAATGCTGAAAGAAAAATGAAAATTTTCGATTATTATTGCGCTATTTCAATGCACACTTTTATATTAATTATAAATACATTTTTTTTTATGTGGTAGTGCTAGGCTCAAGAGTCACCCTTTGTACTACTACACCTTTTCCAATTGTAATTCAGAGAGTATCAATTGTAATTCAGAAAATTTTAATATCATCATCTCATTGATGCAGTAAATTGACCAAATAATTTCTTTCATTACAGAACAAATATTCTCCTAGCTACATACATACATCATGCATGATCATCATCATCAGGAGCTCCACAGCCTATTGTTGGTCTTGGCTTCCTCCAGCATTCGCCTCCATGATTCTCGATCTCTGGCCCGGATTTTCCAGTTTCTTATTATTCAATTGCCTCAAGTCGTCCTCAACGTCATCTAATGTATCTTTTCTTTGACGTCCGGTCTCTGTTTTCCTGACGGTACCAGCATTATCTTTGTCGGGTTCCGTTCCCCACCTCGTTGGACATGACCAATCCATCGTAGTCTGTTTATTTAGATCACTGTAACAACGGGAATTTCTGCAAGAGTGTCGAAGACATTCGAGACTCAGCAAAAATCTATAAAGCTTTATCAAAGGGCTTGTCGGTAGATCTTGGATCCATCAGGAGAACCGATGGCTCTTTCACACAGTCTAGGGAAGAAACCTTGATAATATTGCTCCAGGCACATTTCCCAGGCACAACCATTTATTCAAAAGAGAACACAACTTCTGCTGGGCAGCGAATAGGCCAACTTTCTAAAGTGTCCAAAGCCGCCTGGACAGAAGCAAATACCTTGTTCAACCATGAAGCTATTAGGGAGGCGATTAGATCGTTCAAACCATACAAGTCCCCTGGAGCAGACGGAATCTATCCCATTCTGCTACAGGAGGGCTGCGACCTAGTCACTCCCTTATTATGCAAATTATTTAGGGCTTCCTTCGCACATGGCTACATCCCATCTGTCTGGAGGAACGTCAACATAACATTTATACCTAAGCCAGGGCGTTCGGATTACACCCTGACTAAATCTTTCAGGCCGATAAGTCTCTCGTCTTTTGCCTTGAAGACAATGGAGAAAATTGTCGACCGGGCGATAAGGGAAACTTATCTTCAAAGCCAACCACTAAGCTTCTATCAGCATGCGTACCAGGCGGGCAAGTCTACTGAGACAGCACTGCACAATCTGGTGCTCAGGCTTGAACATGCAGCTCTAAACAAAGGAGTTGCGCTGACGGCCTTCCTCGATATCGAGGGAGCCTTTGACAACACATCCTTTGATACTATAGCTAGGGCTCTAAGTAGACACAGTCTAAGTAGCACTTTCTGCAACTGGATTGACTCTATGCTGAGAACTCGCAAACTAATTGTTTCTCATGTTGAGGGGTCTCTGGAGGGCACTATAGCAAGAGGCTGCCCGCAGGGAGGAGTTTTATCTCCACTTCTCTGGTGCCTTGTTGTAGATGAACTCCTCGAGCTGCTTAACGGTCGAAACATTTTCGCCCAAGGTTACGCTGACGATGTGGTCATAGTAATTACAGGTGAATCTGAAGACGCCATGTCAAGGCGCCTGCAGCAGGCACTTGATCTGGTCTCTAGCTGGTGCGAGAGCGTAGGTCTAAAAGTCAATCCCGACAAAACGATCCTAGTTCCTTTCACCAGGAAACGATCACTACCGGGAATTTGGGAACCTACATTCGCGGGCAGAACTATAGGCTTTTTACAACAAGCCAAATATTTAGGAGTGACGCTAGATGCCAAGCTCAATTGGAAACAGCACATGGACACTCTGATGTGTAGAACGCGCAGATCCCTGTGGGCTTGCCGCAGAGCTTGTGGTTCCACCTGGGGTTTGCAACCGAAAACCATGTATTGGATATACACCACCATTATAAGACCCATGGTAACTTATGGAGCTTTAGTTTGGTGGCACAGAACGAAGCTTAAGGGTTCCATAACCATTTTAAGCAAAATTCAAAGAATGGCTTGCCTCTCCATCACTGGGGCCATCCGCACTTCCCCAACGGCAGCGCTGGAGACTCTCCTCAATTTGGTACCCCTCCACCTTGAGGTAGAGAAGTCCGCCATAAACGCGGCGCTGCGGCTGAAAGCGAATGGTTACTTGGGCGCTGGTCTTGGGCGAGGACATTCTATAATAATCAACATCATAGAAGAGATTCCGGAAGCGGAGATGCTATCGGACGGCATGCCCTATAAAATCTCAAAATTTAAGCAACCTTCTGTACATATACAGGAAAGGCTTACCAGGACTTTTCCTAAAGTTTTGCCGGGCGGGCTAGTATGGTACACGGATGGCTCTAAAACGGAGACAGGTGTAGGCGCCGGAATCTGGAGTGAAAGTCCCAGATTCAGCAAGGCTATAAGTCTAGGCACTCTGGCAACTGTCTTTCAAGCAGAGGTGTACGCTATTCTGGCATGCACTCATGAGAACTTAAGAAGGGCCTACCAAAATAAACGGATTTTTATCTTCTCTGACAGCCAAGCGGCAATTAGAGCGATAAGGTCCCGTAGGACCAAGTCGAAATTAGATTGGGACTGCCAACGTGCTCTTCATGAGTTGGGCGTTCTCAATCAAATTACACTTGTCTGGGTCCCGGGTCACCGGGGCTTCGAAGGCAATGAAAGTGCGGATGCCCTGGCTAAACAGGGCTCTGATTTAGAATTCATTGGTCCAGAGCCGGCTATTGGGGCACCGTCCAGCTTGCTGCAAAAGGCCCTGGCCGATCGGACTTTGATGAAACATATTGAACGCTGGAGGTTCGCGCCTGGACTGGCCAACTCTTAAGGGCCCAATACACGAGCGCTCCATCCGACTTACGCCACGCCAAAGCAACAACAATTTGTATGCACTTGTCATTTGTATACAAAGAAATTGTTGTTGTATTGGCGTGGCGTAAGTCGGATGGAGCGCTCGTGTATTGGGCCCTTAAGCGGTTCCTTCCAGTGCCGTCCCCTAAGACGGCCAAGGAATTATTACGGCGCAGTAGGAGTGATGTTAGGACACTTGTTGGCTTAATTACCGGACACTGTGCCCTAAATTACCACTTATGGAAGATAGGAAGGGCGGAGGACCCTACATGTAGGCTTTGCCTAGAAGAGGATGAGTCTGCCCTCCATGTTCTCTGTGAGTGCCCTGCAATAGCGAGGAGCAGTGTCTCTTTGTTCGAGAAGTCCCTGCTCGAACACTCAAGTCTAAGCGACAAACCACTAGGCAGACTGCTGAACTTGTTCAGGCGGTCTGGCCTACAAATATGAGGTGTAGGGGTTGTAGTACAATAGGCCAACTAAATGGCCGCAGTAGCTTTGGACCTAATACCTCACACAGGAAAAAAAAAAGTAACAACGTTTGGAATCTTACTGATTTCATACAACTCTGAGTTATATCTTATCCTCCTCCAAATGCCATCAACCTGTATTCCTTTGTAGATCGAACGAAGGATTTTCCTTTCGAATCTTCGTACCAATACTTCGTCTTCGTTTTTCAATGTCCACACCTTCGAACCATATATAGTGGGAGACAGGCCTTATGAGTGTAGTGACACCATCATGCATGATATCGTCCCATTATTACTGTTTCAATGCTAAGTTGTGTTATCTGATGCAATCTCTAAAAGTCTTCCAGTTGATAACCCATTTCGTGCAAACGATGTAAAGCGAATGGTTAGGCTAACTGCGAAGCAAATTAAAATCTTCTGCGTTCCATACATAAAATTCCTGTTGCAAAAATTGCTGCGATTGGATGAATGTTGAATTTTTCTGAATTACAACTGATACTTTCTGAATTACAATTGACAAATCTGAATTACAATTGGAAGTCCGTCATGTCATTTGTCACGTCATGGTGCAATGTCTAGCAGTAAGCTTAGTACGGAGGATGGTGGGGGGGGGGGGGTTATAAGGGTACGGGGGGGGGATATTGAAGAAGATGATGATGAACCCTGCGCTTGAACTCTTGGATGTTATAGGAGCTCGGAAATACCGACTGCGAGAGATTATTCCACAGTCGAGTTGTTCTATTTACAAACGAATTCATATCTTGATGAGTGCGTGAAAGGGAGAGCTGCAGGTGGAGGGAATGGGACGAGTGGGCTAATCTGGTGTTGCGGGTATAAGATTGCCATGGAGGCAGAAGAGCGTTTAACTCGGAGGAACAGTCACTATGATAGTAGCGATAAAATTTTGTCAGTGCTGCTACATTCCTACGGTGGCTTAGGGGGTCGATGGTGGAGCAGGGGTGTCGTCATTAATTAATTTAAGGGCCCTTTTTGGACCTTATCTAACCATGCCAAGGTGGTTATTGGAGCGCCGCCCCAAACGAGGGAGTTATATTTGAGAAGAGGCCGAATGTAGGATTTATAAATAACAGCACGGGCCGATGGCTGGAGGAGGAACTTGCACCTCTTAAGAAATCCCAAGCACTGGGATGCTTGTTTGGCGATTAGGAATATGTGGTCATTCCATCGCAAGTCTTTGGCTAATGTAACGCCTAAGATGTGAAGGGATGGGTCGGCCATTAGTTCAACTTTACCCACTCTCAAGGATGGAGAACTGTTGACCTTTTTCTTTGAAATATGACAGTACTTAGTTTTTTGGTGGGGTTGAATTCAACACGATTCTCGCTTCCCCACTCTAGAATAAGTTCAATGTCGTTATTAATAGAGTTGGACATTAGTTCACGATCATCAAGACAGGATCTGGCATGTGTCTGTCTTGTATCGAAGCTTTACGAGTAACATAGAGTACCGTCGTAAGCGAAGCTGAGAAGCGGGTTGGAGGGGATTGAAAGTATATCATTTATTTATAAAGATGAGAAATAGGGCCGGTGATAAAATTTACCCCTGGGGGACCCCCGCAGAGATGGGGTGATATTCAGATTTGACGCCATCCAAAACTACCTTAATAGTCTATTGATTAGGTCTTAAAAAGCAGGGCAATAAGGAACTAAGACGTTCACGGGGTTTTATTGCAGGAATCGGTCAATGAGTCATTTAAGAAGAGAAAACCGCGGAGTGCTATTAAATTAGAGGGTGGAAATTTGAGATAGGGGTCAAAATGGACCCTTTTTGGGTTTTGCCATATATCTCGTAAACGAAGCAAAATTTCGATTTATTTTATATAAAATTTTTTGTAGAGAATTAAATTTCCTATGGAAATGGTTTATTTAAAAAATTTTGAAAATTTTTTTTTATGCCGAAAATGTTGAAACAAAAAGAAAAAAAATGTTTTTTCCCTTTTTTACTTTTTTGCCAATATCTTTTTTTTTGGTTAGAGATAGGCATAGGTATTGCTTTATATAAAATAAAGCAGATAAAATTTCCTTTAAAATGATGGGTCGAAAAAATTTTTTGGTTGAAAATTCACCGAAATATGGCCACTCGAACATAGCTTTTTTTATTTTTACCCCTTTTATACCGACATTGTTTTCAATCTCATATTGTTGAAAAAATTATTATATTACTCAATTAAAAAAGGTAATTTATGTTTAATTGTGGATAATAAATAATTATGATGCTCTTATATTTCTTCCATAACATTCTCAAACTGTATATCGATATCATCATCTATATCTTCAATAATATCATCTTCTGCAATATCGGGAACTTGCACATTATCACAATTGATCCCCATACATTCTTTGCAAAATATGGAACAATTAATTTGTAATTTTCTGCAACCACAGTTCCCATGGCAACCTGTATTGCAACCACAAGCCACTTTTTTTAGCAAAATCTCTGGCGCAGGAGGTGCTGTTGTGCGAATCGCAATTAGTCCATTTTTAGAATTTTTCCAACCCCAGTTCAGAGGGTTTAGGTGATTTCCTTTCCACTGCTGGATCTGGAAAAACGTTCTTAAGCCATGCTGTTTGATGGCATCAAGTGTTGGTGGTAATTGCGTTAGAGAAAATTTGGAACTTTTGGATAATTTATAAAAATTCTGGAAGCGACAGTTGCTTAGGGTCATGTTCAACTTTGCCCCATACAAAGAAGCTGCAATATATTCTGATGCAGAATTTATTTCTACGTCAGTTACATCGTCACGTAAAAACGTGTCCATATGTGTTTGTAGCTGAATAGCATTTTTAATTTACAAATTTCATAAATTTTTTTTTGCCAATGTTGAAAAACGCTGACGTAGTATCGCAGCCACTAAATGCATGAATAAATCCAAGATATTTTTGTTGTTGAGGAAAATTAAAACTATTTCGGTCATACATTTTTGCTGTAACTTTGCCTACACTGGGTTTCCAAAGATATACATTTTGATACTGCTCTGGCAAAAGTGACAAAATGATGAGAAGGTCTACATCTTGGCCAACTATAACTGCATTTTTTGACTGTGATGCTTTTTCTTTTGCGCATTGTACAATAAGTACATCTGCGTCTTCACCCGCTTGCACTGTGTCAATATTAACTTCTTTGATTTTTTGCATTAAATATGCAATAAATTTTTGTTATTACTTTCATTTGATAGGAAGCTATCGGGTTTGGAAAGTGGTTTTAAATCATCTTTAATTTGAACTTCTGGGCCAATTTGATTAGTTCGACGCAGCCTTTCTACACTTTTCGTACCAATATTTGAGCCACTAGGATAACCGTCAAAAACTACAGTGCAATCTTTGTAAAAAGTTTGCAAATGAATAATAAATTTCGTACTAATTTCTGCAAATGTCTCATTAGCATTCCAAACTATTATATGCCACCATCAATAACATGATGAATATTATTGATAGTAGAATCTTCAACGGGTGAGAAAAATTCATATAAGTCTGATTTTTTATTTTTCCTCATATTGAACCCGTCAAAAATTGAAGGTGGATACGGTGCCGGTATAAAAGGGGTAAAAATAAAAAAAGCTATGTTCGAGTGGCCATATTTCGGTGAATTTTCAACCAAAAGATTTTAAAGGAAATCATTTTAAAGGAAATTTTATCTGCTTTATTTTATATAAAGCAATACCTATGCCTATCTCTAACCAAAAAAAAGATATTGGCAAAAAAGTAAAAAAGGGAAAAAAAATCGAAATTTTGGCTTTTTTTTCTTTTTGTTTCAACATTTTCGGCATAAAAAAAATTTTTCAAAATTTTTTAAATAAACCATTTCCATAGGAAATTTAATTCTCTACAAAAAATTTTATATAAAATAAATCGAAATTTTGCTTCGTTTACGAGATATATGGCAAAACCCAAAAAGGGTCCATTTTGACCCCTATCTCCAATTTCCACCCTCTAATTTAATAGCACTCCGCGGTTTTTTCTTCTTAAATGACCCATTGACCGATTCCTGCAATAAAACCCCGTGAACGTCTTAGTTCCTTTCTATATGACATAATCAATAGACTATAATTGAACGGCCGGAAAGGAAACTCTCAACCCACTTATACAGAATCGAGTCAATTCTAATAGCTTTGAGTTTAGCTAACAAGGCTGAATGCCATACTCTATCAAAAGCCTTGGAGATATCCAAAGCAACCAAACTAGATTCACCAGATCCATGCAAACTTCGGTTGAGGTGTTCTGTAAGGCAAACTAAAAGATCATCAATGGATCTTTTTTGTCGGAAGCCGTATTGTTTATCTTTGATAAGTTGATTTGGATTCTAGATATCCCATAAGCTTTTTGTTAATTATCGTCTCTACATTGTTTCTTACCGAAGAACGCAACTTCTCAGCATGCTTATTAATATTTAGTTGCCGGCATTGTTGTTCCACGCGTGGCAAACATTTTGAGCATTGCCGTTTCAATGAAGGCTTCTGCTGCGATCCAAGACATTGAAGGGCAAAGCAAAATTCTTCAGTCATTTCAGCATAAAGCGATTGCTCTGGAATTTTACTAAATGATGTTGTTTTTACAAAATTTTGTGTTCTAGAATTATGACAGAATTCCATTATTGCAACAATAACAGCAACAGCTAATCCGCATAGTAGTACTACAAAAACGCCACCTGAAGGCAGAAGGGGCCTGTTAAAACTGATCATTCCTAGTTATATAATGTAGCATTATTAACCTATATTATCGACACCTAGAGCGTTTGCCTTTGATTCCTTACTTTTATCTTGTCTAATGCAAGTTTCTCCGGCATTCTTCCACCATTTATCGTAAAGCATTTGAATTTCTCCCTTCTCTTGAAGTTCTAATATCGCTAGTGATATTTTGTCCCGCCATGGCGATCCCATTGGGGTAGCAATGCCATATCCTAAAAAAACTTGTTCAATGCATAACTGCCAAATAATAAAAACAACAGGATTTTTTGTTTTTTTTTTACCTTTGGTATCCAAAAGTCCACCAATTTGTGTTAAATTGCAATTTCTTTGAACAATGTAATCTAGCATTGTTGATTCCATTAGGAAGGCATAATTTCCCTCTAAGACACGCTTTATTCCTTCCTCGTAGGTGCTGGTAAATACTGATGGCTTCTTATTTTCCATAAATCTCCACATTTTCTTGTATGTTTCAATCATTGAATCCTGAAAGTTATAAAAATATAAATAAACGAAACAAAGTAAATATGCAGTAAAACCAACTCGAAAAAATGTCATTGTGGATCCACTTTCTAAGGTTCCATAAGATATTTCCGTTTGCCCAGCTAAATCATCAGCGTTCTCGATTGGCGTTATCATTCTTTCAACTGTTAGAAATGCCGCTAGGTTAGCCGTATACGATGATATAATGATGAGGGTGAAGAACCACCAAATGGCGCTAACGATTCTGGTAGAAGTGGCTTTCGGATTTAAATCGGATCCTTGCTGCATTAATGTTCCAACTGCGAACCAGAAGCTATTGGCAATTGTAAATTGATTCTCTACAACATCATTCTGGGTATCACATGGATGGGGATTGTGCCACTCGTATGGTGAGAATCTAGCAACTGTATACATTGTCACTGATACAAGTCCATAGGCTGCTAAAACATATAACCAAATGTCCACGGCTAACGGATTCATGAACGAAAACAGTCGAGTAGGTTGTGTGGTTGGTACCTAAAAAAAAAAAACAATTAATACCACACACTTTTAACCGAGATACCGTGTGTACCTTAAACAAAATGCTAATCCCAAGGTTCATAAATGGTTTTGTAAAGTCAATGACACTTTCTCGGGCAAAATTTATTGTCATGGATCCAACAGCTAAGTCTGCTTTCTTAAATGTTTGCAACAATATAAATGAGAATGTTACTTTTTAAAAACAGATTTTCATACATGTTTCATGAGCTGGGCAACCATTCCATTCCATTCCCCAGTAATTGGATCCTTTGCACCGTATTTTCGATCTGGTACTAAATCCAAAATGTAATCGAATCCAATCTCGTGTGCCACGCGATCTAGAATATCGACACAGAACCCAAAAAACCTTTCGTTGCCGGTGAAATTTTTCCCATAATGCATCATGACATAGGGTGTCTCCTGCTTTATAAAAGAAAGTGTTTTTATTGCCCTTATAGTTGTGCAGTGCAGGCACGGATCTAGAATTTTATTTTGGGGGGGTCACGGAATTAAAAGTAAACCAAGAAAAAAAAACCACTGAAAGCATTCGACGATTTACTTGGAGGAAATTGAACGCTTTCATTTCACCAACGGAACCAATATCATCAGAGACCTGTAGAATCTGGAGAGTTTCCTTCAGACTTTCCATTACCCAGCATCTGAAGTGGAACAAAATCGAGATCGAGATCAATAGAATATTGCTACATAGTATGTACGGAGGTGGGGGGCGAACGGCTAACAAAGACCTCGGAAAGTGGTGGAACCCGATTTGTCACTTCTGTCAAGGCCCGAGAAAAGTCACTGCAGACGAACACCTAGCAGATCTGTTAGCAAGTCCTAATCCCACCTCCCCCCGGTGTCCCCTGGGGTATTTCTTTGGAAGGAGCTAGCGGGGGATGGGCGAATGGCGAGCTCTCTGCGCCACAAAACAGAGTTTTAAGTCGGTTGGGCTGAGGGTTAGCAACCCGCTCCCATAAAAAACACCATTGCTACGAATCGGCAAACAATGCCTCGGAACCGGATGGACAACACGACGACGACCTTTGCTTTTCGAACAAGGACACGAATCGGATCATGGAATGCGAGAACACTGCTTGCTGAGGGACGGCTGGATGAAGTCCTCAACGAGATGAATCGATATAAAATCAAGATCATGGGACTTAGCGAGACCAGATGGCCCGATGCGGGGGAACATATCAGCCCAAATGGTGAGTCCTTTTTATATTCTGGGAGAAACGAAACTGAACACCCCGTAGGAGTGGCGTTGGTGTAATACTCACCAAAGAAGCCAGGCCCAGCCTCATTAGCTGGTCACCAGTTTCTGAGAGGATTATTACCGTGCCCCTGCGTACCAGACTAAGAAGTACTACGGTAGTCCAATGCTATGCTCCAAATGAAGACGCAGAAGATGACATCAAGGACGAGTTCTATATGCGACTGAATGAGGTTTTTCGCTCTATTCCAAGGGGAGACATCATTGTTTTAATGGGTGACGCGCAGATCGGCCGTGACAACACCGGCCTTGAACACACAATTGGAAACCAAGGCCTAAGCCAAGTTACCAATAACAATGGTGAGCTTTTCGTTGACTTTTGTAGTTCCCACCAACTCATGGTAGGTGGAACTTACTTTTGTCACAAGAAGATACACAAAGAGACCTGGGTATCGCCCGATGGTAGAACGAGAAATCAGATAGATCATGTGGTCGTCCGCCGCAGATGGAGAACTATCCTTGAGGATGTCAGGAGTTTCAGGGGAGCAGACACTGGAAGCGACCACCATTTGGTTGTAGCAACTATTCGCCTTAAAATCGCCGCAATCAGAAACGTACAACGCAATGCTATAAACCGTAGACGGTTCAACGTAGATCTTCTGCGGGAGAGCGTTAAAAAGCGGGAATTTGCTGGAAACCTACAAGAATTATTAAACCAGCAAACTGTTTCTGACGACACAAATATTGAAGAACTGTGGAGTACGACAAAGGGCGCGGTATTGACGGCTGCGGAAACGAGCATCGGTTATGTCCAAAGAAACCAGCAACACTGGATCTCGGACACAACCTGGCAAAAAATAGAACGCAGAAGGGCCCTAAAAAATAACGTAAACTCTACAAGCGACCCTGAAAGACGTTACAAACTGGAACGGGAACACTCCCAATTACATCGGGAAGTAAAGAGAAGTGTCCGGCGTGATAAAAGGCAGCAGATGAACGGGCTCGCAGAAAAAGCGGAAAACGCGGCAAACACAGGCAACAGTAAGGTGCTGTACCAAATTACTAAACAGCTCACGGGAAAGCACTCTACTAAAAAGCATGCCGTTAAGAGTGCGGATGGAAGGCTGCTGTGCAGCGACGAGGAGCAGCTCCAAAGATGGAGAGATTACTTCTTCGCCGCCCTGAATGCTTCATTTACACAGGAACCTCAGGAAACCAACAACAATGCACAGCCAATAAGAATTACCACCCGGGCCCCATCCAAGACGGAAATAGTAACCGCAATTCATGCGATGGCCAATGGTAAAGCAGCTGGAAAAGATGGCATCCCGCCAGAATTGTTGAAAGCCGACTCAAGCCTCATAGCAGTTGCGCTTCAGCCAATCCTGGAAACAGCATGGAACACCTGTACCTTTCCGGAGAATTGGACGGAAGGTATCATAGTCAAAATACCAAAAAAGGGGGACCTAACAATATGTGACAACTGGAGAGGCATCTGTTTACTATCTACAGTGGGCAAAATTTTGTCCCATATATTACTATCTAGGATAAGTGAGGCAGGCAGTAGACCGAACGCTTAGGAGGCAGCAGGCCGGATTCAGGAAGGGCCGCTCATGTATTGATCATATCAACACCTTACGAATAATAGTGGAGCAGTCTACTGAATTCCGATCCCCCCTTTACCTTGCTTTCGTAGATTATGAGAAAGCGTTCGACTCGGTCAATAGGAGCTTTATATGGCAGGCACTACGGCGACGTGGACTGCCTGATAAAATAATAGAATTGATAAAAGCCCTATATAACAATTCCAAATGCAGAGTTCTCCATAATGGAAAATTATCCGACAGCTTTGAGGTGAGCTCAGGAGTACGACAAGGATGCCTACTTTCGCCATTACTATTTCTTATAGTAATAAATGACATCCTTGTCGACGCTCTAGATAGTAGAACAGGCGGCATACAATGGGGTTTGCTAGACCGCCTTAAGGATCTCGACTACGCCGATGATATCTGTTTGCTGGCCCACAGACATCAGGACCTGAAAAACATGTTAAGCAATTTGGCAACAGAAAGTAGTCCAGCAGGCTTAAGGCTAAATCCGACTAAAACTAAAGAAATGCGGATTAATGCAAACACCATTGAACGGAATGCGCTGAATAACCGTGAATTTCGCTGAATTTCAAACGAAGAACTATGGCGCCGTGCCGGCCAAGAAAGGATAGACGACCAAATCAGACGAAGGAAATGGAATTGGATTGGCCACACCTTGCGACGCGAAAACGAAAATCTAGCCAAACAGGCCCTCGACTGGAATCCGCAAGGATCCCGTCGAGTCGGAAGACCTAGAACAACGTGGAGGAGAACCCTACTAGCAGAAGCCGCAACAACTGGGAGATCCTGGTCGGAGCTGAGAGCTGTCGCGCAAAACAGAGTCCGCTGGAGGGCAACTGTTTCCGCCCTATGTCCCATGAGGGATTAAAGGAGTTAAAAGAAGAAGAAGATATTATTTTTATTCATTTTCTCTAAAACAAAGACCCACCTAAACTCACCAGGATTGTTATAACGACCAAAGTGACATTCATTGCACCAGAATCAAAAAATATTGAACGATCTGTAATATTTAAACGCGTTTGCGGCGACCATTCGCCAACTTTTAATATCGAATGTTGTTTCAATTTAACCAAGTCCAGCTTAAACTGGATTCTTTGCCCCTCCTTAAACTGTATAGGTCCACTTAAGCCTTTCCATTCAACCTGTTTAATTAGTATGTATGTAAGAATTGTTCTAAAACGTTAAATTAATCAACAAACCGCATTTATGTAATTGGTAAGGCTCAGTCCGCCATCCCATGGGTTTTCTTCAGCACAAGAAATGTTTGTTAGCCGTAAGGTGTGTGATTGCTCAAGTGTTTGCAAGCCAATTGCAAAAATATATACGGAATCGTACATAAGAGCTGGTTCTACCTATATGGAACAATATAATAGATAATATTCCTTATTTATGTAAAAATAAATAATAAAAAACAAAAAAAACACCTTTATTTTTGCAAAAAGTTTTCGCTGGCCGTTACGTCGATGAAATGTATCCATGTCCTTTAGCACTTCACGTACGCTAACATCTGCAGCATCGACCAATCGAAATGCCGTAATATTGACGAAATTGTATTTGAAATCTTCCAAATCAAATGTCTCAATATCGAAGCTGGTGAATAAGTAGTGGTATTTGTATTCATTCATCTGCAGCTGGAGTATCTGCAATAAAATAATTAAGTAAGAAATGATCACAGGTCCTTAACCGAATTATTTATTTACTAGCATAAAACCCGCGTGCCTTGCAACGCCTTTAAATAAAAACTGTTTATTATGTGCAATGTTTTCCTTCAAAAACAAAAAAAAACAAACAAACAAAAAAGTCAGCAGTTATTATCCCTAAAAATCACAAATGAATCTTATCTTACTCTTACTAATATTATAAACGTGAATGTTTGTATGTATGTTTGTTACTCTTTCACGCAAAAACTACTGAATGGATTTTAATGAAACTTTACAATAATATAGCTCATATATCAGAATAACATATAGGCTATAATTTATAAAAAAATTCAAAATGGCCGTGCCAATATGGCCGACGAATTTGCCAATTGTGTTCCGATTCCAATGAAAATCGAAATCTGGGGGATTTTAAGGTTGCAAATAACGAATTTATGATCAAAACTTATAAATTCAAAATGGCCGTGCCAATATGGCCGACGAATTTGCCAATTGTGTTCCGATTCCAATGAAAATCGAAATCTGGGGGATTTTAAGGTTGCAAATAATGAATTTATGATCAAAACTTATAAATTCAAAATGGCCGCGCCAATATGGCCGACGAATTTTTCCAATTGTATTCCGATTGCAATGAAAATCGGTATCTGGGGGCTTTTAGGGCAAACAACGAATTTATGATCAAAGCTTATAAATTCAAAATTGCGGGTCCAATATGACGCACGAATTTTCCCAAGCCACATTCTGAAATGTAGTAAATTTCTAAAATTCCCTCTAACCAGTATAGAAACAGTAAAAACGGTAGAAAGAGTCGAAGTTTGCAAATTTGTGCGCCCCTACATTGTCATCACGCGGTTAAACGATGTCATCTATCGCTTCCAAAAAGTTCGATCGGAAAAAACGGGACCTGGAGGAAGCTGTGTTCGGGACGAATACTGAGTAAGAAGGGAGCAGTGTAACGGCTAACCGAAAAGAGAAAATTAAAATTCCAATTCACCGAGAAGTTATATGTTTAGATGCATCTACTTGAATACATAACGCTGTTCTAATTGAATCACCGATAAGATTGGGAAGAGGCAATTTTTTCCAGATTTATTGTTTTTTCATTATACTTTTTTTCCTACCGCGTACAACGCACACATAATTTTTTTTCCGATAGGTGGTGCTCAACCCCGAATTTTAATAAATTTGAAGCATATTTTTTATAGGTAACTCTAAATTCTTTTATGTACCCATAACCATGCTTCATTATAATCATTTCCTATCCCGGAGTATGCCCACATAATTTTTTTTTATTAAAAGGCGTTGCAACGCACGCGGGTTTTTGCTAGTATTAAATAAAGTGAATTTCGAGTCATTCATTTCTACGTGATTATAGGGAATTTCAGCCCTATAGCTCCAGTCAGGGGCGGATGGGCTATAAGGCAAACCGGGAAACTTCCCGGTGGGCCGGATGTTCAGAGGCCCGCAGGGCCGGTGGCTGAACCCAACAGGACCTCCAGGCAGCTCTTACCGATGGAGCACTGATGTAAGTAGTCATATGGTAAGAGATACCCATATTCTCTTTGGTGCTAGATGAGCGCTTATATAACCCATTACAAGAGAAGGCAGATGGTAAGGTGTAATCCAGAATTAGACCCAAACAAGTGAGAATTTGCCCGATGACTCATTTGCTTTCGTATTTTTTTAATACGCAATTTATAACTGCTCTAAGATGAGCAGTTCTATAAGTACTCTAAGGTAAGTACTTATGTAACTACTCTAAGGAAAGTACAAAAATAAGGCCTTGCCTCCTATGACATTGTTCGTAAAAATAAGCACTTCTGTAAGGGGTATGGCAAGGCCTATCGCTTACTTATAAGTGACCTTTTCAGTAATTTTGTAAGCTTACAAGTCCTACTGGGAAAGTAGGTCTAAGTGATCTACAAACCTATCTTCATAAACATTTACTTGCCGAAAATAAAGAACCGGAATTTTTCATTTAAATAAAAATTAAATTTTTGTAGGATTTTTGTACATTTTTTTTTTTTGTATTTTACACTATTAGTCCGGGGATTAGCATTTTAAGGAGACAAAATTCCAAAATGGCTGAAAATTGTGGTACACAACTTCCTTGTGACTTTTTAAGAAAACAATTTCGGAATCCAAAAAAATAAAGCGTGGCCGCCGGAGATATCGTGTTTTTCCAGATTTTTCCATGTATCTCGGTTTGTATATGTAGGTCATACAACCCCGCGCGAGGGTCTAAAATGTTGAGAATGAAATTCTCTGCAACTTTAGTCCTTACAAAAAAGTTGCCCCGACTAGCCCTTTGAACTCTTTTTGACCCTTTGATTCAAGGTCAAAGTTTTCCAAAATCATCGACCAAAATTTCACTCAAAAATCGATAATTTTGATTTTTTTTCTCGATTAGTCAATACGAAACATTATTTCTTACAAAAAGTCCCCGCGTTATTTTTTCGAAAACTTAACCCTTTCAAAGTTATTCAAGGTCAAAGTTTGCAAAAATCACTTTTTGGCCAAAAAATCACTCAAAAGGTTTTTTTTTTCAAAATTGTATTTTGTATGCAATAATATTTGGAATAACTAGATGAAAAAAATTTTCAAAAAAAAAAAACAGCTTTTGATTGATTTTTTGGAGCCATATCCGGAATTAAAAAAAGGGCTGACAAATAATATTTCCCGGGCCGCTAAGATGTTGCCCATCCGCCCCTGGCTCCAGTAGTTTGGTAACCCCATTTCACTCCGTTAGGGGATGAATTTCGAAATATCGCTTCTTAGTGAATGTCCACGTCATTAAAGGGATGCACTGTCAAAATTTCAGCCCTATAGTTCCAGCGGTTTTGGGTTAACCCCATTTCACCCCCTTAGGGGATGAATTTCGAAAAATCGCTTCTTAGTGGATGTCCACGTCATTATAGGGATGCCCTGTCAAAATTTCCCCCCTTAGGGGATGAATTTCGAAAAATCGCTAGGGATGCAGTGTCAAAATTTCAGCCCTTTAGCTCTAGCGGTTTAGGTTGTGCGTTGTCTGTCAGTCAGTTACTTTTTATGCAATAGAAAAAAAGTAAAGAAAAAAAAATCCCCTTACAACTTATTGAACCCCATTTCACCCCCTTCGACCCTTTTTTTCTCCAAAAAAAAATAGCCTATGTCCGTCTCCAAGGTCTAAACTATGTCTGTAGCAAATTTCATCAAAATCGGTCCAGTGGTTTAGGCGTGAAAGCGTAACAGACAGACAGACAGACAGAGTTACTTTCGCATTTATAATATTAGTAAGGATTTATTATATATTTATTGGGGAAGTGAAAATAAAGAGAAAAGAAAATTATAGGGGATAGATAAGTGGGGTAGATAGGGGCAAAAAATAATAATAATAATAATTTATTTTTGGACAGTGAACAAGATTCACAATTAAGAATTGAATACAGAATTAAGTAAAAAGAATGAAGTAGGTAAGTGAAGAAAGAGAGATAAAGAAAGCTAGTGAGACGAAGAAGATAGAAAAATAGATGAATTGAATATTGTGGCCGTGCTCATCTTCTGAATGTGGCTTGGAAGATTATTCCAGATTCTAAGAGTATACACGAAGAAGGAACGACTACCAATTAGGGAAGTGTGGGAAGGAATCAGAAATTTGATGGATCTCAAGGATTGCAGAGGAACAAGGAAGTCAGCAAGGTAGCAAGGACTTTTGGAATAAAAGACCTTATGCAAGAGAAGTAGAGCCATGAGATCAAGGAATTTAAAGAGGTCACAATCATCATCATTGCGCTCCTTTAATCCCTCATGGGACATAGGGCGGAAACAGTGACCCTCCAGCGGACTCTGTTTTGCGCGACAGCTCTCAGCTCCGACCAGGATCTCCCAGTTGTTGCGGCTTCTGCTAGTAGGGTTCTCCTCCACGTTGTTCTAGGTCTTCCGACTCGACGGGATCCTTGCGGATTCCAGTCGAGGGCCTATTTGGCTAGATTTTCGTTTTCGCGTCGCAAGGTGTGGCCAACCCAATTCCATTTCCTTCGTCTGATTTGGTCGTCTATCCTTTCTTGGCCGGCACGGGCGGCGCCATAGTTCTTCGTTTGAAATTCTATCCTGCCAGCGGATTTTTAGGATACGACGCAGGCATCTGTTGATGAAGACTTGTAGGCGCCTTGTGATCAATTGGGTGACTTTCCATGCTTCGCAACCGTACAAAAGAACTGCCTTAACGTTGGAGTTGAACAGCCGCAATTTGGTGTTAGTGGAGATCTCCGTTCTGCACCGCCATTCTCGGTAATAATACTACCGAGGTAGCAGAATTTATCGACCAGTTCCACGTCACGGTTATTCAGCGCTGTCCGTTCAATGGTGTTTGCAGTTATCCGCATTTCTTTAGTTTTAGTCGGATTTAGCCTTAAGCCTGCTGGACTACTTTCTGTTGCCAAATTGCTTAACATGTTTTTCAGGTCCTGATGTCTGTGGGCCAGCAAACAGATATCATCGGCGTAGTCGAGATCCTTAAGGCGGTCTAACAAACCCCATTGTATGCCGCCTGTTCTACTATCTAGAGCGTCGACAAGGATGTCATTTATTATACTATAAGAAATAGTAAAGGCGAAAGTAGGCATCCTTGCCGTACTCCTGAGCTCACCTCAAAGCTGTCGGATAATTTTCCATTATGGAGAACTCTGCATTTGGAATTGTTATATAGGGCTTTTATCAATTCTATTATTTTATCAGGCAGTCCACGTCGCCGTTGTGCCTGCCATATAAAGCTCTTATTGACCGAGTCGAACGCTTTCTCATAATCTACGAAAGCAAGGTAAAGGGGGGATCGGAATTCAGTAGACTGCTCCACTATTATTCGTAAGGTGTTGATATGATCAATACATGAGCGGCCCTTCCTGAATCCGGCCTGCTGCCTCCTAAGCATTCGGTCTACTGCCTGCCTCACTTATCCTAGATAGTAATATATGGGACAAAATTTTGCCCACTGTAGATAGTAAACAGATGCCTCTCCAGTTGTCGCATATTGTTAGGTCCCCCTTTTTTGGTATTTTGACTATGATACCTTCCGTCCAATCCTCCGGAAAGGTACAGGTGTTCCATGCTGTTTCCAGGATTGGCTGAAGCGCATCTGCTATGAGGCTTGAGTCGGCTTTCAACAATTCTGGCGGGATGCCATCTTTCCCAGCTGCTTTACCATTGGCCATCACATGAATTGCGGTTACTATTTCCGTCTTGGATGGGGCCCGGGTGGTGATTCTTATTGGCTGTGCATTGTTGCCGGTTTCCTGAGGTTCCTGTGTAAATGAAGCATTCAGGGCGGCGAAGAAGTAATCTCTCCATCTTTGGAGTTGCTCCTCGTCGCTGCACAGTAGCCTTCCATCCGCACTCTTAACGGCATGCTTTTTAGTAGAGTGCTTTCCCGAGAGCTGTTTAGTAATTTGGTACAGCACCTTACTGTTGCCTGTGTTTGCCGCGTTTTCCGCTTTTTCTGCGAGCTCGTTCATCTGCTGCCTTTTTGTTTTTTTTTATAGAGTTAACCCTTCTAACACAGAAGGCGCACTTCCCAGCAAGGCTGAGAAAAATTTACCACAGATTTTGTGGCTCTGCTGAGGCATGCAAACATAAAATATTAAAAGCATAAAAGATCAAAAACATCAAACAGAGAAGCGTGCAACTAAAAAGGGAGTGGGGCACGCAGAGAGTCATGCCACATTGAGAAGGGTCCTTTTAAGGACAACTTCACTAGTTATCACGCCGGACACTTCTCTTAACCTCCCGATGTAATTGGGAGTATTCCCGTTCTAGTTGGTGGCGTCTTTCCGGGTCGTTTGTAGAGTTTACGTTATTTTTGAGGGCCCTTCTGCGTTCTATTTTTTGCCAGGTTGTGTCCGAGATCCAGTGTTGCTGGTTTCTTTGGACATAACCGATGCTCGTTTCCGCAGCCGTCAATATCGCGCCCTTTGTCGTACTCCACAATTCTTCAATATTTGTGTCGTCAGAAACAGTTTGCTGGTTTAATAATTCTTGTAGGTTTCCAGCAAATTCCCGCTTTTTAACGCTCTCCCGCAGAAGATCTACGTTGAACCGTCTACGGTTTATAGCATTGCGTTGTACGTTTCTGATTGCGGCGAATTTAAGGCGAATAGTTGCTACAACCAAATGGTGGTCGCTTCCAGTGTCTGTTCCCCTGAAACTCCTGACATCCTCAAGGATAGTTCTGAATCTGCGGCTGACGGCCACATGATCTATCTGATTTCTCGTTCTACCATCGGGCGATACCCAGGTCTCTTTGTGTATCTTCTTGTGACAAAAGTAAGTTCCACCTACCATGAGTTGGTGGGAACTACAAAAGTCAACGAAAAGCTCACCATTGTTATTGGTAACTTGGCTTAGGCCTTGGTTTCCAATTGTGTGTTCAAGGCCGGTGTTGTCACGGCCGATCTGCGCGTTTAAGTCACCCATTAAAACAATGATGTCTCCCCTTGGAATAGAGCGAAAAACCTCATTCAGTCGCATATAGAACTCGTCCTTGATGTCATCTTCTGCGTCTTCAGTTGGAGCATAGCATTGGACTACCGTAGTACTTCTTAGTCTGGTACGCAGGGGCACGGTAATAATCCTCTCAGAAACTGGTGACCAGCTAATGAGGCTGGGCCTGGCTTCTTTGGTGAGTATTACACCAACGCCACTCCTACGGGGTGTTCAGTTTCGTTTCTCCCAGAATATAAAAAGGACTCACCATTTGGGCAGATATGTTCCCCCGCATCGGGCCATCTGGTTTCGCTAAGTCCCATGATCTTGATTTTATATCGATTCATCTCGTTGAGGACTTCATCCAGCCGTCCCTCAGCAAGCAGTGTTCTCGCATTCCATGATCCGATTCGTGTCCTTGTTCGAAAAGCAAAGGTCGTCGTCGTGTTGTCCATCCGGTTCCGAGGCATTGCTTGCCGATTCGTAGCAATGGTGTTTTTTATGGGAGCGGGTTGCTAACCCTCAGCCCAACCGACTTAAAACTCTGTTTTGTGGCGCAGAGAGCTCGCCATTCGCCCATCTCCCGTTAGCTCCTTCCGAAGAAGTACCCCAGGGGCACCGCGGGGAGGTGGGATTAGGACTTGCTAACAGGTCTGCTAGGTGTTCGTCTGCAGTGACTTTTCTCGGGTCTTGACAGAAGTGACAAATCGGGTGCCACCACTTTCCGAGGTCTTTGTTAGCCGTTCGCCCCCCAATAGCGTGTGATCTGATCGAATAGAATTTTCTTAAAGACTTTGTCAAGAAATAAAAGAATACTAATAGGACGATAATCTGTTAAATCTACTGGACAGGATTTTTTTGGTAATGGAATCACAACAGACTTTTTCCAAATCAGGGGCACTTGAGAAGTTGTCACGCAGTAATTAAAGATACGAGTGATGGTTTCCAGAATTAGTGGAGAGAGTAACTTAAGAAATCGCGGAGAAACTTCATCACAACCGATACTGTTAGATGAGATGGGCAGCAATGCTTCAAGAACTTCACAGGAGTCCACACAACGAGAAAATTGAAACCATCAGTACTGAGTGAGCTAGATGATGGGGAGTACGTGGGAGACGAGAATGTGGGATCAGGAGGAGATTGAATAAAGGAAGCATTGAGGAGATTTACATTCACATCGGGATCAAGCTTGCGGGAGTAAAACTACCGTTTAGCAAATTTGACTTTACAAGTGATGAGGTTGTAAGCACTACGATACCTAGGAATCCTGGTCCTGCGATAGCGCCTATACATAAACTCAGCGCTGATTTATTAGATCGCGGATCTCACGGGAATACCAAGGACAGTGGCGAGATACCTGGCGCCTTTTCGTTACTATAGGGACACACTGATCGAAAATGTGATGAATAAAAGCAGTTAATAGATCAACTTTAGTGTCAATACAAGTGGTGTAATAGATATCATGCCACGGCATTGCCGCAGCGACTACAGCGAAACAGTGGCGTAGCGTGGATTTGTGTCACCCGGGGCGAACCATAAATTTGCTGCCCCCTACTTTCGAATTGATTCTTTTAATCAATGAATCAAAACCCAACTTGAATTTCAAGTAATTTTCAATCCAAGAATTTAAGGCATCATGTAAACGCAATGAATTATATGTAACTAATGAATGTTCGGTATAGTGCGCGCCAAAATAAATGGGAATTTTACGCGCAGGTGAGGAAATGACAACTCCACATACATTAACATTCCGTGTATGGATAAAATTCAAGCGCACATGCATTTTAATTTCCCTTTTGAAACTCGTTTACCGGGAACAACACTCCACCATAGCATCTGACCAGGACAAGAGTCGCGTAGTGAGACGGATTGAATTGTGATTGAAAATATAAATGAGCGGGTGATTTGGGGCTTTAAACGAACGGAATGACGAGGTGCACTTTTCTTTTCGAATCTACTTTCGTGGTGAGGATTTGAGACTTTCACTGCGCATTCAAAAATCGATTTTGAGATTTCCAATTGTTTTGGCGCAGGCTATATCCGTGCTTCAAGGTTGACCTAAATTATAAACTTTAACAAACCCAGAGAGCTGGAATCAGTAATGTCTCTCTGTAATTTATTTCAGTTTGTCTTTAGATAGAAAGCCTGGTAGACGCGCGAGCTTAAGCTTAAACTCTTCTCTGTTCCAATATCTGGAGGTTTCATTTCCCATCATCGTAGCACAATACTATTACAGGCGATTTTAACGACAAATGCGGCAGCTGTTGGAGCCCTTCTCAAACTTCAGCATTTACAGCCCGCGTCATAAAAGAAGGGAATCTTAATATCGCTGTTTCCATGCACATTGATAGTCTCATACAAGAGAGCAACGTCACTCTGTTTGTATAAAAACGAACGAACGAACTTACAACAAAACTACAATTCAACTGAAAATAAATAATTGAATCAATTTTTCACCACAATCTAACCGACTGATTTATTCACAATTTGGCAATCCGCTGTCAGCTGCCAATGCACACCTATCGTGTTTCATATGCGCTAGTCCAGAAATAAGATTCATATATATAGTCCAGAAATAAGACCAAACCCAAATGAAAAGTAACGCAGAAGTAAAGTAGACGTAACTTCCACTGAAGCAGATGTAACATCCACTTACTTCCAAATTGGTCACTCTCATACAGGGCCGGCGTTTGGATTTTTTGCGCCCGGTGCAGCATGCCATATACATATTGCGCCCCCTTCATTGCTGTTCATTTTTTTGATGGCAGTAAAGGAAAATGAAAGACGACACAAACACTCATTGAGAATGAAGGCACGGAATTTTTCTTTCATTTTTTTTTAAATTGCGCCCTGTCCAATTGCGCCCAGTGCAAATACACCAGTTTGCACCTATGAAAGCGCGCCCTTGCCTTTGTCAAATCAGGATTTGCTTCGCGATCTTGCTTTTGTGCTGAGTTTACTTACGCTTTAAGTTCACAAAACTCTCCCGCTAATGCTGAGTAATGCTCTCCGATGATTTTCATTACGAGCTGCACTTCCTTAACTATTTCCAGCACTAATAATACTATAAACTCGAATCTCCATAACGGAGGTCTCTATGTCGTTCTCCAATCCTTTATATTTCGAAGGATAATAGATGGTCACTGCACTGCATATATTAGTTTCTACGGTAGAGTACATAACAAAGCAGTCCACTTAACAGCCTTACTGGACATAGAAGCCGCTTTTAAAAACTTCAGAACATAGGCGATCTAGATGTTTCTCGCCGATGTAGTGATCTATAATAGTACGACTAATTTGAATTACAAATCATGACCTATGGCACCGTGACCAGCCAAGAAAGGATAGACGACAAAAGCAGGCGAACTAAATGAATTTGCATTGGTCACACCTTGCAGAAGACAATGGTAAAACGCACAGAAGATGCATTCCGTGTAATATATGACAATGGGATCACTTTTTCAATTTTTTCAATTTTTTTTTTAAATCTTAATTTCTAAAATTGCGCCCGGTGCAAGTGCACCATTTTCACCTATGAAAGCGCCGCCCTTGCTCTCATACATTTATATGGAATGGTACCTAACTTCACCTCACTTCACTTCCCTTCCCATTTGGGTTTGGCCTGTAGACACCATCAGCCAGGACATCGTGCTGGATGTGGCAATGGTTAGGGCTTCATGTTGCCGGCAAGATCTCTAGCTCTGTCCAGTTTGCCCGCCGCCCCCAACAACTACGCCGCCCGGGGCAATGGCCCCCTCGGCACCCCCCACGCTACGCCACTGCAGCGAAAGCTGATCTAAATTAATGTTGCTATAGTCACGATACGAAATGGAAGAAGATGAAGAGGGCGGAGAAAATGCAAACTTAGTTGAGAGAGAAATAGTAGGTCATGATCAAGAAAACTAGGCGGGGAGAATTGACTGTGTTTTAATACAGCATCCGTGGCAGTGGTAGCTAGAATATCGAGTAGGGAGGGATGCTGGCAGTTCAAAAATGTTGGTAGTTCATTCAAGATATGTAAATCAAGCGATACAAGGAATTGCTTAAGTGCAGTCGAACGATTATTGGCTTTCAGAAGGTTAACATTAAAAATATAGAACAAAGAAGAAAATAATATAATATAAAAACAAGGAAGAAAATAATTAATATTGAAGAGAGGAAAAAGAAAATTAAAAAAATTAAAAATCATGCTCAATCGAGTTACTTACACCCTTTAACAAAATGCTGATATTATCTGGCCTTGTGTCGATAATCATATTATGGATTTCTTTATTCTTCAACTCATTCAAGACGCGCGAGTATGTGCTTGAATCAACTTGACGGATATGAACTTCTAGGCCAGGTATTCGCGCCAGCTCCCGAAGTCTAATTAAGCCTTAAATATATGAACAAAAGAAAATAATATATTACATAGTAATAGTATACATAATATACTACATACCGTAATGTTTCTCAAATAGGATTCCAACTTTTGTCCAATTTAAGTAATTCATAACGTCTTGAAAGGCCGCATTTATATATTTCTGTGATGGGTGTAGGTTTATTGAGAATTCCTTATTTCCAGGATTTAAGTCTATGCGAGATTCCAGATGCGGTATGTCAAGAGCGTCGCATATTGAATGAATGTGAGCTCCTAATACTGGATCAGATGGACCAAATATTGCTTTAACGCCCATTTTTACTTGTGAACAAACTGAAAATTGTACAGAACAAAGTTTTAATTTATTATAATTCAATATTCGTTAACACTGTGGGCTCCTTCTAAAATTTTTATAGAGTAGGAATAATGTTCTATATTAGGGCCTTTTCGTAAACGCATACACGTATGCGCTTTGCGACAAGGCAACGAGTTCGTAAACGCAGAATGATCTAAAGTCGTTCGTTCGGTAAACACGTTCAAAATTTAAGTTTGCCGTGCAACTGTCAAAGCAACATCGCAGCCATTTTTGAATTTTTGGTTTTTGCGTAGTAGATGAAAGTTTTCCTAACTAAATACTGTTTATATTTTAGTAGTTTTCGTTAACATTAACAGGCCCTATTTCTCATCTTCCCACCTTCTTCCATTAATGTACTTAAAACACAATAATAATAGAGTTTCCCTTCTTATGAAGAAGGCGCACTTCTCAGCTGGGCTGTGGAGAGTGTTTAAGAGGGTTTGTGAGGCTGGACGGGCTTAGGGTGCTACTAACGATAATGATTAATAGATATATATGTAAAATAATACAAACTGTTTATTTATCCAAAGTTAAATTAAGAATACAAGGTGTTTTTAGGATGTAATAAGCAATGGTCACACCGATGAACCTAGATGTTTAATTATTTATCCAATCCGTTTTGGTATTGTCTGAATGTCTACACGCTATGACAGATGATGATGGAATGATGATGAATGTGTGGATAGTGTCCATGTTAAATGTGTGTCTACTGTATGGATGGCGTCTATGGCTAGGAATGGTATGCGTGTGGAAGGTGCGTAGCTGACATCCCCTCCTTGTGGAGAATTGACTCCGTTCAATTCCGTGGATGAAGTATGTAGTCTCTTGTCCATATTGGCGCCTTTGCTGTTCTGCTAGGCCTAGTTGATTGTTCTGGTCTTGCTGTTGGTTCTGGCCTGTCATATTCTTCCGGCTCAGATGCTTCATCCTCCCGTTCCATGACTCATTTTGTTTTTGTTTTTGTTTTTGTTTTTGTTTTTGTTTTTGCTTTTTGTTTTTGCTTTTTGCTTTTTGCTTTTTGCTTTTTGCTTTTTCTTTTTGCTTTTTGTTTTGCTTTTTGTTTTGCTTTTTGTTTTTGTTTTTGTTTTTGTTTTTGTTTTTGTTTTTGTTTTTGTTTTTGTTTTTGTTTTTGTTTTTGTTTTTGTTTTTGTTTTTGTTTTTGTTTTTGTTTTTGTTTTTGTTTTTGTTTTTGTTTTTGCTTTTGTTTTTGTTTTTGTTTTTGTTTTTGTTTTGGTTTTGGTTTTGGTTTTGGTTTTGGTTTTGGTTTTGGTTTTGGTTTTTGTTTTTGTTTTGGTTTTGGTTTTGGTTTTGGTTTTGGTCTTATCCCTGGGGTCTATTTAAAAGAATGTGCGGAACAAAAATCGTTACCATGACTCATTACTGAGTTTGGGGGCTAAGTTGGGATCTAGTTTATGTATGTAGTTCTGCATGTAGTTTTTGATATCGTTGTGAACTCCTAATATTAGTTATAGCTTTTTCTCGATTTGTTCTTAGGTGATTTAGTTGTACTTCTCTTAAAATGTCCTCGTCTACAGTGCCCAATATATTTTCTTCCGGTATTTTTGGCTCGAATCCGTGTAGCATGTAGAAAGGTGTATATTTTGATGATGATTGCTTGCTACTGTTTATTGCGAATATCACATCTCGCAGGTAGTCTGACAATTTTGATGTTTTGGTTTCACTAGTGTACTTCTTTATTATTGTTTTTATTGTTCCTATGGTCCTTTCTATTAATCCGTTTGATTCTGGAAAATGTGGTGGTGATGTTAGACTTGTTATGTTGTATTTAGTGTAGAATTCTTGCATAATTTGTGATGTAAAACCTGTGGCGTTGTCACACATTATTGTTGATAGAGGCCCATAAATGTTGATGATTTTCTCCTGGATTGTTTTAACTACGTATTTTGAACTGACGTCCGGTAGGCTTTTAGCGTTGACATACCTTGTGCAGTGATCTATTATTACTAGTATGTATTTATTACCATTTTTGTCTTATGGCAAGCTGCAGTGGTCCATTGATATTTTTTCGAATGGTCTGTTTGGCGGGTTTGTCGGTTTTAAAATACCGATTCTTTTTGAAGTTCTCTTGTTAAATTGTTGGCATACTTGACAACTGCTTATGTATTCTTTGCAATCTTTGTATAGCGATGGCCAATAATATCTGGTGTTTATCTTTGAAATTGATTTATTGAAATCCATGTGTCCGGTTTTGTCGTGACATGATACCAACACTGCAGTTTTAAGGGTTTTTGGGACGACTATTCTTTTTCTGTTTTGGTTATTTAATGCTGTGTAATCTATTGTTAATCGTCTAGGTGTACTGATGTGATGCGGCTGATTCACTATGACCACTGGTGATGCGTATTCTGATTGTGAATCCCTGCATATCTTTAGTTTTTTCCAATTTCTTACTGTTTCGTTGATGAATTCTCTGTCGCTGTGTGAATATCTGTACGGTCTTTTCTTGATGGGAACGTTGTCTTTCAATGTAATTTGATGTTCGCATATAGTGCAATGTCCTATTAGTGCATCTTCTGTTATGAATGCTTGAATATTGTTATTTATTATTGTTTTTAATTTTGTTATTTGGTTTTCGTCTAGACGAGTTTTTAGTTTGTTTATTTGTTCTTCCAATTCATTTTCTAAAACGGTTCTTGTGTTTTTCAAAATGCATCCGTTTATTTTGTTTTTTGTTATGTGATGTGGTGATAAGAATTCTATTGTTATATCTCCATTGGGATTAATAGTTGTTGATGCTTTGGCTGCTTTGCGCCAATCTCCACCGAGTATCAATGGGATTGGGGTGTTGCTGACAACTGCTACTGGTCCAAATGTACAAGTTGATTCTGCTATGGTGATTGTTAAGTCGATTTGTCCTATTGGGTTGCAAGTATGGTCTATTGATGTTATCGGATCCCCTTCATATTTTTGCATTTTTTGATATTCTCTGATAAATTTTTTGTCTATTACGGACTGTTCTGCTCCACTATCTATTAAGGTTAATATTTGTGTTTTATTGAATATTAAGGTATCAATTATTGGTAAATTTCTTCCTGGATGCTTGGTTTTTATCACACAATGTGCTTGTTTATTTTTGTTTCTGTCTGGGCATGAATTTGTGAAATGTCCTATCTTGTTGCAATAGTGGCAGGGAATGGGGCATTCTGACGGTAAATGCGCCTCCTTTCTGCATCGTGGACAATTTGCTATATGCTTTTGTTGTGACATATAAGCTGCGTTCCTTTTCTGCTATTTAGTACTTGTGAGCAGAGCAGAAAAGGAACGCAAAATTTTCTGATTTGAGTAAAAGCTCACTTGAAACTTTTGATGTTACTTTAAACTTTACAAATAAAAAATTCTTAAAAGAAGAATTTGTGACACAATGGGGAAATTAATGCGACAATTTCTAAAGTAAAACGAAAGATAATAATTTTTGATAATTATACGAGTGAAGTTTTATTTATGGACGTTTTTATATGAGCAAATCAGCTCGACACAAATAAAAGCCATCTAGCGGGTAATGGCGTAAGTGAAAATAATTCACAATAGACTCGAAATGGCCGCTTTCCCCCTAGCGGATTTCAATTGCGTAATTGCAAGAGCTTTCTACTCGTTTATAAGAGCAAGTGCAGTTGCTAGTACGCAAGTGTAAAAAATAGTAAAAATTAGCAGAAAAGGAACGCAGCTATAGTTTTCTTTTCTTAATGGTTGTGGATCTTTCGTCTCAGTCCTGATATTTATTCTTCTGTAGTTATTTTTAGTGTCTTCGTCGAGCTTCTGGGCTATTTCGAGTAATTCGTTGATAGATGTGGGTGCAATAATTCTCAATAGTCTCCTATCGTTATTATTGAAAATCCCTTCTGTCAAATAATTTATCTTGTTATCTGTTTTTAAGTCAATTTCTGTTGGTGCTTGTTTTAGTATTTCCATTTTAGCGCTTATGTATTGAACGAGGGTTTCGTTGTATTTCTGCTACCTAGTCGTTATACTTTCCATCCATTCTCTTAAACTTGCAGTTTTTACAAATTTTCTTTTGAATTCCTTTTCCCAGTTGCTCCATTCGTTAATTTGCTCGCCTTCATAGCTTTGCCAACATTTGGCTATGCCTGTTAATTTGCTTGTTGCAAAATTAAGCTTTGCAGTGTCTGTCCATCCATGTATTTCTGCAGCTAAATTTATTAATTCTATATATTTTTCAGTTTCTGATATGTCTTCTCTACTGCATTCTTTTAAGTTTGAGGTTATATCTGGATTCACTATTATGTTATTTATAAGCGGTTTTGTGTTTTCGCTCAGGCTTTTATTTTCTATTTTTATCTGGGAAATTAGTTTGTTGCATGTTACGATGGCCGCTACGTATTCATCTTTCGAGTTTCCAGGCACTTCTAATCCTCGTCTTCTTGCCTCGTCTTTTAATGCTGTTATGGTGAATTGTTTTAGTGTTTCTTCGTCTAATGTTGATTCTAATATAGCTGTTGTATTGTGGTCGCCATTTCATTTGTTTGGGCTAGTTCTATTTGGTTCGATGACAGATGATGATGGAATGATAATGAATGTGTGGATAGTGTCCATGTTAAATATGTGTATACTGTATGGATGGCGTCTATGGCTAGGAATGGTATGCGTGTGGATGGTGCGTAGCTGACAGTGTTAAATAAGTGTTTCGACGCTTGTGTTTGAGTAACTTAAGTCGGTATTCGTATTGTGGAAGAAATAAAGGGTCTTCCCAAGGAAGGTGATTCAATGCGAATCGAACGAACCTACATTGAACCGATTCAATTTTTCCAACATGCGAAGAATAGTGAGGAGACCAAACCTGGGACGCATATTCAAGTAAAGGTCTGACAAGGGAAATGTAAAGGTGTTGAGTGATCAGGGTGCTGTAAAATTCTTTGGACCACCTTTTTATAAAATCCAAGATTAAGCTGCTCTTGGAAGAAATATAGTTGATATGAGTAGAAAAGTCCAGCTTGGTGTCAAATCTAATCCCGAGATCTTTGACAAAATTAACACGGAGGACACCCTCTTTAAAAAATGAGTAGTTATAAATTATAGGATCACGTCTCCTACTAAAAGTCATGACTTCACATTTACCAATATTAAGAACCAGGTTGTTGTTAGCACACCAAGAGTAAAAGGTATAAAGGTCAACCTGCAGAAGTTTGCAATCCTCCATACTCTTTATGTGACGATACAATTTGATGTCATCAGCGTAAATCAATATTCTACAATGTCTTAGCAAGGGAACAATGTCATCAATTGATAAGATAAAGAGAAGAGGGCCAAGATGACTTCCTTGAGGGACACCGGATGTCGCTTCAATGGTTACTGATTTGGGACCACGAAAAAGAATTTGGTAGGTCCTGTCAGCTAAATAAGACTGGAACCATACTAGAAGGACTTGCGGAAAGCCAAGCTTACTTAATTTTAGAATTATAATGGAATGGGAAAGCTTGTCGAATGCCTTACTAAAATCAGTATAAACACAATCAGTTTGACAACCAGAAACGAGGCCCTCGACAGCATGAGAAGTGAACTCAAGAAGATTGGTGGTAGTGGAACGAGCTGCAAGAAAACCATGTTGATTTGTTGAGAGCCAGCCTCTTGCAGATAGGAGCGATTGCAGAATAGATTATTGGTTCGAATAGTTTTGGAATAACAGACAACTTCGCAACTGGTCTATAATTCGTTATTTCGTTCTTGCTACCACTTTTGTGGATAGGAAATTATCCCATTATCCAGGGATTTTTGAAACAAGGTTTTCAGTGGAGACTGCAGAACCTCCACACAGGATTTAAGGACAGCGGGAGGAATACGGTCGGGGCAGAAGTGAAGTCAAATGGGAGTTCGTCGATATGTTTCACGATATCAGCACTAGTAATTGAGAGAGGTAAAAAATTAGCCTCTCGGTTAGGAATTATGTGACGTAAATTTTTGTCATTAGGCTGAAAGTCAGAAGGCGAAAAGGATTGATGAAAGAATGACGCAAACATGTTGCAAATCGCAGGCGACTCACAGATTGACCAGTTCGTGTGCTGCATAGTATTAGGGTAGTTATCAACTTTTTTCTTAGAGTTGATAAATTTGAAGAAGTTTCTGGAATCAGTAAATACTTTATTACTCATACTGCTAAGATATTCCCGATACAGAGTAAAAGAGAGTGAACGAAATCGGTTATAGCAATTGATAAATGAATTGAGACTCGGAGAGTCCTTCCTCTTTAAATAGGTTTTCCCGAGCCTATTCTTCTGATTTTTCAATTGCTTGAGTTCATTATTGAACCGAGGTAAAGAAGAACCGGGCAATTTTTGGGGCTCATAAGGTACACAAGAAACGAAGGCTTCGTAAAGTACGCCATAAAACCGTGCCACATCGTCATCCAACTCATTTGCGGAAAGTAAGTTTTTGAAATCAACCATAGACCTATGGAGTTCGACAGCGACGGATACCCAGTGTCCACTGGAAGGATGGCGTAGACCAGGACGCTTAGAGCTTACACGGTTGCCAAACTGGATGACATCAGCTCAGAATCGGGACCGGGTGGAGAGAAAAGTTGCGAGAGGCCAGGAGCGGATCCCGGTTGGGGCCCGTTAAAGAAGTTTACAATTTACAATTCATACGTATGCGAAAAGAGAAGTTTGCGCTGGCTGCTTTGTTGCTCTGCTGCTTTGACGTTTACGAAAAGGCCCTTATACTGTAGCCCAAAAACGGAAGTAAATTTACCTCTTTTACTAGCATGGAACGAATCATCCCTGGGGACATATTGAATATTGTACACTAAAGTTGTGTCTGGCAGGATGCTTTTATCCTGGTTTATATTGTGCACAGCGTATCTGAAGGCGAGTTCAGCTGGACTATTTTTATGTTCATCACTAAAAATCGCACCTAAAAATTTTTTAATAAATATAATGCTAGCAAATCATTGTTTTTTCAATTTTCTCTCCAAACATTTTTTCGCACAGTTTCTTATTTTTGAAATCAACTCATCCGGGATTACTTGCTATACCCTTGCCAATTACATTACCTACCAACCAGAAGAACGAAACGATGAGAAGGCGAAAGCATTTCCTTTCTCAGGATAACCTTCCATAATTCAAGGAAGGCTTCCTAGCATTCATAATTCAAACTCTTTAAAAAATCCACGAAAATGTTTCTAGCTAGCCCCGGTAGGTGTAAATTTTTTAAGCGTGTAAAATGCTTTGCTTTTAAGAAATTCCTTTCTTAGAAATTTTGGGATACCTACATAAAAGCAAGGAAAGGATTTTTGCATTTGATTAAGGACGGGCACTTTAGATAGCCCAGCAAAGCCCTTTCGATATCCATCATATTTTTGTGAGCTGCGCTTATTGCCTTTTTACTTTGGCGGATTGTTATTACTTTAAATATTACTAAATGTATTACGATCAATAAAAATTATTCCCAATAGAGGAAACAAATACATACCTGAGCCAATTTTGTTACAGTTATAGAGGAAGGTGTTCATAACCAGGGCCGCCGCTTGGGTTTTTTTGCGCCCGGTGCACTTTGCCATATTGCGCCCCATAACCTGTTCATTTTTGAACGCAGTGAAGGACAATGGAAAAAGATCCAAACACTAGCTAATGGGTGAAATATTTTTCATAGTTTGCGCAAAATTTAAGATTAAACCATAATAATGTGTATAACATAAAAAAAATGATACATAGATAGGAAGTTTCACATGGGTCAACATCCAGCCAACAAAAAATCTGCTGAAAACGTCGTTTGCGGAGAAGAGAGTAAGCGAAACGACGACGACGGAATTTTTGAATCAACTTTTTGACATCTGTGTAGTTTTTGTGGTTTTTCCGTCTCCCTTTTGCTAGGAAAAACGAAAACTGATGGCAGAAGGGAGAATTAATATTTAAAGGCATCAACAACAAGCTAAAGTATTCAAACGTATTGTTTGTTGGAAAAGTTGGTTCTTGTGAAACCCCATGCGATTTTTCATCGAATTTCAGAAGGGAATGGATGATCACAACCAATTTTTGTTGGTTAGCTCTTTTGAACCTGGCTGGGTTTCACCTAGTGAACTGCGCAAATTCGAGCGAATCGATGTACTGAACTTCAACTTTACCCTGAGTTCCCATGTACAGTTTCACATATTGAATTCAGACAATAATAAAGCCTGAGTTCGCCAAACAGAACATGAAATTAAGATTGAAAGTAACAGCTCACTAAAAAGAGAGTAATCAACTGGAACAATGAAATGTCATTCCAGTGAGCTTTTGCATTTCTAACTTCTGGCGAGAAAGCAACAACTGTTTCAAGCATGAACTGAACATGCCAGCCGGTGAAGCCACTAATACAGAATGAATTGAACTTTATTGAACGGAGGCTAGTGAAAAAAGGGCAATTAAAGGAAAGTTCTCGCCGCAAGGAATTTTCCTCTTCTCATTTCGCGTTAATTTACCTCTTTTAATAATTCTTGAAACAGAATTTAAAAGTGCAGCAACAGCGCCCTCAAATTTATATCAATCATGGTAAACCGCAATAAACAATTCAGAGCCATCGGAAAAAATTTCCTTTGTGTAAGTGAATATGGTGCTTTTTACAGAATTTACAAAAAGTGCTCCAAATAAATGAGAGAGATTTTTCTCTCACTTGGATCTCTGGAAACTTCCTGCACGAGGAGAAGTGAAGCTCCTCCGTTTTATCTTACATGAGAAAGTACAGGGACAGAAATTGGGTAAAGTTGTTTAATTTCTTGAATCCGTGAGTATTCTTTTCAATTTGTTTTCTTTTCAAAGTTTTAATTTTTTTTTGCGTCCCTGACAAACTGCGCCCGGTGAAAGTGCACCATTCGCATCTATGAAAGCGCCGCCCCTGCCTACAGCGTTCGTTTCGGGTGCGGGTGCGACCCGCGGAAACTTACTGTCTTCATGACCGTAAAGGCGTGTTGCTAGAGATTTTTTAAAATTTGAAAAATCTCACGTGAGATTAAAGGGGTAGGGAGGGGATCGAGTCAAATTTCACGACATCTCAACAAGGGTGGAGAGGGAGGGGGGGGGGGTCGGGGTGCTCGAAAAATCGCAAAAACCACCTCATGTAATTAATGAACGCAGGGGCGGTGCTTTCATAGGTGCAAATGGGGGCCTCCGTAGCCTAGGGAGTAAGGCGCCTGGCTACTATTCCAGAGGTCCCGGGTTCGAATCCCGGCCAGCCCCACGGTCCTTCGCCTTTTCCACTTTCCCACCCACATAACTTTCCTTCTTGTATCTTCCTCTTTACATTCCTGATCCCTCCTGTCATAGCCTTCCTTAGCCCTTCCCCGCTCCACCAAAAAGCGCATGTCATCGGTTGGTTGATGAGATTCAACTCGTTTCAGGAGGCATAACACTCCAGCGAGTTGTTTCTCGATACCCCGATGTCAAAGTCGCGACAGTAATGGTTGGAAGTAGGTGGACTAAAAATATCGCGGGTAGGTTGTGACAGTTCCTTTCTTCCCCGACTAGAGCTGCTGTTCGACATTGCACTCTATATGAAGAAAATAGATTGTCGACACAGTATAAAGGGCGTCTCCTGTGACTCTAGTCTTCCACATAAAAAAAAAAAAAAAAAATGGTGCACTTGCACCGGGCGCAATTTGACAGGGGCGCAATTTCAGAAATTAAAATTTAAAAAAAAAAAAACCCGTGAATATTGCGTGGGTATCGCGGAAGAGGGATATTAGAAGGATCTTAAATTAGGTTATGAAGAGAGACAACTCATCTGCCAGGGAAAACTACAAGGCCAGAAAAAAAAGAAGAAATGAATCTTTCTCTCGAGTAGGTATTGCGATTATTTGAAACCAAATGAAAACAAGGTTGAACCGAGATTGGGTTGATGGAATCGTGACAAAAGAAGAATTGAAACCTGGTATAGAAACATTTTTACCATTCAAGAAATCGCGGCTTGGCAAAATATTCTCCGCTTTCTCCAATGCGATAAAAGGTCATTGCACTTAAACGGACAGGGGCGGCTCTATCATATTGGCAAATGGTGCACTTGCACCGGGTGCAATTCGACTAGGACACAATTTCTCCACTGTCTTTCATTGCGTCAAAATAAATGAAGAGCTTACTGGTATAATGGACCGGGCGCATTAAATCCAAGCACCGGCACTGGCGTATTCCGCAGATAATTCTAAAGTTCGACGAAATTTTCACGTAGACGCGTTCCAATAGAAAACGGCTTCTGCTGATATACCTTATAATAGTAAAAAAAATCGATGGCTTCACAAATCTATTTGTATAATTTATTCGAGTGTGCATATCGAATCATTAATGGTTCACTTGAACCGGGTGCAGTTTCAGAATTTAAATTTATTAAAAAAAATTAATACTTGACAGCAAACTTCTGCAAGGTGCGGCCAATCCAAATCCATTTCATTCGACTGTTTTCGGCGTCTATCCATTTTTACGGTGCCATAGTTATTAATTTGTAATTCGTACTAGTCGTACTATTATAAATCTCTAACTCGGCGGGAAACACCTGGATTGCCTCTGTTCTAAAGTTTTTGAAAGCGTTTTCTATGTCCAGGAAGGCTGTTAAGGTCAACTAGCTTTTCTATGAACGATTCTACAGTAGGAACTATGTAATAAATGCAGTTCAGTAACCACCTATTATCGCTTGAAATATGAAGGCTTAGAGAACGCCATAGAGAGCTGTATTATGGAGATTCGAGTGTATAGTACTATAGATTTTCGAAACCCAGGATTTTTTTGGCAATAGTTAGGGAAGTCCAGGTAACACCGAAAAAGTGTGCATTCATTTACATATATTAAAGGAACTCCACAGAGTCTTTATGTCTTTTCCTAATTGTCCTTCAATGCGATCAAAAAAAGAACAGCCTATGGGGGCGCAATATATCACACTGCACCGGGCGCAAAAAACGCCAAACGCCGGTCCTGAATGAACGGCCCCTTAAGGGTCCCACGCTTTTTTTTTACATTTTGAAAGGGGTTTGCCGGATATTACTCTGGTGGAAGAGGGTAATTTCCCTCAAACTCACGTTATTCGTGGCTATTTCCCCCAGAGTGGTGCCTTAAGCAACGAGAAAGTGCTGGCTACTATCGCTGCACAAAACTCGGTTCCCGCTGACAAGTGGAAAGTGGTCCAGAGGCGGGTAAATGACAACACACTTCACTTGGTCATGGTAGTGGATACCGCTTCCATGACTAAGTTAATTAGTCTTAAGGGGAAAATCGCATATCGCTTTTCCCAGACCAGGCTAATTCTTAAGGATAAAGATCCTTCAAAGAAGCAGCCACAAGCGCAGGGTTCGTCCTGTGACACTCAGACCACAGGGTCTGAAATGGCACTTCCTAATGCTTCTGTGGTTACCGCGGACTGCAGTAACGCCGTGGCCATAGGGTCATCTGAAGGCGGAGCTGCTCTCGCAACGACTCCAGGTCCATCTGGCGGTGTTCCAAATCCGACCCCCGCATCTGCAGCATGCGCCAGGGAGCCTGTAGCAGAGCAAACTGCTGGGCGGAAAAAGAACACACCTGCCGAACCTGGAGTTAGAGCACGGGGCAAATCAGCACCCCCCAAGGGCAAAGATGGTAGGACAAAGGGTCCTAGACAGGCCAAGAAGACCGGGCTTGTCAAACGCTCCTTGGAGAAAAAATGAGCGCCATAAGGGCACTCCAAGCAAACTTGCACCATGCGAAAGGGGCATCCTCCACCCTGTGCAAGATTTACGCGGAGAGGAATCTTACCCTTGCTCTCATTCAGGAGCCTTGGGTAACCGATGGTAAAGTCAGAGGACTTACCACTGGCTCAAGTAAATTAGTATATGATCGGAGATGCGGGGCGCCTCGCGCTGCCCTTTTAATTGACAATCGTGTCACTCATCTCTCCATTACCAACTTTATTTCCAGAGATCTAGTGGCGATCTCGGTTGCGGTTCCCACCGCCAACGGATTCCAAGAAATCGTTCTTGCGTCCGCTTACTTTCCGGGGGATGTAGCAGTAGTGCCACCCCAGGAGGTTCAAGATCTCATTGAGTTCTGTCGCAAGACGAACCGGCAATTCGTCATCGGCTGTGATGCAAATGCTCACCACTCCATCTGGGGGAGTACCGATGTAAACCAAAGGGGTGAGTGTCTTCTTGAATTTCTTGTTATGAATAACATAGATATTGCAAATAGAGGATGCAAACCCACTTTTATCACTGCTAGTAGAAAGGAGGTGCTGGACCTCACCTTCACAAGCAGGCTTTTATCCGACAGGATTGAAAACTGGCGTGTTCTGGACGAGGCCTCACTGTCGGATCATCTGCACATTAGATTTGACATTGTGGGCCTTCCACATATCCGCGCCTTTTCTTTGGTTCCTAAGAAAACCAACTGGTCTAAGTTTCAGGGGCTTGTGGCCTCGAAATCAGATCAGCTTGCGGCTTCTATCAGCTCAGTGTATGAACTGGAGAATGCGGCCACGCAGCTTACTGATGTGCTGATCTCTTCCTACCATGACAGCAACACTGTCTCTTCCTTTCAGTCATCGCGAAAGGTGCCCTGGTGGAATGACAGGTTAGCTGCAATGCGTAGAGACGTTAGGAGATTGTTCAATAGAGCAAAACACACCGGGTATTGGGATGAATATAGGTTCACCCTAACAGCCTATAACAAGGAGTTGAGACGTTCCAAAAGGATTTCCTGGCGGAAACACTGTGAGAGCATTCAGACTCTACCAGAGGCGACTAGACTCCAAAAGCTACTTTCTAAAGACTCCTTCAACGGAGTGGGCCTTCTCAAAAAGGAGGATGGCTCCTACACCTCTAACCATGAGGAAACCTTAAGGTGCCTGCTCAGAGAGCACTTTCCAGGGTCAATCCTCCAGACCGCTTATCCATTGGATCCTGGGTGTAGTCATAGGACAATCCCAGACCGCTATTCCCGCAGTCTTTCAGGGAATATCTTCGACTGTGACAAGGTTAAATGGGCAGTGGCCTCTTTTCAACCCTATAAGTCACCCGGAGGAGACGGAATTTTTCCGGCACTTCTTCAGAAGGGCCTTGATCTGATCCTCAACAACCTGGTCTGCCTCTTTAGAGCCAGCTTCAATTGGGGATACATTCCAACCATCTGGAGGAAAGTCGTGGTGGTTTTTATCCCGAAACAGGGCAACAGACCCCTCGAGCTGCCTAAATCGTACAGACCTATCAGCTTAACCTCTTTTCTTTTGAAAACAATGGAAAGGCTGCTAGACCTTCATATTAGGTGCAAACTGGAGCTCTCCCTCCCTCTACATAGCTCCCAGTTCGCTTACTCTAAAGGTAAATCAACAGAGGTTGCTTTACACCACCTGGTCAGTAAAATCGAAAAGGCCTTCCTCGCTAAAGAAACTGCCTTATGCGCGTTCCTTGACATCGAAGGTGCTTTCGATAACACTGGCTATGATTCCATCTCTAGAGCACTGGCTCTCAGAAACCTGGATCCTCACACGATTGAGTGGATAAATGCCATGCTTGCAGATCGTGACATTTCTTCTACCCTAGGTGTCTCCACCATTAGTGTTAAGGCTATTAAGGGGTGCCCTCAAGGTGGAGTCTTATCCCCGTTACTCTGGTCACTAGTTGTGGATGAACTCTTGATCAAACTATCTGAATCTGGTTTCGATGTCATCGGTTATGCAGATGATCTTGCCATCATTGTCTCTGGGAAGTTTGACTTGACCATTACAGAGGTCATGAGAACGGCACTGCGAGAAGTTCAACGATGGTGTACCAAGGAGGGTCTGTCAATTAACCCAAATAAGGCTGTCCTGGTACCTTTTTCCAAACGCTACAAAGTGGACCTAGTAAATTTAGACAAGAGGCTGAACTGGAACGCTCAACTTGACTACGTCATCAGCAAAGCTACAAGGGCCATATGGGCCTGCAAAAGGCTTCTGGGTAGGACATGGGGTCTTACACCACAAATGATGTACTGGATGTACAATACGATCGTTAAACCTGTTGTCACTTATGCTGCTATAGTTTGGTGGCCCAAGACTGAACAGGTTACATCGATCCTCAAGTGCAGCAAGCTGCAACGGCTTGCTTGCCTCTCCATTACCGGAGCTATGCGGACCTGCCCCACAGCTGCAATGGAAGCAATCATTGGATTGACCCCTTTGCATCTCTTCATATGGAAATCCGCCGCCATAAGTGCCTTGAGACTTCAGATCTCATCCAACTGGCCCCATACGGTCAAAGGACACATGGATATCCTTAAAAATATCCCAAGCATTTCCATCTGCCGCGTATCCGACCATATGGTTAGTCAACTGCGGTTCCAAAGGAAATTCAAAGCAATTATCCCGGATCGCTCTGAGTGGGAGGAAATTATTCTTCCTAGGGATCCAAACCATCTCCACTGGTTTACAGACGGGTCAAAGATGGAACATGGTACAGGGGCTGGTGTCGCAGGACCCAACTCCAAGGTCTCGATTGCAATGGGTAAGTGGCCCTCTGTTTTCCAGACTGAAATACATGCCATTGCGACCTGCGCTAGGCTCAACCTTGAGAAAGGTCTGAAAGGCGCCAACGTTAAAATCTTTTCTGACAGCCAAGCTGCCATCAAGGCACTCTCAACGTGGAAATTTTCTTCCAAAATAGTAGCAGGGTGTTTTGACGTACTCCAGAGCCTGACCAGAAGAAACGAGGTCTCGCTCTGCTGGGTCCCCGGACACTGGGGTATCGAGGGAAATGAGGCTGCAGACAGCCTCGCGAGGGAGGGGTCTGAGACGTTGTTCCAGGGCCCAGAACCCTTCTGTGGCATCTCTTGGTCCACCTCAAAGTCCTTGATAGAAGAGTGGATTAAGAAAATAAACCTAGCCTATTGGGAGTCAGTCCCAGGTCTTAGACAGGCTAAAGATCTTATAAGACCCTTTGCCTTAAGGGGCACTATTACTCTAAACAGAGCAGACCTAAGGCTGCTGGTGGGCTATCTCACTGGCCATGTAGGACTGCGGTACCACCTCCACAACCTAGGACTGTCTCAAGAGACAGAATGCCGACTCTGCTTGGAAGGCGATGAAACTTCCACACATATTCTTTGTGAATGTCCTGTTCTGATCTGGCTTAGAAGAAGAACGTTTATCAGAGAGTTCTTGAGCCCTGCCCAAGTCCGGTCTTCATCAACTAAAGACCTTCTTGCCTTCATTCGGAAGGCCGATAGTCTGTTCCGCTAGTGGGGTACGTACACAATAGGCCTAACTTGGCCGCAGTGTTCACCATATGGGTTGCCCCCCTCATTCCTTATAATAATAATAATAAAGGGGTTTGCTTGTTCCCATATATACTGGGGCTGGGGCCAGAAAAAACTTTACATTCAAAATTATTTTATACTTTCTAGTTAATTTTAAAATATAAAAACGTATTTTTTAGTTTCTTTAAACTATATTTTCTTTATTTTTCGTTTTAGTTCCTCTCTTGGCACTAAAATGTATAAAGTATTTATGCCCCCAACAAAACTGGCAGCATTGCCACAATTTGATGACGCCACATATGCCATAACAACAACGCCACTCTCCTCTGAACGAGACCCACTTTGCGGGGGGGGGGGGCGCTGCTAGACAGCGTTTTCAAGCCATGTGAACTCCTTAAAAACGTCAAATTCAATGTATATATAGCTGCAGAACGCGCTAGTTATGGGATTACCTCTTTTTGGGGGCTGTTTTCGATGGGTATGGTGTATCCAATTTTTTTTTATCTAGCGCCATTTATCATATCACCGTGAAACCATTTTCATTCAATCGCATGGCCAAAGTAAATACACACCCCCACCCACCATCGTCTGCTCTTCTGTACTTTCTTTTTGGCTGGCGGATATTTTTGGTGGCCAACCACCTCCCATCCGCGCCCTCTTTCAGTTCCGTGGTCGTATCACCTTTCCATTATTGTATAAGCTGCTCCTGTCTTACAATTCTCGAAAAATGTGTCTCGACTTTTTGGCGTCAATCTCCTTGGATATTTTGGCAGTTGAATATAGTGGACTACAATTCAAAAGGGCAAACACAGAATCACCAAACAGGATAATATAAAAACTGAATCCCTGAATCCACTCTTCTCTTTTAGAGATTCAGTTTTTGCTAGGGAACATGAATTGGGATCTTTTATGTACATATGTATATGTAGAGGGAATGGTGACAGCCAGGACCAACTAATAAATATTCGACCTGGCTGTGGCGCCTTCTGGATTATGTCAATATTTGATATATATATTTAACAGCATATAAAGCGGGGGCGAACTCCCTCCCATGCCCTTATCAATAACCCAGAGTCTTGTTTGTGACCTCCCAGAGTTGTTTCAATTACAATTTATATGACAGGCTATGTCCATTTATGGTGATTTTCCGTGATTTTAAATATTTATTACCCTCTCATGTTTTTTAAGTTACTTTTTTAAAAGACACTGAATATTTATTAGAGATATTTGGGGTGAAAACTATTTATATTTCATAATTATAAGAGAATAGAGTATAACAAATATAAAGCAATATTACTTACCAATTCTTATAACTGGAGGAAGTGCCGCTGTCTGCAAAGCTATGTTCAATAAAATGACTGTAATCGCTATTGTTATCTTCGGTTCCATCATGGGGTGATGATGTTGGGATATTGTCTATTAATATATGTGCCATCAAATAGTCTTTTCATAGAACAAGAGTTTTTATACAGCGAGTGATTTGCTGCAAAAATTGATGCTTCACTTACCATAATGAAACCATAAAACCAGCAGCAATGATTATAATAAAAATAACTAGAATTTTTGTGTTTGTTATTTAACAGTATATAAACAGGCCCCTGTGCTGAAAGTCGAGTCGTATTATGTGACAAATGTTCAAACTGAATAAAGTGACGTTTCAGTCGAATTACTTCTATCAGCCCAGTGGCTAAAAACTCAACTTAGCAACCAGCCATTCTCTGGCCTCTGAGCTATAAAAGTCGTAAAGGTCGCAACGTCACTTTCTTCAACTCAAACGACTTGTCACATTACACGACTCGACTTTCAGCACAGGGGCCACAGAAAATGAAACACGCATCACAAGGAAGTTTGTTTTTAACATACAAAAAAAAAAAAAAAAAACCAATAGTAATTTGTCGTGCCTCATTTAGTCTAAGCGCCATAAAAGATCAGTTTGAAGGACCCTCATCATCATCATCATCATCGTATCATCCGAGACTTGTGAAGTTCTATTATAACAGTCACTAACCCAGCCCCTGAATTTCAGATATAACGGATATACAGTAGAATTCGCTTATAGCGACCGTAAAGAAATCAGATCAACTACGACGTTATAACCGAATGTCGCTTTAAGCAAATAAAGAGAAAAGTAAGGTATAAGGTCCACACATGTAATTAAAGTAACGATATTGATATAGCATGCAGTTACCCCGTTTATTAGTAACTAGCATAAACCCCGCGTGCCTTGCAACGCCTTTAAATAAAAACTGTTTATTATGTGCAATGTTTTCCTTAAAAAAAAAAAAAAAAACAAACAAAAAAGTCAGCTGTTATTATCCATAAAAAGGGTTTATTATAGTGCATTTTTTTAATGAAAAATGGTAAACAAATTGCTGCGTATATCACCTGTGCTCAACAAATCTGCATGTTTTGAAGCAGAGATTGGCATGTATATGTCATCAAGAGAAGTGACATTTTAGGGTTTGACGAACGTTCGTTAAGTTTGTTCACCTATTTACGTGGGTGCAAGAAATTATGAAGCAATCACAAATGAATATTAAATAAAGTGAATTTCGAGTCATTCATTTCTTCGTGATTATAGGGATGCACTGTCAAAATTTCAGCCCTTCAACTTCAGAGTTTTGGGTTAACCCCATTTCATCCCCTTAGGGAATGAATTTCGAGTAATCGCCTCTTAGTGGATGTCCACGTCATTATAGGGATGCACTGTCCAAATTTCAGCCCTATAGCTCCAGTAGTTTGGTAACCCCATTTCACCCCTTTAGGGTATGAATTTCGAAAAATCGCTTCTTAGTGAATGTCCACGCCATTATAGGGATGCACTGTCAAAATTTCAGCCCTATAGCTTTAGAGGTTTCGAAAAACCCCATTTCACCCCCTTAGTGGATGAATTTCGAAAAATCGCTGGATGGCCACGTCATTATAGGGATGCACTGTCAAAATTTGAGCCAGCTCCAGCGGTTTGCGTAAACCCCATTTCACCCCCTTAGGGGATGAATTTCGAAAAATCGCTAGGGATGCAGTGTCAAAATTTCAGCCCTTTAGCTCTAGCGGTTTAGGTTGTGCGCAGTTACTTTTTTATACGATAGAAAAAACACTAAAGAAAAAAAATCCCCTTACAACTTATTGAACTCCCATTTCACCCCCTTCAACCCTTTTTTTCTCCATAAAAAGTAGCCTATGTCCGTCTCCAAGGTATAAACTATGTCTGTAGCAAATTTCATCAAAATCGGTCCAGTGGTTTAAGCGTGAAAGCGTAACAGACAGACAGACAGACAGACAGACAGAGTTACTTTCGCATTTATAATATTAGTAAGGATAGAGTTAACCCTTCTAATACAGAAGGCGCACTTCTTAGCTGGGCCAAGAAAGATTTACCTACTCAGCACTACCAAGCGCTGAGATGAGGCTCACAACTAAGCATGCAAACATAAAAATTAGTAAATAAAAACAAAAATCCAAATTAACATACATATATAACCCACGCAAGCAACAGGAAACATAGGTGGTCAAGTGAAATTTAAAAGACTCCTTTTAAGGACATCTTTACTAATGCTCACGCTAAAGACATTAATATTATTGTTAACATTAATGAACATGCGGTTTACAGGTTCAAATCTGCCGTAATTCGTATTAGAGGAGTTGATTTGTAAAAGAGGTGGACCCCTCAGGTTATAACGACTCTCTCTAAACGACGCACGGCGACCTAGAAAACCTGAGTCGACCTTTCCATTAAGTAGCTGATGAACAAATACAACATCGGCCACCTCTCGACGCTTGTGAAGAGAGCTTAAGTTGAGTAACTTAAGCCGGGATTCATATGATGGAAGAACTATTGGGTTTTCCCAAGGAAGATGATTCAATGCGAATCGAACGAATCTTCGTTGAACCGATTCAATAGTTCTAACATGCGAAGAATAGTGAGGAGACCAAACCTGGAAGGCATATTCAAGTAATGGTCAGACAAGAGAAGTATATAAGTGTTTAGTAACCAACGGGTTGTTAAATTCTTTGGACCACCTTTTTATAAAACCCAAGACTAAACTACCTCTGGAAGAGATATAGTTGATGTGAGTGGAGAAATCCAGCTATCAAATCTAATCCCGAGATCTTTAACAAAATTAACACGAGGGATACCCTCACCAGAAAAGGTGTAGTTAAAAATTAAAGGATCACGTCTCCTACTAAAATTCATGACGTCATCAGGAAAACAAAAACGCACTTTTCTTAAAATCATCTTTTCTTGAGTAAATATAATTCACATGTAACTTTTGTAACAGTTGTATATAAGACGTTTGTAAATACTTTGTAAAATAGAAAAAAATTCAATTGGACTTCCAGTGTTTTAATAACAAAGGAACCTTCTCTCATTGGTGATCAAGACACCAATAGTACCTGCTAAATTGGCAACAGTACTATGCCAAATTGGTGACCCCGAGCAAAGTGGTGACCCCGATCAAAGTGGTGACCCCGAGCAAAGTGGAGACCCCGACCAAAGTGGTGACCCCGACCAAAGTGGTGACCCCGGTCCAACTGGTGACACCGAGTAAATTGATGACCCAAGCCAAATTGTGGACCCGGAAGGAAGAACAGCACTACTCCTCCCAAAGGAAGAACAGCACTACCAGGAACGATGCTGGAAGACGAGCAGCCGAGCAAAGCAGCCACCCAGGAGGAGGATGGAACCATAGCAGCCGAGCAGCCGAGCAAAGCAGCAACCCAGAACGAAGGAAGAACCATAGCAGCAGTATCCGTACAAGTACCACCGTTCTGGAAGAAGAGTCCGGATCTCTGGTTTCACCAACTGGAGGCACAATTCCACACCAATGGGATAAAATCGGATGTTACGCAGTACTACACACTAGTAGGAAATCTCGATGCAGACATCTTGACGGAAGTGAGGGACGTCATCACCAAACCACCTAAGAAAGACCAGTATTTGGCGCTGAAGGAGCGACTATTACAAGTTTTCCAGGAATCAGAGCAGCGACGCCTAAAAGAACTTCTCATCGGCATCACGGCAGATGGACGGAAACCATCTCAACTCCTCAACCGAATGAAGGAACTGGCTGGCGGTAACATCTCCAATGAAGGACTGAAGACCCTGTGGATGCAACAATTGCCTTCACAAACTCAGGCAGTTCTCACTAGCAGCTCAACCCAGGACATTAGTAAACTGGCGGAGATGGCAGATAACATTTCGGAGGTTTTTTCAGATGTTGCAGCAGTATCAACACCATCTTCCATAAACCTTCAGCAGCTGGTAGCAACTCTCCAGAAGGAAGTAGAAAAACTAAAGTTCCCCAAACGAAGTCCAACAAGGCAGCGATGTTTCTCCCGTAGCTCCAGCCGATTAAGGATGTCCAACATCATACAACCCGCCACCAACCAAGCACACGACATTAACCACAGCAACTCGCAACAAATTCTTTGGACCACCTTTTTATAAAACCCAAGACTAAACTACCTCTGGAAGAGATATAGTTGATGTGAGTGGAGAAATCCAGTTTACTATCAAATCTAATCCCGAGATCTTTAACCAAATTAACACGAGGGATACCCTCATCAGAAAAGGTGTAGTTAAAAATTATAGGATCACGTCTTCTACTAAAAGTCATGACTTCACATTTACCAATATTAAGAACCAGGTTGTTGTTAGCACACCAAGAGTAAAAGGTATCAAGGTCAACCTACAGAAGTTTGCAATCCTCCATACTTTTTATGTGACGATACAATTTGATGTCATCAGCGTAAATCAATATTCTACAGTGTATTAGTAAGGGAACAATGTCATCAATTGATAAGATAAAGAGGAGAGGGCCAAGATGACTTCCTTGAGGGACACCGGATGTCGCTTCAATGGTTACTGATTTGGATCCACGAAAAAGAACTTGGTAGGTCCGGTCAGTTAAGTAAGACTGGAACCATACTAGAAGGGCTTGCGGAAACCGTAACATTCTTAATTTCAGAATAATAATGGAATGGGAGAGCTTGTCGAATGCCTTACTAAAATCAGTATAAACACAATCAGTTTGACAACCGGAAACGAAGCCTTCGACAGCATGAGCAGTGAACTCAAGAAGATTGGTGGTAGTGGAACGAGCTGCAAGAAAACCATGTTGATTCGTTGAGACCAGCCTCTTGCAGATAGGAGCGATTGCAGAATATATTATTGGTTCGAATAGTTTTGGAATAACAGACAACTTCGCACCTGGTCTATAATTCGATATTTCGTTCTTGCTACCACTTTTGTGAATAGGAATTATGAACGAATTCTTCCAAAGAGTGGGGAAGTACCCTTTATCCAGGGATTTTAGAAAAAGGATTTTCAGTGGAGACTGGAGAACCTCCACACAGGCCTTAAGGACAGCAGGAGGAATACCGTCGGAGAGTCCTTCCTCTTTAAATAAGTTTTCCAGAGCCTATTCTTCTGATTTTTCAAATGCTTGAGTTCACTATTGAACCAAGGAGGAGAACAACTGGCCAATTTTTCTGTCTCATAGGGAACGCAAGAAACGAGCGCTTCGTATAGTACGCCATAAAACCGTGCTACATCGACATCCAACTCGTTTGCGGAAAGTAAGTTGTTGAAATCAACCATGGCAAGTTTAGATGACAGCTCATTAAAGTTAGCCTTTTTAAAGTTAAAGGAATAGGTTACCACCTCCGGACAAGGAGCATTAACTGAATTGAAGCAGTAATTGAGCAAGATAGGAGGGTGGTAGTCGTCAACAGTGGACATGACTATTGGACTGGGTTCAACAGTCATGTTGACTGAGTCAGTAAAGAATATAAGATCCAACTGCCTTCCTAATACATTAGTCACACCGCTCATTTGACTCAAGCCGAGTGAGAGTAAGGAATCGAGAGAACACGATTCCTGAGAATTAAGGCTGCCTTCAGGAAGGTAGTTATCGTCATCGTCAACATATACCCACTGGATATTGGGTAAATTGAAATCGCATAGAAGAAGTAGCTCATCATTAGTGTTCATCAAGATCAGAATGTGGTCAACACAAAAGATGAGAATATCATAGAGGTTATTACCTCCATCGTTAAGTGTGCTTAACATATCTGGTGGGATATAGCAGCACAGCAGGAAGAGATTCATTTTAGAAAGGGAGATTTTAAGAGCAACAAGCTCGACGTCAAGGTGGTTAGAGAAACTAGGAAGCGAAATTGGGGTGCAATTAAGATGGCTTCTACAAGCAACAAGTACGCCACCCCCACGAGCTTCCAAGTCAGTATGACGGTCCCTCCGAAAGATTTGGTAGGAGGAATCGAAAAGTTCAGCCTTGAGAATGCCCACATGGAGCCAGGTTTCAGTGAATGCTATGACATCCAGGCCACTAGCAATCGATGCCTGAAGGATATCTTTAGTTTTAGACCTGGTCCCCTTACATTCTGGTAGTAGAGGGAAAGCGTCACGAGTTTTTTGATATCTGAGTAGCACCCGAAGTTGAAGTTAAAGCGTTTGCATGATGAGATCTATTACGAGTACGCGGAACGAAACGCTTGGTAAGAGCCCCAGCGGGCCAGAAACCAGGGTCTAAGAGAATCTCGGCAGTAGCAGGCGGTGCAGACAAAATGAAAGATGCAACTGGCTTGGAGGCCTTGCTAACCCTTCTACAACGAACTGTTCCGGGTCTATAGATTTTTTCCTCAAATATTCACAGATAGACTCCGTCTTAGTCTCCGGAAAGAATCTTGAGATGAAAATATTTAGAGGCCTAGGAACCGTAACAAGAGAAGTGTAAGGCTCAAGAGGGACTATAACTTCGGCAACCGGTGGACCATCCATTATCAGAGGCGGAGGGGCTGCTACCAAGACTGGCATAGAGGACGACTGAGTCCCTGAAACTTCCGCGACCAAGGGACCTCCCACCACTAGTGGCGAGGAGGATGATACAGAGACCGGCTTTAAGTTCAGCTCTGTAGATGGAACGCCGGACGAAGACCTCAAGCTGACACTATTGCCAATGGTGGCTTGGCGATTGCGACTATTATTATTTTTATTGTAATTTTTAATTTTTAGATTTTTGCAACGCGGCTTACATCCTGGCGTGGTTGGGTTAATGACATCCTGATTGAGGATGACATCAACCAAGGGAGGAGCATCCTTGGGGCTATTCGAGGAAGGAGGCTGCTCCCCAACCTGCAGTGCGCCAACAGAGGGGGATATCTTGCTATTAAAGACGCCTTCAAATTTTGAAACTAGAGAGCTCAAGGCGTTATGATTTTGAACCACTGCTGAAGACAGCGATTCTATATCACCTCGAACGCGCTTCGTACTCCTTTTAATGTCATTCAATACAGGATGAAGAGAAACCGAGGAGTTGGAAGAGCAGGAAGAAGTGGCGACAGGATTTAAGATTAACGACTGCATGTCGTCAATCGAATCTAAGGCCATTGCAACCCTGGAAGAAATTTCCTGGAATTTACTCAATAAGGAGCCGGAGTCGGACAATGAGTCGAGTCGGACGCTAATGGATTGAATGTCATCCGACAACATCTGGAGATGCGAGATGTTGCCAGAGAAGGAACTGAGACGGCCCATGACTAATTATTGACCGTCGAGAAAAGTATTAGAAATGTCCTTCACCAGTCTGAGGACATGGCAGGGCTTGATTTCTGAACACTCCTTACAAGTTGTCACTCTAGGAGCCGAAGTGTTGGAACTGACTCGTGCGTTAAGGCAAGTGAGGTGAAAGACGCCACCACAAACACCATCGCAAGGAATCGAATCTCGGACAATCTTCGAAAGGCATAACTTGCAAGCTTGATGAGACGCCATGTAAAAAGGAACGATTCAACCACGATTGAACTGCAACCACAAATTTGAAAAAAAAAAAAAAAAAAAAAAAAAAAATTAGTTTATGACTATGTTGAAAAGTTGAGTCGAGATTGAGTTGAAATTTCGATCACCGTCGCATGACGTCGAGTTGAGTTCACTTTGGGTTGAAATAGAGCCTGAGCTAAAAACAAAACATAACCTAAAATTTTTGTGAAAAATTCTCTTTTATAGATACGTAAAAATTCAGAACGTAATAATTTTCTATTCCTGTGCAAACAAAAACACCGAACACAAAACTAACGTCGAAGGGGGATTTACCATCAAACAAAACAAATGTCACTTCAACCCATTTTATGTGATAGACTAGAGGCTTAGGGAAAGCCCCTTTGTACTGTTCGACAATCTATTTTTTACAACTCAACCCGCGTATATGAAGCGAAATATCTCACCTCGAACCGGGTATGAGAGCTGAGTTGGGTTGAGGGGATCCAGCCTAAGCTCGACCTTCGTTTATGACAACTGATTTGAACCTATAGGTTGAACCAAGTCATAAAGGGGGTATATTTGTTAAAACTTCAACACTATATCGACTTGCCCGGGAAAACATATCAAAATAAATTATGGTGATTCCCCCCGAAATATATATAAAATCATTATAATGAAAATTTCTACTTACGCTGCCCATCAAATACGTCGTTTAAAAACGAATTCGTCGTAAAATTCAAAGTCGTTCTAAGCAAATATATTTTGCTTTTATTAAAATAGATTTAATAACCTAATTTTTTACTTCACATTTTCGACGTTATAAACGAAATGTCGTTATAAAAGAGGTCGCTATAAATGAAATCTACTGTACGCGTTCGTTGCACATACATGTACGAGTATATAATATTTATCAAATAACAATTATTTCAATAAATGCAATATTAAGCTGGTGGCCTACCTTACAAAGTAATTATATGTTTAACACGTATCCCAGTTATAAGAAGCCGTATAAAAACATCCCCCAGCTTGAAAAGAGTGTACGAGTGACGAGCCCCCATGCACTATACTATTCACTGGCATCTAAATTTTCTTAATTGAATTATAATATTATATACTTCTGTCTGTCCCCATTTAAAAAAAAAATAAACAAAATTGTTAAAATTCTTGCTTTAAAGAAAAAAACAAAAAAGGATAACAGCTGCAAGTGGTGTAACGTCTTTATCTAGATATTATGTCGTCCCCGTCGAGCCGGTTTTATTTAACTCTCGATATTCTAAATACGTTTTTGGCGAAGAAAAGAGGACATCCGGAGCTTCGAAGATATCGCGCGGAACTGCTATTTTCTGGCTAAATGCTATTTTATATGTTTAACTTTTAATGGCAAGCTTTTGCGAGCTTTATTTAATATTTTTACCAAAGCATGCGCATGTTTTCTCTAAGTTCCTATAGCAGAGAAGCCCCAATAGCCCGCGGTGTATATATGCTAGAGCCAAGAAATTTTCCACATACATATTCCTAAAAAAAAATTACAATAGTTCAGAAATTTTAACACACTAACAACAAATTTTAACATTACATAAATTAAGTTTTATTATTATTTGGAATTTATGAAAAATTATTTTTAATTTATAGTAAAGAGCTAGCAAAAATCCGCGTGCGTTGCAGCTAGGGAATCCATCCCGCGGATCCGCGAATGTATGTTCGCAACTAAAATTTTAATTGTTACCAGGGGGATGATTTTAGTTTGCACTAGCAAAAACCCGCGTGCGTTGCAACGCCTTTCAATAAAATAAGATTATGGGGACACAGTCTGCGATAGGAAAAAGCTATAGTGAAAAAAGAACAAATCTGGGAAAATTGATTTTGGGAGATGACCGCCATGGACCAAATGATATATTGAGTATACTATATTGCCTATGGTGCTCTACTTATCATACTCTTTCATTTGATACCCATGTCGAAGGGGTTGTGAAGAAAATATTAATCCGCCCTCTTGAGATGGCCGCTATGGACCAAACGATATATTGAGTATTCTATATTGCATAAACTGTGTTCTACTTATCATACTCTCTCATTTGATACCCATCTCGAAGGGGTTGTGAAGAAAATGGTAATCCGCCTTCTCGAGATGGCCGCTATAGACCAAACGATATATTGCTTATATTGTTCTACTTATCATACTCTTTCATTTGATACCCATCTAGAAGGGGTTGTGAAGAAAATGGTAAACCGCCCTTTTGAGATGGCCGCCATGGACCAAATTATAAATTGAGTATACTATATTGCTTATGGTGTTCTACTTTTCATAGCCTTTCATTTGATACCCATGTCTCGGGTGTTGTGAAGAAAATGGTAATCCGTCCTCTTGAGATGGCCTATGGCATTCTTCTTATAATGCCCTTTCATTTGATACCAATGTCGAGGGGGTAGTGAAGAAAATGATCATCCTCCCTCTTGAGATGATCGCCATGGACCAAACGATATATTGAGTATACTTTATTGCCTATGGTGTTCTACTTATCATACTCTTTCATTTGATATCCATGTCGAAGGTGTTGTGAAGAAAATGGTAATCCGCATTCTTGAGGTGGCCGCTATGGACCAAGCGGCATATTGAGTATACTATATTGCTTATATTGTTCTACTTATCATACTCTTTCATTGGATACCCATTTCGAAGGGGTTGTGAAGAAAATGGTCATCTGCACTCTTGAGATGACTGCCATGGACCAAACGATATATTGAGTATACTATATTGCTTTTGGTGTTCTACTTACCATACGCTTTCATTTGATATCCATGTCGAGGGGTTGTAAAGAAAATGGTAATCCACCCTCTTGAGATGGCTGCTATGGACCAAACGCCTGCTTTTCTGTTGAATTTTTTTTTGCTATAAACCTCACGGAGCCCGAGACTTTTCCAACGAATGCAAAACCGTGGAAATCGGATCGTGCGTTCTGGAATTATAGCGTCAGGAAGGAAAACCCGACTTATTTTTATATTATAGATTAATCCGCATTTCTTTAGTTTTAGTCGGATTTAGCCATAAGCCTGCTGGACTACTTTCTGTTGCCAAATTGTTTAACATGTTTTTGAGGTCCTGGTGTCTGTGGGCCAGCAAACAGATATCATCGGCGTAGTCGAGATCCTTAAGGCGGTCTACCAAACCCCATTGTATGCCGCCTGTTCTATTATCTAGAGCGCCGACAAGGATGTCATTTATTACTATATAAGAAATAGTAATGGCGAAAGTAGGCATCCTTGTCGTACTCCTGAGCTCACCTCAAAGCAGTCGGATAATTTTCCATTATGGAGAACTCTGCATTTGGAATTGTTATATATATATATATTTTTTTTTTATGTGGCAGTGCTAAGCTCAGGAATCACCCTTTGTACTACTAGTCCGTCATGTCATTTGTCACGTCATGGTGCAATGTCTAGCAGTAAGCTTAGTACGGGGAGGTGGTTGGAGGGGTTATAAAGGAACGGGAGGGAATTGAAGAAGGTGGTGATGAACCCTGCGTTTGAACTCTTGGATGTTGTAGGAGCTCGGAAATACTGACTGCGAGAGATTATTCCACAGCCGAGTTGTTCTATTAACAAACGAATTCATATCTTGTTGAGTGCGTGAAAGGGGGAGTTGCAGGTGGAGGGAATGAGACGAGTGGGCTAATCTGGTGTTGCGGGTATAAGAATGCCGTGGAGGCAGGAGAGCGTTTAGCTCGGAGGAACAGTCACTATGATAGTAGCGATAAAATTTTGTCAGTGCTGCTACATTCCTACGGTGGCTCAGGGGGTCGATAGTGGAGCAGGCGGTATCGTCATCAATTAATTTAAGGGCCTTTTTTTGGATCTTATCTAACCATGCCAAGGCGGTTATTGGAGCGCCGCCCCAAACGAGGGAGTTATATTCGAGAAGAGGCCGAATGTAGGATTTATAAATAACAGCACGGGCCGATGGCTGGAGGAGGAACTTGCAACTCTTAAGAAATCCCAAGCACTGAGATCCTTGTTTGGCGATTTGGAATATGTGGTCATTCCATCGCAAGTCTTTGGCTAATGTCACGCCTAAGATGTGTAAGGATGGTTCGGCCATTAGTTGAACTTCATTCACTTTCAAGGGTGGAGGGGTGTTGAACTTCTTTTTGGAGATAAGACAGTACTTGGTTTTGGCGGGGTTGAATTCAACACGATTCTTCTTTCCCCACTCTAGAATGAGTACAATGTCGTTATTAATAGAGTTGGACATACGTTCGCGATCATCAAGACAGGATCTGGCATGAGTCTGCCTTGTATCGAAGCTGTACGAGTACCGTAAAGTACCGTCGTCAGCGAAGCTGAGAAGTGGGTTGGAGGGGATTAAAAGAAGGTCATTTATAAAGATAAGGAATAGGGCCGGTGATAAGATTGACCCCTGGGGGACCCCCGCCGAGATCGGGTGGGATGCGGATTTGACGCCATCCAATACTACTTTGATTGAACGACCGAAAAGGAAATTCTTGATCCACTTCTGTAGAAGTGAGTCGACTCCAATAGCTTTGAGTGTGGCTAACAGGGCTGAGTGCCAAACTCTATCGAAAGCCTTGGAGATATCTAGAGCAACCAGACTAGACTCGCCGGATCCATGCAGACTACGGCTGAGGTGTTCTGTAAGACAGACTAAAAGATCGCCAGTGGATCTTTTCTGGCGGAAGCCATATTGTCTGTCGTTTATGAGTAGGTTGGATTCTAGATATCCCATAAGCTTTTTGTTGATTATCGTCTCCATGGTTTTGGAGAGAATAGAAGTAATTGCTATTGGGCGGTAGTTTAAGGGGTCGCTGGCTTCACCTTTTTTCGGAATTGGCTGAACATGGGCAAGTTTCCAAGAGTCTGGGTAAACTCCGGAGGAGTATGATAGGGCAAAAAGTTTGCGCAGAGGTTTTGCCAAAGGTGACGCGCATTGTTTTAAGACGATAGGGGGTATATTATCGGGTCCAGTGGATTTGTTGACATCGAGCTCCTTGAGGCACCTGTACACCTCGCGAGTCCTGAAGAAAACCCTGTCCATTAAGTGAGCATTGTGCTCGAGAACTGGGGGTAGCGCATCAGTTTCGGGTAGGGAAGAATTTGAAGCAAACAGAGATGCTAATAAATCGGCCTTGGCTTTTCTGTCTGTTATCACCTTCTTATCTCGAATGAATGAAGGAGTTGTAGATGCAGTGAAATTCTTCTTTATGGAACTTACCAAGGACCAGAAGTTTTTGCTACCAGAGGTTGCATTAAAGAGTTTACTTCTCAACTTACTGTCAAATGAATTTTTGACGTTCCTGATGGTGACTTTACAGGAATTTCTTAGTTTTATATAGTCTTCACGGAGCGATTCACTCGGGGAGCTCTTGTAAGCTCGAAAGGCGGCTTCTTTGTTTCTGATTGCATGCATACACTCCAGATTAAACCATCTGTTGGGCCTAGCCTTCACAGATTTAGTAGAATGAGGAATGAACAAATGCATTCCTGCCTGTATGATTCTAGTGATACGGATAGTGGCAGAGTTGACGTTTTTGGTTCGGAAACACTGATTCCAGTCAGTAGCTTGGAAAAAATTAATTAGCCCCAGCCAATTGGCCTTCCCATAATGCCATACAGTTCTCCTAACTGGTTTGGGAGGGGTGGGAAACTCGAATGGGAAGCTAGCGCTAATTAAGCAATGGTCCGAATTGCCGAGAGGTGAATCAACTTCGACGGAGTATCGCTCTGGATGGGAAGTGAGAAAAAGATCAAGGAGATAGTTTCCTTGACCGGCAACATCAGGGACTCTCGTGGGATGATCCACAATTTGATGTAAATTATTGGTGTCTGAAAAGAGCTCGACGTCCTTGCCAGAAACACTGGTGCCATTTGAGTAAGTCAGCCAGTTTGCGTTATGAACATTGAAATCACCCGCAACGATAATTTCACACTCAGGATTGGACGACAAAAATCCCGAGATTTGTTCGGAAATAGTATCAAATGATGAAATGGAGGCTTCGTTACTTATGTTAGGGCTTCTGTATAGGAAGCAGAAGAATATGACGTGGCTTTGGAAAATGATTTTAATCCAAAGATAATTAAAATCTGAAGTTGTGCTTGAATGTATTTTATAATAAGCCACGTCGTCCCTAACATAAATGGCAATACCCCTATGGGGGGAGAGATTGTGCACTAAAGTGTACCCCGACACCTGGTAATAACCTAAGTCATTATCGGGTGATATTTGGGTTTCACTCAGTGCGAAGATTGGGGGTTTATAATTAGATAAGTGGCACTCAACAAAAGAGAAATTCGCATGAAGTCCACGAATGTTACAAAAGTCAATAACAAAGCATGACCTGTAACGGGACTTCGGTTGCGCGGGCTCATTCGCCACATTCTTATTGATATTTCCCGGAATTACAACCGTCGCAACCATCAGAGTCAATGAAATCTGCCTGCGTTAAAGTGTTATGCCTTTTGAAACGGGGCAAATTTCATCGACCGACAGATTTTGGGCGCGACACTTGCAGGTCCGTGAATCGAGTGAGGGTAGGGAGCAAAGGGAACTTACTTTGTGCTGTTCGTCGGTCGCTTGTCTTTGGAAGGGTGATGAGGCCTTCGCTTTACACTGCGCGCGTAAATTCCACTGATTATGTTGTTGTTGTTTTTTTTTTGTGGACGTTGATGTTTTCACTTTCACCCAAAAAAAAATTTGGATTTTATTTTATATTTTTTTTAACGCGGCGTGTTTTACGGACCGGATCAGCACACGTCCGAACACTTTGCTATCCACGGCCAAACTCTAGGGCTATAGGGCTTTTATCAATTCTATTATTTTATCAGGCAGTCCATGTCGCCGTAGTGCCTGCCAATTACGCCAATTGTCTGAATTACTCAAATGGCACCACTGTTTCTGGCAGGAATGCCGAGCTCTTTGCTGAGACAAATAACCTATACCAAATTGTCAACGGTCCTACGCGTATTCCTGACACTGCAGGTCAAGGACGCCACCTCCTTGATCTTTTTCTTACCTCGCATCCAACAAAATACTCCGTCGAAATCGACTATCCTCTGGGGGCAACTCAGATCACTGTCTAATCAGCGCCCACTTCCCATATCGATCTCCTACCCCAACTACCGCCAGCTCCTAGGAGAACCGTTTGGCATTATGGGAAGGCCAACTGGTGGGGGCTGATTCGCTTCTTTCAATCTACTGACTATGATCTATGTTTCCAAAACCGCGATGTCAACTTTGCCGCCCTCTGTATTACCAACATTATATTGGCTGGTATGCATCTATTCATTCCTCATTCCTCCAAATCCATAAAGCCTAGGCAGCATGGATGGTTTAATCGGGAATGCATGAATGCAATTAAAACTAAAGAAGCCGCCTACAGAGAGTACAGACATTCTCCGAGCGTACTATCTAGACGTGAGTACATCAGGTTGAGAAATTCCTGTAAATACACCATCAGGAAAGTCAAGGAGTTATACGATGACAGGCTGAGAAATAAACTCATTAACTCCACTGCTGGCAGTAAAAATTTTTGATCCTTGGTAACCTCCATCAGGAAGAGTTTTACCTCACACACAACGCCTCCATTCATCTACAATAGGCAGGTGATAACAGAAAGCAAACCCAAGGCCGACTTACTTGCATCTCTGTTCGCCGCAAATTCTTCCTTACCCGATGCTGACATGCAACCACCAGCCATCGAGTGTTCCACCCACTCAATGGACGGAGTTTTCATCAGAACACGTGAAGTGTATAGGTGTCTCAAAGAGCTTGACTCCAATAAATCCACTGGCCCCGACAATTTTCCCCCTATGGTTCTTAAAAAATGTGCCTCACCTTTGGCTAAACCTCTGCGCAAACTTTTCGCCCTATCCTACTTCTCCGGAGTCTATCCCGACTCCTGGAAACTGGCTCATGTTCAGCCCATACCAAAAAAAGGTGACGCTAGGGACCCCGCTAACTACCGCCCAATAGCAATTACTTCTATTCTCTCCAAAGTGATGGAGACAATAATAAACAAGAGGCTTTTGAGATATCTTGAACACCACAAAATATTAAATGACAAACAGTACGGCTTTATACCAAAAAGATCTACTGGCGACCTCCTTGTTTGCCTAACTGAACACCTCCACCAAAGTATACACCGATTTGGTGAATCTGGCCTGGTTGCTTTAGATATCTCCAAGGCTTTCGACAGAGTGTGGCACCCCGCTCTGTTAACTAAACTCCAGGCTATTGGTATTGACTTCGTTCTAAGGAACTGGATAAAGAGCTTCCTTTCTGGCCGTTCAATCAAGGTAGTATTGGATGGCGTCGAATCCGGCCCCCACACCATCTCCGCAGGTGTTCCCCAGGGCTTAATTCTATCACCAGCTCTCTTCCTAATTTTTATAAATGATCTGCTCTCAATCCCTTCCAACCCACTCCACTGCTTTGCCGACGACAGTACACTACGGTACTCCTATGGCTTCGATACTGTAGGACAAGCACGCGCCAGACCTTGTCAGCATTATCGCAATCTCATGTCCATTTCAATCAACAGGGACATGGAACGAATTCTTGAATGGGGCCGCAAGAACCGTGTCGAATTCAATGCATCAAAAACGAAGTACTGTCATCTCCAATAAAACCTGCACCGACCCTCCTTCTATTTCAGTGGACAATAAAAACCTAACGGCAGAACCGTCTTTAAACATCCTAGGCATAACACTATCCGAAGATCTGCGGTGGAATAACCACATATTCCAAATCGCTAAACAAGCATCACAATGCCTGGGATTCCTTAAAAGATGCAAATTCCTCCTTCAGCCGTCGGCCAGGGCTACAATCTACAAGTCCTACATTCGTCCCCGCCTCGAATACAACTCGTATATTTGGGCTGGGGTCCCGAGAACCACCTTAGCCTGGCTGGACAAGGTGCAAAGTCGCGCTCTCAAACTTATTGGCGATAGCGCCATTTGCTCCTCAATTGACTCATTAAGCCACCGTAGCAATGTAGCAGCCCTTGCAAAATTTTACCGATTTTACCACAACGATTGCTCTACTGAAATAAGTAACCTCATGCCTCCACGGCAACTTTTCTCCCGCAACACTAGACTTGCCCGCTCGGCTCACCGTTATAGTCTACAGCCCTTATCTTCGCGCACACTCCGATCTAGAAAATTTGTTTATAACAAGAATAACCCGACTGTGGAACAACTTACCTCAGTCAATATTCCCGAACTCACACAACACCCAAGAGTTCACGCGCAAGGTTCACCACCATCTACTCCAACACCCACCCGACTCCCCCTAATCTATCCTATCTTTCTCTCTATCCTTCGAGCTAAGCTTACTACTAGACATTGCACCATGACGTGTACGACATGACGGATCCCAGCACTTTCGTGAAATCGACCAAAAATATCCCAAGGGGTACCCCTTTGCAAAACTTCCGGTTTGGGGAAAATTCTGGAGTGGCCCTTTTTGGATGGGAAATTGTTAGGGACCTCGCAGGGAGTCTGTGAATTCAATCCCACCCCGGGCCTACCAGTATTTCCCGAGATAATGGGCATTTCGCACCCTCCTTTGGGAGTTCACAAAAAAGGGCATAACTCCCGAATCCCTTGGAATTTCGGGACAAACTAAATTGCTCTGAACTCGGGGGAGCGAGCCCTTTCCAACGATGCCCCATTCATCCAGATCCGAGCACTTTCGAAAAATTACCCAAAAATATCCAAAGGGGTACCTCTTTGAAAATTTCCGGTTTTGGGCAATTTCTGGAGTGGCCCTTTTTTGAATGGGAAATTGTGAGGGACCTCGCAGGGAGTCTGGGAATTTAATCCCACCCCGGGCTGACCAGTATTTCCCGAGATAATGGGCATTTCGCACCCTCCTTTGGGAGTTCACAAAAAAGGGCATAACTCCCGAACCCCTTGGAATTTCGGGACAAACTAAAGTGCTCTGAACTCGGGGGAGCGAGCCCTTTCCAACGATGCCCCATTCATCCAGATCCGAGCACTTTCGAAAAATTACCCAAAAATATCCAAAGGGGTACCCCTTTGAAAATTTCCGGTTTTGGGCAATTTCTGGAGTGGCCCTTTTTTGAATGGGAAATTGTTAGGGACCTCGCAGGGAGTCTGTGAATTCAATCCCACCCCGGGCCTACCAGTATTTCCCGAGATAATGGGCATTTCGCACCCTCCTTTGGGAGTTCACAAAAAAGGGCATAACTCCCGAACCCCTTGGAATTTCGGGACAAACTAAAGTGCTCTGAACTCGGGGGAGCGAGCCCTTTCCAACGATGCCCCATTCATCCAGATCCGAGCACTTTCGGAAAATTACCCAAAAATATCCAAAGGGGTACCCCTTTGAAAATTTCCGGTTTTGGGCAATTTCTGGAGTGGCCCTTTTTTGAATGGGAAATTGTGAGGGACCTCGCAGGGAGTCTGGGAATTTAATCCCACCCCGGGCTGACCAGTATTTCCCGAGATAATGGGCATTTCGCACCCTCCTTTGGGAGTTCACAAAAAAGGGCATAACTCCCGAACCCCTTGGAATTTCGGGACAAACTAAAGTGCTCTGAACTCGGGGGAGCGAGCCCTTTCCAACGATGCCCCATTCATCCAGATCCGAGCACTTTCGAAAAATTACCCAAAAATATCCAAAGGGGTACCCCTTTGAAAATTTCCGGTTTTGGGCAATTTCTGGAGTGGCCCTTTTTTGAATGGGAAATTGTGAGGGACCTCGCAGGGAGTCTGGGAATTTAATCCCACCCCGGGCTGACCAGTATTTCCCGAGATAATGGGCATTTCGCACCCTCCTTTGGGAGTTCACAAAAAAGGGCATAACTCCCGAACCCCTTGGAATTTCGGGACAAACTAAAGTGCTCTGAACTCGGGGGAGCGAGCCCTTTCCAACGATGCCCCATTCATCCAGATCCGAGCACTTTCGAAAAATTACCCAAAAATATCCAAAGGGGTACCCCTTTGAAAATTTCCGGTTTTGGGCAATTTCTGGAGTGGCTCTTTTTTGAATGGGAATTTGTTAAGGACCTCGCAGGGAGTCTGTGAATTCAATCGCACACCGGTCTGACCAGTATTTCCCGAGATAATGGGCATTTCGCCACCCTCATTTGGCCATTCACAAAACCGGCCATAACTCCCGAACCCCTTGGAATTTTGGGACCAAATTTCGTGCGTTGAACTCGGGGGAGCGAGCCCTTTCCAACGATGCCCCATTCATCCAGATCCGAGCACTTTCGAAAAATTACCCAAAAATATCCAAAGGGGTACCCCTTTGAAAATTTCCGGTTTTGGGCAATTTCTGGAGTGGCTCTTTTTTGAATGGGAATTTGTTAAGGACCTCGCAGGGAGTCTGTGAATTCAATCGCACACCGGTCTGACCAGTATTTCCCGAGATAATGGGCATTTCGCCACCCTCATTTGGCCATTCACAAAACCAGCCATAACTCCCGAACCCCTTGGAATTTTGGGACCAAATTTCGTGCGTTGAACTCGGGGGAGCGAGCCCTTTCCAACGATGCCCCATTCATCCAGATCCGAGCACTTTCGAAAAATTACCCAAAAATATCCAAAGGGGTACCCCTTTGAAAATTTCCGGTTTTGGGCAATTTCTGGAGTGGCTCTTTTTTGAATGGGAACTTGTTAAGGACCTCGCAGGGAGTCTGTGAATTCAATCGCACACCGGTCTGACCAGTATTTCCCGAGATAATGGGCATTTCGCCACCCTCATTTGGCCATTCACAAAACCAGCCATAACTCCCGAACCCCTTGGAATTTTGGGACCAAATTTCGTGCGTTGAACTCGGGGGAGCGAGCCCTTTCCAACGATGCCCCATTCATCCAGATCCGAGCACTTTCGAAAAATTACCCAAAAATATCCAAAGGGGTACCCCTTTGAAAATTTCCGGTTTTGGGCAATTTCTGGAGTGGCTCTTTTTGAATGGGAATTTGTTAAGGACCTCGCAGGGAGTCTGTGAATTCAATCGCACACCGGTCTGACCAGTATTTCCCGAGATAATGGGCATTTCGCCACCCTCATTTGGCCATTCACAAAACCGGCCATAACTCCCGAACCCCTTGGAATTTTGGGACCAAATTTCGTGCGTTGAACTCGGGGGAGCGAGCCCTTTCCAACGATGCCCCATTCATCCAGATCCGAGCACTTTCGAAAAATTACCCAAAAATATCCAAAGGGGTACCCCTTTGAAAATTTCCGGTTTTGGGCAATTTCTGGAGTGGCTCTTTTTTGAATGGGAACTTGTTAAGGACCTCGCAGGGAGTCTGTGAATTCAATCGCACACCGGTCTGACCAGTATTTCCCGAGATAATGGGCATTTCGCCACCCTCATTTGGCCATTCACAAAACCAGCCATAACTCCCGAACCCCTTGGAATTTTGGGACCAAATTTCGTGCGTTGACCTCGGGGGAGCGAGCCCTTTCCAACGATGCCCCATTCATCCAGATCCGAGCACTTTCGAAAACTTACCCAAAAATATCCAAAGGGGTACCCCTTTGAAAATTTCCGGTTTTGGGCAATTTCTGGAGTGGCTCTTTTTTGAATGGGAAATTGTTAAGGACCTCGCAGGGAGTCTGTGAATTCAATCGCACACCGGTCTGACCAGTATTTCCCGAGATAATGGGCATTTCGCCACCCTCATTTGGCCATTCACAAAACCGGCCATAACTCCCGAACCCCTTGGAATTTTGGGACCAAATTTCGTGCGTTGAACTCGGGGGAGCGAGCCCTTTCCAACGATGCCCCATTCATCCAGATCCGAGCACTTTCGAAAAATTACCCAAAAATATCCAAAGGGGTACCCCTTTGAAAATTTCCGGTTTTGGGCAATTTCTGGAGTGGCTCTTTTTGAATGGGAATTTGTTAAGGACCTCGCAGGGAGTCTGTGAATTCAATCGCACACCGGTCTGACCAGTATTTCCCGAGATAATGGGCATTTCGCCACCCTCATTTGGCCATTCACAAAACCGGCCATAACTCCCGAACCCCTTGAAATTTTGGGACCAAATTTCGTGCGTTGAACTCGGGGGAGCGAGCCCTTTCCAACGATGCCCCATTCATCCAGATCCGAGCACTTTCGAAAAATTACCCAAAAATATCCAAAGGGGTACCCCTTTGAAAATTTCCGGTTTTGGGCAATTTCTGGAGTGGCTCTTTTTTGAATGGGAATTTGTTAAGGACCTCGCAGGGAGTCTGTGAATTCAATCGCACACCGGTCTGACCAGTATTTCCCGAGATAATGGGCATTTCGCCACCCTCATTTGGCCATTCACAAAACCGGCCATAACTCCCGAACCCCTTGGAATTTTGGGACCAAATTTCGTGCGTTGAACTCGGGGGAGCGAGCCCTTTCCAACGATGCCCCATTCATCCAGATCCGAGCACTTTCGAAAAATTACCCAAAAATATCCAAAGGGGTACCTCTTTGAAAATTTCCGGTTTTGGGCAATTTCTGGAGTGGCCCTTTTTTGAATGGGAAATTGTTAGGGACCTCGCAGGGAGTCTGGGAATTTAATCCCACCCCGGGCTGACCAGTATTTCCCGAGATAATGGGCATTTCGCACCCTCCTTTGGGAGTTCACAAAAAAGGGCATAACTCCCGAACCCCTTGGAATTTCGGGACAAACTAAAGTGCTCTGAACTCGGGGGAGCGAGCCCTTTCCAACGATGCCCCATTCATCCAGATCCGAGCACTTTCGAAAAATTACCCAAAAATATCCAAAGGGGTACCCCTTTGAAAATTTCCGGTTTTGGGCAATTTCTGGAGTGGCCCTTTTTTGAATGGGAAATTGTTAGGGACCTCGCAGGGAGTCTGGGAATTTAATCCCACCCCGGGCTGACCAGTATTTCCCGAGATAATGGGCATTTCGCACCCTCCTTTGGGAGTTCACAAAAAAGGGCATAACTCCCGAACCCCTTGGAATTTCGGGACAAACTAAAGTGCTCTGAACTCGGGGGAGCGAGCCCTTTCCAACGATGCCCCATTCATCCAGATCCGAGCACTTTCGAAAAATTACCCAAAAATATCCAAAGGGGTACCCCTTTGAAAATTTCCGGTTTTGGGCAATTTCTGGAGTGGCCCTTTTTTGAATGGGAAATTGTTAGGGACCTCGCAGGGAGTCTGGGAATTTAATCCCACCCCGGGCTGACCAGTATTTCCCGAGATAATGGGCATTTCGCACCCTCCTTTGGGAGTTCACAAAAAAGGGCATAACTCCCGAACCCCTTGGAATTTCGGGACAAACTAAAGTGCTCTGAACTCGGGGGGCGAGCCCTTTCCAACGATGCCCCATTCATCCAGATCCGAGCACTTTCGAAAAATTACCCAAAAATATCCAAAGGGGTACCCCTTTGAAAATTTCCGGTTTTGGGCAATTTCTGGAGTGGCCCTTTTTTGAATGGGAAATTGTTAGGGACCTCGCAGGGAGTCTGGGAATTTAATCCCACCCCGGGCTGACCAGTATTTCCCGAGATAATGGGCATTTCGCACCCTCCTTTGGGAGTTCACAAAAAAGGGCATAACTCCCGAACCCCTTGGAATTTCGGGACAAACTAAAGTGCTCTGAACTCGGGGGAGCGAGCCCTTTCCAACGATGCCCCATTCATCCAGATCCGAGCACTTTCGAAAAATTACCCAAAAATATCCAAAGGGGTACCCCTTTGAAAATTTCCGGTTTTGGGCAATTTCTGGAGTGGCCCTTTTTTGAATGGGAAATTGTTAGGGACCTCGCAGGGAGTCTGGGAATTTAATCCCACCCCGGGCTGACCAGTATTTCCCGAGATAATGGGCATTTCGCACCCTCCTTTGGGAGTTCACAAAAAAGGGCATAACTCCCGAACCCCTTGGAATTTCGGGACAAACTAAAGTGCTCTGAACTCGGGGGAGCGAGCCCTTTCCAACGATGCCCCATTCATCCAGATCCGAGCACTTTCGAAAAATTACCCAAAAATATCCAAAGGGGTACCCCTTTGAAAATTTCCGGTTTTGGGCAATTTCTGGAGTGGCCCTTTTTTGAATGGGAAATTGTTAGGGACCTCGCAGGGAGTCTGGGAATTTAATCCCACCCCGGGCTGACCAGTATTTCCCGAGATAATGGGCATTTCGCACCCTCCTTTGGGAGTTCACAAAAAAGGGCATAACTCCCGAACCCCTTGGAATTTCGGGACAAACTAAAGTGCTCTGAACTCGGGGGAGCGAGCCCTTTCCAACGATGCCCCATTCATCCAGATCCGAGCACTTTCGAAAAATTACCCAAAAATATCCAAAGGGGTACCCCTTTGAAAATTTCCGGTTTTGGGCAATTTCTGGAATGGCCCTTTTTTGAATGGGAAATTGTTAGGGACCTCGCAGGGAGTCTGGGAATTTAATCCCACCCCGGGCTGACCAGTATTTCCCGAGATAATGGGCATTTCGCACCCTCCTTTGGGAGTTCACAAAAAAGGGCATAACTCCCGAACCCCTTGGAATTTCGAGACAAACTAAAGTGCTCTGAACTCGGGGGAGCGAGCCCTTTCCAACGATGCCCCATTCATCCAGATCCGAGCACTTTCGAAAAATTACCCAAAAATATCCAAAGGGGTACCCCTTTGAAAATTGCCGGTTTTGGGCAATTTCTGGAATGGCCCTTTTTAGAATGGGAAATTGTTAGGGACCTCGCAGGGAGTCTGGGAATTTAATCCCACCCCGGGCTGACCAGTATTTCCCGAGATAATGGGCATTTCGCACCCTCCTTTGGGAGTTCACAAAAAAGGGCATAACTCCCGAACCCCTTGGAATTTCGAGACAAACTAAAGTGCTCTGAACTCGGGGGAGCGAGCCCTTTCCAACGATGCCCCATTCATCCAGATCCGAGCACTTTCGAAAAATTACCCAAAAATATCCAAAGGGGTACCCCTTTGAAAATTTCCGGTTTTGGGCAATTTCTGGAATGGCCCTTTTTTGAATGGGAAATTGTTAGGGACCTCGCAGGGAGTCTGGGAATTTAATCCCACCCCGGGCTGACCAGTATTTCCCGAGATAATGGGCATTTCGCACCCTCCTTTGGGAGTTCACAAAAAAGGGCATAACTCCCGAACCCCTTGGAATTTCGAGACAAACTAAAGTGCTCTGAACTCGGGGGAGCGAGCCCTTTCCAACGATGCCCCATTCATCCAGATCCGAGCACTTTCGAAAAATTACCCAAAAATATCCAAAGGGGTACCCCTTTGAAAATTTCCGGTTTTGGGCAATTTCTGGAATGGCCCTTTTTAGAATGGGAAATTGTTAGGGACCTCGCAGGGAGTCTGGGAATTTAATCCCACCCCGGGCTGACCAGTATTTCCCGAGATAATGGGCATTTCGCACCCTCCTTTGGGAGTTCACAAAAAAGGGCATAACTCCCGAACCCCTTGGAATTTCGAGACAAACTAAAGTGCTCTGAACTCGGGGGAGCGAGCCCTTTCCAACGATGCCCCATTCATCCAGATCCGAGCACTTTCGAAAAATTACCCAAAAATATCCAAAGGGGTACCCCTTTGAAAATTTCCGGTTTTGGGCAATTTCTGGAATGGCCCTTTTTAGAATGGGAAATTGTTAGGGACCTCGCAGGGAGTCTGGGAATTTAATCCCACCCCGGGCTGACCAGTATTTCCCGAGATAATGGGCATTTCGCACCCTCCTTTGGGAGTTCACAAAAAAGGGCATAACTCCCGAACCCCTTGGAATTTCGAGACAAACTAAAGTGCTCTGAACTCGGGGGAGCGAGCCCTTTCCAACGATGCCCCATTCATCCAGATCCGAGCACTTTCGAAAAATTACCCAAAAATATCCAAAGGGGTACCCCTTTGAAAATTTCCGGTTTTGGGCAATTTCTGGAATGGCCCTTTTTTGAATGGGAAATTGTTAGGGACCTCGCAGGGAGTCTGGGAATTTAATCCCACCCCGGGCTGACCAGTATTTCCCGAGATAATGGGCATTTCGCACCCTCCTTTGGGAGTTCACAAAAAAGGGCATAACTCCCGAACCCCTTGGAATTTCGAGACAAACTAAAGTGCTCTGAACTCGGGGGAGCGAGCCCTTTCCAACGATGCCCCATTCATCCAGATCCGAGCACTTTCGAAAAATTACCCAAAAATATCCAAAGGGGTACCCCTTTGAAAATTTCCGGTTTTGGGCAATTTCTGGAATGGCCCTTTTTAGAATGGGAAATTGTTAGGGACCTCGCAGGGAGTCTGGGAATTTAATCCCACCCCGGGCTGACCAGTATTTCCCGAGATAATGGGCATTTCGCACCCTCCTTTGGGAGTTCACAAAAAGGGCATAACTCCCGAACCCCTTGGAATTTCGGGACAAACTAAAGTGCTCTGAACTCGGGGGAGCGAGCCCTTTCCAACGATGCCCCATTCATCCAGATCCGAGCACTTTCGAAAAATTACCCAAAAATATCCAAAGGGGTACCCCTTTGAAAATTTCCGGTTTTGGGCAATTTCTGGAGTGGCCCTTTTTTGAATGGGAAATTGTTAGGGACCTCGCAGGGAGTCTGGGAATTTAATCCCACCCCGGGCTGACCAGTATTTCCCGAGATAATGGGCATTTCGCACCCTCCTTTGGGAGTTCACAAAAAGGGCATAACTCCCGAACCCCTTGGAATTTCGGGACAAACTAAAGTGCTCTGAACTCGGGGGAGCGAGCCCTTTCCAACGATGCCCCATTCATCCAGATCCGAGCACTTTCGAAAAATTACCCAAAAATATCCAAAGGGGTACCCCTTTGAAAATTTCCGGTTTTGGGCAATTTCTGGAGTGGCCCTTTTTTGAATGGGAAATTGCTAGGGACCTCGCAGGGAGTCTGGGAATTTAATCCCACCCCGGGCTGACCAGTATTTCCCGAGATAATGGGCATTTCGCACCCTCCTTTGGGAGTTCACAAAAAAGGGCATAACTCCCGAACCCCTTGGAATTTCGGGACAAACTAAAGTGCTCTGAACTCGGGGGAGCGAGCCCTTTCCAACGATGCCCCATTCATCCAGATCCGAGCACTTTCGAAAAATTACCCAAAAATATCCAAAGGGGTACCCCTTTGAAAATTTTTGGTTTTGGGCAATTTCTGGAATGGCCCTTTTTTGAATGGGAAATTGTTAGGGACCTCGCAGGGAGTCTGGGAATTTAATCCCACCCCGGGCTGACCAGTATTTCCCGAGATAATGGGCATTTCGCACCCTCCTTTGGGAGTTCACAAAAAAGGGCATAACTCCCGAACCCCTTGGAATTTCGGGACAAACTAAAGTGCTCTGAACTCGGGGGAGCGAGCCCTTTCCAACGATGCCCCATTCATCCAGATCCGAGCACTTTCGAAAAATTACCCAAAAATATCCAAAGGGGTACCCCTTTGAAAATTTCCGGTTTTGGGCAATTTCTGGAGTGGCCCTTTTTTGAATGGGAAATTGTTAGGGACCTCGCAGGGAGTCTGGGAATTTAATCATACCCCGGGCTGACCAGTATTTCCCGAGATAATGGGCATTTCGCAGCCTCCTTTGGGAGTTCACAAAAAAGGGCATAACTCCCGAACCCCTTGGAATTTCGGGACAAACTAAAGTGCTCTGAACTCGGGGGAGCGAGCCCTTTCCAACGATGCCCCATTCATCCAGATCCGAGCACTTTCGAAAAATTACCCAAAAATATCCAAAGGGGTACCCCTTTGAAAATTTCCGGTTTTGGGCAATTTCTGGAGTGGCCCTTTTTTGAATGGGAAATTGTTAGGGACCTCGCAGGGAGTCTGGGAATTTAATCATACCCCGGGCTGACCAGTATTTCCCGAGATAATGGGCATTTCGCAGCCTCCTTTGGGAGTTCACAAAAAAGGGCATAACTCCCGAACCCCTTGGAATTTCGGGACAAACTAAAGTGCTCTTGGGAGGGAGCCCTTTCCAACGATGCCCCATTCATCCAGATCCGAGCACTTTCGAAAAATTACCCAAAAATATCCAAAGGGGTACCCCTTTGAAAATTTCCGGTTTTGGGCAATTTCTGGAGTGGCTCTTTTTTGAATGGGAAATTGTTAGGGACCTCGCAGGGAGTCTGGGAATTTAATCATACCCCGGGCTGACCAGTATTTCCCGAGATAATGGGCATTTCGCAGCCTCCTTTGGGAGTTCACAAAAAAGGGCTTAACTCCCGAACCCCTTGGAATTTCGGGACAAACTAAAGTGCTCTGAACTCGGGGGAGCGAGCCCTTTCCAACGATGCCCCATTCATCCAGATCCGAGCACTTTCGAAAAATTACCCAAAAATATCCAAAGGGGTACCCCTTTGAAAATTTCCGGTTTTAAGCAATTTCTGGAGTGGCCCTTTTTTGAATGGGAAATTGTTAGGGACCTCGCAGGGAGTCTGGGAATATAATCCCACCCCGGGCTGACCAGTATTTCCCGAGGTAATGGGCATTTCGCAGCCCTCCTTTGGGAGTTCACAAAAAAGGGCATAACTCCCGAACCCCTTGGAATTTCGGGACAAACTAAAGTGCTCTTGGGAGGGAGCCCTTTCCAACGATGCCCCATTCATCCAGATCCGAGCACTTTCGAAAAATTACCCAAAAATATCCAAAGGGGTACCCCTTTGAAAATTTCCGGTTTTGGGCAATTTCTGGAGTGGCTCTTTTTTGAATGGGAAATTGTTAGGGACCTCGCAGGGAGTCTGGGAATTTAATCATACCCCGGGCTGACCAGTATTTCCCGAGATAATGGGCATTTCGCAGCCTCCTTTGGGAGTTCACAAAAAAGGGCTTAACTCCCGAACCCCTTGGAATTTCGGGACAAACTAAAGTGCTCTGAACTCGGGGGAGCGAGCCCTTTCCAACGATGCCCCATTCATCCAGATCCGAGCACTTTCGAAAAATTACCCAAAAATATCCAAAGGGGTACCCCTTTGAAAATTTCCGGTTTTGGGCAATTTCTGGAGTGGCCCTTTTTTGAATGGGAAATTGTTAGGGACCTCGCAGGGAGTCTGGGAATTTAATCATACCCCGGGCTGACCAGTATTTCCCGAGATAATGGGCATTTCGCAGCCTCCTTTGGGAGTTCACAAAAAAGGGCATAACTCCCGAACCCCTTGGAATTTCGGGACAAACTAAAGTGCTCTTGGGAGGGAGCCCTTTCCAACGATGCCCCATTCATCCAGATCCGAGCACTTTCGAAAAATTACCCAAAAATATCCAAAGGGGTACCCCTTTGAAAATTTCCGGTTTTGGGCAATTTCTGGAGTGGCTCTTTTTTGAATGGGAAATTGTTAGGGACCTCGCAGGGAGTCTGGGAATTTAATCATACCCCGGGCTGACCAGTATTTCCCGAGATAATGGGCATTTCGCAGCCTCCTTTGGGAGTTCACAAAAAAGGGCTTAACTCCCGAACCCCTTGGAATTTCGGGACAAACTAAAGTGCTCTGAACTCGGGGGAGCGAGCCCTTTCCAACGATGCCCCATTCATCCAGATCCGAGCACTTTCGAAAAATTACCCAAAAATATCCAAAGGGGTACCCCTTTGAAAATTTCCGGTTTTGAGCAATTTCTGGAGTGGCCCTTTTTTGAATGGGAAATTGTTAGGGACCTCGCAGGGAGTCTGGGAATATAATCCCACCCCGGGCTGACCAGTATTTCCCGAGGTAATGGGCATTTCGCAGCCCTCCTTTGGGAGTTCACAAAAAAGGGCATAACTCCCGAACCCCTTGGAATTTCGGGACAAACTAAAGTGCTCTGAACTCGGGGGAGCGAGCCCTTTCCAACGATGCCCCATTCATCCAGATCCGAGCACTTTCGAAAAATTACCCAAAAATATCCAAAGGGGTACCCCTTTGAAAATTTTTGGTTTTGGGCAATTTCTGGAGTGGCCCTTTTTTGAATGGGAAATTGTTAGGGACCTCGCAGGGAGTCTGGGAATTTAATCATACCCCGGGCTGACCAGTATTTCCCGAGATAATGGGCATTTCGCAGCCTCCTTTGGGAGTTCACAAAAAAGGGCATAACTCCCGAACCCCTTGGAATTTCGGGACAAACTAAAGTGCTCTGAGCTCGGGGGAGCGAGCCCTTTCCAACGATGCCCCATTCATCCAGATCCGAGCACTTTCGAAAAATTACCCAAAAATATCCAAAGGGGTACCCCTTTGAAAATTTTTGGTTTTGGGCAATTTCTGGAGTGGCCCTTTTTTGAATGGGAAATTGTTAGGGACCTCGCAGGGAGTCTGGGAATTTAATCATACCCCGGGCTGACCAGTATTTCCCGAGATAATGGGCATTTCGCAGCCTCCTTTGGGAGTTCACAAAAAAGGGCATAACTCCCGAACCCCTTGGAATTTCGGGACAAACTAAAGTGCTCTGAGCTCGGGGGAGCGAGCCCTTTCCAACGATGCCCCATTCATCCAGATCCGAGCACTTTCGAAAAATTACCCAAAAATATCCAAAGGGGTACCCCTTTGAAAATTTTTGGTTTTGGGCAATTTCTGGAGTGGCCCTTTTTTGAATGGGAAATTGTTAGGGACCTCGCAGGGAGTCTGGGAATTTAATCATACCCCGGGCTGACCAGTATTTCCCGAGATAATGGGCATTTCGCAGCCTCCTTTGGGAGTTCACAAAAAAGGGCATAACTCCCGAACCCCTTGGAATTTCGGGACAAACTAAAGTGCTCTGAGCTCGGGGGAGCGAGCCCTTTCCAACGATGCCCCATTCATCCAGATCCGAGCACTTTCGAAAAATTACCCAAAAATATCCAAAGGGGTACCCCTTTGAAAATTTCCGGTTTTGGGCAATTTCTGGAGTGGCCCTTTTTTGAATGGGAAATTGTTAGGGACCTCGCAGGGAGTCTGGGAATATAATCCCACCCCGGGCTGACCAGTATTTCCCGAGGTAATGGGCATTTCGCAGCCCTCCTTTGGGAGTTCACAAAAAAGGGCATAACTCCCGAACCCCTTGGAATTTCGGGACAAACTAAAGTGCTCTGAACTCGGGGGAGCGAGCCCTTTCCAACGATGCCCCATTCATCCAGATCCGAGCACTTTCGAAAAATTCCGGTTTTGGGCAATTTCTGGAGTGGCCCTTTTTTGAATGGGAAATTGTTAGGGACCTCGCAGGGAGTCTGGGAATTTAATCCCACCCCGGGCTGACCAGTATTTCCCGAGATAATGGGCATTTCGCACCCTCCTTTGGGAGTTCACAAAAAAGGGCATAACTCCCGAACCCCTTGGAATTTCGGGACGAACTAAAGTGCTCTGAACTCGGGGGAGCGAGCCCATTCTAACGATGCCCCATTAATATGCCCAAAAATATCCAAAGGGGTACCCCTTTGAAAATTTCCGGTTTTGGGCAATTTCTGGAGTGGCCCTTTTTTGAATGGGAAATTGTTCGGGACCTCGCAGGGAGTCTGGGAATTTAATCCCACCCCGGGCTGACCAGTATTTCCCGAGATAATGGGCATTTCGCACCCTCCTTTGGGAGTTCACAAAAAAGGGCATAACTCCCGAACCCCTTGGAACTTCGGGACAAACTAAAGTGCTCTGAACTCGGGGGAGCGAGCCCATTCTAACGATGCCCCATTAATATGCCCAAAAATATCCAAAGGGGTACCCCTTTGAAAATTTCCGGTTTTGGGCAATTTCTGGAGTGGCCCTTTTTTGAATGGGAAATTGTTAGGGACCTCGCAGGGAGTCTGGGAATTCAATCCCACCCCGGGCTGACCAGTATTTCCCGAGATAATGGCCATTTCGCAACCCTCCTTTGGCCAATCACAAAACAGGCCATAACTCCCGAACCCCTTGTTATTTCTGGACCAAATAAAGTGCGCTGAACTCGGGGGAGCGAGCCCTTTCCAACGATGCCCCATTCATTAAGATCCCAGCACTTTCGTGAAATCGACCAAAAATATCCCTAGGGGTGCCCCTTTGCATAATTTCCGGTTTTGGGAAAATTCTGGAGTGGCCCTTTTTTGGATGGGAAATTGTTAGGGACCTCCCAGGGAGTTTGTGAATTCAATCCCACCCCGGGCTGACCAGTATTTCCCGAGATAATGGCCATTTCGCAACCCTCCTTTGGCCAATCACAAAAGAGGCCATAACTCCCAAACCCCTTGACATTTCAGGACCAATTAAAGTGCGCTGAACTCAGGGGAGCGAGCCCTTTCCAACGATACCCCATTCATTAAGATCCCAGCACTTTCGTGAAATCGACCAAAAATATCCCTATGGGTACCCCTTTGCATAATTTCCGGTTTTGGGAAAATTCTGGAGTGGCCCTTTTTTGGATGGGAAATTGTTAGGGACCTCCCAGGGAGTTTGTGAATTCAATCCCACCCCGGGCTGACCAGTATTTCCCGAGATAATGGCCATTTCGCAACCCTCCTTTGGCCAATCACAAAAGAGGCCATAACTCCCAAACCCCTTGACATTTCAGGACCAATTAAAGTGCGCTGAACTCAGGGGAGCGAGCCCTTTCCAACGATACCCCATTCATTAAGATCCCAGCACTTTCGTGAAATCGACCAAAAATATCCCTAGGGGTACCCCTTTGCAAAATTTCCGGTTCTGGGAAAATTCTGGAGTGGCCCTTTTTGGGATGGGAAATTGTTAGGGACCTCCCAGGGAGTCTGTGAATTCAATCCCACCCCGGGCTGACCAGTATTTCCCGAGATAATGGCCATTTCGCAACCCTCCTTTGGCCGATCACAAAACAGGCCATAACTCCCGAACCCCTTGTTATTTCTGGACCAAATAAAGTGCGCTGAACTCGGGGGAGCGAGCCCTTTCCAACGATACCCCATTCATTAAGATCCCAGCACTTTCGTGAAATCGACCAAAAATATCCCTAGGGGTACCCCTTTGCAAAATTTCCGGTTCTGGGAAAATTCTGGAGTGGCCCTTTTTTGGATGGGAAATTGTTAGGGACCTCCCAGGGAGTCTGTGAATTCAATCCCACCCCGGGCTGACCAGTATTTCCCGAGATAATGGCCATTTCGCAACCCTCCTTTGGCCAATCACAAAAGAGGCCATAACTCCCGAACCCCTTGTTGTTTCTGGACTAAATAAAGTGCGCTGAACTCGGGGGAGCGAGCCCTTTCCAACGATACCCCATTCATTAAGATCCCAGCACTTTCGTGAAATCGACCAAAAATATCCCTAGGGGTACCCCTTTGCAAAATTTCCGGTTCTGGGAAAATTCTGGAGTGGTCCTTTTTTGGATGGGAAATTGTTAGGGACCTCCCAGGGAGTCTGTGAATTCAATCCCACCCCGGGCTGACCAGTATTTCCCGAGATAATGGCCATTTCGCAACCCTCCTTTGGCCGATCACAAAACAGGCCATAACTCCCGAACCCCTTGTTATTTCTGGACCAAATAAAGTGCGCTGAACTCGGGGGAGCGAGCCCTTTCCAACGATGCCCCATTCATTAAGATCCCAGCACTTTCGTGAAATCGACCAAAAATATCCCTAGGGGTACCCCTTTGCAAAATTTCCGGTTCTGGGAAAATTCTGGAGTGGTCCTTTTTTGGATGGGAAATTGTTAGGGACCTCCCAGGGAGTCTGTGAATTCAATCCCACCCCGGGCTGACCAGTATTTCCCGAGATAATGGCCATTTCGCAACCCTCCTTTGGCCGATCACAAAACAGGCCATAACTCCCGAACCCCTTGTTATTTCTGGACCAAATAAAGTGCGCTGAACTCGGGGGAGCGAGCCCTTTCCAACGATACCCCATTCATTAAGATCCCAGCACTTTCGTGAAATCGACCAAAAATATCCCTAGGGGTACCCCTTTGCAAAATTTCCGGTTCTGGGAAAATTCTGGAGTGGCCCTTTTTTGGATGGGAAATTGTTAGGGACCTCCCAGGGAGTCTGTGAATTCAATCCCACCCCGGGCTGACCAGTATTTCCCGAGATAATGGCCATTTCGCAACCCTCCTTTGGCCAATCACAAAAGAGGCCATAACTCCCGAACCCCTTGTTGTTTCTGGACTAAATAAAGTGCGCTGAACTCGGGGGAGCGAGCCCTTTCCAACGATACCCCATTCATTAAGATCCCAGCACTTTCGTGAAATCGACCAAAAATATCCCTAGGGGTACCCCTTTGCAAAATTTCCGGTTCTGGGAAAATTCTGGAGTGGCCCTTTTTTGGATGGGAAATTGTTAGGGACCTCCCAGGGAGTCTGTGAATTCAATCCCACCCCGGGCTGACCAGTATTTCCCGAGATAATGGCCATTTCGCAACCCTCCTTTGGCCAATCACAAAAGAGGCCATAACTCCCGAACCCCTTGTTGTTTCTGGACTAAATAAAGTGCGCTGAACTCGGGGGAGCGAGCCCTTTCCAACGATACCCCATTCATTAAGATCCCAGCACTTTCGTGAAATCGACCAAAAATATCCCTAGGGGTACCACTTTGCAAAATTTCCGGTTCTGGGAAAATTCTGGAGTGGCCCTTTTTTGGATGGGAAATTGTTAGGGACCTCCCAGGGAGTCTGTGAATTCAATCCCACCCCGGGCTGACCAGTATTTCCCGAGATAATGGCCATTTCGCAACCCTCCTTTGGCCAATCACAAAACAGGCCATAACTCCCGAACCCCTTGTTATTTCTGGACCAAATAAAGTGCGCTGAACTCGGGGGAGCGAGCCCTTTCCAACGATACCCCATTCATTAAGATCCCAGCACTTTCGTGAAATCGACCAAAAATATCCCTAGGGGTACCCCTTTGCATAATTTCCGGTTTTGGGAAAATTCTGGAGTGGCCCTTTTTTGGATGGGAAATTGTTAGGGACCTCCCAGGCAGTTTGTGAATTCAATCCCACCCCGGGCTGACCAGGGGCCGTATTTGGTTTCTCGAGTCGACATTATCGTCTGTCGATAAATAAAAATTGGCATTTGGCGACACTTTACGTGTCGATAAAGACGTTTGACGATTATTAAAAAGCTCAGTTTATGCATGCAATAAATTTTTAACAATTTCTATTTTAACTAAATATAGGTACGTGATTTGCTGCCTTGGAGTAACACCACCCAATTTGATGGTTTTGTATGGCTGCGCTTAGCTGTCGATTTGGTCGTGAAACCAAATATGAAACTTAAAGAAAATCGAGAAGCTTTTTTTGTCGAGTCGATCCATCGACTCGAGAAACCAAATACGGCCCCAGTATTTCCCGAGATAATGGCCATTTCGCAACCCTCCTTTGGCCAATCACAAAAGAGGCCATAACTCCCGAACCCCTTGTTGTTTCTGGACTAAATAAAGTGCGCTGAACTCGGGGGAGCGAGCCCTTTCCAACGATACCCCATTCATTAAGATCCCAGCACTTTCGTGAAATCGACCAAAAATATCCCTAGGGGTACCCCTTTGCAAAATTTCCGGTTCTGAGAAAATTCTGGAGTGGCCCTTTTTTGGATGGGAAATTGTTAGGGACCTCCCAGGGAGTCTGTGAATTCAATCCCACCCCGGGCTGACCAGTATTTCCCGAGATAATGGCCATTTCGCAACCCTCCTTTGGCCAATCACAAAACAGGCCATAACTCCCGAACCCCTTGTTATTTCTGGACCAAATAAAGTGCGCTGAACTCGGGGGAGCGAGCCCTTTCCAACGATACCCCATTCATTAAGATCCCAGCACTTTCGTGAAATCGACCAAAAATATCCCAAGGGGTACCCCTTTGCAAAATTTCCGGTTTTGGGAAAATTCTGGAGTGGCCCTTTTTTGGATGGGAAATTGTTAGGGACCTCCCAGGGAGTCTGTGAATTCAATCCCAGCCCGGGCTGACCAGTATTTCCCGAGATAATGGCCATTTCGCAACCCTCCTTTGGCCAATCACAAAAGAGGCCATAACTCCCGAACCCCTTGTTATTTCTGGACCAAATAAAGTGCGCTGAACTCGGGGAGCGAGCCCTTTCCAACGATGCCCCATTCATTAAGATCCCAGCACTTTCGTGAAATCGACCAAAAATATCCCTAGGGGTACCCCTTTGCAAAATTTCCGGTTTTGGGAAAATTCTGGAGTGGCCCTTTTTTGGATGGGAAATTGTTAGGGACCTCCCAGGGAGTCTGTGAATTCAATCCCAGCCCGGGCTGACCAGTATTTCCCGAGATAATGGCCATTTCGCAACCCTCCTTTGGCCAATCACAAAAGAGGCCATAACTCCCAAACCCCTTGACATTTCAGGACCAATTAAAGTGCGATGTACTCGGGGGAGCGAGCCCTTTCCAACGATGCCCCATTCATTAAGATCCCAGCACTTTCGTGAAATCGACCAAAAATATCCCAAGGGGTACCCCTTTGCAAAATTTCCGGTTTTGGGAAAATTCTGGAGTGGCCCTTTTTTGGATGGGAAATTGTTAGGGACCTCCCAGGGAGTCTGTGAATTCAATCCCAGCCCGGGCTGACCAGTATTTCCCGAGATAATGGCCATTTCGCAACCCTCCTTTGGCCAATCACAAAAGAGGCCATAACTCCCGAACCCCTTGTTGTTTCTGGACCAAATAAAGTGCGCTGAACTCGGGGAGCGAGCCCTTTCCAACGATGCCCCACTCCTCACCATGTTCTAATATTCACCGATAAGGTAACCAGAGTCTCACCACAAGGTAACGGGGGTAAATAAATCAATGGCAGATTAACTTCTGGTTCGACAGGTGAATTTTCGAAAATGCCCATATTTTCAGTCCCCACGTCATGAAGGAGAAACTTGCATCTCTTGAGGAAGCCGAGGATATTAAGATATGGATCAGCTGTTATATTATCCTTGCCCACTGAAATGGGGGGAAGATTGGTGCAGGTTTTAGTTGAGAATAGACAGTACTTGGTTTTGGTTTCGTTGAACTCAACACGGTTCTTGCGGCCCGCAACAAAAATGAGTTTAATGTCCGCGTTAAGAGAGTTGGACATGAGTTCACGTTCTAAGAGACAAGGCACTTGCTTGTCCTATGTTGCCGGAGGGGTATGAGTAATGCAGAGTACCGTCATCGGCAAAACTACGAAGTGGATTGGATGGGATTGAGAGCAGATCATTAATGAATATAAGAAAGAGAGTAGGTGAGAGAATCGCCCCTTGGGGAACTCCGGCCGAAATGGAGTGAGGGTTGGACTCAACGCCATCCAATACTACCTTGATTGAACGGCCAGAAAGAAAGCTCTCAATCCAGTTCCTAAGAACCGAGTCGATACCAATAGCTTGGAGTTTAGACAGCAGAGCGAGATGCCATACTCTGTCGAAGGCCTTGGAGATATCCAGAGCAACTAGACCAGACTCACCGAAGCCATGGATGCTGGGTTTGTGTGGGGAGGCTTATGGCAGGGGAAAGGACGAGGACTGGAAGGTTTTTAGGTGTCGTAAAAATGGAAAGGTGAGACAAAACAAGTGTAGAACATCCTGTTTTCATTTTATATCATCTATACACACAAAAAAACACACACTTGTTTTTTATCTAGAGGGTTTCAGAAACATTTTTCTTTATTGGTTTTTTTTTTGGATATATAAAGTTCCTTTTTCTTTATTTTTCATATCTTTCTTAGTACATAATTATATAAAACAAATATCTTTCTTTTAAATTTATAATTTTTTATGTATTGTTATATTTTTATAAAACCTAATGCTATTAGTGAATTTATTGTAGAAAAAAAAAACAAATAAGAAAACAGAAGTAGTGTCGCATAATGCAGTTCAAAAAATTAACATTATTCCTTTTTGTTTTTTTTTTTTTGTTTTTTAATTTAAACATTTAAATAGCTAAAGCCCACCCATTTTAATTATTATGAATATAAGACGTGACTGCATAGATCTTATAGAAGGTTTAGGAATTTCAATAAAAGGGGTTTTTGTATTTTTAAAAAAAATTTGTAGCTTTGTTTTTAGGTCTCTCGTTATTTTAAAGGAATGTAATTTTAATGTTGCGCATTCACAATAAGAATGATTTTTTATTTTTTTATTTTTTTTTAAATTTGCTTAAAATATATTATGGCAATTACAATAAAAAAATGGAATAGTTAAGAGAATGAATGAGTTCATACACTACCGTGCAAAAGTATAAGGACATCTCATCGAAATAATTGATTTTTTGAGTTTGTGATTGTTTTTTATTGTGTTCAACAGCATTTTATGATTAAATCTTGTATAAAAACAAGAAAATAGACTTTAACGTGTTCCCAATTTCCAACACAATGGAAGCTAGCATTGGTGGTACCTAGTCCAAAAACAATTTCCCTTTTGCAACCCTCTGATTTCCGTCCAATTATAGTCTTCTATGTTTTTTGCCGAAAGTATTTGAAAAAGTAATTTTTAAGCTTAACTTATTTCGTATATTGAAGAAAACTATCTTCTTTCTGGAATGGCAATCTGGTTTTAGAATTGGACATAGTTGTGAAACTGCACTATTAAAAGCCTCTTCTGATATCTATGATGCTTTGGACAACCGTAAAGTAACTTTCTTGACTTTACTCGACTTCTTCGAAGGCATTTGATTCGATTGATCATGTAAAGCTCTTACAGAAATTAGGTAGTATTTTCGGTCTTGGTTCTACTGCTGTGAAATTGATTCAAAGCTACTTGTCTGGTTGTTCTCAAATAGTTAAAATCCAGGATAAATTTTCGGAGCCCATACTTTTACGCTGCGGAGTGCCACAAGGCTCTATTCTAGGTCCCTGGCTGTTTAGCATTTACATTAATGACCTTCCTCTGATAATTAAAAGCACATCTATACACTTATATGCTGATAATGTGCAAATCTACATAAGTATGCCCATAGATACAACCGTTGAGTGTATTCGTAGACTTAACGATGATTTGAGGAGTATTTATGATTGGACTGTTACTAATAAACTGCCCCTAAATCCTAGGAAATCTTCATGCCTGGTGGTTAGTAAGACTTCCTTTGTATTAAGCACACTCGCACCAATTATAATAAATGATGTCATTAATGCCTTATGTTGATTCGGTCAGAAACCTAGGCGTTGTGTTTAATTCTAAATTTAGTTGTTGTAGTCATACGAGCAGAGTTCTTCAAAAATTCTATGGATGCTTACGTCAACTATGGGTAAGCTCTAGCCTTCTCACATCTGATATGCGTAAAATGCTTGTGATTGCTCTAATTATGCCAAACCTGAGGTATGGTAGTCTAATTTTCCCGAAATTTTGATTCAGTGTGTATGAGAAAAATGGAAGTTCCATTTAACTGATTGTCTTCGTTTCGTCTATTATAGGCTAAGACGGCATGATCATATTACACCGTATGCATCCAGCTTATTGGGTCTTACTTTTGCAAACCATCGCTCGTACCACATATTAAAATTTATCTTTAAGCTTATGAATAAAATGTGTCCACGTTATTTGTTTGAGAAACTACGTTTCTTACAATCCAATAGGCAGGTAACATTATTGATTCCTAGGTGTAACTCGTCAATTGGTGATCATTCTTACTTTGTCCAAGCTGCGCGTAAATGGAATGCCTTGGCCCTGGGGTATTCGGAGTGCGACATCTAGCCGAACTTTCAGCAAGCTTTTAAAATACCACTATAGTTGATTCTTTCTTTCTTTCTTTTCACTCTTTTATTTCTTTCTCTCTTATCTTCTTCTCTCTTTCTTTTCTCTTTTATCGATTGTTTAAATATTTTTTATTTTCTCTTCTTTTATGTACAGTTAAGATGTTTAATTTATTATTATTATTTTGTTATGATTCACATAAATTTGCATTAAATTAGCGAATTATTATTAGTCAAAATGATGCGAGTTTTGAAGGAACCAAAAATTCTTATTTTTAAGTAGCATCATTTTTGCCCTGTAATTGCAAATATAATAACTATTAGTTTATTTCAAACAGTTTAAATTTGGGTCTTAATGTCTTAAACAGTCATTCTGGATCATTTGAGTGCCTGTCAAAAAAAAACGATCCTTTGCGCCCTTTGCTGTGTTCTGAGTCCACTAGAACAGTCTAAATTCATTCCCGTCGTTGTTTAAATGCGCAAAACCGATTGCAATCAGGGGCAGCGCTTTCATAGGTGCAAATGGTGCACTTGCACCGGGCGCACAATCTCAGAAATTTAGATTTAAAAAAAAATTGGAAACTTTAAAAAAACAAAATTGAAAAGTCTTCCCATTTTCATGTATGTATAAAAAGACCTGCAAAGAGTGTTTGTGTTTTTTTCTATTATCCTTCGCGAGGTGTGGCCAATCTAGTTCCATTTCGTTCGGCTTGATTTGTCGTCTATCCTATACATAGTTCTTGATTTGTAATTCGTACTAGTCGTCCTATTATATATCCGAAAATCGGCGAAAGACACCTGGACTGTTTATTCTATGCAGGATTCTAAAGTCGAAACTAATACATGCCGTTCAGTGACCACCGATTATCCCTTAAAATATGAAGAATGATATAGGGACCTCCATTATGGAGATTCCAGTGTATATAGGTCTATAAATCTGTGGAGCCCAATATTGCGCTGGAAACGGCTAGTGAAATACACCGAAAAACATCCAAGATCAAATTATGAGAATAGGTGTGTTTCAAGTTCCACCGCAATCAGTAATCAGAAATCAGTGATGGAAATTAACCCCAACCATTGATGGACAATTCTTCGAATTTAATAAAAAATGTGAAATATGGGACATAAGTGATACTGACAATACAATATGGAGTGATTGTATTAATTGATGGAACTTGAAACACACCCGTTGGTAGATGTATGAAGAATGGTGGCAGTGGCGGTGAAGGCCATCTACCAGAAGCTTAAGCGGTATGAAGATTAAAGAAACAACATGGACGGGAGAGTTTTGTAAAGCTAAAGCGCAAGCAAACTCGGCACAAGAGCAGAATCGCGAAGTAAATCCTGATTGGATACAGGCTTCAACACCACTTCGAACCCTCATAACCCTTAGCCTATTTCCCCAGGCAGCTCTTTCATAGGTGGAAATGGTTCACTTGCACCGGGCGCAATTGGACAGGGTCCAATATAAATTTAAACTTGAACAGCTGATGGGGGCGCAATATAGCATACTGCACCGGGCGCAAAAAAAAAACAAACACCGGCCCTGATTGCAATAGCTGGAAATGGCTCGTAAAAAGGAAATTTCACTTGAAAAACGTTCTCAAATACCATTTTTGAAAAAAGTGGGCAAAACAATTCGTGAAATTGCAAATATATTTGGTGTTTCAAAGTGTGGAGTTGAAAGCGGTTCGCCGAAACCAACTCAAATATTAATCGAAAACGCTCTGGCCGCCTTAGAAAAACAAATCCAGCTGATGGTCGACACATTTTATTGATGAGCAAGCAAAATCGATTCAAAACAACACCAGACATTCATGCCGAAATCAACGAAACCTTGACGAACGTAATTCCGGTGGATACTGTTCAACTTCGTTTACGAGAGAAGAGATATTTTGGTCACGTTGCTGTGAAAAAAAAAACACTTCTACGACCATAAAACAAGCGAAAAAGATTATTGTTCGCTAGAAAATACAAAGATTGGTCACAGTAGATCAGTGGAAATCTGTGTTATGGACCGATGAATCAAAGTTCGAGATTTTTGAATCCAGGCGGCGCCAGTTCGTTGAAATAAAGATGAGCGGTATCATCCCCAATGTATTGCGCCAACATAGCAAGGCTCCGCTATGGTCTGGGGGTGTTTCAGCTAGGATGGTGTTGGAAAACTGGCCAAAATCGAAGGAATAATGCAGAAGGAACACTATCACAATATTCTTCAACGAAGTGCCATTCCATCTGGCGTAGGCTTGATCGGCAACGGATTTATCTTTCAACAAGATAATTATTATTATTATTATTTATTATTATTTATTTATTAAAGTACCAGTACATCAAGATTTACAATATCTTATTCCGCTAAAAGCGTATGTACTTAAGAATTACATTAATGGCAAATTAAACAAAGACAATTGTGAAATGTATAAATTTATTATATAAAAAATTATATTATGAAAAACAAATAACAAGAAGAGGGAATGAAAAACTGAGAAACTAAGATAACTGAAGGAATATTATTGACTAGTAAAATAGTTAAAGACACGTTTCCTGAAAACACCCAATGACCCCGCACTCTGTATATCAGCAGGTAAACTGTTCCATACTTGTGTAGAATGAACAAAATAAGATCTCTGCGCAACTAAATGGGAGAATCTAGGTAGGATAAATAGTATTCTTCTAGTCGTACGACCAAATCGAAGATACTCATGGAGGTATGATGGACGATTAGAGTGTTGGAGTTCATAAATGAATGTCATTGCCTTGAGCGATAAGTACAAATCAAGTGTGCACCCCAGAACAGAAGAACGATAATGACTTATATGATCAGATCGGCGGAGATTATAAACAAACCTTGTACAATCGTTGAAGGCTACATTGAGTTTATCACGACATGACGCATCAAGGAACGGGAACACCAAGCTAGCATAGGTGAAGTACGGTAAAATTAACGTTTTGATTAGCTTTGAACGGAGTACCTAAGGGTAGAATGGAAGCGTACAGCCGTAGACGATGCAAATTTCCATATATTTTAGATAGAGTATGAGAGATTTGGTCACAGCAAGTTAATTGTGAGTTCAGATAGACGCCTAGATTTTTGACACGCAATTGATAAGGTAAGCGGGTCTTCATGAGAATGAAGGAAGGAGGTGTCTACATGACTCCTATACATTGGAATGCAGCAGGATTTCGATGCATTTAGCAGTAAGTGGTTGGAGAGAGACCATTGAGAAATGCCTTCGAGATCGGCATTAATGTTGTTAACACAGTTTTCAACCAAACCAATAGGATTGTTTAAGTAAATTTGGACATCATCTGCATACATGTGCAGTTTACAGTTAGTCACGATACTGCTGAGACAAGACCCTCTCAACTACAGGCCCCGAAGGAGAGTTTTTCATGGTGGTCAACCCGGTCCAAAAATTCACCGGAGAGAGCGGAATAAACATGGCGCGGAATAAGTTCGGGAACGTTTTGGTTATAGTTTTGCAGTAAAAAGTGATAAAATATTGTATTTTAACACTTTTAACTGCACTTGGATTTACCAGTGAATAGTTTATTAGTGATTTAATTAAAAAAAAATAAAAATAATTTAGTGATTAAGTGTCTTTTAAGTGTTTTAATTTTAAGGCGAACAACTGTTTTTACATTCACGGTGTTTTTTCATGTTTATTTACGAAAAAAATGTTGAAAATTTAATACTTTGTTTAGTTATGGGATTACAAGTGATTTTAAAGTGATTAATACATATATTATGTAATTAGTATTAAAAATATAGGTGTAGAAAAACACTTTTCTTATTCACTTTTCCTTTCACACTTTTCTGCACTTATATGTTTAATAATAATTCCATAATAAATTATTTAATGACTTTAAAATCACTTTTAATTAAATAATCAGCATATTTTTCCTTAATAAAAACGAAAAAAACACCGCGAAAGTAAAAGAAATTGATCACCTCAACAATTAACACACTAAATCACTATTTTTTTTTTTATTTTTTCTTATTAAATCACTAAAGAACTAACCACTGATAATCCATGTTTAGTTTAGAGTAATAACTTACAACGATTTTCCACTTTTTACCACAAAAATATAACGAAAATAATCCCGAGCCTATTCCGCGCCATGTTTATTCTAACCAAATGTCAGATTTTGTGGACCGGCTTCAGCTATGGTTGGATTAGTTCAAGAGAGAACTTCATGGCCTGTAATGGAGAGGGTCTTGGCTGAGATCATTTATATACATGCTGAAAAGTAACGGCTTTAGTATGGAGCCCTGCGGAACACCGCGGGTGATTGGCAAGAAATCGGAAGTAGAATTTTGTAGCCATACTTTTTGAGATCGATTATGCAAGTAACTCCGAATAAAGGAGGACGCAGAGGATGAAAACCTCATGTGGTCAATTAGCTTAGTTTCAAGGAGCGCATGGCTAACACTGTCGAATGCCTTACTAAAGTCCAGGAGCACAAGAAAAGCAATGTCATGCGAATCAAGGGCCATTCGCAAATCGGTGGTCACTTTCAGTAGTGTAGTTTCACAGCTGCTGCTCTTGCGGAAACCAGACATGGGACAACAGGGACCACATTTCGCAGTGCCCATCGATTTGCCAAGACATTAATTTTTCTAGTACTTTTCCTAAGAAACATAGTATACTTAAAGGACGATAATCAGCGGGGCCTTGCGGAGATTTGCACTTAGGTGATGCGATGACTTTTGCTTTTTTCCACTGAAGCAGAAAGTAGGATTTAGTGAGGCAACTATTAAAAATATGTGTGATATAGGGAAGAACCAGAGGAAAAATCAACTTTAGGAATATGGGTGGGAGGTTGTCTGGACAAACAGATTCGGATTTAATTGAATAAAAAGCTTTATGGACTTCCGCATGATCCACATTGCGAAAACAAAAAACACCAGTATTACTATTAGCTGCCCTTAAGTAATTAGGACCTCCGCTTATATTTGATGCAGACGTAAAGTAATTATTTAGCTCATTAGCGCTAAGGTTGATATGCGGATGAAAAACATGCACGTGACCAGCGAAGAAAACCAGCTGTTTCACAGTCTAAAAATGGCTTGGGACAATCTCGCAACTGAAACACTTCAAAAATTGGTCGAAAGGCTTCCAAAAATTTGCGCTGCAATCATCAAAGCACGAGGTTGACACACATGATGATGAAAAAAACCTGATTTGACTTGTCTCGTGACATTTTCGGTATTTTTAAATATTTCTATACAAAATTTGCATTTAATTAACATAAATCATAACAAAATAATATATTTTCTAGTTTATATACAAGATGTAATCATAAAATGCTGTTGAACATAATAAAAAGCAATGACAAACTTAATCAATTTTTTCAATGATGTCCTTATACTTTTGCACGATAGTGTATAACATTTGATTAGCGCGAGTTGTGTTACTTGTCCCTCCTCATTCCTACTGAATACAAATCGCGCTTACACACTTATCACAAATACTCGGCATTGTAATGTGATTTGATAAGCTTTTTTTTTATAAAATTGTGCGTTTTTGCAAATCATTTAATCTCACTTATAACAAATGCAAAGTCTCTATCATCAGTCTCTAATCCTATAACTCATCACAATTATTCCTTATACACATTTATAGATGTCCATATTTGAGGTTGAGTATTTGACTGTTATATAAACATACAATATTAAGGTCTCAAAATCAATCATTATGAATCGCGAACTAGCTTTTGATTTTGTTAAGTATATATGCACTCGTGCAATGTATATTATAATAGTCACATTTCACTGTTTCTGTCTTTCACTGGTATGTACTAACGATAGTTTAACATATATTAACTGACTGTATGTATAATCCCGAATAAGGGGCCATCCATAAATTACGTCACACGTTAAGGTGGAGGGAGGGTGTCGACGAAGTGTGACATGGTGGGACAAGGGGTGGGAGGGGTTCTAAATTGCGTAACGTCACATTTAAAAATCTAATATGTCTAAGTACAGTAATGCCCGGTTTTACGCGAGGGATGCGTTCCACAAAAAATCGCGTAAAGTGAAATTCGCGTAACTAAGGCCCCTATTGCGAGTGTCGATTAACGATCGACTAGACTATAGGCGATTGTGTCGATTCATTTTCTTTTTGGCAAATTTTCAATAAAAGTCGACTGTCAAATCGACAATTTCCGATTATAATCGACATTCGCAATATCAAACTAAATAATCGACAGTTTATAATCGATAAATGTCACTTGTTGATTAGGGCCCCTGTGCTGAATGTCGAGTCGTGATTTGTGACAAGTTTTTTGAGTTGAAGAAAGTGACGTTTTAATCGAATTACGATTTTCAGCATAGTGGGCTAGTGTGGAAGTGCTAAGTGCGAGTTTAGCCCCATATACTGAAAGTCGCAATTGGACTGAAACGCCACTTTCTTCAACTCAAAAAACTTGTCACAAATCACGACTCGACATTCAGCACAGGGGCCTTAGGTATCGACACTCGCAATAGGTGCCTAATTTAACTTATTTTTAACCTATTTTTTTATGTTCTAGTTTTTAGTTTGATCTTTGGCTCGTATCATTATGAAATCTCCTCATTCTTTTCAACCGTTTTCATTGCATCTTTATTGCACGGTTGATTTCTGACAATCAAGCTTCTCAGTACATAGCCCTTCCAAAGCCCTTACGCGACTCAATGAGCCCTGTGCTGTAAGTCGAGTCGTATGACAGTCTCATGTAGATGTCCGTGTCTTCTCGTTTTTGAACAGATGATATGTTTGTTTCATACATTTGCGTTCAACGAAACTGAGGCCATACAATCTCCGTGATATAGTAGTTTTCGAGAGGTCAACGTTATCACGTAATATAACTTTGGTTCAATCTTTCACCACCACCAAATATCTGAGTTTGAATTGATTTGGCTACTACCATCGGAAATAATATTTCTCTTTGACCAGCATTCATAGCTCGTTGAGTCAATTGGAACTGGTTTTCGTTCATGGACAAGTGTGGTACTTCTTCTTCTTTTTCTAACTCAATAGGTTCAACTTGTTCTCATATGTGGAACGCGTATTAGTTAAAAAAATTTACCACAGATTCAGTCATTTTTGATCTTAAAAACTTCCCGATACCGAATTTCAATGGATTCAAAACACATTTGCAAAATCCATCCGGCATTTTAAATTTTCAAATTTTGACCACAGAATCGTCATTTGTGGGGCTAAAAACCCCACGATGCCGATTTTCAATGGAATCGTAACCCAATTTGCAAAAATTGTCCGCCATATTGATTTTTGTCACGGCAAGTCAATGTGTGTGCAAAGTCTCATAAGAATGGGTTAAGTAAAAGTACAGCGATTTCGCAATTGCGCGGTCAAGTTTTTAATACCAAATTTTCGGGCTGCGCGGGAGAAAATTCGTAGTTACGCCAATTTTTTGGTTTTAAGAAAAATATCATGTTTTGACATGATTTTTTGTGAATCCCCCAAAACTAGGATGAAGTAACCGGGGACCATATTTCGTTATAATGCATAGTTGGTAGGTTTTATGACCCAAGTGACTAAAACATTACGAGACGAGATCGAATCGAAAACGGGTCGCAAAATCTTCAAGGCCAGATCGATATCGAAACGATATCGATTTGTAAAAGACAAAAACAGAATGTTTTGAGGATTCGATGACGACTCGTAGTATTGACTTCAAATCGAAGAGCTCCTTATTAATTCCAAGTTTTTGGCGAATCTCTACTCAAAGGAGACGTTAAAGCGACGAGTCCAGAACCAAGTTTTTGGCGAGCCATTCTCGACTCGACGAGTCGATAAAATGTTTGCAGACCTAGTTTGTAGATATCATAAAAATAACATGAAATGGTTGAAGTAGTTGGTAGATTCGTTCAAGAGCATGGAAACGAGATGATGCATGACTTGTAGATATTAGAAGGAATACAAAATAGTCCCGGAGCTAGCGTTACAACTGACCTGGTCTTTTCATGCCCATTGACTCCGTTTTGAAATTATTCTTTTCGGGTAGTACCACCCTCTCTACCACCCCCACCATGATCGTGGTGTCTGACTCTTGTTTCTATTATCAGCCTATTATCAGAACTATCATTTACAAAAAAAAAGTGATCAGAAATGACCATCCAAATTGCAACGCTGCCTCCCGGAGTATTATGTATTATGTTTAATAGGGAAATGCAGCATGCAAGGAGGAAAACGATAATGCGTTGTGCGAGTTTTTTTTTTTTTTTGTAAAAGTAAAGCGCGTTCCTTCGAAAGCAGTCATTCAAGGTTTGACCATTATTCGTTGGTAGAAGAAATGCTAAAACGATTGCTTTGCTGTATTTTGCCTAACATCTGGAACCTAACCCCATAATTCATACAAAGCCGGATTCAGAGTGCGCGGTTTCGGTTTGGGCATTTTCGAGAATTCACCATGGTAGCTACCAGTCGAACCAGAAGTTAATCTACCACGTTCAAAAATTGATTACTTGCCATAAGTCACCACTCAACATGTTCTACTATTCACCGGTAAGGTAACCAGGGTCTCACCAACAGGATAAGGGGGTAAGTAATCGATGGTAGATTAACTTCTGGTTCAACTGGTAGCTACCATGGTGAATTCTCGAAAATGCCCTTTGCGCGCTGTTTTTGTAGAACGTATCTACCGCGCAATTGGAGGGATTACTGTAGTTGAAAAAACTTCGCAAAATTTGAACCAAAGAAACAAACAAACTAGGGAGAGAGAGTCGCACAAATGTGACCAGCTGTGACAAGGACCGGGGGAGGGGTTAAAAAATCATGAAATTCGTGTGACGCAATTTATGGATGGCCCCTAATGGAGAATTGTTTATCGGAAGATTTTAAATCATTTATACTAAAGGGACATGTAAGTAAAACATGCTTTTAGGAATATAATATCTTCTCTTAATAATAATAATAATAATAATGAATTCCGAAAAAAGTTAATACTAATAAAATTGTATCAGGTCTATCACAATGAATCAATATATGAGCTTTAAGTATAACAATTTATGTGGGGGCGACTTAAAAATAATTTTTTTTTTGTTTTTTTTTTTTTCATAAAATCAAATCAATTTCTTTAAGACCTATGCATGCAACCTTACATATAATAGTAAGAATCTATGAATATAATAACCAGTTAACATATTTCCCCGTTTTTTTTATCTGCATTTTCTGTTATATCATTTTATAACATGACATTTATGTTGTATATAAAGATAACTATTTTTTTTTTTCGTGTTTACTTTCTAATAATATATTATCATATATTTTTTATTTATTTTTTATTTTTTTTTTTTTCAATACTTATGAACGGTCATATACTTACTCACTATCATTAATACCTACTCGTTTCTCCTCTTCTAGCATGGCATCTAATTCATCGGTTAAGTTGGCAAGCATATTGCCAATGTCGTTTAAGACATTCGCAGAATCACTTGGATTTGTTGGAAGTCCGGCGGCGGCAGCAGCCTGCTCGTCCATTAAGTCGCTGCTGTGATGGTAGCGAACATCAAAATTTACAGGAAGTTTCATGGACGATGCTGAAGCTGTTGGTGATGCTATAGATGGTGATGGCGGTATCTGTTCAGCAGATCCATGTAGTGACGATTCGTGCAACGATCCAGATGATTTTAATGAATGAAACGATTGTGCTATATTAGCAACAGTATTTGTTGATGAAGACGATGACGATGATGACAATGATAGAGATGACGATATCTCTTGACGATTCAATAGTCTCTGTTTAATAGTTCCTGTATTCTCATTTGCAAACGGTATTGTATCAATAGAATCTATACTTGAATTAGACTGATAGGAAAAATTAAAAAATATATATGTATATATATATATTATATATATATGTGTATATACAATATGTATTATAGGGTGTCCCTTATTTTTCGAAACAAAAAAAAATGCATACTCTCTAATTAGGTTTATTCTGGTATATTATGCCGATTGTTATGGTTATTGTTATTTATTTGGCAGAGTACACAAGATTACAATCGTTTAGAATACATTACCAGCGCCGGCCCTAGCCTTTGTTCAGGGTGGAGCGGGACTGGGCGCCTTTTGGTCGACGCTTTCACATAAATTGTATTTCGGGCTGTCCTAGATAAACCATTTTTCGAGGCCTGCCGAGGCAGCCATGGGGTGATAGTCAAGCATATCTGGACAAGCTTTATATTGGAAGCAGTCTTCATTTCCTTCATCTAGGATATTGGAGGTTGATTTGCTTTGAAGTCGCATTTTGCCATATGTTGCTGCTGTCGCTGTGGGGACAAAAGGGCAATATCTGGAGTCACTTTGGTTTTGTAGCCTGCGATGTGACGGAATGTAGCTCCAAAGCGAGTCAACTTCTATTGTGGAGCTGCACCACTTTTGCAGTGAGCGACACATTTGTTGCGAGAGTCCAGGACCGGATTCCGGTTGTAGAGCCTTTTAATAAATAATAGCATAACAGGGCATTAGAGCAAGTGTTTCTTACCAAAGTTGCTTCCACGGTGTTTCGCCAGCTACGCCAGCCTTTCTTAAGTTGGTTACCTCGGGGTTTCTGCTTCCTTGGTGATCGGAGCGGAAAGATCGTGGTTGCTCACCATGTGCTGGCGGTCGATGAGGGGACATTGCAAGTTGGCTGGGGGCTCTTTAGGACATGGGATTTTCCTGATCCTAAGCTATGCCCGACCGAACTTGCCGCCAATATGGTCACCCGTCCGCCTCAGCTCGTCAATAGACCGCAGAGAACTCTCCACTCCTACACCTTTAAGGTCGTTTTTTGGATCTCTAACGTTTTCAACAAAATGTATCCGCAGGGAATCGAATCTGGGCTGCTCTGACCCCTACCCCAACTCGGCAATATCCTCCAGAAAACTCCCTTGGACGGCAACTAGCTGTTCTGTGGTCAGGAAATTCTCCGGATATACACATCGCAAGAACGTCCATTCTGACACTTTCTGTCATTTGATCGGACTTCTTTTCTGAAGGAGTTTCAGTGGGATTCTCAAACCGTATGCCCGGAGCCTTCACCTTTTCTCCGAGTTATTGTGGTCTGGAGGAGATTCAGAGGATCTAACTATCTTCATATTAAGTAAAACGGCATTCTTCTCTTCCTCGAGGGCGATGCAGAGCCCAGCAGCTTCTACACGGGAGTACCCAGCTTCCAGAATTCGTCGTCTACAAGCGGACGCTTTTTTGGGTCACCTCTCCGATGGAGCAAAAGGTGCCCGTACTTCTGCAGGTGGGTCTCTAAGGAGATCTCTTCCAATGAAGCAGTGATCTAAGCGCACTCCACCGTGGTTCGTGAACTCAGTCTGCCCTCCTTGAAGAGGTAGAGAAAATGCAGCAGAATAAGGGATTTCACAAGCTTGCCACGGATAGAAGGTGATAGCAGATCCGCGAACAGCCACAGTTTTCGCAAGGTACCATATATCTTAGACAACATGAAGGGAACATGATTACAACAGGAAAGCTTACAGTTAATAAATATCCCAAGACTCTTGACACAATCAACGACAGAAATAGAAACATTCCCTACTAATAGATTAGGAGTATATTCAGAGGATATAGGACGATGGCTTATAAGCAGTACTTGGGATTTAATTGGATTAAGTTTGAGGAAATTATTAGAGCTCCATTCACTGATTCTGGATAAAATATTATTCATATCGGCAGTACAGGATACAATATCACTAGGAGGAAATGAATTGTAAGCTGAAGATCATCAGCATACATATGATAAGAACAGCCGTCAATGACAGAAGGAAGATCATTGGTGTATAGGGAAAAAAGAAAAGGACCCAGTATCGAACCTTGAGGCACACCCAGACGCACCGGCAGAAGAGAGGATGTTCTGCCATTGTGACGAACACATTGAAATCTATCAGAAAGAAGAGAAGAGAAAAGACGAGTGGCAGAGGAAGAGAAATGATAGAGTTGATTAAGTTCGGACAACAGGAGCGGATGCACCACCGAGTCAAAAGCCTTAGAGAAGTCGAGCAGAACCAAAAATGCAATATTACTCTGATCAATCGCAGCCCTAAGATCAGTTGTAACCCTCAACATAGCAAAATAATTTTTTCAAGAGCTTTAGCGAGAATGGGAAGGATGCTAATAGGACGAAAATCAGATATATCATCAGATGGAGACCGTCTTTGGGGTAAAGGAACCACAATGACTTTTTTCCAGAGCAAAGGGAATTCAGATGCAGTGAGATAATAGTTCGAGGAGATAGACAGTAGAGATTCAAGAACTTCTAAAGAATCAACACAGCGGAAGTAAAAGCTACCAGGACTGAGCGAGTCAGAGGAGGAGGAGTTAGAGAAAGAGAGACGATCATATCTCGGGGGAGAGAGGATGAATGATGAGTTGAGGAGCTCAACATCAAAATGCTCAGATACAGAAGAATGAACACCAAGAGGGCGAAGGTTAGACCAAAGTCGTTTCGGATCTAGGTTAGGATTAAGCTTGCGAGCATAGAACTCACGTTTAGCAGCTTTGACTTTGAGGTTGATGCGATTGCGAAGCACTTGGTACTCAATTAAGAAGCTGCGAATTTTAGTTCTACGGTAACGCCCGTACATAGACTCGCGCTGGGATTATCAAATCCCGAATCTCACGTTAAAACCATATGGGCAACGAGAAGTTTTGAGTCTACGGGTAACAAGGGGAACACATTGGTCAAAGAAACTAGGCAGAAACGGCATTTTTTAGAACGGTACCGACAGCAGCGTATCCGTTGCGGGGACGTCCCGCTCGGACCGCCAGCTAACGAATCAAAGAAGAAGAAGAAACCTCACTGGGTACCTCCACCTTGCCGTGGTGGTGGGGTTTGCATGCCTCGAGGTAGCATTAGGCTATGTCGCCGGTGGTAAGCTGGACAGCTAGCAAGCCACCGGGAGGGACACCCATGCCGAACAGGCTAACTGCGAAGAGGCCAGACAAAACTAGGTACATCCCCCTCCCCCTTTTTTCCCCTTTCCCCTCTTCTAAGCAAAGGTGTTTACCGTGTCGATTGCTGCGTGGCCTGCTAGTAATTAAAGAGTGCTGGTCGCGAACGGGTCCCCCCCTCTGTGCCCGGGCAAGGTCGGAGTGTATAAGTGCCTTATCCTGGTAAACGGCTCTGGCAGGATGGACTCACTTCCGTATTACTCGTGGCATCTCTATGGACCAAACTAACACAAACTAAAAAAATACATGCCTCCAGTGCGGAGGCAATCGCCAGTTGTGCAGCTAGTACCGGCCATGGTACACCTCAACAAATACCACCCTCAATCTCGTCAGCGGAAGTCACTCGCCTCCAGCTTGGAGACGGTAATTACGAAGACCACTAAGTCGGAGAGTGCGAGCCGTAGTACATCCGCTTTGGACAAACCAAATCCTGGAAAGCACAGGTCAGATGGTATGCGCATGCAAAGCCAGTTGCGGAGAGCCCTTTTCATTCTTGGCAGGATTGCTAAGAATGGGAAGGCCGAGATCAGTTTGACAAAATTAAATTTCAGTCGATTGTTGACAATTACAACAAACGGCTGGCACTAAACCAAGCCAACCATCCCGAGTCGCGGGAGATACAGAAAAACCCTCGATCCTCTCCTAAAGAGAAGGTAGAGCGAGATGCCAAAAGGCCAAAGGGTCCCCCAAGAAGAAGCTCGCTGCAGCGAGTACAGCAGCGGCAGGTGGATCACAACCGGGTCCAGAAAGGCTGCTGAGCGAGGTGGTCAGAAATCACCTGCAAGTAGCCGTAATGGACGAGAGGGCTTTTGGAGGACGCATCAACCCCGAAACCTGGGTGGAGGTGGAAGCCAAACTATCGGAGATGAAATTTTTAGAAGCCCTTCCGCAGAGGAGAAATCTCCGAGGGATCGGGTTAGGAGGAGGGCGACGAGGACGGCGTTCAGGCGGCACCGCAAGTTGACAGACAACAATATTTCAAACTTGCGTGAAAAGAGGTAAGAAAGATATTGTCACACCAAAGTTAGTTGCAGCTTTAGATAGATGCCAGTTGAACATAAGAGATTCAGGCTGCAGCAGAAGCAATGGGTCTCAGTGTTGATGAATTTCCAATAAACAAGTCGTCAATACCACTAGTTCGAAAGCATACACGAAAAGTGAGAGTGGCGGAGACATTAACATATTCCCGAAATCGCAACAGTACATTGCGATGGTAAATTATAACTTTATCTGGACGCCCGAAGTTCAAAGGAGGAACGACTGCCGATTGTTATTACTTATAAAAACAAAGAACAACTTCTGGCTGTACCAAAACTGGACAGTTGGTCAGGAAAAGAGCAAGCTTTAGCTGTTTCAATTCAAGAGAACTTCATGAGAGGGATCTCAGTGACAATACATGTCGTTTTAATGAAGCGTGTGCGCGCTCTTTTGGAACAAAAGCTAGAAAGAGAGTTGGTTTTAGATGTAAATTTCTACGCAAAAGTTTGACGACGAATCGGCACGGCTTCCCATAGTAATAAAAATCTGATATTTTACATTTAAGTATGTTTTAGTAATATAAAAAAAAATGAAGTGGGTATGCGTTTTAAAAGGGACACCCTAATATATAATGTTACATATGTATATAATTGCAAACATAAAAAATAATCATTTACCTTGCTTTCATGCGTCTTATCGCAATGAATTTCGGCAGTAGTTTGATGAGTTTGAACGGAATAGTTAACGTAAATTGGCTGATGATTTGGTGGAATGTATTGAGGATTACGCGAAACTGCTGACATTTGATCATAATGCAAATACTTTCTAGCATTGCTATCATAATTGCTACTTTGTGCCTCATGCATATTGGATGTTTTCGTATTTCTAATGCTACACTGACGACGTGGCGGCTCTGGTGCTTGCTTCTTTGATGTTAATGGGCTACATGTTCCATAACGCTAAATAAATTTAACCAAAAATTTAATATTAATGTCTTTATGATACTTTTTTAGTATCTAGCTTAAAATGGGCAGATATAACAAAAAAAAACGGTATAGTTCTCCACAAGTCCACACAAATACTGGCGTACGCAAAGGACATCAACATCATTGGAAGAACATCGAAGATTATATAAGACGCTTTCGATCATCCCACAGCGACAGTGTGGAGCTGATCATTAATGAAAGCAACACAAAGTAGTCGATATCTAAAAGCCAACAAGGTAACTAATAACTTATCAAGGCTCCATGCACATCAAATTCCTGCTGTATAAGATGGCCTTATCAAGGCTTGTTTTATGTGATAAAGTCAAGCTTAGGAATTACCCTTTCTACTACTAGTTTGTCATGTCGTTCGAGTCATGGCCAGTCTCTAGTAGTAAGCTTGCTTTGAAGGATAGAGGAGAAAGGATAGGTTAGGCTTACAAATGTATTCGAGACTGATCTAGCCTAGTCTAGTCTAGACTAGTTCTAAGTTGAGGAATTACCGTCTGACGTACGTTCCTCCAACTTCAACGATTTTTCACCTTTTAAACCAGCTTGAAACAAATTACGAAGGCATCCTCATCGCAGGCGACCTAAATGCGAAGCACCCTGACTGGTGTAACTCAATTGAAAATTGCAATGGTAAGTTGCTCAAGAATTAGAGCAAAAGGAACCCCTTACAAGATTCCTCAATTTTTGTCATTCTAAAATAAACTCAGGGCTATGAAGCCGGGGACCCCACTATACAAAGAAATCAATCGAATCATTAGCCGAAAACGCCCCCAAACTCCCTAACATCATCCGCCGACATAGCTGAACACTTTGCAGAATACTATGAAGAATTTTTCAGTATGTACAATATAATGCAGGACTGGTGCCGATGCGCGGCTCCGTCTACTTCATTCCTTACTTTGAGTTTGAGTTTGTTGTCTACAAATACGTTGGATTCTAGATATCCCATAAGCTTAGATAGAAGTAATTGCTATTAGGCGGTAGTTGGAGGGAAGGCTGGAGTTACCTTTTTTCGGTATTGGCTGAACATGCGCAAGTTTCCAAAAGTCTGGATAAACTCCGGAGAAATATGATAGGACAAAAAAGAGTAAAGAAGAATTTGAGGCGAACAGATGTGTTAAGGTCGATTCGCACTATACGGAACGTCAACGTTACGTCACGGAACGGCAACGGCACGTGAATTTTGCTTTCGATTCGCACTTAAACATGACGTCAACGTTACGTCAATTTTGCCGTTCAGTCTCACTCCTCAGCACCAGCTACAAATCCTTCACAATCCTGTCAAACAAAAACTAGAACCTATTGCGGAAGGCCTTATAGGAGAATATCAAGCTGGTTTTAGGACAAACAGCCTCGGGCCTCGGTAGCCTAGGGAGTAAGGCGTCTGGCTACTATCCCAGAGGTCCCGGGTTCGAATCCCGGTCAGCCCCACGGTCCTTCGCCTTTTCCACTTTCCCACCTACATAACTTTCCTTCTTTCTTCTTCCCTCTTTACATTCCTGATTCCTTGTGTCATAGCCTTAGTCAGCGCTTCCCCGCTTCACCAAAAGCGCATGTCATCGGTTGGTTGATGTGATTCAACTCGTTTCAGGAGGCATAACACTCCAGCGAGTTGTTTCTCGATGCCCCGATGACAAAGTCGCCAGTAATGGTTGGGAGTAGGTGGACCAGCAAAAATATCGCTGGTAGGTTGTGACAGTTCCTTCCTTCCCCGACTAGAGCTGCTGTTCGACATTGCACTCTATATGAAGAAAATAGATTGTCGACACAGTATAAAGGGCGTTTCCTGTGACTCTAGTCTTTCACATATAAAAAAAAAAAAAAAAACAGGTCAATATCAGTCCAATTGCTGACCTTAAAGCAAATTCTGGATAAAACCTAGGAAAGGAATGTAGATATACACCAGATATTTGTCGATTTTCAACAGGCATATGACCCAATAAACTGAGAGAGACTATACGAGATCTTATAGGAATTAGGAGTCCCCTCAAAGCTGGTACTACTGATTCAAATGCGCAACAATTAGCTCACTAGCGAAGGATAGGATCCAAAATGTTATAACAGCAGTTTGAAGTACAACAAGGACTTAGACAAGGAGATGGGCTGGGCCCAATGCTCATAACCTCGCCCTAGTATGGGTGAAAAGGAAAATGTCAGTCAAGATAAGTGCATCAATAGCTAAACAGTCGGTACAATTTCTTAGTTATGCGGATCTGACCATCGTGGCAAGGTTCTTTTTGGCAGCAAAAGAGGCGGCAAAGGACATAGGTCTAAAGATAAATGAAGAAAAACAAATGTGATGCAACAATCCAGAGCAGGAAGATTTAGAATGTGAAAAAATATAACCAACGACGAATATAACCTAGAAATACTCAATAAAACAGTCTACCTTGGGTCTACAATCACAAAAAGAAACGAAGAAAACGAAGAAATAACTAGACGAATACTACTGGCTGAGCCTTTTATGCCCAAAAACAAATACTGCACTCAAGATTTGTACACATGACCCAGGACATAGAGGAAAGAGTTAACAGGTTTGAGAAAAAAGTTCTCAGCCCAAACAGAGAGGATGGAATATAGCGAAGAAGATGAAATTTTTGACAACCCACAACTCTCAACTTTAATAAAAATGAACAGACTGAGACTAGCTGGCCAAGTAATCAGGATGGAGGATAATCGTATCCCAAAACGGCTTATGGTATCAGAAATTTGGATAGACGAAAGATGGATAGACTCTATGACAGCTGTCACATTAATGCTCAACATCCGGAACAGAGACCGTCAAACTTGGAGAAATGCTTTAAAGGAGGCCAAGGCTAGATTCTAGAAGGAGGGCAAGGCTGGGCTGTAGCGCCATAGGATGGATGGAAGGATCGCATTAGTTTTGGATGAGAAAGAAAACAATTTGTGACAAATCATACAGCTCCTCATATCGCCGAACCTTTTCAACTAAATTTTCATCTTCCATGATAAATTAGTTCAATACAAAAAAAGATAAATGCTTGAAAAATTCGAAATGCTTCCGTTACTACGTTCACATTGAACAGAATAGATCAGTCACGTCAAGGCACATCACGTCAAAATATAGTTTGAAACTAATCTTGACGTGCCGTTACGTTGACGGTCCGTGACGATGCCTATATATGTGAACGTGTAATGCAAAACTCATTGAAAAATATTTTGACGTGCCGTTCCGTGACGTGACGTTGACGTTCCGTATAGTGCGAATCGACCTTTATCGCGAATCGGCACTGATTTGCTTTCTGGTATCACCTCCTCGTATATCGGGCCCATGGAGAGAACTGGTGTCTTTGTTGATGATTCATTAAAATAACGATGCTTTCCTTCAAAAATAAGGGTTAACAAATAAAAATTCGCAATAGTATTGAATATCTCAGAAAAGCAGATAACATAAAATACTTTGAACAGAGAAATTTGGCGTGTACCCCTCGAACTTTGGAGACATCTTAGGGGCCCAAATTAGATAACATTAGCTCAAAATAGAAACCGGTATAGATGGAGCGGTAAGAGGCCAGAAATGGATTCCGGCTGCAAAGCGCTAAATAAGATAAATACTTACAGCATTTGCTATCATAATTGTGCTCTCAGGTGCACAATAATCCGTAGTATTCATTAAATGTGACGAAGGTATAGTTGGTGTAGTTGAGCTAGATCTTTCAATAAGTCTGTTACGTGCGGCATTGTTTCTTTGCCTCGGTAAAGTGCCTCCGCTTTCATTTAAATCTGATGCAATTTCATTTGTTGGAGTTATGTCTCCATCATCATAAGATCGTCTCCAAGTCTAACATATTAAAAAGAACAGTTTAAAACTGAAATTTTTCATATATATGCATATATATGTATAATATACCAAATTTCCAACATGGTATGGCAATCCGGTGCTCAAACAAATTTGTTTATTAACTGTCTGATGCTGTGGAAAATATGAATATGAATCAGTTGAATAGTGACTGAAAGTTAAATGAGTCCTTGTATTCCTTTCATTAATATCTTCTAGTGATTCTAAGCTCTTTCCGCGAGGTTGGCGAATCTGTAAGAGAAAAATATAAATAACAAAAAAAACATAGTATTATAAAATAGAAATTATATAAAAATCAATATTATTTCGTTTTTATTGTGAATGTATTTTTAAATAAAAATTAATAAACCGCAATGCAAAGTTTTTTTGTTTTTTTTTTAGATATTAATTAAAAGAAGTTAATATAGTAAACATTGAATGCAAACAGTTTTTTTTTACAAGCAAAGGCTATTAAAAGATTTTTAGCATATTATTCTTTGGGACACTACAAAATAACTAACCACTCAAAAACTCACCTTAATAATAACAATATCGTTATTTTCATGGTTAATACCACTGCATTCACAATGAATCCCTTGAGACTCATCCCATGATACCCTGGCTGATGGTTGCAGTCTTTGGTAATCCTATATTTTGGTGCAGTATTTTTTTTGTACATATTGTTTGAATATATGTATATATAGCATTTTAGTGTTTAGTTTTGGTTAAAACCAGATATACAGGTCCAATTACAGTGTATCAAAATTTGAAATTTAAACAATGAAACGAAGAGAGAAAATGAATCAATAATTTTGCTTTTTGGCTTTAAATTAAATATTTTACAAAAAGTACAGTACTAAAAACACACACAGGAAGTGTTTTTTATTCTCTTTTTTTATCATTGAACATCCCGCAATAATTCTAGTGTGTAATAGTGTAAGAAAGGCATGTTTTTATAATTCGTCAACATTTTCCAGCATTAAAATTGCCAAGGCTTGCTTTTTGTTATATATATGTATGTCGAGCACGATTTTTTAATACCCTTAATTGAATATAATTGAAATCATATCATTAGAACCCCCCGTAATGTGTCCATACGACCTTAATGTACACTACCGTGCAAAAGTATAAGGACATCTCATCGAAATAATTGATTTTTTTTAGTTTCTGATTGTTTTTTATTGTGTTCAACAGCATTTTATGATTAAATCTTGTATAAAAACGAGAGAAAATAGACTATTTTGTTATGATTCACAATGTTCCCGCATAAAAATATCCATAAGATGACGTGGCAGTCACCAGACGGGGTAACAAATAATCAAATAGACCACGTCCTAATCGAGAGAAGAGGGGCCACGAGGGTACTGGATGTGAGAACTATGAGGGGAGCGTGCTGTGGCTCGGACCACTACCTCGTCAAAGGGAAATTTAGAGCCCGGATAACGACCAAAACTCACAGAGGGCAAACTCAACTGAGGTATGATATAAACAAGCTAAAACTTGAAGAAAGAAGAGATGCCTATCAGAATGCTATCATTCAAAACCTGAGAGAAGGATTAGGAGAAGAGCCTAAAATCAACAGCAAATGGAAAAAACTAAAAAACAGCGTACATGAGGCAGCAGAAGAGGCCCTAGGCTGGGCCCCCAGACAAACTAGAATTGACTGGTTTGATCAGGATGGTAGAGCTGCAATAGAAGAACGAAACCAGAGCCACCGGGAGTACATCGCAAGGCGCACAAGAGCAAGGATGGAAGTCTTTAAGCTAAAAAGAAGAGCTGCAGACAAGCTGTGCAGAAAAAAGATAAGAGAGTATCTAAACAGGAGGATCCTACAGATAAAGGAAGACTTCAACGAAGGGAGAATTAGGCAAGCTTACAAAGGAACACGCCAGATCAACATAAAGTTTCAGCCAAGAACGGATATCTGCAGAGACATACATAGATGGGAACCTATTAGCAGACCCGGATAGGATAAAGGAAAGATGGAGACAATATTTTATTGAATCCAACCCAAGGAATAAACGAAGACTTACAGGCGGATGCAATGGAAATCCCTCAAGATAGTACTCCAATAGAACCACCAACACTGGATGAGGTACGGGAAGCTGTGAAAAAACAAAAAGCAACAAATCCCCAGGCATCGATGGAATCGCAGCTGAGCTACTAAAGGAAGGAGGACCGCAACTCTTAAGAAACTTACACGAACTAATATGCAACATCTGGGAGGAAGAAATTATACCAGATGACTGGAAGAAAGCAATTATATGTCCAATCTACAAGAAGGGAGATAAATTTACCTGTAAAAACTACAGAGGCGTCTCACTTCTCCAGCACCAGCTACAAAACCTTCACAATCCTTGTGAAACAAAAACTAGAACCTATAGCGGAAGGCCTTATAGGAGAATACCAAGCTGGTTTTAGGACAAACAGGTCAACATCGGACCAGCTGGAAAGGAATATAGGTATATACCAGATATTTGTCAACTTTCAACAGGCATATCACTCGATAAACAGAGAGAGGCTATACGAGATCTTATAGGAAATAGGAGTCCCATCAAAGTTGGTACAACTGATCAAATGTGCCACAAATAGCTCACTGGCGAAAGCAAGGATCCAAAATGTTATAACAGAGGAGTTCGAAGTACGTCAAGGGCTTAGACAAGGAGATGGGCTGGCCCCATGCTTTTCAACCTGGCGCTAGAATGGGTGATAAGGAAAACGTCAGTCCAGAGAAGTGCATCAATAGCTACCCAGTCGGTACAATTACTTGGATATGCGGATGACGTGAACATCGTGGTAAGGTCCTTCTTGGCAGCAAAAGAAGTCTATGTCGAATTAAAAGAGTCGGCAAAGGACATATGCCTGAAGATAAATGAAGAAAAAACGAAGGTGATGCAACAATCCAGAGCAGGAAGATTTAGAATGGGAAGAAATATAACCATCGACGAACATAACCTAGAAGTAGCCCTAGAGGAGGCCAAGGCTCGATTTGGGCTGTAGCGCCATTGGATGGATGGATGTTATGATTCACATAAATTTGCAATAAATTAGCGAATTATTATTAGTCAAAATGATGGAGTTTGGAAGGAACCAAAAATTCTTATTTTTAAGTAGCATCATTTTTGCCCTGTAATTGCAAATATAATAACTATTAGTTTATTTCAAACGGTTTAAATTTGGGTCTTAATGTCTTAAACAGTCATTCCGGATCATTTGAGTGCCTGTCAAAAAAAACGATCCTTTGCGCCCTTTGCTGTGTTCTGAGTCCACTAGAACAGTCTAAATTCATTCCCGTCGTTGTTTAAATGCGCAAAACCGATTGCAATCAGGGGCGGCGCTTTCATAGGTGCAAATGGTGCACTTGCACCGGGCGCACAATCTCAGAAATTTAGATTTAAAAAAAATTGGAAACTTTAAAAAAACAAAATTGAAAAGTCTTCCCATTTTCATGTATGTATAAAAAGACCTGCAAAGAGTGTTTGTGTTTTTTTCTATTATCCTTCGCGAGGTGTGGCCAATCCAGTTCCATTTCGTTCGGCTTGATTTGTCGTCTATCCTATACATAGTTCTTGATTTGTAATTCGTACTAGTCGTCCTATTATATATCCGAAAATCGGCGAAAGACACCTGGACACCTTATTCTATGCAGGATTCTAAAGTCGAAACTAATACATGCCGTTCAGTGACCACCGATTATCCCTTAAAATATGAAGAATGATATAGGGACCTCCATTATGGAGATTCCAGTGTATATAGGTCTATAAATCTGTGGAGCCCAATATTGCGCTGGAAACGGCTAGTGAAATACACCGAAAAACATCCTAGATCAAATTATGAGAATAGGTGTGTTTCAAGTTCCACCGCAATCAGTAATCAGAAATCAGTGATGGAAATTAACCCCAACCATTGATGGACAATTCTTCGAATTTAATAAAAAATGTGAAATATGGGACATAAGTGATACTGACAATACAATATGGAGTGATTGTATTAATTGATGGAACTTGAAACACACCCGTTGGTAGATGTATGAAGAATGGTGGTAGTGGCGGTGAAGGCCATCTACCAGAAGCTTAAGCGGTATGAAGATTAAAGAAACAACATGGACGGGAGAGTTTTGTAAAGCTAAAGCGCAAGCAAACTCGGCACAAGAGCAGGATCGCGAAGTAAATCCTGATTGGATACAGGCTTCAACACCACTTCGAACCCTCATAACCCTTAGCCTATTTCCCCAGGCAGCTCTTTCATAGGTGGAAATGGTTCACTTGCACCGGGCGCAATTGGACAGGGTCCAATATAAATTTAAACTTGAACAGCTGATGGGGGCGCAATATAGCATACTGCACCGGGCGCAAAAAAAAAACACCGGCCCTGATTGCAATAGCTGGAAATGGCTCGTAAAAAGGAAATTTCACTTGAAAAACGTTCTCAAATACCATTTTTGAAAAAAGTGGGCAAAACAATTCGTGAAATTGCAAATATATTTGGTGTTTCAAAGTGTGGAGTTGAAAGCGGTTCGCCGAAACCAACTCAAATATTAATCGAAAACGCTCTGGCCGCCTTAGAAAAACAAATCCAGCTGATGGTCGACACATTTTATTGATGAGCAAGCAAAATCGGTTCAAAACAACACCAGACATTCGTGCCGAAATCAACGAAACCTTGACGAACGCAATTCCGGTGGATACTGTTCAACTTCGTTTACGAGAGAAGAGATATTTTGGTCACGTTGCTGTGAAAAAAAAACACTTCTACGACCATAAAACAAGCGAAAAAGATTATTGTTCGCTAGAAAATACAAAGATTGGTCACAGTAGATCAGTGGAAATCTGTGTTATGGGCCGATGAATCAAAGTTCGAGATTTTTGAATCCAGGCGGCGCCAGTTCGTTGAAATAAAGATGAGCGGTATAATCCCCAATGTATTGCGCCAACAATTAAACATGGCGAGGGCTCCGCTATGGTCTGGGGGTAATGATTCCAAGCACACCTCCCGTCTGTGCATGAGCTATCTACGGTTCAAGGAAGAGGAAGGTGTGCTCAAAATCATGGATTGGCCGCCGCAATCCCCTGACGTGAACCCGATCGATTTATTATGATATGAGCTCGACCGGCAGGTGAAAAACATGCACGTGACCAGCGAAAACCAGCTGTTCGACAGTCTAAAAGTTCAACTTCAAAAATTGATCGAAAGGCTTCCAAAAATTTGCGCTGCAATCATCAAAGCACGAGGTTGACACATTGATAAAAAAAAACCTGATTTGACTTGTCTCGTGACATTTTCGGTATTTTTAAATATTTCTATACAAAATTTGCATTTAATTAACATAAATTATAACAAAATAGTTTATTTTCTAGTTTATATACAAGATGTAATCATAATATGCCGTTGAACACAATAAAAAACAATGACAAACTTAAACAATCGATTTTTTCAATGATGTCCTTATACTTTTGCACGGTAATGTACCTTATTAGACTTTTCTTCATTCTTCCACAAATGGCTTCAACTTAAATCAACCTATATACCTATATATCTAATATCAATAAGAGATATTGAATATGCACAAATTACTAAGGATTTATCGTTTCGCAAATTGAAATATTATTTAAGCAAAGGAGTTTTTAGGAAGGAACATAAGCAATAGTATAAAATCTGTATAAAATAGTTAAATAAAACGCAAAAAGGATAATTTTATTTAAATCAATTTTATTATGTGGCCTTCCATTGTTGGTCCCCATCCAGCGCGATTCGTTATCCACCCTTTATTCCTTTGTAAGGAATTGTACTGCAGCACAATATTATAATGAAAGGAAGCTGCGAGAGCATGCGATACCATGCTTTCGAGAATGCATTTTACGATCGACAATGTACTACAAAGCCTAGAGTATAGAGTATTAGGTAGTCTCGGCATATTAGATAGTTATTAATGTGGCTTCGATCAGGTAAGTCCACTACAAATCATATTTCCACTTTAAGAATTTTGCAAAAAAAATTCATGGGAGAAAATTCATGGGACATCAATATTCATGTACTGTTCATTAATTTCAAGCAAGCATATGACAGCGTCAAGCGTGAGGAGCTATTTAACGCTATGGAGTGCTTCCAATTACCAAAATACCTAATACAAAAGCTACAATCGAGGTAGTACGATGCAGAGTAAGAGTTAAACGACACCTCTCAGAAAGTGGTAACATCACAAAGAGGCCTGAGATAAAGCGACGCGCTGTCATGCCTCTTATTTAACATAGTGTTGGAGAAGGTGGTAAGAGACGCTGGGGTAGAAACGACGGGATCCATCGTTTAACAAGTCAACACTACAATGGTTTACGCTGATGATGTCGCTCTAATAGTAGGTCTTTTACAAGTGTGAAAGTAGCCTTCATCAAACTGGAAACAGCTGCGAAAAGAATGGGATTGGTTCATCAACGATTCAAAAACGAAATATCTTTGCACTTCAAAAAGATACACAGCCCCAAGGCAAAACATTACCATAGATTCACATAACATAGAAACTGTTAAAGAATTTACTTATCTTGGGACAGTGTTCCAAGCTGACAGAGGCGATACAGCGGAGATCAGACTTTGCTAACAGAAGCTACATATTTTGGCTTTCGACAACATCTTACATCACACATTTTGTCTAGAGGAATGAAGTGTAAACTGTATACCACGCTTACCACGCCCGTTCTGATGTTTGGATCAGAGACATGGACTTTGAAAGTGGGTAATGAAGCTCTTGTAGGCACTTTTGAAAGAAAAATTCTAATATTTGGCAGTGTCTGCGAAAACGGTCAATGGAGGAGATATAATCATGAATTATACCAACTGTACCGTGGACCCGACATTGTCGAAAGTATGAAATTCAGTAGATTACGATGGGTGGCACACCTACAACGGCTTGACGAATGCCCGATGGAAAGCGAAATTCAGGTCGGCCACGGAAGCGATACATGAACTCCGTTGAGGCAGATTTAGTAAAATTAAGCGTACGTAATTGGAGGGCATTAGCCAGGAACTGAATGGCATGGAGAGAAATGCTGGAGGAAGCTTAGGCCAATAATGCTAGAGACACTACAGTGCTAGAGATGATGAATGTACTACAAAATTTAGTTAACAGAATGGGCTACTGCCAAGGCAGTATGTATTGTATGAAATTGTTTCCCCAGAAATAATCGGAAGGTAAAACTCTCTTCAATGGGGGAGTAAAATCTAACCGCCACCTCCACGTAGTGGCCCTGGATAACCTACTAACGACGGTAGTAGCGAGTGTGAGACGCTATATTCTCGTCTACTATCGAAGGGCTAGCAACTCTTCCTGGCATTAGTGGTCGTTCATTAATTACGTGAGGCGTTTAGGGGGAGGGGGTCCAGCCAAATCTCACCCAATCTCACGTGCGGGAGAGGGGCGTCTAGGGACGAATGACGAAAGAAATATTGGCTGGATGGGCAGAGCATTTCGAGGAACTCCTACTAAAGAACCCAGGTATCCAGGCACATTGGTATCCGACATGTACAGAACATGAATGCGGACGATGAGAATGACAGCACAGCTGCTCCTACCATAGAAGAAATACGCCAAGCATTGCCAGCGTTAAAAAATAAGGCATCAGAGTATGGCAGAACTCATTAAGCAAGACGGAGAAGAAACTATCCAAAAACTACATGAAGTAACAGTGGGAATTTGGAGACGGAAAAAATGCTCGATGAGTGCAATGAGGGCATAGTGTGTCTATAGCAGCAAAAAGAAGACCCTCTATCTTGCAGCAACTACGCAGGAATAACGCCATCCAACACAACATGCAAAGTATTTTCACGTGTACTCTGACTACAACCATACGTGGAAAGAATATTAGGAGAGTATCCATGCAGTTGTCGTCCTGGAAGAACCACAACAGACCATCCATTTGTACTCAGAAAAACCCTAGAAAAAGCTCTTGAATTTAACATAAACGTCTACATGTTATTTATCGACTACAAATAAGCTTACGATAGTGTGAACCGTAATGAGTTATTTGATGCTATGGAGCAGCTCGGAATACCTATACACCTAGTAGAACTGAAGAAAATTTCGATGAAGGATACAAGGTGTAGAGTCAGAATAGATGGTGAATTATCCCCACCCCTCTGAACAAATAGAGGATTAAGGCAAGGTGACGTACTCTACTGTTTGTTGTTATTCAACGTGGCCCTAGAAGAAGCAGTAAGAGATGCACCGATAAACACATCAGGGTGTATCTTTGATAGGTCAGTGCAAATATTAGCCTTTGCCGACGATATTGCTATCCTTGGAAGATCATTTGAAAGCATGAAGGAGACCTTTGTAGCACTTCAGCAAGCCGCAAAAAATCTGGTTGGAAACAAACGAGCACAAAACAAAGTATATGTGCACAAAAAACTCCAGAAGTAGCAGGCAGACAAAACATAACGATAGACACCTAAAATATAGAAACAGTAGATGAGTTTGTATACCTAGGCATGATTATAAAAAAGGGTAATGATACATCGGCCGAAATCAGAAGACGAATAGCACTGGCTAATGAAGGCTATTTTGGTCTACGCAAGCACCTGACGTCCAGAAATACGTACCAAGGAAGACAAAATTAGCACTCTACACAACCCTAATAAGGCCTACGTTACTATAACTTTTTTGCGATACGATGAAACTTAGGAATCACCCTTTGTACTACTAGTCCCGTCATGTCGTTCGAGTCATGGTGCAATGTATAGTAGTAAGCTTGATCTGAAGGATAGAATAGAAAGGAAACTCTGAGATGTTATATGAGCTCGGAAACACCGACTGCGGAAGACAGTTCCACAATCGAGTTCTATTTATATGCGAACGTCTATACCGTAATGTGCGCGAAAAGGAGGGCTGTAGCGTATGGGGTGAGCCGAGTTGGCTACTCTTGTGTTACGGGAAAAAAGTTGCCGTGTAGGCAGGAGGTTCTTTATTTCAGTGGAGCAGTCACTATGGTAATAGCGGTAAAACTAACTGAGCGCAGCTACATTCCTTCGGTGGCTTAAAGGGTCGATGGAGGAGCAAAGTGTGCTATCGCCAATAAGTTTTTCGGCACGGTTTTACACCCTGTCCAGCCAAGCCAAGGTGATTGTAGGGGTGCCCGCCCAGATATACGAGTTGTATTCAAGGTAGGGTCGAATGTAGAGGCATTGATACGCTTGTTTGGCGATTTGGAATATGACTATTCAATTGCATATCATTTGATAGAGTCACGCCCAGGATGTTAAGAGATGGGTCAGTTGTTAGGTTATCCTGGCCCACTGAAATAGAGGGAAGGTTGGTACAGGTTTTGGTGGAGATAAGGCAGTACTTTGTTTTTGATGCGTTAAATTCGACTCGATTCTTGCGGCCCCAGTCAGAATGAGTTAGATGTCCGCGTTAAGAGAGCTGAACATGAGTTCACGGTCTAAAAAACAAGATCTGACACTTGCTTGTCTAACGTTGGCGTAAGAGTAACGCAGAGTACTCTCATCGGCGAAACTGTGAAGTGCGTTAGAGGAGATTAAGAGCAGATCGTTAATGAATATGAGAAAGAGAGCAGGTGAGATACAAAAGTGTGGACATTGAGAAACACAGACGAAGCAAAGCATTTTTAGGAAAATTTGAAAGAAGAATTCTTCCTTCGATTTACAAAGGAAAACAGATGCAACTCAGAGTTGTTTGAGATCAGTTAAATTCCAACATTGCCAAATTGATCAAAATAACCGATGGATTGGTCATGTCGAAACGGCGTGCTAGTGCTTGGGAAAGCACGTCAGGAAAACGGAGACCAGGTTACCCTAAGCAACGATATATAGACGACATCGAAAAAAACTTAAGAAAGACAGTTAGGAATAAGAAACTGGCAAAAGACGAATCATGGAAGCGAATGCTGGAGGAAGCCAAGGCCAACAATAGGCTGTAGAGCTCTTGATGATGATGGAACTCTCCTCAAAAGAGCAATATTCATTGAAAAATATATAACCAACAGATGGCCAACCCTTCATTGTATGTCACGTTATTTTGCAAAAAAAAAAGTTAATAAGAATATTCACGCAATAAGCATCCATCGAAACATTAACAAACTTAAAAACATGCTTTATACAAATCAAAAAAAGTACGTGTTAGACGGATGAAATTTTGAATATAAAAAAATTAATCGAAGAAATTAAAATTGCTTATTTTCTATAAATAAAAAAGCAAATTAGCGCTCACCTGTTGATAATTACCGCCTTTCAAGTTCCATTTTCCACTAATAATATCCTTAACCCTCTTAATAGCTAGAAGAATCTTCTTCTGATGGCCAAGCTTGACAATACCAATGTCTTCTAAATCTTCCCAAGTAACTTGTGTTACATCACGGACAGTTTTATAATTTTGATCTAAAAGTGGCTGAATGTATTCCTCAAGTCTTAGCAAACGTAACCATTCCTCGATGGAGCCCTTTAAGATAAAAAATATTGTCTATTGTAAAAGCCATTTTCAATTTTAATGATAGTGTGTCTTTAGAAATGCAACATACCGGAACAAAGTTGGGCAATCCATCAGGTACTTGCAAATTATCAATATGCTGCTTAATACGTTCCCGATGTTGAGGATTCTTAATTCCAATGGCAGTTAAATCCTCTGGTGTCATTCTAGCTATTGTTGGCATATCATAGCCAGCAGCTATAAACAATTGAGCATATTCATCAAATTTCAAATCGACTAGCCAATCAGTAATAACGTCATTATCACTACGTTGGCTCATACGATCAACACTCCCAATAGAGCATGAACTAACGCTACATCGTGGACTTGACAGTGCACCACGTGTAGATGCTCCACCCCCAGTTATATAAGATGAGGCACGTCCAGAATCTAAGCTAGCAGTTGAATGACGGGATCCAGAACCAGCTGAACCAGATGAACTGCCTGGGCTATCACGACCCGGTGATTGTGTTAAGTCAATACCTTGATCTTCTTGCAGAGCAAGTTGCTGATGATAGTATACTGCCGCTTTATGTGTTAATGGTTCTCGCGAAGAAATAGGAAATGTAAAGGCTGTTGGGGTGACATAAGGATTAAGGCTATTTGGACTTTTTGATACATTTGACATTCCGTATTCAGTTATTTCATCTATAATAAAAAAACTCCGATATTTCTGGCAATTTTGTTTCTTTTTTTTTTGTTGTTGTTTTTACCTTTAACAGATAATGCAGCCGGACTTTCTCGTGACTGAGTGAATCCTCCATCCTCAAATGATGAATATCCAGTTGAACCAAAGCTGCTCCCTGAATGCCGATGGATTTCTGGTACAGCTGGAGGTGCCACTCGTTTAGCTTGTGGTGCTGGCTTGAGTGGCCGAGGCATTGCCGTATTTACTAATATATAATAGAAAATATATAATCAGAAAAAAATTGATATGGACAGGTCATTTTTTACAAGAGGGACCTAGAAGTAGAAGTAAGATTGCATGCGAGATGGTTTGGAATGTGGAGGAATCTGGGTTTGATTTGTTTTTAAATGGCCGTTTCATAATTGAAATAAAATTCACCCAATTTTGTTTTTAGTTGACACCTGCTAAAAGGAGGTGTTAAGCTAACACGATTAGAGGTTAATAATAGTAATTTTGTCTGCAAATATGCATGACCGTAACGAAATCGATGTCGGAATTTTGTCATCGGCAACCTCGCAAAATGATCAGCCTTTGCAGATTTTTAGATAGCCAAAGTTTTCGCACGATTGGAGCAAGTTAAACCGTACCACTACTGGCTCAAAGTTAGTAAACTTTCCATTTTTTGCTGATCGGCGGAGTTCATATCCACAACAGTCAATTCTTTACCCACGGATAATGTCTTTTAAATTAAAGGTAATACTGTTATATATAATTTATATTTTATACATATTTACCGTTGCCGTCAAAAGGAGCTATAACAGCCTTTGCCACCAAAAGCGTGACCTCCCAGAGCTGGCTCCCAAGCTGTCTCCCAAACAAGACCTTGTGATCTCCTGCAAATTGATTTTGGCTACCAAGATACTGACACGGATATCTCTGAGAAAGCTCAAGCTAAATTTATCAACCATTTATGATTATTGAATGCAGAATTGGTGGCTCTTGCGTTCTTTGATTCAACAATTACCAATGGGGAAAAATCAGTAATGGCAAACAAACTGCTTGATAGCTCGGAAATTGAGACAGAACCTGCTCGAGTTGTGAATGCAAAGCTTAAAAAAAACAATTGAAACAACTAGTTGAAGCAGGATTTTCCAATTCAATTACCAAGGAGACAATGAATTTCTTTGAGCGTTTTCATATCAATACATATTTTCTTAAGAGATCCTCCTAGTGCCTGGTCTGAACAGGATCGTGGGGCACCTCTAAATCAGAGAAAACAAAATGTACTCCGAAGGGCTTAAAACTGTGATTTGTGAGGATCCTTCTCCTGTTAGGAATTCTAAGATAAAAAATTGTCCAAGGACAAGTCTTGGTAATTGATCGCACAAGATTGTTATTTACCAGAACATGGATTTCAGGCCCAATTTAACACAGAAGGGGCTTTGTCAACATATGATGAAGTATTGGTAATATACATGTGATAATTTTTATTTCGTCTTCCCTGACAATACTTTAGGTTGTTTATTGAAATTTTTGCCCATTTCTAACTAACCCTGCGAGCGTAATATCACTAATTCGCGCATCTGTTAAAAATTCGTTGTACGCGAGTTCTAAATTCTCACCCCTAGTTACCCCATCTGATTATCTCGACCATCCCCTCCTCTAAACCAAAACGGGCATATCTTCTCAAAGGCACTATGGTTGCCTTTGCAGTTAGCACATTTTGCCACGTTACTGCACAGTCTGACCTAATTGCAGTCCTGCTCTACACATCCTCCACAAATCCTCCATTTTGATTTGCAAAAATGACTTAAGTGAACAAATCTTTGGCAATTAAAGCATCTAGATGGAGATCAAAGCAGATCTCAACTAACACCAAACTGCGGCTGTTCAACTCCAACGTTAAGGCAATACTTTTGTACGGTTGCGAAACATGGAAAGTCACCCAATTCATCACAGGGCGCCTACAAGTCTTCATCAACAGATGCCTGCGCGTCGTATCCTAAAAATCCGCTGGCAGGATAGAATTTCAAACGAAGAACTATGGCGCCGTGCCGGCCAAGAAAGGATAGACGATCAAATCAGGCGAAGGAAATGGAATTGGGTTGGCCACACCTTGCGACGCGAAAACGAAAATCTTGCCAAACAGGCCCTTGACTGGAACCCGCAAAGATCCCATCGAGTCGGAAGACCTAGAAGAACGTGGAGGAGAACCCTACTAGAAGAAGCCGCAACAACTGGGAGATCCTGGTCGGAGCTAAGAGCTGTCGCACAAAACAGAGTCCGCTGGAGGGCAGCTGTTTCCGCCCTATGTCCGATGAGGGATTAAAGGAGTGTAAAGAAGAAGAAGAAAGATATAAAAATTTGTTTACATTAAAAGTTGAGTAATATAGTTTATGTTTTTCCGGAATTTCCTTTCCTCCTATGTATATTTTAATTTTTTGGTCGAAATTATTAAGGTCTTGTCCTCTACTTTCCTTTTCCAATTTATCCTAAATACCTTATTGAAGTCTAATGAGGGATTACACTCTTTTTTTTTTTTTATATGAAAAAACCAAGCTTAGGTGTAACCCTTTGTACTACCAGTCTTTAAGGGCCACCAGCAATTTCTCTTCATTTAAACCCTAGTCGACCCCATGAACTAAAACTGGCGTGGCTATCAGCCCTCAAGGTATGAATGCTCTGTATGCTGAATACAGAGGGTAGTTTTTAATGAATGAATAGATACAATGCCAGTATTGGAGGTTATTAAGCAGCTTCCTAAAAAAAAGTGGATAAAGATTTTTAACATCCTTGTCTAGGAGTTTTGTTTTTGAATAATAACTCGAAAAGGGCCGGCGTCTTGTTCAAAGTATCCAGTAGGTGTGACTTTTATTTTCTCAGGAGCCAACTTGTGCTTACTTGTGGAGAGTCACATGGGAGCATTTCAAACGTCTCTCCTTTCTTCTTTGTGGGGGCTGAGCTATTTCTTGTCAATCGGGGGCCTTCTATGATTGGTTCGATTAATTTTGTTCGTGATTCAATCCTGTTTCTGAACCCATCATCTGTTCTTGACGTAGGTGTGGCCTTTTTACCAATAGGTCGGGCGGAAGCTCTCGTCATGTTCTTCATCCTAATTCAATGGACGAGGCTAAAGACAGAAAAATTCCACAAAGGCAAAAACAGGACGAAAAAAACTAGGATGTTATCAAAAAAAGAGAAATTTTGTTTCCCCCAATTTTTATAAATCCCAGGACTGAATTGCCCTTGGAGGAGATATAATTGATGTGGGTGGAGAAATCCAACTTACTTTCTAACCTAACTCCTAGATCGATTACAGAGTTAGCGCGGGAGACCTTGTAGGAAAGTATAGTCATAAGTTAGAACACCACGTTTCCTACAAAAAGTCATGATCTCGCATTTACTAATATTAAGCACAAGGTTGTTGGAACACCAAGAATAGAAGGTGCTTAGGTCTTCTTGTAGAAGTTTGCAATCCTCAATACTCCTTATGTGGCGATACAGTTTGATGTCATCAGCGTAAATAAGGAGTTTACAGTGCCTTAGCTGGGTAACAATATCGTCAATTGATAAAATAAAAAGGAGAGGGCCAAGATGGCTACCTTGCGGGACTCCAGAGGACGCTTCGATGTTCTTAGATTTGACTCCGCGGAATAGAACCTGGTAGGTTCTGTCGGCTAAGTACGACTGGAACCATACCACAAGGGCATGCGGAAGGCCTAATTTCTTTGGTTTAAGAACTATAATAGAGTGAGAGAGCCTGTCGAAAGCCTTACTGAAGTCTGTGTAGACACAATCAGTTTGGCAGCCAGTGACAAAGCCTCGAACTGTGTGTGAAGAGAACTCCAGTAAATTAGTAGTAGTGGAACGGGCTGCAAGAAAACCATGTTGATAAGTCTCTTGCAGATAGGGGCGATAGCAAAATAAATAATAGATTCGAAGTTTTGGTATACGATAACTTCGCAATTGGCCTATAATTAGATATTTCGTTTTTACAGCCTTTTTTATGGACAGGTATTTTAAAAGAGTTCTTCCATAAGGTTGGGAAGCGCCCTTGATTTAGGGATTTTTGAAATAAACATAGAAGAGGAGACAGTAGGGCCCTGCACAGGATTTTAGAACAGCTGGAGGGACTCCATCAGGGCCGGACAAGAAATCCTGCGGAAGTTCATTTATATGTTTCGATATATTTTCCCTGGTTATAGACAGGGATAAGTTTTGAGCCGTTTGGATTGCATTGATATGTCGAAAATTGTCTTGATCTGGTTGGAAGACGGGGGACGAGAAAGATTTAAGGAAGAATGATGCAAATTTGTCACAAATCTCGGATGAATTAGAGCTAAGAGAGTTCTCGTATTGCATGGTGTAAGGGTAGTTATCAACTTTTTTCTTAGTGTTGATAAATTGAAAGAATGCCCTAGGATCACCATACACTTTACACCTTCCATGTTCCTGAGGTACTCTTTATAGAAGGCTTCGGAGAGGGCATGAAATTGGTCATAGCAATTGAGAAATGCATAGAAACTCACAGTGTCTTTCCTTTTTAGGTAGGTTTTCCAGAGTTTATTCTTCAGGTTTTTGGTACGTCTCAACTCATTGTTGTACCATGGTGGGGATGATCTGGACGACTTTAACGGCTCAATAGGTACACAGGATTCGAAGGTTTCATACAGGACGGAGTAAAATCTTGCTCCATCGACATCCAACTCATTAGACGAGAGCAACAAATTGAAATCAACCGAAGTTAGCTTGGTTGAGAGTTCTTCGAGGTTGGCTTTTTTAAAGTTAAAGGTAAAGGGGATTAACTTATTGTTAAAAGCAGAACAATAGCTCAGTAGGAGAGCTCTAGTATAGATAATTATATGTATATTTGACTTATTTTTCATCTTGCTCTTTAAAAAAAACATTAAAGTACTAAAATAAAGATTATTCATCACCACTATCAAACATAATAGACGAGATTTGTTCCTAGAGGTACCAGGTCATGTTTTTTGATGACAAAGGCTGTTATAGCTCCTTTTGACGACAAATAAGGGTAAATATGTATAAAATATAAATTATAAATATAACAGTATTACCTTTAATCCGTAAGTACAGAAAGGACTGTTCAGCAAAAATATGGATAGATTTTACCTACTTTAAGTCAGTAGCGGCACGGGGTTTTTAGTGCTCCAATCGTGCTAAAACTTTGGCTATCTTAAAATATCTGCAAAGGCTGATCATTTCGCGGGATTCCTGTTGGCAAAATTCACTAAAAACTAAAAAATTCTCCCTTATCACTACGGGGTCACCCAAATGCATACGGAATCCAACACTAAATGTTATATAAATGCAATTCTGAAAAAAAAACCCAGCTAGAGCAGCCTTACAATATGCGTTTTTCGGTTAATTGTGCTAATATTTAGCCGGAGAACAGATCAATTCTCTTCACATTGATTTATTTATTTATATTTATGGCGATTTCCATCATGTCTCTAACGTGTCAGCATTTCTTTTGACGTTTTTATTTAACCCACAGCACAGCTAAAAATCAAGGTGCATTCCCGGAATGGGGAAAGACGAGAGAATATCATTGTTTTATAAGAAAGCGCTAATCATATTACATATTTTTATTAACGAAAAAAGCTTACCATTTAATTTTCGCATTATATTCTAGATCGTTTCGTGCAATATAATTCCTTCTTCCGCCTTTTAATTTTTCCGTCTCTATGTGACATCTAAGTATGTCTCGTTCCTCCTATTTTCCACCCAAACAAAAACTTTTTTTTGTAGAAAATTTGTGCGAAATCTTTTGTTTAAATCGTATACACGAGAAATTTAATTCATTATATTGGAAAATGGATGTTTTATAAATCTATATTAGCAGAACCGTCGTTTTTTCTACGATTAGGAACGAAATAAAAAAACAAGTTTCTTTCCCTCTCAAGTTATCACAGAGCGTTTGGATGTGATCCAGCACATTTATGTTTGTTTTTTTTTTCTTATGTTTAAAAGGTATTATTTAATATGTTCTTGCTGTTTTAATTTAATTTAATCAAAAAAAATCGAAAATGGGAACTTTTGGATAGTGAAATAATTATCTCGGAACCCTATAACAATAGGAACACTAGATACGAGCAAAAGCAGTAGAACAGCAGCGCTCGTTGCTTCTGTGACAAATGTCATCATCATCACCATTTTTTTTTTGACCACACATAAACACAAACAAGAAATTTTCTTCTACATTTGGAGAAATGCAAAAGTATAAAAAAAAACTTTTCACGTCCTTTCTCGACCACTTGATTTTCCTTGCACAATTCGAAAAAAAAAAATTTCGAATTTTTTTTTTTTTGTATTCACCTCTCAAAGGGTGTAAACTCGATCCGCGCGCATGTAAATCTTCAAAATTAAAAATACACGAACGCTTAATTATTAAGTAGAACAATGTTTAGCGCGATTTATTCAATTTATGTCGACCGACAATTAACTAGAAAATTTAAAATAATTAACCAGATGCATTGTTCCCCATTGCTCTCAGTCCGCCGCGCGATCAGACGTTTTGTCTTTTTTTGCTCTTCTATTTCCTTTTCATGTGTGCTGTGTGAGATGTTGCTTTCCTTGTTCCCCCCCGAGAGATTTGACTTTAATTTCTACTGCACATGCACCCTAATAGAATATGATGGATATATAGCACAATAAAAAAAATACACAAAGTTATTGATTATATATTATATCCATTTACTCCCATTGGTTTCTTCAGCCGGTATCACTCTTCCACTACACCTCAAAAAAAAAATTATAAAACCTTAATTTGCATTAATCCACACAGCCAAAACGCATAAACTCTTTTGAGAATTGGAATTCGTATCGCTTGCTAAAAATATGTCCACAGAAAAATATTTCCACGAATTTTATATTCATTTGTTTTTAGTCTTTCAACACAAAAAAAAGTATAATTATAATAAAAATGGGCGATGGAAAATTGACACCACGAAAATGCCCTCTAGGCATATGGATATGTGTATATATATATAGATAATTATGCACCACATTACACTTGAAATAAACGCTCTCAAATTTCTCAAATAGATGTCGTTTATAATTACACATGTATGTTTAATAACTTTTGTTAATTAGTTATACAATAATATACTTAATAACTTATACAGAAAATAATAATATCTAATCTAACAATTCATAAATTTCTTATCAACATAAAAGAATATGATAAGATATAAGATTTTTTAAATGTTTCCAAAACGTTCTCCTTTTATCGTGTAGATGTCGCCATCTTAAATATGTTCTTCCGTTGCATGAATTTCAAAATCTATGGCCTCGATTCCCAGATCCGGCGGCACGGAAGTGAGTGCGGATTTGACACTGCGATTCTCAAATCCGCAGTCGCGGATTCAATTAAATCAAAAATTCGGAGTGAAGACTCACACGATAATAAAATACCCGATGTCAGATTATCTGAGGCGCACTTGTGGTTTCAAATCCGCAGAAAATTTGTTGCGGATCACACTTTTAAAGTGCGGAAAATATCAAAAAGAGATTCGCGGTTGCGGATTTGAGAATCGCAAAGTCTCAAATCCGCACTCACTTCCGCGCCGCCGGATCTGGGAATCGAGGCCAAAAATTCGAAGTGAAGACTCACACGATAATGAAATACCTGCCGATGTCGGATTATCTTAGGCGCATTTGTGGTTTCAAATTCGCAGAAAATTTGTTGCGAATCACACATTTTTAAAGCGCGGAAAATGTCAAAGAGAGATTCGCGGTTGCGGATTTGAGAATCGCAAAGTCTCAAATCCGCACGCACTCTGGGAATCGAGGCCGTAGATTTTGAAATTCATGCAACGGAAGAATAAATAATAAATAAATAAATATAAATATAATTGGAGTGTCTGTTTGTGATTTGAAAATAATTGTGTTTTTTGTTAATTTCATATGGTTATTTATATGATTTTAAAATGAAATCACGCATTTTTAAAAATTTTGTCTGTCTGTTTGTTCGGCCTAATCTCGGACACGGCTAATCCGATTGGGATGGCACTTTCACTGGAAGATTCAGTAATTTGGCGAGCATATTTTAGGCTATTTATATACACTATATATTAGCTCCACCTATATGTATGTATGTAGCCAAATCTTGAAACTTGCTTTTTCCTAATTCCATATAACCAATCAACTTCAAATTTGGAACACATATACAATTCAGGTGACAATGCAATCTGACCATTTTGTAAAAAAAAATCAAGATGGCGGTTCCAAAATGACGACCGAATTTCGTAATTGTGCTCCTCGACCTTCGATATGGGTATTAAATGAAAGCGTATGACAAGTAGAATACACAATAAGCTATGTGGCGTTATTCAAAATTCAAAATGGCGATCAATATAAAATGGCGGACTACTTTTTTCCTGACAACCCACTCGATATGGGGGTATCAAATAAGGCGCTAGCAATAAGTTCCGGTGTTAATAAAATAACAAATAACAGTCTCCCGATAAGACCAAAAACTTGAACCCATAATCGAATAATCCAATTCTAGGCCTCAAAAAGCCCTATCTAAATGTTTAGGTTCGCCAAAGTTGACGTAATATATAAAGCCTTTTTCTTTTTGTTAGAACTTGTGTGGTGTTAGGGCTGCCTATGGTCCGATATGTACTTAGGCACCAATGAATAGCTCTTTGAGATTTACAATTGGAATGAAATTATAGGGTGCAGACCGACGACCTGCCACAGAGCTCAGAGGTTGCTATTATGAACCGACTACAAACGAAATCTCTTTGCTATTGGTAAATCAACCATGTAATAACCGGAACATAATACTTATTAGACAGGATAGCAAATAACACGGTATACAGAAACAAGGTAATGTAAAAGACTGTATATCGTAAACGATATTTTAGTGCTGACGTCACGTGGCGCCCGCTTTCAATATAAAATCGAAACTGTTGTTGTTGTTTCTGCATTAGGGCTGACGTCTCTGGGCGCCCACGAAGCTGACATATTCGAAGCTGTCGTCTCTTTTACATTACCTTATGTTTCTGTATACCGTGAGCAAATAACAATGAAACACAGAGATTCACATGAAATGCTGTGTACTGCGAGATATTGTTCTTTCAGTTGGTGAAAATACTAGGGATTATTACAGTTTGCCATTTCCACAAATAATCGGTGGGTCTGAAGATAATTAAAACAGAGAATATATAGAACACAATGAACCAAAGCTAAACAAAGAACAAACGCATCATCAACACCGTCAAAACGGGTGAATTTTTAAAGCCCACCAGGAGGCACTGGCATGACTTTGTTAACTAAACTCATATCGGGCAAAATAGGTGTAGATAAAAGGGTTACCGCAGCAGGGTTATTAGCAGAGATTGTGGCAACGTTACTCACTCAAGCAAAAACATCTTATTCTATGTATATGATACCGATCGAAGAAGATCATATGGAAAATCCTGCGTCGAACAAATCTAAAAACCGCCACAAAGCTAAAGTTTTACAAGACTGCATGATGGTTGGCTGGGAATGGGATGATGTACTTTGGTAAATATAGTATAGTAGTAGATTGAAAAAGTAATTGAAAACATAAAATGAGAGTGCAATCGGAAAACTCAGAATTCAGTACTATTCTTCAACATAGAATTTAGAAAAATTTCGGAGATTAATGATAATCATGACATTAAGCCGCAGGTTGCTCTTTGAAAGTTCGTAATAGACACGGGAATTTTGATGAGCGACATTTGACGACAACTAAGTCGACTCACTTAGTGTCGCAAACGTTATAATACTTAGAAGTGAAACATAGACCATCGTTTATAACCAAGCGTTACGGTGTATTGCTATCCTTGCATTAATATGCACATTTTCTATTGTCAGTGCCGTGCGAGCGGTATGACCAGCTGCTAAAACAAGAAACGACGAAACACGAAACCAGGAAACAGCAGCGGCCTTTTCAGGATCAAATCAGTAGTGGCCTCTTATAATGTTGCCAATGTTCGTCTCATACCCAAATATATTAACTCGATTTTTTTTATGGGCGCCAAATTGTGAATTTTTGGGCAATTTTTCAAAATTTTGAGTTCACCAAGGAACAAGTTCTGCACAAGGTCCCAATTACCTAGGAAAGTTATTTTCTATAGGTAACTAAAATTTTGTATGTACCCAAAATCATGTTTTGCAGATTTGTTTTTCATTTCATTATACCCTTATCTTATCCCGGACTATGCACACACAATTCTTTTTATTAAAAGGCGTTGCAACGCACGCGGGTTTTTGCTAGTATGCAATAAACTTGCATGAATAATACATATTTTGTAGAGATGCGCCGAATATGGGTTCAACCGAATACGAATATTCGGTCAAAAATGTACCGAACCGAACATTCGGCCAAATTATTCGGTTAGGTTTTACGCTATAAACAGGGGCCAGTTCACGCAATTCGACGTCGACTGAAAACGACGCTTTAAATGTCGTTTTGGGTTCACGCAAGTCGACGTTTTATGTTTGTCGTTTTAAAAGTGTCGTTAATCTTCTCGACGCCAGATTTGGCGTCGAATTCATTTATTGTTGTATTAAAAACGAGTTGTGGTGCCAATTAGAGCAGAGCAGAAATAATTTTACACAAAACTTTTTACAGTTCTGAACGAGCGAAATGCAATAAAAAAAGGAAAACTGTTAGTTGAAAAATAACAATTATAACTACTCCAAGAAGAGTTAGATGTACAAAAATAAATTCAGAGTTGAGATTTTCCAATATTATTATGAATTTGTTTAATTAATTAATTTAATTACTCACATTATTGAAGTTTTAGTATTATTTGCAACTTGTCCCCCTTGTGGATAATGTGAAAAGTGCAGCGGTTTCATTGGATTTTGCATACCTTTAGGAGAAATTATTTTGGGAAAACGACATTCGACACGTCGACTTACGTGAACCCTCTCTACGCACATGAGTCGACTGATTTGCAATCCCAGTTTCAAACTGGTTTCACCATTATCACGCAATCGTTTTGCAACCAAAATGAAACCTTGTCCACACACAAGCGCAACTGATTTTTGATAAATCGGTGTTCTGAGCTCACGAAAATTTTGCTAAATAAACTCTGACATGTACAGATGCAATCACGCAACTGAAACTGGTGGCATTTCCAAGCGTTGCATTCGGTGATAGACAATATAAAAGTTTGTATATACGAATGCATGCAACTGCAACGCAAATGTCGGTCTGCTTTGCACTTTTTCTGTATTGCCGCATTCGACATAGCACACACATAATCATACACTCGTTACTTAGATTTTTGGGTTATGTTTAAAAGTCGGCAATGAAACTACGCAATTAGATGTTGGTGGCAGCTCTCCGCATATCATGGAACCGTTGAATGCGTCGCAGGTACGCTTGTCTGTCACTAGTTTGATATTGCTTCCGTATGGCAAGAACAATCGCACTCGCACGCAAGCAGTTGCAAACTGATAGGTAGCCCTAACAAGGCATCTTGCCGGCTTAACCGGTTAATGATAGGGTACCAAATTTCCGCTTAGGTGGGGTCTTCATCTAGCGGTCGGTGCATCTCCTTGTTCACCTGATAGTCTGGTAGTTGGCGTCACAGCCTTTGTCGGCTGGTCAGTGGGATTCACTTGTTTCAGGAGGCATAACACTACAACAAGACTGTCTCTCGCTAGCCCTGACGGTTTTTTTTTTTTTTTTTTTTATGTGAAAGACTAGAGTCACAGGAAACGCCCTTTATACTGTGTCGACAATCTATTTTCTTCATATAGAGTGCAATGTCGAACAGCAGCTCTAGTCGGGGAAGGAAGGAACTGTCACAACCTACCAGCGATATTTTTGCAGTCCACCTACTCCCAACCATTACTGGCGACTTTGTCATCGGGGCATCGAGAGACAACTCGCTGGAGTGTTATGCCTCCTGAAACGAGTTGAATCACATCAACCAACCGATGACATGCGCTTTTGGTGAAGCGGGGAAGCGCTGACTAAGGCTATGACAGAAGGAATCAGGAATGAAAAGAGGGAAGAAGAAAGAAGGAAAGTTATGTAGGTGGGAAAGTGGAAAAGGCGAAGGACCGTGGGGCTGGCCGGGATTCGAACCCGGGACCTCTGGGATAGTAGCCAGACGCCTTACTCACCCGGCTGTTAAAAAATAGCTGCAGCGAGGCTCACTGTCTTCTCCTTATGCATCCGCCAGACTACCCTTAACCTTTCATTTTCTTTTCCTATTTTCAGGTCAAGCTTACTACTATACGCCATGAGTTGAACGCGACATGACGGTCTAGTGGTACAAAGGGTGATTCCTGAGCTTGACCATGTCACATAAAAAAAAACTAGTTTAATATCGGTCTCGTTTCTGTCGACTCGTGTGTGGACTCTCAATTTTTTTTATTTTGTGTAATTTTTGGTTTTGTGAATAAATATGGTTACACAAAGAGGTGTTTGCTTCATTTACAAATACTATCTATCTACGGTTCCAGAATAAAGCCTCTTTAATATATGTAACTCTTAAAATAATACTATTTAAATATTCGGTAATTATTCGGCAAACTAACCGAATATTCGGCCGAATACGAACATTAAAAAATACGCCGAATATACCGAATACGAATATTCGGCGCATCTCTATTATAGTCGTACTTTGCATTTCGAACAAAAAACATCTGCCCCCCCTAGAATAATCTTCTAGTTACGCCCATGCATCTAACACATGCATGTTGCTTTTATTTCAGGTATACTTCATTCTATGGCTACCTGGAAAATCTTAACACAAAAACAAAATAGAGTCCTGTTCATTTAGGGATCCTTGTAGGGAGATATAATCCTTGTAGGGGAGATATACAGCCCTCTTACCCACCATATATAGATTAAATTTGGCTTGGTGTTAGAAGTATAAAGAAAGTGGCTTTCTTTAAAACCATGCTAGAATTTTCTTTCATACTAACACATTGCAGTTCAGGTATAATAATAAAAAACAAAATAAACAGCTCTATTTTCCTATATTATTGAAGTGCAAATACATTTCGTAAAAAGATTCAGGTGTGCTTGAGCTTTGAAGTTGAGATGAAACTCTGATATATGTTGTTTTACTTTTCTTGATATGTTCTTCTAACAAAATTATTCGACGACAACTTTGACTTTGCTTGGCGGATATACACAAACAAAGAGACCGTACAAAGAGACGCCGGCGGTGTTTATCGGGCGACACATATTTACAGTGAAATTTTATAAAATAATAATAAATATTCAATTAAAATTAATATAATAAAATGTCTGGAACAATATTAGAGAATTTAAGTGGTAAAAAATTAGCAATATTAGTGAGTTGCTTGCTAATATGTCAAGTTATATGCTTCCTTATTGGTGGATTAATTGGTATGTGAAGAAAATTGTGTTTACCCTTTATTTATTTTTTTGTTTATTCAGTTCAGTTTTAAATAAATAAATAAATAAACGCGTGAATATAACATAAATAATATTGATTATAAATAATACTAAATAACTACAATATTTCTTGTTTTTGTTTCTTTTTTACAATCTAGCCCCTGTGCCAGCATCTCATCAAGAAATCTTAGGAATGATATGCAGGGATATTCCAGGATCACAAAATGATACATCAGTTTGGCTTTATACACGTGGAATTGGTAAATGTGATGATATTACCACAGAGGATATTGAAAAGCATGATGTTAAAATGGCCAATCAGATAGTGTTTGTTTTTCAGGTAAATTATGTATTATTTAATATGGTACAAGCTTTTATTAACAATAATAAAAACAATTCTTGGTAATGTAGATGCCTCTACCAAGAGAAGGGCTTGTACTTGACTATTCTCGATGGCAGCAAAACCTTATAGGTGTTCTTCAAGTTGATATAGCATACGATTCGAATGTACTTGTAGGTAAGTAGGAAGATTTTTTTTTTGTTTAACCCTCACGAACTTGTCGAATGTCTTGAGCACCTTTCCAGTGTGTATAAGAACATATTGGTTGGAGGTGACTTTAATGTTAATCTATGGAAACATTCAACCTTACATGCATTCTCTTGGTTTGGAGGTAATTAACATGCTCTCCACATATTTTAATTGTAGAATATCCTCTTTGCTTGATATGTTTCAAACAAACGACACTAGCTCTATTCTTTTTAAAAACCAAATCTCTCCACATAGTTATTTGGATCATGATATTATATTCGCATGCTATAGCTTTAATGTCGATCCTCCTTCCATGAAAACAATTACTTATCGTGACTTCTCTAATATTGATCAGAAACTTCTTAGCCAAAGATGTCTTTACCTACCCTGGACCAATATCTTCACATTGGCTGAGGTAGATGAAAAAATAGATGAGTTTAACAGGATATTCCTTGATCATTACGATGAATTTGTGCCCCTAAAAAGTAAATCTTTATCAGCTAAATCTAAACCTTGGTTCACTGCGGAAATTAAATCGCTTATTATTGAAAGGGAGTTCGTCTATCGTTGGTCCTTAAAAGTAAAAACTGCTACAGCAAAAAGATCTTTTAAACGTCTTCGTAATTTGATTGTAGCAAAATGAAAGAAGCCAAACGCGATTTTTACTCCCGAAAGCTTGACCCATCCCAATCCGTGAAAACTGTATGGAAAAATCTGCGCATTTTGGATGTCCACTCTAAAAATGAAGCTGCTGCTAACAACCTAAGTCCCGAGAGTCTTAATCAATACTTTATATCCAACCAAGCAGCTGAGCATGTTACAATCTCTTTTATAGATTCATCTGATGGCTTCAGCTTTCGTTGCGTTGATTCTCTTGAAGTTATCACTGCTTTAAATTCTATCAAATCTACAGCCACTGGTAGTGATAATATTTCACCACGATTTCTAAAAATGATAATTCCATGTTTGCTGCCTACTCTAACACACATATTTAACTCGTGCCTTACGGTATCGAAGTTTCCCACTTTGTGGAAGCATGCATTGATTACTCCCATACCCAAGTGCCCCTCTCCTGCTATTCCATCTGATTTTCGGCCTATTAGTATTCTTCCCTTCCTAGCAAAGGTCTTTGAAAAACTGATTGCAACTCAAATACTTGAGTACTGTTAACGACTCCATTTTATAAATGTATGAAAATCTGGCTTCCGCAAACATCACAGCTGCGAAACTGCACTTCTTAAAGTCACAAATGATATTCGCAATTCTCTTGATGAACATTACATTTGTTGTATGTTGCTGCTTGATTTTTCGAAAGCTTTCGATAGCGTCAATCACTCTTTGCTCTTGCATAAACTCTCCTCCCAAGTATCTTTTTCTTCAACTGCTCTTAAACTTCTGCATAGCTTTTTAACAAACCGCTCACAAAAAGCTAAACTCGGCGATTCTAGTTCCTCCAATTCTTTACTTAACTCTGGAGTTCCTCAAGGTTCTATTCTTGGCCCACTTTTGTTCAGCGTTTTTATTAATGATCTTCCCTCTAGTAATAAAGCATTCTAAGGTTGATAAGTATGCAGATGATGTGCAGCTTTATTTCTCTTCGCCAAAAGATCAAATCCATAATTGTGTGGAGAAGATTTCGGCAGATTTGCATAATAGCCCTAACTATAATGATCTTAAGACGACATAAGATTCTTCGTCAAATTCTCTTAAGACTGGTTAATTATCTGTCAAATCGTAAGCTCAGCTATAATAGCCTTAAGACGTTTTGACATTTGTAAAAGGTAAACAAACCGAGTCTGGGAAAGCGTCAAAAAAAAAGGAAATTAACAATAGTTTTAATGAAGAACTGATTGAATTAGTTCAAAACTGTTTTTTTTATTGTCTCTATTTATTTTTCTTACACAACACGATCTAGGTTTTCTTTTTCTTTTTTTCACATCTTCTACCGATTTCACTAATAACGCCAAATTATTTAATAACTCCAAATTATCCATTTTGCAAAAAAACGTTTTCTGCAACTAGAAACACTGAAGAAAATTACACTTTTCTTATGATTGCTTAAGATTTGTACGCTCGTTACCGTACATTAAAGACTTGACGAAAGATTGGAAAAGTTAACGAAAGATTGCTTAAGGCCATTATAGTTGGTATTATGACATTTCATAGGAGCGTAAAAAATCTTAAGGTATCTTAAGACCATTGTAGTTAGGGCTAATGTCTCAGCACTGAATTTGCTACAGCTAAACCCATCGAAGTCACATTGTATTTTCTTCTCACACTCTTCCATCTCTCGAACTGACCTTCCAGTAATTTTCTTAAATGGAGTTCCTCTCGTTCGCGTTTGTAAAGTAAGAAATCTAGGGATTAAAGGTGCACTTCTCAGCAGGGCTGAGAAACATTTACCACTGCAGTCGTGGCTCAACTGAGACATACAAACATAAAATATTAGATAACATATAAGATCACAAAACATCAAACAGAGAAGCATGCAAAAACAAAAAGGGAGTGGGGCAGGAAGTCACGCCAAATTGAGAAGTGTCCTTTTAAGGATAGCTTCACTACTTAGCAGGCTAAACACACTCCTATATTTGTTAGTATTTATGAGCATGCGATTAACCGGTTCGAACATGCCATAATTAGTATTAGAGGAATAAATGTGCAGGAGAGGATCATCTCTCAGGTTGTAGTTATTCACTCTAAAAGACGTGCGGCTTCTTAAGAAATCTGAGTCCACCTTATCATTCAGCCGATGAACGAATATAACGTCAGCGACCTCGCGACGCTTATGGAGAGAGCTTAAGTTAAGTAATTTAAGTCTGCTCTCATAAGGTTGAGTGCAAACCTGACAAACTTCCTTTGAACCGATTCGATTCTACTAACATGGGAGGAGTAGTAAGGCCATATCAGGGAGGCGTATTCAAGCAAAGGCCTAGCCAAGGACACGTACAAGTATTTAGTTATGATAGGGTTGTTGAATTCCTTGGACCATCTTTTTATAAATCCCAGGACTGAATTGCCCTTGGAGGAGATATAATTGATGTGGGTGGAGAAATCCAACTTACTTTCTAACCTAACCCCTAGATCGATTACAGAGTTAGCGCGGGAGACCTTGTTGTCGAAAAAAGTATAGTCATAAATTATAACACCACGTTTCCTATTAAAAGTCATGATCTCGCATTTACTAATATTAAGGACCAGGTTGTTGTTGGAACACCAAGAATAGAAGGTGTTTAGGTCTTCTTGCAGAAGTTTGCAATCCTCTATACTCCTTATGTGGCGATACAGTTTGATGTCATCAGCGTAAATAAGGATTTTACAGTGCCTTAACAGGGTAACAATATCGTCAATTGATAAAATAAAAAGAAGAAGGCCAAGATGACTGCCTTGCGGGACACCAGAGGACGCTTCGATGTTTTTAGATTTGAGTGTGCGGAATAGAACCGGGTAGGTTCTGTCGGCTAGGTACGACTGGAACCATACCACAAGGGAATGCGGAAAGCCTAATTTCTTTAGTTTAAGAACTATAATAGAGTGGGAGAGCTTGTCGAAAGCCTTACTGAAGTCTGTATAAACACAGTCAGTTTGGCAACCAGTGACAAAGCCTCGATTGTTCTGAATAGTAGTATGACCTGCTGCGACCACGTCAATTTCGTTATTGGAAAAACATATGGACTCTTGTCCAAACTCAGATATCACTGTTGGTTGCTTGAAACGGCTGTCCGTTTGAATTTAGTGAAAGCCTTACTTCTACCTCTTCTAATGCATGGCCTTTCTATTTTCCCTTTCTCTCGATTGTTCTTGCGCTAGAAAGCTCGAACTAGCCTTTAACGACTGTGTTCGTTTTGTTTATAAGTTACGCCGCTTTGACCATATTTCACCCTATTTTGAATTCGGTTTTGGGCTGCTCCCTTAATGATTATCGCTTTAGGCTTTTGCGTCTATTTCACGATATTCTACATCAGCGCAAAGTGGGCTGTATACAATCTTAAATTTTGTTATAAAGATATTCTATATGTAGTCTTAAATTCTAGGGGCTGGTCCTTGTATGAGTCTGTTTAAAATTGTAATTAGGGTTTCCGTCTGTTCCTTGTTCGTATTCAGTATAGGTATGTTGTTGTTATATTCTATATATTGTCGTAATATGCGAGTAGCGGTAGGACAGTCAATGAAGAGGTGTCGTGCTGATAGAGTTTGCACAGGGCAGTAGGGACAAGAAGGTGGGACAGCTCTCTCGAAGATGTATCTTTTAACGGCGAGGAAAAGTCCGAGCCTTAGTCTTGTATACTGAATCCCCAACGATTTGGGTAGATATGCCCTTGGGGTGTTGCAATTTCCTTCTAATGCGCGGCTAGGGAGGTGCTGCTTCGGTTCCAGTTACGTTGTTTTTTGTCGTCCATTGTTTGTCGCGCTTTCTTCCGTACCGATGCAAAGTCAGGTGTTCGTACTTCTGTTAGGGGTCGTATATGAGCTTCTTTTGCTTCCCTGACTGCGTATTCGTTCCCACTTATGCCCATGTGTGCGGGGCACCAAATGAGCCGTATGTCCTTGTTACTTACTATCTGTCTTATTTGTTCTACTGTTGGGTGTCTGTTTTTTAGGTTCCTGATTGAGTGAAGTGCGGGGAGCGAGTCAGTTATGATTATAGCAGGTTCTGAACTTTCTGCAAATAACCATGCTTTGTATATGGCTGTTGTTTCCGCGATATAGATTGAGGTCCAGCCTGGCATTCTTCTTAGACTCAATACGTTTCCCTCTCTATTCACTACCGCGTAAGATATCTGATCTGTCATTTTAGATGCGTCTGTATAGTATTGTTGCTGTACTTCTTGTTCTTGTATTAGTCGATTGAACTGCTGTCTTATAAAAGGACTACTGTAATTGTTGTATTTTGTCATTTCTGTGTTTATTCGACATTGCTTACATAACCAAGGGGGTGTTGGACTTGTTCGGTTCTGTGTTTGGTTAGGGATGTAAAGTAAGTCTGATGGAAGTTTCTTCAGCTTCAGCACGAGGGCCGATGGTTTTCTGTATTTTTTCATTTCAGAGTGGAGTATGTTCGTTATGGTTTGGTGCAGTGGAGCTTGGAAATGGTGCATGTTTTTAAGGATTACGGTAGCCGTTAATTCTTCTGTTCGTTCCGTAATGGTAGGTAGACCGGCCTCGATCAAGAGAGCTTCGATCGGCGTCGTAGGTAATGATCCAAGAGCAATGCGTGCAGCCTGGTTAATTGGCTTTTGGGCTCTTTCGAGTGCTGTCTTTGTTCCATATCCGTATAAGGTCAGTCCGTAGTCCACTTTGCCAATTATTATTTGCTTTGCTATTCTTATGGCTAGGTTTATTGGTGGTCCATGATTTTTTTGGCAAATGACCTTGAGCATGTTGTTGCGTTTTCTCAAATCGTCAGCAACTACTTTTGCCTGCTTATTCCATCGTAATGTTTTATTCAGGTGTAAACCTAGTAGGAAGAAATGTTTATTGATTTTTTTATAACTATGCGGCTATGGACCGTTGTACTACTATGGCCCCTGCAAGTCGAATCGTGTTTCGTGACAAGTCGCATTTGAGTTAAAGAAAGTGACGTTTCAGTTGAATTACGACTTTCAGCATAGGGGCTTAGAGCTGAAATCCTAAGTTAAATTTAAGCCCCTATAATGCGCAGAATTGGAAATTTAAACGCAGGCGGGGAAATAACAATTACACATACAATAACAATTCGTGTATGGATAAAATACAAGCGCACATGCATTGGAATTCCCCCTTCGAAATCTGACCACGTAAAGAGGGGCACCGAGACACTTGTGGGCAGTTGAATTGTGACTGGGAATATAAATGAGCGGGTGATTTGTTTTTTTAAACGAAAGGAGTGATACTTTTCTTTTCGAATGTACTTTCGTGGTGGGATTTGAAACTCTGACTGCCCATGAAGAGATTTTGTGATTCCCAATTGTTTTGGCGCACGCCATACTATTTGCTTAAAGGTGCAGCGAGGCACGCCGGGTTCCACCTAGTTGTAAATAACCTAAATAAAGCCCCAGGGCGCTCCTCAAGCTAAAGGATTCATTCAAATCCACAAAGCTTAAGCTGACTTAACTTTTCAATATCAAGAGGTGGGAACTTAAAATGAATAACAGTGCTCATGATGGGCCATTGTTTCCTTAATTATTATTTAGGCAGAATAGGGTTGGCAGTTGATTGTAGCTGGCGGTTCTGCGAAGCAGTTTCTAAAAGAGCGGAGAACTCCTATTTTATTGTGAGGCGCCACAGCGAGGAGGAGATTAAGTCTTCTCCATCGCAGCTACCCTGCTCTGAAGTAGAATTTGGGATATACCTAAGTCAATTTCAGACAACACTCTGTGTTGGAAATTTATAAATCCACTCAATAAATGGAAAACACTCTCGATGAAAATTTCTCAGTTAGCAATAAAAAACGTATGTCAGGATGAAGATTCAATAGCGGTAAAAATTCTGAATTTCTGAGAATTGAAAATTTTGTGGTGTTGCATAATTATAAATCCACCGTCTATGTGAAGGTTTTGTAGAGTTAACAAAAGTTGTACTCCGTGTAAATTTAGTCTAGTGTTTATAAAATCAATATTTTTTAAATGCTAAGAGGAAAAAGTTTATAATGCCCCAGCTTCAACGACCTCAGTTCAGTAATGGTCACTTTAACATACAAATAAGTAGTTTCACAGGCTAAAGCCCAGTTCATGTGCAGTTCGTGCTTGAAAGTGTTGTTGCTTTTTTTTCGCAGAAGTCAGAAATGCAAAAGCCCACTGGAATAACATTCAAATATTCAAGTTGATTACTTTCTTTTGAGCTAGTTTTTACATTCAACTTCAGTTCGAGTTCAGTTGGTTGGTTTTATCCTCAGTTGAAAATGTGTAAATTGTATGCGAACTAAGTTTATTTTAAGGTGACAAGGTCAGCGCCGTAGCGAGGGTCTCGGGGGCCCTTGTGCAAGATTTCGTAAGGGGCCCTTGAAAATGAATTTCTAAAAAAAAAATGTGATTTCGAAGCCTTTTCGAAGTCCATTAAAAAAGGGTCTTATTCATAGGGGCGTCAAGCGTCGAGCGTCAAGTTTGTACTGGTTTTTACGAAACAGAAAGAGAAAGATATATTTCTGCACTTGTCTGTTGCATTGTAAAAAACTTTACGCCCAATGCCTGACGCTCATCCCATGAAATCGCTACTTAATGCATGTAAATAATAAAATCATAAGCTCTATAACAAAGCAGCGTTCACTAAAAAAAGAGTTCTCGAAAACATTTTCTATTAGATACTAATAAGAGCGTTCTAGAAAAAAAAGTTTCCCAGGGGCCCTTTCCATAAAAAAGTAGATCCAATTTTATACAATGTTATAAAAACGTTATCGAAGATCTTTTCTAGCTCATACTTTAAAACGAATTCTAAAAACAAAAAAAAAATCTTCGGGGGCCCCTCAGGGCCGGGGGCCCTGGTGCGCCGCACCGCCTGCACATGCCTAGTTACGGCGCTGGACAAGGTGGACTCAGGTTTCTTACGAAGCCATACGGCATTTAGAGTGAATAACTACAACTTCAGGGGTGTACCTATCTTGCATACTAACTCCTCTAATACCAATTATGGCAAGTATGAACCTGTCAATCGCATGCTTATTAACGTCATTTTGGGTCCGTCATTTTGAATTTTGAAAAACAATTGCATCAGCGACACATACATACATAAATGAACAAATTTCCATAAAAATCGAATAACTAGAAATATTTTTGCCACGAAATGGAGAAAAGAAACACTGTGCGACGGGAGGGCGAGGTCTCCAAATAGGTTCGTCTCGCTTCCTCTTGTAAATGGGCCTTAAAATTATCAGACTGCTGCTGATGGTAGGTTTACTACTAATAAAACCATGCGGCCTATCATCAAGAACATGCTTAATACAAAAGTAAATATTATCCTTTACAATTGATTCAATAGTTTAGGGGATTTTAAACGACGGGGTTGGCACCAGGGCCGGCGATTGGTTTTTTTGCGCCCGCTGCAGTATGACATCAGCTATTCATTTTTTTACAGCAGTGAAGGGCAATGGAAAACGGCACAAGCACTATGTGAAGTTCTTTTAATATATGAAAATGAAGGCCTTTTCAATTTTTTTCTTTATTTCAGAAATTGCGCTCGGTGCAAGTGTTACATTTGCACGTACGAAGCCGGTATCCAATCAGTATTTGCTTATTTGCTTCGCAATCTGGCTTTTGTGCTGGGTGTGCTTGCGCTTTACCTTCACAAGAATCCCCCGCTAATGCTGTTTCTTTAGGCTTCGTACTACTTAAGCTTCTGGTAGATGGCCTTCGACGTCACTGTCACCATTCTTTACACCTCATCATTTGCTCCAGGATGTTTATCGATGTACTTCCACAGTTGTTTCAAGCACAATCCTGGGCTTCGCAAACCTATAGACCATAATAAAGGTCCCTATGTCGTTCTCCAAGCCTCGATATATCCAGGTGTCTCTTGCCGAATTATTGATCTATAATGCATGGTACAACTAGTACTAACTGCAAATCATGAACTATGACACCGTACCGGCCAAGAAGGAATAGACGAGGAAAACAGGCGAACGAAATGGAATTGGTTGGCCACACTTTGCAAAGGATAATGGAAAAAGACACAAACATTCTGTGCAGTTCCTTTAATATTTGAAAATCAAGACACGGGAACACTTTTTCAATTTTGTTTTCGAAGTGCCCGGTTCCATTGCGCCCGGTGTAAGTGCACCATTTGCACCTATGAAAGCGCCGCCCCCGGTTGGCAGAATAGACCAAATAAAATAGATGCCCCTTTAAAGAATGATAGAATGTATAAAATTAATACCTTATTAATATATTTTTTTAGATCCTCATACAGAGATGACAATTGATGCACGCTTAGCCTATCGTAACAAAGGTGATCCAGATAATGCATGGAAATTATATGCCTCATCATTAGAAAAGCGACATTTAGACTGTAGACCATTACGTGTATGTAACATCAATATATTGTATATACAAAAAAATATATTCATATAATATTAAAATGTTCCCTTCTAGGATAACTTATATTCATGCGATGTAATACCATTATTTGAGCTAGGATCACTGCATCATGATTTCTATTTATTAAATATTCGTTTACCAGTCGATACTGATCTAAAAATGAATTTAAATATTGGCCATATACATGATTTACAACTAACAGCTATATATCAAAATGGTGGCTTTACAAAGGTCTGGGTTGCCTTGAAGACAGCATTTTTCCCATTTATTGTTGCCATTATGATATGGTTTTGGCATCGTGTACATATATTACAAAGATCACCAGCATTACTTGAATATATGTTAATTTATTTGGGATCAGCACTGACATTTTTGAATAGTAAGTTTTGCTTTCATAAAAAACAAAAACAAATTAATAATATTTATATGTATTTTTTTTTTCAGTGCCATTAGAGTATCTAACATTAGCCTTTGATATGCCATTTATGCTATTACTTAGTGATATAAGACAAGGAATTTTTTACGCAATGCTTTTATCGTTTTGGTTAATATTTGCTGGGGAGCATATGTTGGTAATTAAGGATTATATTAAAATTAATATTCCTTTATATATATAGCATTTATATTATTATACAGATTCAAGAGACTGGCGAAAGGAATTCTTTAAAGATATACTGGAAACATTTAAGCGCTGTTGTAGTTGGCTGTATATCATTATTTGTTTTTGATATGTGCGAACGCGGAATACAATTAAGAAATCCATTTTTTTCTATATGGACATCAAAAATTGGAACTAATTTAGCGGTAATTAGACTGAATAATATTTAGGCCCGTATTCTTAGTCAGTTCTTATTCAAAGGCCATGCTTAAGTGCAAGTGCTTAAGGTGTCGCGTTTCGATTCACAGTCGCTACTTAAGTAAATGCTCAAGCATGAACTTAATCAAGCAAATCTTATTCAAATAAGTATTCATAGTTGATGCTTAAGCAAATGCTTAAGACTATCTTATTTACCCTTCTCAAAATGAATTTATTTTTCAAGTCGTCGTCAAGGGTGCCTTAAGCAGTTGCTTATAATCGTCGTCATTTTGACCACTCATAACTCCAAAAGTTGATAAGAAAGAAACATCCACAGATAGGTGAAGGAAAGTTCACTGGTATTTTGCTCATGCACGTAGGCTAAGCGGTTACATAAATACAGGGTGATATGTAAACTTCTACCAAAAAAAAATTTCAAAACGCCCCCCACCACCAATACAATTTTTGGTTCGTCTATCCAAGACCTATCCATAGCCAGGCGTTCCGACATACTCGTTAATACACCCTGTATAAAATTCTAATTCATCCGACACGCGAAACTGGTTGGAAGCGAGTTATTCGCCGAGAAGTGTCGTAACCTTCGGGGTTGACTTTTCATCCGCTATGTCGCGGACATGAAACGACCGAGTTTCGGTCAATAGCTCATTTGAAAGATATTTTAATGCCCATATTTCTGCTGTTTACTACATTTTCATATGAGCAACCGTTAACGAGATATTTAACAAAAATGGAGGTTTATCAGTTAACGTGCCGTACGAACTTTGGCTTTGGATTGCTCGCAAACTATACAAGCGAGAATGACGACCAAGGGCTCATTCTAAAGGAAATTACTAACACTTTAAGTTAAAGTGGCATTAACCCACACAACCGGCATTAACCCACACAAATTAATATCTTACGAGTTAATCGCAAAAAACTGCATTCAACCCCAACAACATGATCAAGGTTGAACTTTGATGTGTCTAATATTATCCTCTTCACCATCATCTATGTCACTTGTATCATCAATATCACTTACCGACGAAAAGAAATCCATTTTACAATTAGCCCAGTCATTTTATACATGAATCTCTAAAAAAATGCAACTGGAGATTTATCAGCGGAATTCTCTTTATTTTGAGAGGTCACAAATACTTTCCCAAAAGTCCATAAAGCCAACTGACCGGCTACTCGAGTTATGGAGGGTCAAAGGTCACGAAAATCATGACGATGATGACGCCAATCTAATTTCGTTATTTTCCTCTGGTATGAGTGTTGATGAAGATGACAGCATGAAAGAAGTGGAGATAGAAGAGATAATCAAAAAAAAAAACATTTCCTACCTTATAACCTACGGACGAGGCCTATTAGGGATACCATGTAAAAACCCTGCTTGCATTATTCTTCAAAGGTGGCCCGTAAAAGCAGCGCCGTCCCCAGCCCTTGTTGAGGGTAGAGCGAGATTGTCTTTCGACGCCCTTTGTTCGACGCTTTCGCTTCACATAAATTGTATTTCCAGTTGCCCTAGATAAAATTTTTTTCGAGTACTGCCTGCCTGCATATCCTTATGGGATTATATCTCCCCTTCTGCAAGCCTTTATAGGCAGGAGCCCCTATAAGGATTTCGATAGTGGTTTTAGGGTCACAGTTCCGCCAGTAGCGGCAATCGAGTAAGTACATATTGCTTTCAGAGTTGCTTCCCTGACGTTTTGCCAACAGCACCACCTTCTTTGGAGGCTATTTGGTTGTTTGTATTGTATGGTTGGGCATTAGGGCTTGCCCCAGCTAGTAAGGTTGAGATGGTGGAGAGTCACCTTCTCGTTAAAAGAGGTTTCTCCTGCCATCAGCCCAAAATTGCAGTGCTCACCATCCTGAAAACGTTATCTCTTCGAATTTTATGCGGTGCACTTCTGAGCCCTGAGCCAATTCGGCTACCGCCTCCAGACCACTTCCTTGCACGGTAACTAGTTGTTTCATGGTTTCATTTTATGCGGTGCACTTCTGAGCCCTGAGCCAATTCGGCTACCGCCTCCAGACCACTTCCTTGCACGGTAACTAGTTGTTTCATGGTCAGAAGAGTCTCGGCAAGCACGCCAATTCTGACACTTTCCGCTATTTGACAGAAGGTCGGCTTTTGAGTCCGACTTTTCTGAAGGCTTTTCAAACCGTATGGCCAAAGCCTTCGCCCTTTTCGCCAAGCTATTACGTCCTAGAGAACATCCAGGTGATCTAACCACGCAGATCTAAGGAGATCTCCCACCGAACGAGTGATCTCAACGTACTCCATCCCTGGGTTTATGGGCTCAGACTGCCCTCCCTGAAGAAGAATCCCGAAAACTTCACTAGGATCGACACCTTGAAGCATGGATCCAAAAATATCTAACTGGCCTTGCAGGTCGTTCTTTTGGGAGCTCTGGGGGCCCCAGAAATGTTTGGAGCGTTAGAAAGTGCTCCATCTTCAAAAGTTTTTTTTAAGGTAATTTTATATTGATACCACGAGCTTGGCGAGAAAGGACGGTCTCCCATGGCAGAGCTCCGTATCACCATTGAAAGGCTAATTCAAACCGGGGTTCGCCTTGTATCCGTAGAACATTCACGCAGTACCATTCATAACTTCAGCACGATTGTTTACACATTAGGATTGCGGTTTTTATCGAGTTTAGATTCGCCGTATTCAGTCTGCTCCATGGATCTAGAGCAGGATGTGGCCTAAGGCCATGTACGATCGATCTTGGAGTCAGTGCTCCCTGTTTGTGCCGCGTTCGAATCATATTGATGAGTACACAAACTTAGCTAGCTACAAACAACGCCCTCAAAAAGTGCCGTCAAAATTTTATTTTTTGCTCGAAATTGTTTTTCGCTTTCATTTTGGCGCCCCTTACCACCTGGCTCCTAGAGCGACCGCTCCACTCGCTCTTCCCTAAGGCCGGCGATGCGGAAAAGAATGCAGCGCGATGCCAGAGTTTTCCCAGCCCCATATCTCAAAAACCATTGGCTCTACGTAAATTTCGTATAAGACACTTTTTTGCAGATTCATCTCACGAACAATCTTTACTTAGCCTATTGCATAAAACCGATAATTTACGAGATATTTGAGAAAAAGATTTTCAGAGATTTTCGTTACCTTTGACCTTCCATAACTCGAGTAGCCGGTCAGTTGGCTTTATGGACTTTTGGGAAATTATTTGTGACCCCAAAATAAAGAGAATCCCTCTGATAAATCTCCAGTTGCATTTTTTCAGAGGTTTGCTCCTTTTTTTTTTGTATAAAGTGACTGGGCTAAATATATTTTTTCTCACTTTAATTAAAAAATTATTTATTAAGTTACCTTGGAGACGACATAAATAGTGGAATTACTGGAAAATAACAAGGGAAATGCTTAAGCAATTGCTTAATAAGGTTCACCTTAAGACATGACTGTGAATACATGATATCTTAAGAACGCCTTATTCAAATAAGGCGAACTGATTTCCACAAATTCTTAAGTCCATGCTTAAGAATCTCGACTGTGAATACCGGCCTTAATATTATATAAATATCAAAAATCCTATGTCCTCTCTGTTTTTTTTTTTTTAGCTAACATTCATAATACTAGCTGGCATATCTGCAGGGATATACTTTTTATTCTTATGTTATATGGTTTGGAAAGTATTCTGTAATATAAGTATTAAACGTTCATCATTGCCATCAATGTCAACAGCAAGACGATTACATTATGAAGGGATTATATATCGTTTTAAGTTTTTAATGTTAGCAACATTATTATGTGCAGCATTAACTGTTATTGGATTTATAATGGGTCAAATTGCTGAAGGTCATTGGAAATGGGATGAAAATATTGAAGTACAATTAACATCGGCATTTTTAACTGGCGTTTATGCAATGTGGAATATTTATATATTTGCATTAATTATTTTATATGCACCTAGTCACAAGCAATGGCCGAAAGATTGCCACTCAAATGGTAAATAATTAAATTTTATTATTATTATAATATTTACACATTTTACACAAATTATCATTTTTTAATTATAGAAAATATTGTCAGCGAAGAAATCGAATTTAATAATTTACCATCAGATTCTAATCCAAGTGAAATTTCATCATTAACATCATTTTCGCGAAAAGCAGCTTTCGATTAATCGATTAATAATAATAATAAAGGATATTTTTATCTAATAATTTTCGTAAATAAGTGGCCAAAATCTAAGTCTAAATGTAATCTGTGAGTTTAAATCAGTATTTTACCACGTATTGGAATAAGTTTTTATTTAAAAAAAAATTGTTTTTAAATTATATATATAAATAGGATTTTTTAATAACCAAATTTTTTTCATTTAATACAAGCGTTTCCATTCTTTTTTTTTATGTATAATGTATTATATAGACTGTCGTAGGTTTTAATAACAAGGAAATTATTTAAGAAGTTTGAAAAATATCCGAATTAATTAATTACAACTACCTGGTATGGATTTTTTCAACAACAAAAAGAAGAAGCCCTCTCTATCATAATAGATAATGCTCTAAAGAAGGCCTATTGATAGCTCAGTGGTATATATAGTTTATTAAAATGCTGCACTCTATATACACACGAAATGTTTGTATATTAAAAAAAGAAGGAAACTATTGTACGATTTAGAAGAAAAAAAAAAATAAAAAAAAAGCAAACGCCCATTCATATTATTGTACTTAAAATAGTTGTAATTCGTTTTAGCACCTAATTATTATTAGTATTTCTTTTTTCTATAAAAATATTACTTAATTTATGTAGAAGCGGTTATATATACATATATATTTAAAATTCCAATTTAAAGAAGTTAATTATACTATTTTAATCAAAATGGAAACTAGTAATGCAAAAATAATCTTTTTTTTTTTAAATATGTAGAATTACTTAACCGTTCTAGTGCTGATAGTGGAATAGTCATTTATAAAGGGTATCTCAATAGCTATTTAATTTAAAAGTAACACGTATTTTTTGAGCGAGTTGTGATATTTTTATTGCATTGTAAATGGTACGTCATTTACTCTGACTTTTTCCCCTTTAATACCACATGAGACAAAGAAAGGACACCGGTTACCCTCCAACGGACTCTGTTTTGTACGACAGTTCTCAGCTCCGACCAGGATCATCCAGTTGTTGCGGGCCTCGGCTAATAGGGTTCTCCTCCACATTGTTCCAGGTCTTCCGGCTCGACGAGTTCCTTGCGGATTCCAGTCAAGCGCTTGTTTGGCTAGATTTTCGTCTTCGCGTCGCAAGGTGTGGCCAACCCAATTCCATTTCCTTCGGCTGATTTGATCGTCTATCCTTTCTTGGCCGGCACGGCGCCATAATTATTAGTTTTGAAACTCTATCTATGATACGACGCAGGCATCTGTTGATGAAAACTTGTAGGCGCCCTGTGAATTGGGTGACTTTTTATGCTTCGCAACCGTACAAAAGAACTGCCTTAACGTTGAAGTTGGGCAGCCGCAATTTGGTAGTAGTTGATATCTGCGTTGATCTCCATATGCGGAACAGACATGCTTCGCGAACTGTGCAACGCGAGTTCCAGACGTTGAAGGTCACGGAGCCCATCTGCTTGATCTATTTCTTACTACTCGTCCAACTCGATACTCCGTCGAGGTTAGCTCACCCCTAGGCAATTCGCACCACAAACTAGTCAGCGCTAATTTACCATATCCATCTTCTACTAACAAAAATGTCTGGCACTATGGGAATGCCAACTTCTTCTTCGATGGCTCTACAGCCCAATTCGAGCCTTGGCCTCCATCAGCTTCTTCCTCCAGACGTCTCTCTGCTCCGCAGCTTGTCTCCGGTTTCTCGTGTTGAGCAGTTTTGCTGCATCGGCCCTAACATTATATTCCCACCTTAACCGTGGTTTGCCAACTGGTCTTTTGCCATCTGGTAGTAGATACAAGGCTTTTTTTGGTATCCTTGAGTCATCCATTCTTTGGACATGGCCGGCCCAACGTAAACGTAGCAGTTTGGCATGGGTCGAAAGTTTACATTCTTTGTATAAATCGTACAATTCGTGATTGTAGCGTATTCTCCATGCATTGTCTTCATTGATTGGGCCGTATATCCTTCGGAGAACCTTCCTCTCAAATATATCCAATTTGTCTGCGGATTTCTGGGAGATACTCCATGCTTCACATCCATACGTAGCTACTGTACGTATGATAGTTTTGTAGATTCTTATTTTGGTTTTTCTGTGGATGTCTCTGGATTTCATTACTGGCAGTAGTGAGAAGTATGTTCTGTTCGCGGCGTTTATTCTTCTTTGTACGTCTATCGTTGTCTTCGCTGACTGTGGACCCCAGGTAGTTAAATTGGTTTACCCGTTCAAAGTTATATTCCCCCCAGGTGGTATTGTGGTTTCTTCTTCTTCTTTCCACCCTTGACTGAATTAGAATCTTGCTCTTCTCTGCGGGAAAGCCAACTGGTTGAGTCTTATTCGCTAGCCACCGACTGAAATTTGTTGACGGTTTAATGGGAAATGTAGGAACGCAATTCAAGCTAAGGAAGCCGCTTATAGCGCGTACAGACTTTCTCCTAACGAGTCACTTCGGCGTGAGTATATCAAATCGAGAAGCTCCTGTAACTCAATCATCAGGAAGGTCAAAGCATCATTTGACGGCAAGTTTAGAAGTAAGACCCTCAACACTCACGTAGGTAGTAAAAACTTCTAGTCCTGGTAACTTCCATTAAGCAGAATTTTACATCACCCTCAACCCGTCCATTCATTTATGACAAGGAGGTGATAACAGAAAGCAAATCCAAGGCCGTTTTATTGGCATCTCTGTTCGCCTGAAATTCCTCTCCACCCGAAGCTGATACGTCACCATCGGTCCTCGAGCGCAACGCCCATTCAATGGACGGAATTTTCTTCAGGACACGAGAAGTGTATAAATGTCCCAAAGAGCTTGAAGTCAATAAATCCCCTCACCCTGATAATATTCCCCCCCATGGTACACAAGAAATGTGCCTCACCCTTGGCTAAACCTCTGCGCAAACTTTTTGCCCTTTCATGCTTCTCCGGAATATATCCCAACTCTTGGAAACTAGCTCATGCTCAGCCCATTCCCAAAAAAGGTGAAGCCAGTGACCCTTTAAGCTACCGCCCATATAGCAATAACTTCTTTTCTAAGAAGTAGACGACCTTCTTGTATGCCTGAATGAAAATCAACCAAAGCATCCATGGCTTCGGCGAGTGTGGTCTGGTTGTTCTGGATATCTCCAAGGCCTTCGACAGAGTATGACATCCCGCTCTGCTGTCTAAACTCCAATCTATTGGCATTGACTCAGTTCTAAGGAACTGAGAGCTTTCTTTCTGGCCGTTCAATCAAGGTAGTATTGGATGGCGTTGAATCCAATCCTCACTCCACCTCGGGCGGCGTTCCCCAAGGGGCGATTCTCTTACCTACTTTCTTTCTTATATTCAATAATAATCTGCTCTTCAATGTTATTTTTGTCAAAAACTCTTTGCTGGCTTAAGGTTTGTTGTAGTTTCCCAGCAAATTCTCGCCTTTTAATGCTGTCTCCGCCGGAGTCACCGGTAATGGCATCGCGTTGGACGTTTCTGATTGCGGCGATTTTGACGCAAATAGTTGCTACTATCAAATGTTGTTTACTTCCAGTGCCTGCTCCTCTAAAGCTCCTGATATTCTCCAAAATAGTTTTCTATCTGCGGCTGATGGCCACATGATCTATCTGGTTTCTCGTTCTACCATCGGGCCATACCCAGGTCTGTGTATCTTCTTGTGACAAAAGTAGGTTCCATCTACCATTAGTTAGTGGGAGCTACAAAAGTCAATGAAAAGCTCACCGTTGAGGTCAGTGACCTGGCCTATGCCTTGATTTCCAATTGCGACCTTTTTCACAATCGGTAAAGCAACCACCGTACCTTAGGTACATAACGACACGACAAATCCAGGGGCCTTATTCTCTATTACTATATTGTTATATTTAAAGAAGGAACTAACAGATTTCCCACCCTATATATAATAACAAGAGCATCACAGCGCCCCTGTATTTAACGCATTACATGAAAGACGCGCGACCACTCCGCTCAGCACTGTAACAGTTAAGTTTTCGTATTTATAGTAATACATCTTACATTGTCTAGTATGTAATAAAATTTTTTATAATATGTAATGAATGAATGTAATGAAAATCACTTACCTTATATAACCAATAGAATATTTGTAATAATTTTATCACATTTTGATGTGGTTTCTATTTTCTTTTTGATACTGCGCTTGTATTGTTAAAATAATAAAGCAAAAATAAAATGACAAAAACTCGGTTGCCAATAAATATGAAGAGCACTATTCTTGATTACTTTTAACTTATTTTAATATATAGCCCCAATTTCTAATCTTCATTCAGGTTTATTTCTCTCTTCTTTTTCTAAATATAGATAGAGATATAGAAAGGATATAATAAAAATAAAATATTTACTGGAAGAGATAGACGAGAGTTTTCTTAGTCATAAAAGCGGAATGTTAGTAGTAAAAAGGATTTTTCTTTCGTTTTGCTGCTTTTGAAATTTTTATTCAAGATCCATTTATCATTATTTTGTTTAAACTCTGGATTCCTGTGTCTGAATTGTAAGTGCCTGGAAAAAAAGTGATTCCGTGCTTAAATTATAGTTAAATAAAAATTAGAAAATTATTACATCTTGCACTTGATTAGCTAATAGATCAGCTAAATTGGAATATTCACTGCTACTGAACATGTCTATGATATCTTGTGGTACACCATAATTATTTCGTCTATTCGGCTGTATTCCACAGTCTGTAGCTAGATATCTAAATTCAGGATTGTCCTCACCATCTGTAATCTGTAAATCCACCCGATTTAGGATAATAGAATCTGTATTAGTTTATTCTTACCGTGTTTGTGCATGAATCTTCCAAGTATTGCCAGTCGAACGCTAGACTGTCTGTAAATTCTCCGTTAAATGGTGAAAAATCTAACAAGTAAACACTATCCTTCTTGTCTCTGACGATATCAAAAACAACTAGAGGTTTAAAAAAAACATTTTTGCACAGCTGTAATAATATCTACTCAAGTTAGCTTACAATTTTCTAATGGAAATTGATGCTTTATCTTCTCTTTAAACAATGATAAAATATCACTAATAATGTCCGTTCTTTCAGACAAAATATGAGAATGATATTGTGGCCAATCCCTTGGTGATATAGCAATTAATTTACGATTTTTAACAAAGCAACGAAATTCTGTTCCTGGATGAATTTCACGCCATTCTTTTATAACTAAGTAATATCTACGATTATCATCGCCATAATCAATATCGCGGTTATTTAAATCCATTTTAACAATACTAGATGCCTTTAGTAGCTGATAAGCATCTTCAATATCCTTAACCTTTAACGTTTGCCCAGCTGTTATCCAAAATGCATCCCTTGGTGAATGCCAATTTGTTTTGATAAAGACTTCCCCAGATAATTCCTGAATGATTTGACGGATCTCGCCACTAAATTCAGGAAACTCCGGTGTTTTATATGCATTGTTATCATTTTCATCATCATCATCGCTATCATTATCATCATTTATTATTTCATCAGGATAACACTCCTTTGGCAATATAATGATATCATCACGAAAATAATTAACAATATTTGATGGGATCTGGATAAATTTTGAGGTTATGGTGATTTTTTCAAAATTCTTATACCATTTATCGAATGAGCATTCAGTTAATTCACTATTATTTTTTTGTAATATATTATCGTTTTGTTTAGTTTTCATTTTATGTATATATATATTTCAAATTAACTGATAAATAATTTTGCTTTTAATTAGAAATTTCCAATTAGACTACGTCGATTTTTCGCGGGCTATGTTGACAGATGCGGAAATTCAGGACAGTTATGGAAATTCAAAATGGTGCAATGCATTTTGCTATTTAGAACAAAACAAAAGTGAACTTAGCTGCATTTCAAAATTAACAATAAAAAAATCTAAATGCGATATTTTAATTTTTTTTTAAATATTAACGTTATAATAATGTTACAAAATATTTTTCGATATGTTTTTTTATTTTTGTTCAATCGATTCGTAATAGGCTGGATTCCGTGGGTTTTAAAATGTGTTGCGATATCTAAACCCCACCTAGTGACCATTAGCAGACCTTGGTGACTGAATTTTGGGGTAGGTTTGTGTATACGATTTTAGTTCTCTAATTGTGCACTGATAATAGGGCGCTGAGCAGTGAATACTGTCCAGTATGCACTGCATACTCCGTACTGCAAGATTTTATTAGTTTTTTTTTAAAGTTCCCTTGGAATTTTCGTTCTTCCGTTCTTTTACACTTTTGCTACGGCCCCCGGATGATGGCGAATGAAGCCTCGTTGGGCCGAGTTTGCCAAAAGAATTCCAAGGGGTTGGAGAGTTTTGCCCTTATTTTTAATCTCCCCAAGGGAGGGCCCTAAAACACTCAATATCTCGGGATTATCGGGATACTGACAATTTCCCATCCAAAAAAAGGCTGCTTCAAAATTTTCGGAAAATCCAAGGAGACGTCTCTCGTCCAAATCGGAGCCCGATATAAGCAAAAGGGCTAAAATATGCAAAACCAAGAAAACGGTGGAATTTCCCCAAAACGGTGAACACAAAAGTTCTTTCCATCTAAGCGTCATCTTTGCTTTTTTCTGCCCAATTTCTAGCCTAGCTCCAAAAAGGGCTCCTTTTTGTACAAGTGATGCCTCACTGGAAAGGGCTCGCCCTCCCAAATCCAGATCAATTGAGTTGCCCGGGAAATGCGCACGGGTTCGGTAGTTATGAGCGACTAAGTGCGGCTTTGCCATTTTCTGTTCTAAGACCCCAGCCAGAATGGCCATTCTCCTTCTTCTTCGTTAACAGCTCTACAACCGGGATCCGGTCCGGGCCTATCGCAACTGTTCTCTCCAGTCCGGTCCCGATTCTGAGCCGATGTCATCCAGTTTGGCATCCCTAAGCTCTGAGTGTCCTGGTCTAAGCCGTCCTTCCAGCAAAGGTTGGGTCTCCCTCGCTGTCGCACCCCATAGGTCTTACCGCAGAGAACTTTCCGAGCAGGCTCATCTTCACTCATACGAGCTAGATGCCCTGCCCACCGGAGCCTAACGAGCTTTATTTTCTTCACAACATCTATGTCTCGATAGCGCTCGTAGATCTCGTCATTGTAGAGTCTCCGGAATCGTCCTTCCTCACATACGGGACCAACAATCCTCCGAAGTATTTTCCTCTCGAACACGGCCAAGAGGTTTGAGTGCTTTTTGCTAAGCACCCACAGAATGGCCATTATCTCGGGAAATACTTGGTGCCTCGTGGTGAAATTTTATTTTCACGGTCCCAGGAAGGCACCTAATAATTACCCGTCCCCAAGAAAGCCAGGATTTAATTTAATTAGCAAATTTATTTTGAAATCCTATTGTTTATAGCTGGTTCCTACACAGTTTTAAGCAAAAATACGTATCCCCACATCAAAAATATACTACCAAATTTTGTAAACTACATAAATACACTTAAATAAACCTTAAATACCTTAAATTAGCTAGTTAAATTTAAGAAATGATCAAAAAATGAAAATTTGCAATTCCTTAAATCCCAAAAAAGTGCACAAGAATCGTAATGATAAACACTCAGATTTTAGGCCAATTTTGCGGTATCATTCATAATCGTTATTAAGCCTATTAATATTAAATGTATATTTTTTTAAAGGTTCTATAATATTTTTAATTACTAAAAACATAATTTAACCATATTTTTATTGGTTCATTTAATAAAATCAATAAATAAACTTTTAAAACTATCAAACGTGAAAGTGAAAAAAAATTGCATATTTGCAAGGGTGGTTATTTTTAATCATTGGTTAAATTCGACCTTTTTCGGTAAACGCACGGATCCTCTATCTAATGGATAAATTTACAATGCGCAGTTGTATGGAACAGCCTCGGCACTTGGCATTGTAATCGCTGACATATCATACAGGATCCCTGCGTTCATAGAAAAACGTGAAAATGACTAAATTAGACTCCTACAACTATGCAATTTTTCATTTACATGGGCTTAGAGGGCCAGACTCTTGCTAATTGGATTTTCCTCAATGTTTTTAATAATTTTAAATAGTTATAATAAATAATACACACACATCTTTCGCCACGTGTATTTTATTAGAAATACAACATTATAATAGTTATGAGAATGTACATTTTGATTATCTTTAACCTATTTTATTGTTTTTTATTTTTATTTACACAATTTAGTGAAGACAAGAACCCCATTTCATGATGGTGGTCGATGTGATTTCCGAGATTTTCCGGTGGCCGTTGATTCACTTGCGTTCGGCGTAGGCCCTCCATCGCTAATTTATTGCATTAGAAATTAAAGAAAATTAATTTTTTTTAAGGATTTAAGAAAACAATTGGAAATTACCACGTTCGGCGGCTTATTCACTGTCAGCCATGGATTTGTTTCCTACAGTCACGGTTTCCGCTAATTATGCCACACAATGTTGAGAGGTTGCGGGTTGGGAGGGTAGTGTTGATTACAATACCGGCTTTGGTGGTCTGCTTCATATTAATTTTACAATAAAAATAAAGGGAATCTATTATTTGGCGACGATAAATAGATGAAAATTCAGCATTCGACCCAATGCTCCAAATGGTGTAACGTCGTGGTTCTGTTGGGACATGTACAGAGACGGCGTTTACCGCTGACATTTCTATTTTATTTCTAATTTAAATACTTAAAAGTTATAATCTTTAAAGAGATATTAATTTAAGTTTAATTTGCTGGGTATACATCACCTGGTAAAAAAAACTATTCGTAATGACCGACATGCAATATTTTTTTTATTGTCAGCAGTTCAATTCTAGAAATGATAGTTTTAAAAGTTACTTAAAATTGCTTAATATTACCATAATATGCAAGTTCCTTTATCTTCTTCTTCTTTAACGGCTCTACAACCGGGATCCGATCCTGGCCTCTCGCAACTGTTCTCTCCAGTCCGGTCCCGAATCTGAGCCGATGTCATCCAGTTTGGCATCCCAAGCTCTGAGTGTCCTGGTCTAAGCCCTCCTTCCAGCAAAGGTTGGGTCTCCCTCGCCGTCGCACCCCATAGGTCTTACCGCAGAGAACTTTCCGAGCAGGCTCGAAGCTAGTTGCCCTGGCCACCGGAGCCTAACGAGCTTTATTTTCTTCACAACATCTTTGTCGCGATAGCGCTGGTAGATCTCGTCATTGTAGAGTCTCCGGAATCGTCCTTCCTCAATCCTCACAATCCTCCGAAGTATTTTCCTCTCGAACACGGCCAAACAGTTTGAGCGCTTTTTGTTAAACACCCACGTTTCGGATGCATATGTGAGAACCGGTAAAACCATCGTCTTTATAGTAAAATTTTAGACGTTATGTTTAGATACTTGGATTTAAAGAGCCTTGACAGACTATAGTAGGCTTTGTTGGCTTTTAGCAGTCGTGTGCGTATTTCTGATTCCATGCTATTGTCGGCTGCTACTATTGACCCAAGGTAGGTAAATGATTTTACCACGTCAAACTCGTGTTCCTCTACATTGATTGTGGGACCAATGTTAGGTGTTCTTGTAGACGAGGCCACCATGTACTTTGTTTTGCTTTGGTTAATGTGCAGTCCCAGATTTCCTGCCGCTTACTCAATCTGAGTGAAAGCTTCTTGTACAGATGTTGTTGTTCTGCAAATGTCAATGTCGTCTGCATAAGCCAGTAATTGGGTGGACTTGTGGAGGATTGTACCCCTTGATGTCACGCCCAAATCTCGGATCACTTTCTTCAACGCCAGGTTGAAAAGGAGGCAGGCCAGACCGTCCCCTTCTTCGGAGTCCATTATAGATGTTGATTGGTTTGGACAGTGCTCCGGATACTTTTACTTGGCTTGACATATTGGTCATGGTCAACCTACATAGCCTTGACAGTTTGTTGGGGATGCCGAATTCTCTCATGGCTTTGTAGAGTTCTACTCTGGCTATGCTATCATAGGTGGCTTTAAAGTCTATGAAGAGGTGTTGAATTGAGTTTTCAATCTCTAGACATTTTTCCATAGCCTGCCGCAAGGTGAAAATCTGATCAGTCGTTGATTTGCCTGGGCTGAAGCCACACTGGTATTGGCCTATGATGTTTCTGGCGTATGAGGCCATCCTGTTTTGAAGGATAGCGGAGAATATCTTATACACGGTACTCAACAACGTTATACCGCGATAATTAGTGCACGCTGTGATATCTCCTTTTGTATGTACCGGCCAGAGGATGCCTTTTCTCCAGTCTTCTGTCATCACTTTCTGCTCCCATTCACAATTAATTCATGAATCGCTTGGTGTAATGTAGGCCTTCCATATTTAACCAGCTCCGCTGCGATGCCGTCGGCACCCGAGGCCTTGTTGTTTTTGAGCCGGCTGATGGTTCTGCTTAACTTCTTCTATGCTTGGTGGCGGCAGCATAGCATTATCATCAGATATTGGTGGAGCCTCCGTATCCTCAGTTAGCTCGCCATTTAGCAATTCATTAAAGTGCTCTTCCCATCGCTCCAAGATGCCTTTAGGATCGCTGATCAAATTCTCTTCTTTGTACTTGCAGTATGTGCAACGTGGTGTGAATTGCGTCATACTGCGGACTCTTTGGTAGAACTCCCGCGCCTGATGCGGCCGTCGTTGTCTGTACTGTTCTAGTGCACAGACAAGGCTTCCTTTTTCCTTTATCTAGGATGTTTTAAATCACCTTGATATTATTGAATTATAGAATAGCTTCAACTAGAATTTGCTAAAGAATGAAATTTGAGGGTTTAATTTTGAACATAAACAGAACAATCAGAACCAAAAAAAAGTAAATATTACTTTGTAAAACGATTTTATAATTTATAAAACATCGTATAAATGTGTTTAATTTTATCTAGATTGCAACAAAAATTATTTAAATTTACTCCTAATTACTAATAGTTTAAATGAACCCATTTTTTTGTTTTTATAATACATGTTTACAGAATTGCCTTAATATTTATTTATACATATCACTTTTTGTTATATATCTAATATAAAAACTGCTTTTTAACATTAAGAAAGCCTTGACTATCTTAAATTGTTGGCAGTTTTGTTCAGTTTCTTTGTACGCATTCACAAATCCTCCCTAATTATGGCAATAAATTATGAAAATCGGTAAAATATTTGTGAAATATGTATATTTACCTTTAATTGTCTTTAAGTCTTATTTTGTGTAGATCCGCGCTATTTACTTGGTAGTAGTTGTTGGTAAAGTGTTATCTTTTTTTAAGCCTTCGTCTATAAGTTCTCTGAATTTCCAACTTCCTTGACCATCAAACTCCAAAATGTGTGTATGGAATTTCCTTAAAATAATAGCATCGATGTTAAATGTGTCATAACTTAATAAAGAACATTTACCATAACGTAGGCCGATGTGTGATCGTTAATAGTGTTATTCCCATGTTTTTAGCAGCTTCATAAATTGAACTTTCAACATCTATGGACACAGCACTCGTGCACTCATCAAGAAGTGCATATTTAGGCCTACGATAGTCAGCGAATTAAAAACAACTCAAATTAACGGGATTAAAAAATGAATTTCATACCTGTGGTAAAAAAGTCTTGCTATAGCCATTCTCTGCTTTTCACCACCAGAGAGAATATCTTTCCAATCCCTAATTACATCGAAGCTATCCCTGTGAAAATGGTCAAGTAGAACAAAATGTTAAGCTAACTACTAATGACTAATTATTTACCTCATAGCGATGTGCTCCAAAGTAACCATCTTTAAAATTTCTTTTAGCTGTTTCTCGGTTATGTTTTTCTTAATCATATCCTCCCTTGTATCGGGATAAATTATTTGATCACAGAGGCTTCCAATTGACATATACGGCCTTTGTGGTATATAAAACATGCATGGCTTCCCTTCGACCGGACGTGGTATATGAAGTTCACCACCATATATTGGCCAAAGACCACTCAATATACGAAATAGACTGGATTTACCGCAACCATTTGGACCGGTTATTAGCAAATGCATACCAGGCTCAATTTTAAGTGTTAAACTTGGAACAACAATATCACAGTTTGGTGTTACAACTGGTACATTCTTTAATTGTATCACCATTGCGTTACTATCAGTATAAATTAGCTTCCCTTTGGCCAACGGTAGGCCATTACGGAATTCTAAAACTCCAGCTGTATTTCGACTTTCAGCAACCGATGACTTGCTGTATATGCCCCTAGATGTTTCTTCAAAGACTTCTAGTAATCCAGCAACGCGATGGGTATATCCGGCTAGAGCAACTATCTCTTTATAGGACGACATTAGCCTTTCAATTGCATCGGCGCCCGATATTAAGAGATTTCTTGCTGTTGTTAAATATTGAGTCCTTTCACTTACGTTCGCGCTATTATCTACTTCTTCAACTAAAAAAAAAATTAAAATTTTTAAAAGTATTGCAACATTAACGCATTTATTTTTACTTTTCCGGCTGCCAGTTAAGATTGGTAATGAAACCATTATCATACCAGTTCCAGACCAGACATATTTCATAAAGAACTGCTCTAGCATGACAAACCATAGTTTTTGAGAGAATATTGTATTCATTTGTGTCATTAAACGATTATATGCTTCCCGTAATTGTATTAGTTCAACCTACGATTGGAAAGGATCATTTATTAATTGTTTTCAATGTAATGTGAAGCTTTTAAGATAATAACACCTTTGTAATTGCTTGCAATAACGAATCTGTTTTTTATGTGACAGTGGTGAGCTCAGGAGTCACCCTTTGTACTACCAGTCCGACTTGTCGTTTGTCACGTCATGGTACAATGTCTAGCAGTAAACTTAGTAGGGGTATTCCCCCCTACTAAGATAAGGGTTATGAAGGTACTGGGGGGGGGGGATATTGAAGACGGTGGTGATGAACCCTGCGTTTATTTCACAGTCGAGTTGTTCTATTGATAAACGAATTGATATCTTGTTGAGTGCGCGAACGGACAGGCTGCAAGTGGTGGGAGTGAGATGAGTGGGCTATCCTGGTGTTGCGGGTATAAGATTGCCGTGGAGGTAGGAGAGAGTTTATCTTGGAGAAATAGTCACAATTACCCCGTTTATGAGTAGGTTGAAAAGTTGAGTTGAGAATTTCGAACACCGTATATGATATCGAGTTGAGCTTAGTTTGGGTTGAAATAGAGTTGAACTCACATCAAAACATAACCTTTAGATACATTAAGCCGACCCCGAGGAGAGCTGAGTTGATTTGAATGAACCCAGGTTCAACTCGACCGCCGTTTATGACTGGGTTCAATCTGGGTTGAATCTAGTCATAAACGGGATATATGATAGTAGCGATAAAAGTTTGGCAATGCTGTTACATTCCTACGGTGGCTCAAAGGGTCGATGGTGGAGCAGGCGGTGTCGTCATCAATTAATTTAAGGGCCCTTTTTGCACTTTATCTAAGTAAGCATGCCAAAGTGATTATCGAAGCGCCGCCCCAAACGAGGGAGTTGTATTCGAGAAGAGGCCGAATGTAGGATTTATAAATAACAGCACGGGCCGACCCACAGTGGGGCAGGGCAAAATGCCAAAAAGTTCGATTTTCGAACTTTTTGCCTGATAAATATTTAGTAGGAGACCCCTGCCACACAATAAGCCGGTTTATGGCGGTCAGGTGTCCTTTTTCTCTTCGCAGGATCAGTGCAAACCGGTGACCGTTGCAGCAAGTGATTGTTAGAATTTTTAAGGTCTTGTCGAAGCTGCTATTTGTTTTGCTTCTCATTTTCCAGTGGTAAAAGCTATTTAGTTAAAAAAAGTGGATTTTTTTCCTGAAGGTATGTAGAAAACATTTCTGTAATCAATATTGTCTATTTTTATACCTGTGTAATTAATTAATTAATGAAAGACAGTGAAATTTTTATAATTTTTGACAGAAAATATTTTGTTTAAGAAGCCCGATATTAAAAGTCTCGCTAGGTCCCGCTTTAATTTTTTTTTAATATGTTCCTTAAACATTTCTACACAAAATACAAACAACAAAAATTGACACTTTTTGCGATCTTTTAGTCGGTGGACGTTTTTATTTGAAAAGTGCATCATTTTATGGTTTATTCCCTTCCCTTATTTGTGTATAAATAACCTTTTTATGTATTCATATTACACATGTTATGTATGTATTATATAATATATTTATATAAATATTGTTTTTATAAACTGCTGCATAAAATTTTTCGGAATGTTCTTTATATTTGTTGAGTTCGGAAACAATATAGGTAAATTAAGTTGAAAAAAGCGAAATAGCTGAAATGATTGGGTATAGGCTAAAATGAATGTGGCAGAGAGCTTCCTTTTAGGGTTCTTATAAGGGGTTATAAATTCTACCGATTTTCTACCCTTCATCTAGGAGTTTTAGGGTCAAAATATCAGTTTTTTGCAAATAAATGTTAAATGGTAAGTGTTATCATAAAATAGTGTTTAAAAAATTTGTATATTATACTATTATTTGCAAAAAAAAAATGTTCTGAATTTTCTGTTTTAAAGATTTAAAATACTCATATCCACTTATTTGCGACTTGTAAAGATCATCTGGAGCGCGTTCAAAAACCTTACTATAGTAAACCACGAGGTAGGCTGTGGTTATGCTACATCACTTCACTTAACCACGAAAGTTTATGTTTAACCATGAAGGTTTTTGAACGCACCGTGGTTAACTACGTGGTAAAGAAAATTTAAATTTTTTTTCCATAAAATAGTGTCGGCTATTTGCCTCAATTATTTCCCATAATTATTTATTTAAAATAATCTCACAAATCCCACTTTAATTTGTTCATTATTAACATTAAAATAAATGCCAAAAAATTGTTATTATTCTTCTTCTTCTTAACTATCGCTAACCATGTTCCCGAGCATGGTTAAAATTTAACTACACCATGGTTAACCACGGGAGTTTTTGAACGCCAAAAAGTTATGCTCGTGGTTATGTTGTAGTTAACCACGGAGTTTTTGAACGACAAAAGTTTACCATAGTTAACCATGGTTAACCATAGTAAGGTTTTTGAACGCGCTCCAGACGTTCAATAAATCCTTTGTTGGACTACATGGTTAATATTTTCAGGAGTGATTTCCTTACAAGTTTTTATTTAAAATGTTATTTTTTTATTAAAAAAAGGGCGATAAATTCGAAATCAGCGACCCGAATACCAAGTTTTCTAGCGTATCCTTCAATCGTCTTCGCAGCAACATGGTATCCTTCACTACTTTTAGTCGCCATTTTGAAGCCGCTATCTTGTTTACGAAAAAAATGGACACTAAATTCGTAATCAGGGACCCCAAAACCCCCGTATACCAAGTTTTATAGCAATTGAAGGATATTTCAATACTTTTAGTCGCCATTTTGAAGCCGCCATCTTGTTTATGAAAAAATGGATACTAAATTCGTAATCAGGGACCCCAAAAACCCCCGTATACCAAGTTTTGTAACATTTGAAGGATATTTAATTACTTTTGGTCGCCATTTTGAAGCCGCCATCTTGTTTATGGAAAAATGATCACCGTGATCACCGACCCCAAAAACCTCCGTATACCAAATTTCAAAATAATTGGTTAATGTTAAAGACTTTTGGCCAGCTTTTCGGCCTTTTGTCCCACTGTGAGAAGGCTGGAGGAGGAAATTGCACCTCTTAAGAAATCCCAACCACTGGGATGCGCTTCTTTGGGCTTTGGAATATGTGGTCATTCCATCGCAAGTCTTTAGCTAATGTCTCGTCTAAGATCTGTAGGGATTGGTCGGCCATTTGTTCAACTTTACCCACTGTCACGGTTGGAGTGGTGTTCAATTTTTTTTTTTTTTTCAAAATAAGGCCTTACTTGGTTTTTGTGGGGTTGAATTCGACACGATTCTTGCTTCCCGCTCTAGAATGAGTTTAATGTCGTTGTTAATAGTGTTAATGTTAATGTTGGACATTAGTTCACGGTCATCAAGACAGGATCTGGCATGTGTCTGTCTTGTATCGAAGCTAAGAGAGAAGCGCAGGGTGCCGTCGTCAGCGAAGCTGAGAAGTGGGTTTGAGGGGATTGAAAGTAGGTCATTTATAAAGATAAGAAATAGGGCCGGTGATAAAATTGACCCCTGGGGGACCCCGGCAGCGATGGGGTGAGATTTAGATTTGACGCTATCCAATACTAACTTGATTGAACGGCCGGAAAGGAAACTCTCCATCCATTTATACAGAAGTGAAACAATACCAATAGCTCTGAGTTTGGCTAAAAGGACTGAGTGCCATACTCTATCAGAAGCCTTGGAGATATCTCCAAGCAACCAAACTAAATTCACCAGATCCATGCAACCTTCGGTTGAGGTGCTCTGTAAGGCAAATTAAAAGATCGCCAGTGGATCTTTTTTGTCGTACAGTTTGTCATCTATAAGTAGGTTGGCTCTTTGTTGAATATCTCCTCCATGGTTTTGAGAAGAAGAATAGAAGTAAGGGTGGAATCAGCTTTTTTCGACATGTTCTGCACATAGGCAAGTTTCCAAGTGTCTGGGTAAATTCCGGATGAGTATGATAGGGCCAAAAGTTTGCGCAGAGGTTTAGCCAAAGGTGAGGCACATTGTTTTAAGATGACAGGGATATATTGTCGCGCCCAGTGGAGTAGTTGGCATCGAGCTTCTTGAGGTATCTGTACAGATTGCGAATCCTGAAGAATACCCTGTTCATTAATAGAGCGTTGTGCTCGAGAACCGGGGGTAGCGTATCAGTTTCGGGTAAAGAAGTATTTTTTTTTCACTGCTTTGTGGAATTTTAATTGTCATTGTTGTTGTTTTATTATACTCACCGCGTATTTTACGGACCGGAACAGCAAACGTCCGAACTCCCTGCTGTCCCAGAACCTTTGCTATTCGATTCATAGTTCTTACCTTGGTTTCTAAGCACCGGAATTGGTGTCATTAAATTTTACCTGCTTTTTTGTATGTTTCAGTGCAAATAATTAATTGCAACCATTAGACCAAATCTCAACTTGATGCAAAGATATCCAGAAATAATAGACGAAAATTGAAGAAATTGAAAGTGGAGCCCGATTATAGGCAAATACATGTTCACAGCAACGTTTCAAATTCTTGCAAGGAAATTACAAATTAAAATGAATGATGCTAACCTTATGACCTCCATAAAACGCTATCTCTTCAGCGTTTGTGATAATTCTCGAGTGGATATGGCGCAAGTAGCCATAGCGGTTTGCCTCCTCTGATACTAATTGGCCAAACTTAGGTGAAACTACTCGTAGTATATGTGCCGTCGTCGATATAACTATAAATCCTAATAGAGGACCTGTAATTGTTTCATTTATGTTTTATTAACAAAATGTGCAATGTGATCAGAAAAAAGCATTACCTGAAATTATACTTGCTTTCATCTTTTGCGACGACTTCATTAAAGCCAAACCAATCAGCATAAGGTCGAAACAGGGCTTTGTCAAGTGACTATAAAGATGAGCTACTGAGCTGGCAAATACTGATATGTCTTCCGTTAACCTTATATACAACATTGCATTATTTTTTGTCAGTTATTATTCTGTTATGTTTTCTTTACCTATGGTCGGCATTCTCAATCCGCCCATCCAAATTAGAAACTCTGTAGTAGTTTTGATTTTTAAAATAAAGTCGATATGAATGCTTAACGAGCCTTGTTCTGTAAATACGGAATAAAGTATATTATATGGTTATATATATGTATAATAGACTGGCCCTTATTTGTACAAGTTGAACATTTTTACATGCTAGCCCCTGAAATGGTTCCTTTCTATGAAAAAATGATTTTCCGAAAATGTTATCTTAATTGATTTGATATCAACCCGTGCCGTCAGATAAACTGTTTTCAGTTAGTCGAATAAGGTTACATATTAGTCGGACGTTCTTAGTTAGGCGAACAAGCCTGTGTTGTTAGTGGAAGCACTTCAGAACATATAGGAAGTAACTTTCAATATAATTCGTGGGTTTTTCTGTTTTCATATCGTAACCCGGTTTGAATAATTGTCCGGCCACTTTTGCTTTTTTATTACTAATTTTGCCACATACAATACCGATGTTGAAAGCTTTAGCAGCATGAACATTGTCGTGAATATGCATGAGTAGGTGGCGGTGAGGTTTAAACTCTTGATATTGTATGAGTTTAGAGGCAACCGTCGGAGTTATTGGAAGATAGATATTCTCATTGGAGCCTTACGCCTCCTGAAAATGGTGGATCCCGCTAACTAGCCGGCTGTGACGCCGGCAGTCCTCGACTACCAGACGGAACAAGAAGGTATGTCGTCCGTTAGGTAAAGAACCAACCTTAGTTGAACTTTGGTACCCCGATTAACCAGCTAAGCCGTCAAGATGAGTTATTAGAACCGTGTATACCCGCGGCAAACACAGGCAACAGTAAGGTGCTGTACCAAATCACTAAACAGCTTTCGGGAAAGCGCTCTACTAAAGAGCATGCCGTTAAAAGTGCGGATGGAAGGCTGCTGTGCAGCGACGAGGAGTAACTCCAAAGATGGAGAGATCACTTCTTCGCCGCCCTGAATGGTTCACTTGTACAGGAACCTCAGGAAACCAGCAACAATGCACAGCCAATAAGAATTGCCACCCGGCCCCAACCAAGACGGAAATAGTAACCGCAATTCATGCGATGGCCAATGGTAAAGCAGCTGGAAAAGGTGGCATCCCGCCAGAATTGTTGAAAGCTGATTCAAGCCTCATATCAGATGCACTTCAGCCAATCCTGGAAATAGCGTGGAACCCCTGTACCTTTCCGGAGGATTGGACGGAAGGTATCACAGTCAAAATACCAAAAAAGGGGGACCTAACAATATGCGGCAACTGGAGAGGCATCTGTTTATTATCTACTGTGGGCAAAATTTTGTCCCATATATTACTATCTAGGATAGGAGAGGCAGTAGATCGAACGCTTAGGAGGCATCAGGCCGGATTCAGGAAGGACCGCTCATGTATTGATCATATCAACACCTTACGAATAATAGTGGAGCAGTCTACTGAATTCCGATACCCCCTTTACCTTGCTTTGGTAGACTATGAGAAAGCGTTCGACTCGGTTAATAGGAGTTTCATTTTGCAGGCACTACGCCGACGTGGACTGCCTGATAAAATAATAGAATTGATAAAAGCCCTATATAACAATTCCAAATGCTCCATAATGGAAAATTATCCGACAGCTTTGAGGTGAGCTCAGGAGTACGGCAAGGATGCCTACTTTCGCCTTTACTATTTCTTATATAGTAATAAATGACATCCTTGACGGCGCTCTAGATAGTAGAACAGGCGGCATACAATGGGGTTTGCTAGACCGCCTTAAGGATCTCGACTACGCAGATGATATCTGTTTGCTGGCCCACAGACATCAGGACCTCAAAAACATGTTAAGCAATTTGGCAACAGAAAGTAGTCCAGCAGGCTTAAGGCTAAATCCGACTAAAACTAAACAAATGCGGATAAATGCAAACACCATTGAACGGACAGCGCTGAATAACCGTGACGTGGAACTGGTAGATACATTCTGCTACCTCGGTAGTATTATCACCGAAAATGGCGGTGCAGAAGAAGACGTAAGTTCCAGAATAAATAAAGCACGAGGCGCATATGCATGCCTGTCCCGCATATGGAGATCAACGGAGATCTCCACTAACACCAAATTGCGGCTGTTCAACTCCAACGTTAAGGCAGTTCTTTTGTACGGTTGCGAAGCATGGAAAGTCACCCAATTCATCACAGGGCGCCTACAAGTCTTCATCAACAGATGCCTGCGTCGTATCCTAAAAATCCGCTGGCAAGATAGAATATCAAACGGAGAACCATGGCGCCGTGCCGGCCAAGAAAGGATAGACGACCAAACAAAGCGAAGGAAATGGAATTGGGTTGGCCACACCTTGCGACGCGAAGACGAAAATCTAGCCAAACAGGCCCTTGACTGGAATCCGCAAGGATCCCGTCGAGTAGGAAGACCTAGAACAACGTGGAGGAGAACCCTACTAGCAGAAGCCGCAACAACTGGGAGATCCTGGTCGGAGCTGAGAGCTGTCGCACAAAAGAGAGTCCGCTGGAGGGCGGGTAACTGTTTCCGCCCTATGTCCCATGAGAGATCAAAGGAGTTTAAAGAAGAAGAAGAAGAAAACGAAAACATTTTTCACTAGCATTTGTATGTATACCATCTTCTTTTCTCGAGAAGACTCTTTCCGAATGAAATACAGATGAAGGTTATCAACGCACAAAGAGAATTGTAGAAAAAATTAACGAGTCACAAATGATACAGCGGAAAGAAGAATGAGGTTAATGGAAGAGTACAGCAATAACTTAAGCTCCAACGATGAGCCGAAACGGTTAATCGTAAAAGTTGTATCCCGCAGTAGGAAAAAAAGCGCTCCAAAAGGTCTTTCAAGGCGCTTTTTTTAAAGCGAGTAGCGCTTCCTATTGGTAAGAAGGTTCATTTTATTTTAACATTACAATGTCCGCAAAAGGAAGCGTTTTAATTAAGCTGATTTGTAAGAACCAACGATGCGCTTTAAACGAAGATAGAAGTAAGCAGTCCTGCTCCCAGTTTCGGTTTGATATGGAGCTTTTAACTCAAGCTTCGACAGCTCCATCTTAAGCAGAAAAAGTAAAAGCAAAACTGGCCACACACATTGCATTAAGGAAGAAAATACCAATGCTGTGAGTAAACTTCCAAAGTCTGAACATAAAAAGCGCTTTGTTTTTGGTTACAAATGTGCACCAAAGAAGCGCTTGGACCTCGCTTCTAGTTGAAGCGATGATAATATTTCCTACAGGGCGATTACCGAAAAAAAATATCCCGACTCGAAAAAATCCACACTAAAGACTGTAAGCGGGCAAGTACTTCTTCGAATCTATAAGATCGTGTGTTAATATTACTTCATTTTGTCTTTTTTTTTTTTAAATCATACCCCAGTTGTCGGAATTTGATTCCTGTGCGTATGGTATTTCTAAAGTGGTCTCAGCTCTCGGTTTTCCGCACGGGTTAAACTGTATCAATTCACCTGCAATTTTAAGATAATTATTTTTTTTATTGTCATGAGAACCATTTAGGGTAGCAACTGGAAAAATTTCAACAACAAAAATCGTTCATGTATAGACGTTTTCAAACCTCGTGACATCCCGCGCATCTTCCCCAGCTAAGCTCTTAAAAATGTTAAAAAGTTCAGACAAAAGCTTCACTTAACTCCTCCTATCAAATCACTTGCTGCCATGTAATCAGTCGCGACTGCGTATTGCTGAAGGGAGGTGTATTTTTCTGGGACTTCGATGATTATTTAAAAAAATTACAAATTATGACTGAAAAACACCCGTTTTTATATATTTTTTTTATTTTAAGGTTTTTATATTTTACACAAATGCCACAGAAATAATTTGTAGTAATTTCTACTAAAAAATACGATATTTGTGTTTTTATCACTTTGATTACTAGATTTTTGACATTTTCCGCCAGTTGCAGGCGCGCTTCTGCCTGGGGAGGTTGTGTTGCTTGCGGCTGCGGAGAACTCTCAATTTATGAATGAAAATGCTCATATCTTTAAAAGAATTTTTTCCAGTAATTCTTTTAATTTATTTTAAAATTAGGGATGAGAAATATTTAGCATAATTATAGTAAAATTATGCTTATTACGATGGATAAACTGCCTTTGTTGAGCAGGAGTTTTACATGTATTTCAAAGCTCTGCTCAATACATGTAAAGATTACTTAACTTTATTCATCCGGCATGCGCACATCCCTTCCCAAATTATTTTGTTGAGTTTTTTCTGCGTTTGTTGCCTTTTTAAGTTAAAAGAGGGGAAATGATAGAACAAATTTTATGAAATTGGGCAACGAGGTGCGCAGAACCCTTCAAATTATTTGTGTCACGGAGTTTGAAAACTTCTATACATATATACATATAAGGGCCAGTCTAATATATAAAAACTTACCTAAAAGCAAGCGCCAATTTATTTTCTAAGTATCTAATCATAGAGTTGACAAATGTTGCCGGAATTGCTATTCCAAACCACTTTAATAACATTAAAGCGAAATTCTTAACATCTTTTCGTACAATAAATTTCACTATAGCACCTTCTAAAGCAGCAACATATATGCTTAAGAATGTCCTTGATACTAAACATAATGTATGCACACCCAACAGACCAGTCTCATAGCACAGCGGACGTGGTATCATTATTTCGATTAATTTCTTCAATTGAAATATAAAATCTAAATTCAGTCCTGGCTGTGACTGGCCTCTCCTTGTTTTCGCCAGCAATTTTTCAGCTTCGGCAATTTTTGTTTGGACATCATCGCTAATCTTCTTTATTACACTATTATTATTATTTAGTTTCTTATCTGTATTAGTAGCTTGATTTTTATTATGATCCTTTATACTAGATTTACTAATATCATTCTCGAATGTCGACGCATTTAAATATTTCTTAATAATTGGATAGCTAATCTTTAATGTGTATGCAAATACTGCAGCACCAATTAGACCCTTGCTGAGTGCCTGCCTTGAATATCCAAGCTCTTCATATTTTCGTATAGAATCATCAGCGAATTTTGTTAGTATCGTCATTTTTGAATTGTATATGTGTATTTTTGCAATTATTTCAACAAAAACAAAAAATTGTTTTTAATTATGAATAAGTATCCCCCCGTTATGAAATACTAATTTTCTGCTGGACTGGTTGGAGACCTTTGTTCTATGTTTGTTTTATACAGTGTCATTCCTTCTTTATGCTAGGATTGTTTATTCACGATCTCTGTGTGTGACTTTTATTGTGTTGTCATCTTCTTGATTGAAATATGGCCCCTATAAAAAATTAAATATATAAATTACTAGCATAAAACCCGCGTGCCTTACAGCACGCCTTTAATTAAAAACAATTTATTATGTGCACTGTTTTCCTTCAAAAAAAAAACAAACAAAAAAGTCAGCTGTTATTATCCCTAAAAAATGTTTAATATAGTTCATTTTTTTATAATAAATATGGTAAACAAATTGCTGCATATATATCACCTCTATTCAACAAATCTGCAAGTTTTGAAGCAGAGATTGGCATGTACATATGTATATGTCATCAAAGAGAAGTGACTTTTAGGGTTTGACGAAAGTTCGTTAAGTTTGTTCGCCCATTTACGTGGGTGCAAGAAATTATTTCGAAAAATACATGACGCCGTGTTTCATTATTTATGGTGTATATATAGTATTTATACAAAATTCGAAAAAAAATCTGGCTGAAGAAGAAAATTCCCGATACAACCTATTCAACGCCATTTCCCACCCTTAGGTGATGAGTTTCAAAAAAGTGGATGTCCACGTCATTATAGGTATGCACTGTCAAAATTTCAGCCCTTTAGCTCTAGCGGTTTAGGTTGTGCGTTGTCTGTCAGTCAGTTACTTTTTATACAATAGAAGAAAAAAAGTAAAAAAAAAACCTAACAACTAGAGATGTGCCGAATGTTCGGCCGAATATTCGTATTCGGTATATTCGGCGTGTTTTTAATGTTCGTATTCGGCCGAATATTCGGTTAGTTTGCCGAATATTTACCGAATATTTAAATAGTATTATTTTAAGAGTTACATATGTTAAAGAAGCTTTATTCTGGAACCGTACATAGGTAGTATTTGTAAATGAAACAAACACTTCTTTGTGTAACCACAAAATCAAAAATTAAATATAATGAGAATCCATACACGAGTCGACAGAAACGAGACCGATTTGATACTAGTTTGTAACTGCTTGCGTATGACTGTTTTTGCCGGTCGGAAGCAATATCAAACTTGTGCTTGCGTACTTGCGTTGCATTCAGCGGTTCCATGATATGCGGCGAGTTTCCACCAACACTTAATTGCATTCCGTCCCGTCCTAACCCAAATATCTAAGTAACTAGTGTATGATTGTGTGTGCTATGTCGCATGCGGCTATAAGGTTGAAAGCGACATTTGCGTTGCATGCATTCCATTCATGGAATAATCCGTCAAGTCGCATTTGAATACACACAATTCTATATTGTCTGTCACCAAAAATGCAAGGCATGTACGCTTGGAAATGTCACCAGTTTCAGTTGCGTTTGTACGTGTCAAAGCTTATTCAACAAAATCTTCGTGAGCACAGAACACCGATTGATGAAAAATCAGTTACGCTTGTGGGTGGACAAAGGTTTCATTTTGGTTGCAAACTGGTTGTGAGCGCGATAATGGTGAAACCAGTTTCAAACTGGGATTGCAAATCCGTCGACCCATGTGCGTAGGGAGGGCATCAATATTTATGGAATTCTTTCTTTAGTCCCTTATTTTTTGGCAATAATCTATCACGCGAGAAATTGCAATAAAAGAAAGAGCGACGCATTGCGTGAGCGAGCCGAGCTAGCGCGAAGTGCTCAAGGGGTGGGCGAACGCTGCTCCTCACAGATCGCTTCGCCGACCTATATGAACTGCGCAAAAATGAACCAAATAATTCGTCCGAATGTTCGGTTCGGTACATTTTTGACCGGAATATTCGGCCGAATATTCGTATTCGGTCGAACCCGCGCTTCTCTAATTTTTACTAAGTTTGGAGAAAATCTGACCAAAGAAATAAAACCCCCCTTACAACCTATTCAACCCTATTTCACCCCCTTCGACCCTTTTTTTCTCGATAAAAAGTAGCCTATGTCCGTCCCCAAGATCTAAGCTATCTCTGTAGCAAATTTCATCAAAATCGGACCAGTGTTTTAGGCGTGAAAGCGTAACAGACAGACAGACAGACAGAGTTACTTTCGCATTTATAATATTAGTAAGGATTATCCATTTGTGGGGTACACCGTACACATAATACATCATCAGGAAAACAAAATCGCCTTTTTCTTAAAATAACTTTTTCTTTGATATTATAATTCACATGTAACTTTTGTCATAGTTGTATATAAGACCTTTGTAAATTCTTTGTACAATAGAGATAAATTCAATTGGACTCCTGTGTTTTAATAACATAGGAACGAACCCTTTTCCATTGGTGATCAAGACATCCAATAGTACCTGCTAAATTGGCAACGGTACTTGCCAAACATTCATTCGAATAATGCTCTCTATCTCTAAAATAGCAACAATACTACGTTTACTAATAACAACAACAGACTTAAAATATTATTGAACTTGGGAAAAACTATTTTGTAAAAACTAAAAAATTTCAAGTTCAAAAATGCATGAGCCAACATTTTTGTGTCTATTTTTTATATTATTATTATTTTTTTCTTTCTCTCTCTCGCGGTCTCTATCGAGCAACTACTCACAGACCCACCACCGTAGGTCAAGGTGGGATCTATTATCACACAATGGTCCCGGCAATCCCCGCGGTCATTTGGATTAACAAAATATAAATATAAAAATGTGTGAACATAAATATTTCATCGATTACATAATGCGCGCGCTTTATATTTGCATATATTTTTATTATTGGTTGTGTTTATTCATTGCCGTCGCCGCCGCCGCCGGCTCAGACTCACTCATATACGTCGAGTACGTAAGGCTCATATGAGGAGAGGCATTGGTATGAATATCATCTATATGCAAAATGATATTTTAGTGGAGAGCTTTTCAAGTGTTTTGCGGTGTTTTTTTTGTATTTTGGCAAACTGTTTCCCGTTAGTATATATATATATATATATATATATATATATATATATATAAATATTGACGACCTTCAATAGTTCAGCAAACTCTCTTCAAACTACACAAAGAATTATTATGTTTGATTTTTTATTATTGATAAAGGTCAGTAACCGGTGGAAGGTTTTTGATTTTTAAATGAGTTGCATTTACACAGAGAATTGTTGTTACTAAATATCATCTCATTCCGCGCCGCATTTATAATGAATGGAGGAGGATTTAGTTGTGTATATATGACTAACGCGCAAACGCAGACGAATCAAAGTAAATAAATTATTAAAAATTAGTGAGTAAAATTGAAATTTGATTTTAATAAAATTTGAAAATTTTTAAAAAATTTATTGCGCAAAGTTCTTTATTATTAAAAAAAAATGTTTAACAATTACTTACCGAGTAAATAAGTAAACGAATCGCGGCATGCCTAAATACCTAACCCGAAAAATCCAGACGAACTTCTGAAACTGAACTGGTTTTAACGCAATGAGATTTTGCAAATGAGTAAAAAGAAATGTATGCTTCACCGTAGAGTAGAGAGACCTCAATATCTACATATTTTCTTGCATTCAATATACCATATGCCCGATTAAAGCTGGTGCTGCTGATATGCCCATTGCGCTCATTTCATTGCATCTCTCTGCACAAAATCTTATAGGGCATTGCAAAACCCTCTGCTAGAGTCAGTCAGACAAACAAGCTTTGTAGTAACACCGAATGGTAATCTAATGACGGCATCAAGGCCGAAAATTCTCTCCTTTAAAGCGATCAAATTATTTTAAAAGAAGAAAAAAATAATGGAAAAAAAAGAAATTATGCAATATCTTCAAACAACGTTAAGAAAATCACTGGAAGTTACTAACAACTCTGACTGTACCCCCCCCTCCCCCCCCCCCCAGTTTAGACAGACAGACGCACAGTGTGAATTTATTTATGGAAACTGAACCTGTCTCTGAGATTGCTGCTTTTTGTGGGGCGGCCCCATCGTAGTAGATTGCTTACACATATGTGCAATAGCAGTCACAGTTTGGTTTTATTAATACGACTATACGAAATCAATATATGTATATATATATTTACTTGATGCTATCGGGCTGCGACCACTCTGTTATTATTACACGACAACTACTCATCTTAATGGCCGTGATCCATTAAAATTATAAAAGTAATGAACAAAAAAAAGAAAAAATGGCAGTTAACAGTGCCACAAGCTAAGCAGGTTATCTTATTACGAAAATATTGATGCACAGCAAGTGGCCGAAACAACGTTGACCACACAACACAATTATTGCTAATAATTAAAATAAAAACCGATTTTCAGGCAATGGAAATTTATACACAACAACCCAGGGCTGGCACAATAATAAGAGTGCGTCTGCCGTAATCCTTTCATGTTTTGTGGAATTTGGGCTCTAATATAAATAAATATATATATATATATATATATATATATATATATATATATATATATATATATATATATATATATATATATATTTTTTTTATATTCCAATGATTCGTGCAAAAACCTCTTAGTTTTAATTACCCTTTTCCTACACAACAGTATCAACTCTTAACTCAATGCTCAATGACATCACTAAAAGTGGTTTTACCAAGTCCAAAAATTGTGTTTACGTTTCCGTAAAAACCTCAATTCCCAACTGAAGGTCAAGCACAACCCAACAATTCTTGGATTAATTTTTTTTTCTTGTTTGACGTCGTCATGCTGTAGCAATAATAATAATTTTAGTAATTACGAGAATTTCGAATAAAAAAAATTAATTAAAAATTGTCTAAATTGAGAGACTCCTTAGGGTGTTAAGACATATGATGATTTGATTGCGACTGCGCCATCGTTTAGCTAAATTGCTGCTGTTTTCAATGTCAAAAGTAATAATTATTATTAATTTTCGCGTTTTAGTAAATAATAATTAATGAATTCTACCCCCCCCCCGCCCCTCCCCCCTCTATAGACCAAACAATTTAAATGCTCAAACTAGTTGGGATGTGGGTTTGACCCCTTCGGTCCACACACGATTAACTTCCCAGTATGACGAACGTAGACGGAATAAATTCTTACAAACTATCTAGTACAGTGATTCCCAAAGTGGGTTCCACGAAAAATTTTTAGAGATCCGTGTCACCAGCGCCGAGGCGCAAATACATTCGCAGACTCACTGGCGCTGCGCCGGCCGTTTAACGCGTTCTTGCTAATCAGAAAGTGCGAGTGGCCCTTCTTCCTTGAAATTTGGTCTACGTCACGCCGCGTAACATTTTGGCCGCCATTCCATATTCCCATGTCGAGGGGGTTGTAAAGAATATGGTAATCCGCCCTCTTGAGATGGCCGCCATGGGCCAAACGATATATTAAGTATACTATATTGCTTATGATATTCTACTTATCATACCCTTTCATTTGATACCCATGTCGAAGGGGTTGTGAAGAATATTTCAATCCGAACTCCTGAGATTGCCGCCATGGATCTAACGGTATATTGAGTATACCATATTGCATTGCCATCGGAGCTAAAGCTGTATGCAAAATTTCAGCATGATAGGATATCCGGAAGTATTTGAAAATCGATTGCAGAATTTGTTCCGTGAAGAAAACAGTAATCCGTCCTCTTGAGACGGCCGCCATGGATCTAACGGTATAATGAGTATACCATATTGCATTGTCATCGGAGCTGAAGTTGTGTTGCAAAATTTCAGGGTGATCGGGTAACCGGAAGTATTCAAAATATCGATGCAAGATATGTACCGGACAAACAGACAGACAAGAAAGCGAGCTAATAAAAACGTTTTAAAATATATTAAAGGATAAATATATACATATGTATATCATATATCATTTTATTTTTTCATCGTTGGGTTCCGCCAAATTTATTACATTGTAGAAAGGCTCCGTACTAAATAAAGTTTGGGAACCACTGATCTAGTAATACGTTTTGCACTAGTGGGAAATTCAATAGTATCAGAACTGGTGACAAAGTAATCCTGAGAGAAGCTTGTTCAAATGACTATAATAGTGCTAAATACACAAGATTTTTCTAGAATTTTTTTTCCTGAACGTTACACGAAACAAACATTTAATTTGTACTTCGTTCGCTACACTAAAGCACAGGTGTTCGAATTCGTATTGAGCGTGTGCTGAAGCGCCGCTGATAAACTGGGAAGCGAATGACTTCATTTTGGAAATTCCAAAGATTTTCGGAGATATTAGCAAAACTAATCAATGTAAAGTACTTGTCAGACTTGACCAAAAAGAACAAATTTTTGCGGCAACTACTGGAAATCCAGTAATCGGTTCATCGGGATCACAACCACAATTTCTTGAAACTGTAGGACATAAAAAACAATTCCCCGTCAAAAAAGTGCTGATCCCAGGCTTGAAAAATTCGTGTGATGTTTGTAAAGGGTAACACGTAATTTTTGCACGATTTTTAAACGTTATCGGATTTTGACAAGTGATGTTTTTGTTGGAAAGCTATCGCTGTGCAGAACCCAAAAAAGATCACTTCGTTTATATCGGGTCCCATTCCATCGAGTTTATTAGATATTAGCAAAAAAATATCAATTTAAAGTCTTTCTGACAGTCGAAGTTTTTCCATTCAAACAAAAAAAGACCCGACCGAATGCTATGAAATTTTTTCCAGAGCATTTTTCGTTAATATTCTTCTTTTGGCACCTCAAAGAAGTCGATATAGTTTTCGTTCGCGCAGCACCCTGCAGGTACAAAAATCACGAACGTCGTTTAAACAAAAAAAAACGGTTCGTCCGAATTTTATGAAAATCTTTTCAGATCATATTTTCGTTAATATAGTCTTCGAATGGTACCTTAACTAAGTCGATATCATTTATGGCTCGCGCAATATCGCGTATGTACAAAAATCACTTATGTCGTTTCAACCAAAAAAACGGCTCGACCGAATATTAAAAAAATCTTTTCAGATTATATTTTTGTTAATACGCTTCGAACGGCACCTCAACGCAGTCGGTTATCTTTTATGGTTTGCGCGATATCGTGCAGGAAAAAATTACCACATACGTACGCACACACACACACACATACTTCTTCCCAAATTTTTGCTTAAAATGCCCCTGCAAACAATTTCTCGGCTGCTCGCTTTCTCGAGCTATTTTCGAAACAAAATTTGTCGAGAATTATTCGAAAAACAATCGTTAAAACGACCCCTAAAGCTTTTACGCTCTTTCCATGGTTTTGTTTCTTTCTCCCTTCCAATTGCTTTAAAAGTTGGAATTTTGGATTTTGGTTTTGCTATCGGAAGATGAGTGCATGGAAGCTATACAAGGAGATATAACTCTTATGGGGAAAATAACCGGAAATTGATGCGTAGCAGAAACTAAACTTCTAGTTCATTATTGGCCACAGATGTCGCCTAAAGCTGACGTGCCCCACATGAAGTTAGCTGAATTTTACCCATTTCGACGATTTCTTCAAAATTGTCAGCCGAAATGCAAAAAAAATCATCATCATTAACCATAAAATGGTTAAATAAGAAAAAGCAGAAGCTGATTTTTCAAGTTAGGCGTAAAGATAAAATATTTTAATAGTTAACGAACTTGGCCATGAACCGGATGAATATAATCCGCCATGTTTTTTGGGGTACATGTGACTGTGGCGCCCTCATTAATCAAACGAAAAGTGACAACACGGAGTTATATCTCCTTGTATAGTCTCCCTGGATGAGTGCGTGCACAAGACTATGCAGGAAACGCAGGCGCGATGGCAATAAGCTGGCAAGCATTTTCAATAGTAGAATTGAATGGAAAAAAACGAGCACGTAAGCGTATAAAGCATTCGAGAATTATTCGATATCGATTCCAAAAAACGACATGCAAAGCCTTCCAGATTCCGTCTAAAAAGCGATTCGTTATAGCGTTCCTTTTTTATCATTTTCGATAACGCTTTCGAGTCGTTCTCGATTTCGTTATCGAAGAAAGCTTTCGCTTTTTAATGAATCGCTCTCACTTCGATATCGACTCGGAATGTTTGCAGGGTGGGACCTTGAAAAACGAAAATACGTTGAAAATTTCGACCGACTACAATAACTTCCCCTATACTGGGGAAGTTAATTATTACAGGAAATTTGTGTAATAAAACTATGAAAAAAAATCCTAACAATGAACGTTCACAATGCGTAACGGCAAAGTACATTGCTCGAAAACTTAGTAAAGCATCCAAGAAAAGCGCGCCTTCCTGTTTACAAAAATATACGCCATCATTCATGTGTTACCCAAAGACCTTCAAAACATTAGCAAAACAAAAAACCCAAATCCGTGCAAGCCAAATAATTATCCCATCTACCCCATCTCGGCTCGCATTATATACTCTTTGCACAAAGTACGAAATAGTTTTTTAGTAGATATTCATTGTGTATACATATATATATATTTTAAACGTAATTACAATCAGTGCAATTCACCTTAAAAATGCCCGCAGCACAAATGCCGTAGTACAGAATTAGTGTGGTGGTTTCTCTTGCTTATCCATATATTACACTTATCTTGCCCCGCCGAATGTGTCTGGCAATAGAAAGGTAGTTTCAAAAATAATTACAAAATTGAAGCAATTTTTCTAGCCCGTTCTCCCATTAACCGTGCGCGCGCAACCTAAAGGGGGAAAAGTTTACTAAGTGTGTCGTAATCCGATTATTTTTTAAGGCAAAAAAGTTGATTTCATTTTTTCTCTTCTTTACTTTTGCACAACAGATAATATCATCCGACATCCAGTTGTCCCATGTGTTTTGAGATATTCATAATCGCTTGTGATTACATGTGGAATTAACGTCTGTGAATTAATCAACATATGTATTAATATTGATAAGAAAATTCCATTCAGAACAATGGAAAACTGGTTCACAGATAACACGCGCGTACATATATAATTAGTTTATAAGAAGAGTTACAAGCGGGTTAGGTTAAGGTTAGGTTAGATATGGCTGAGCTGTTGGTTTAAGCTCATACACTTAGGCCAGAAGGATAGGCTCATTGTGATGCCACTTTAAACCTGATGTTTAAAGTGTCGTTTCTAAACTAAACCATGCCGAGGAAGCAATGAATCTTCTAACTTGCGGGATCCCAATCTTCGAGATTTGCGGAAGCGTGGTTAGAAAGGGTTTACCAAATTTGGTTAATTTTCTTCTGGTTAAGGCTGGGCAGTGACAGAGGAGATGTAGTATACTTTCCTCCTCGTACAGATTCATCTTCTGCAAAAATGGTAGATCTCAGGATCTAGGCGGGTCGCATGGGTCCCTATCAGACAGTGTCCGGTCAGCACTCCCACTATAGCTGAAAGGTCTTGTCTCCCGAAGATCAGTAGTGAATTGGTTCACATGAGATCATAAGAGGGCCAGGTTAATTTATTAAGATCCCTCCAATGCTTTTTCGTTTGTTTTTTTATGTGGAAAAACCAAGCTCGGGAAAACTGATTGTGGGATATTATTCCACAGCCAAACTGTTCTATTTTATAAACAAACTATTAGACGTTAGTGTGCGCGAAAAAAAGGATTGCAAGATATAAGATTGACCCGAGTGGACTAGTCTTGTGTTCTTCTTCTTCTTCTTTGATCCCTTAGCTGGCGGTCCAAGCGGGATGTCCCCGCAACGGATACGCTGCTGTCGGTGCCGCTGGGTCTCGAACTCTATTCACGATTCGTTTCCATTCTTGCCGATTCAAAAATCTGGACGTATCGAGCCAGGTTTTCTTCGGTGCCGATCGCTGAATTCTTCAGTCTGCGGGACGGTCTCGTTAGAGAAGTTTACGTGGCGAGCGGTTATCATCCATTTAAACATGACCAAACCACCGTAGTCGACGTTTCAGAATTTCTTCTTCGATCAGTGTCTGCTGATCGTATATTTGTCTCTTTTCGAAGGCGATCGCGGAATGAGACACCGAGAATCTGTTTCAAGCATCGCATTTGGAGGCCTCGACCTTCTTGACGTCCGGCTTCAGCAGTGGCCACGTTTCCGATCCATAAAGAAGAATCGCAGAGATCAACGTTCGTATTTTCGTTTTGATGGAAATATTTGTTCGTTTCCATATGCACCACTTGAGCGAGGCGAATGTTGCTGTTGTCTGGCCGATGCGGCTGTGAACGTCGGCCGTCGATGCCACTTTCGTTTCCTCAACCAATGATCCCAAATATTTGAACATCGGAACCTGTTCGATTTGGGTTCCATCGAAGTGAACACTGGCCCTCGATCTGTCCGTTGGTCTTTTCCGCATTGATTTTAAGCCTTATGACTGGGCGATGCGGGAAATGTCGCATAAGATGTCCGTTGCTTCGGCATCCGTGTCGGCGAAGATGGCGCTATCGTCGGCCCACGTGAAGTCAGTTACGAAGTTGTTCTTGTCGTATCGAACTCAGAGTCGTCCATCGAATGCTTCACGCAAATCGCGTCGATCACAACATTAAAAGAGAAGTGGCGAAGCGACATCTCCCTGTCGGACACCCGTTTGAATCGGGAACTCCTCGGATAAGTCGCTTCGAATACGAACGCTGCTGGTTGAGCCATCGTACAACGCTTGGAGAAGTTGGATCATTTTCAATGGCGCGTGTTCGTGTTACGTGCAATCAAAAGCGGATTTCAAATCGATGAAAACGACGACAGTTCGTTTGCCGCAACGAATTATTTCTTCCATTAGCTGACGGAGAGCGAATATTCGATCAATGCATCCTCGATGTGGTCTAAATTCAGCTTGTTCTTTCCGGCTCGTTGCGGGAGAAATATTTCCGTGCAGGCAGGAGAGCGGATATGTCAACGGAACAGTCGCTATGGTAATAGCGATACAACTTTGACACTGCTACTCTACATTCCTACGGAGGATCAGAGAGTCAATGGATACGTAAAGGCCGTTATCTCCGATGATTCGGATGGCGCGGCTTTGCACCTTGTCGAGCCACGCTAAGGCGGTTTCCAGGCGCCAGCCCAGACAAATGAGTTATAAGAAATCCTAGGCATTGGGATGCTTGTTTAGCGATTTGGAAAATGTGATCATTCCATCGCAAGTCCTCAGATAAAGGGTAAATTCAAAAACTCATCACTGCCGCATCAATGCAGAATTCAGCTACAGACTTCAAATTGAAGTCTGTAGCTGAATTCCGCAGTGATGCGGTCGTGATGAGTTTTTGAATTTACCCAAAGTTATACCCAAGATGTTAAGAGAAGGATCAGCTGTAAGATTTGTTTTACCCACTGAGACAGAAGGAAGGTCGGTGCAGTTTTTATAAGTAATGAGACAGTACTTCATTTTGGAGGGGTTGAACTCAACACGATTCTTGCGGCCCCAACCAAGAATGTGTTTGATCTAGAAGCTGAGCAGTGGATTAGAAGAGATTGAAAGCAGATCATTTATGAATATTCGGAAAAGAGCGGTTGAAACAACTGATCCTTGAGGAGCTCCGGCCGATATGGTGCCTGATTAGATTCGATGCCATCCAATACTAGCTTTATTGAACGCCTTTGACACGCTTTATTGGCACTCTGAAAACTGTGTGGTCTATTTCTCCATTCACAACGTTAAGTGATGTGGACTCCGTAGTTCCTCGTCAAGGAAATCTCGGGTGTGCAGAAGTTTGTTTTTGTGGGAATGGTAATAGAGTTCAGCACCTTCTTTTATTCTAAGGGCTGCGATCGTTGCACTTTTCCTTGCCACAACATCCAAAGGTATAACATTACATTTAGGGCGTCTGTAGATGTGGAGCGGAGTGCTCCTGTTATGCACAGCTCCGCTCATATTTGTACTTTCTGTAGTTTGTTTAGCACGGTAGACTTACTCAGAGTTGGCCACCATACTAAGACCCCGTATATTTCTTTCCAATGGATTTTCGCTTGGACGTGATGCCCCTCTGCCTTCATGCGTCGCAACAGCTGGTTCACAGTCACGACCCATAGGAGCGGGGAAGATGTTCCTCCTTGCGGAGTGCTTCTATTTACGGCCCTTCGGACCGAGTTGTCGCCCAAGACCGCACTCCAGTAAGCATTTGGTGGATAAGAGACAGCAGCGATGCCTCGATCCCCTGTTCTGCCAAGACCAGGATAATGGCGTCCGGGAGTATTAGGGTATATCGTGACAGCTGCCTCGGTCGTAGTACTACTCAGGAAGTGGGTGTCCATAAGTAGTGTCAGGGATTCTCTGCTTGAGTAAGTCCAATCGCCGTTCTATCTGCGTAAATAACTGAGCATTGTTGGCGCTTCCGACGTGGACGTATGTTGCTGCAAAAGGTAGCCCAGGAGATACGTTCGGCCGTCCTTATTGCCATTTTGTATCTATTCAGCTTCGACTTATAGCAGCCCCAGGAGGTTGCGCTGTTGTGCTGTGTCTAACTGAATTAAATTCCTTTCTATACTCTTTTTGGAGTATTTCAAGTTCGCGAGACCATATGGGGGTTTGGCCCAACCTCTTTATGCGATCTGTTCGGACAAGCGAGCAACACGCCTCAGATACTGGAATAAACGACGACGGCTGCGGCAACGAAAAGGACAAAACGATTTACGATTTATTTTCTCATGAAATGTTCAGAACTCTGTACAGAACTTGAGCTACAAAACATCTACCCTGTCAAAGTGTAAATCTGACATTACCGCCATTCAGGAGATGAGATGAACGGGGAATGATGTTTTGCAAAAACCTGAGTTCGACGTATGTATATATTACAACTGCCATGCAAGACACCATGTACTCGGTTGTTTTTCACTTTAATTAATTCTACTTTAATACTAGAATAGAATTATCCATTAGCCCCACCCCACCTAGCGAAGATTTATAGCTACGCCCCCCCCCCACCAAATTTCTGGCTACGGCACTGTACAATAGACTAAGAGTTCAAACGTCTGGTTTATCGCCATCTGTTTCAACACATGATCAACGACTGGTAGTAACAAAGGGCGATTCCCAAGATTGGTTTTCCACATAACAAAAAAATATTTTTTTTATTTCTTTTGTAACAACTAAACAATGCGCAATCGATTTTAAGTGAAACCACCATTGACCTATCAAAATCTATCTGGAAATGTTTCACCTGATTTATCCTAAGCGAGAGTTAGCCTCTTTTGTAAGACCGCTATTCTGAAATCTAGTTCTGCAATAACTAAGTTTAGATATTTTGCAACCACTGGCGTGCAGTGTCTGTCAAATCGCACCAAATATAATTGAACTTGCGTCTAGTTTTTCAGTATCAATCAATCATGATAATCCACAAGAGTATGGTTGTAAACGGTCAATAAACAACATAAGAACATTACAAAACTCTCGACTAGAGTCAGGTGTAAAAAAGATGAAAGTGAAATAGTACAGTGTACAATCTCAACGCAAGTAGTAAGAGAGTATCGTAAACGTGTTCATAGTACAACATCTATAAAGCAAGATCACTGAACTATTTCCTCTTGCTTGTTCTTTAGAGTTTGGGCTACATTTGGCTGTACCTTTTCGATAGTTTTATGTACACACAATCTCTGTGTGATCCCACAGAAAAATGAGACGAACAAACAAATATTAATTAAAAACAAAAAAAAATTATTTTTAATTGTTATATTCCCGCGCACTAGCTATTTGTGCGCGGTGTGTATGCTGATCCTAGTAGCCCACAACCTGTATTTTAATAACTAACCATATATATATGTGAAGATAAGTAAATAGGTTAGATGTAGAGAGAGACATGCAATCGGGTCGACGTAATCGCAAATAAAAATTTCAATTGGGCACGGTTGGTGGATTTGTTTGTAATTGTAATGCTTAGAGAAATTGAACGAGCCTGATGCTTTTGTAATTAAGTTTTTTTTTTTTTTTTTGTAATATGCTCAGAAAGGTCTGAGATAGTTTTTTTGTTACACTTTCATTAATATATTTGTACCAGCTTTACGCAATTTCAATTACTATCAGAAAAAAACAACTATTAATGCATGATTTTAATTAATCAGTCTTGACACAGGAATTTTTAATCTGCTCTGTTTATAATATTCTGCTGTAACTAGTGTGTTGCCAGGCCCGATTTGTTGGCAGATAGTAAAACAAGTCGGGATTTAGGGTTGTAGATCGGGACAAACAAAAAAAAACAAGGTTTTTTAAGTTAAACTTTAATTTATTGCGTTTCGCAACTAATATTACTACACCTTTTCGTCTTCAAATTGGGACTAAACAAATTCAAATTAGGAATAAACAATTTCAAATTGAGACTAAACAATTTCAAATTGGGAACAAACAATTTTAAATTGGGACTAAACAATTTCAAATTGGGAATAAACAATCTCAAATTGGGACTAAACAATTTCAAATTGGAACCGAACAATTTGAAGTAATAAATGAAGTACTATCAGTAAAGATTAAAGTATTAATTATTTTTATTAAGTTTGGAATAAATATGAACACAGATAACAATATAAAAACATTATTTAAAAACGAGCATCCATCATATTTAATGCATCAGGTATGAACCTTTGAACGATGGGCGATATATTTTGTGCAGTTCACATCTGTTTGATTTCTTATATCATTAATTAAGATGGCTTGAAACCATTGTAAACGATATTCGGCTTGAGTCATAACTAGCCCTGTCTTAATCGGTTAGAGTTTGTGGCATTTGTATTGCTAATTCTCTTTTAACGTTACCTTGACCAAGCGTGCTCGATAGCATTAAACATTGGACTATAGGGTCCAAGTCTAAGTAATCTATGACCAACAAATTCATTTTCCTGAAGCACTTCTTCGATAGGCATGAAAAGGCATGATAAGGCCCATTATCAATAACTAATACAATATTTGTCTGATACATATTTTGAGCATTTATTAGGCAATGGCTAACAAAGTCCTTGACCTCTGGCTTCTTAAAAGCACTCTTCCTAATTTCATGATGAACTAAACCCATAAGTCTCAATTTGAAATTGTTTAGTCCCAATTTGAATTTGTTTAGTCCCAATTTGAAATTGTTTAGTCCCAATTTGAAATTGTTTAGTCCCAATTTGAAATTGTTTAGTCCCAATTTGAATTTGTTTGAAAACGAAACAATGCGAATCGGATTCGTTGACGTTCGTTGGTTCTGTGTGGACGGTTTAGCGAAAGCCAACGAAAATTCGTTGGCGTTCCCTTTTTTTTTTTATGTGACACACTAGAGACTTAGGGAACTTTTTTTTTAAATGTCGAACAGCAGCTCTAGTCGGAAGATAGAGAGAGAAGTGAAGGAAAGAACTGTCACAACCTAGCTGCGGTATTTTTATTTCACCTACTCCCAACCATTTCGCGACTCTGACATCGGGGCATCGAGAACAACTCGCTGGAGTGTTATGCCTCCTGAAACGAGTTGAATCACATCAACCAACCGATGACATGCGCTTGGTGGAGCGGGGAAGAGAACTAGTGAAGGCTATGACAGGAGAAATCAGGAATGCAACGAGGGAAGAAGAAAGAAGGAAAGTTATGTAGGCGGGAAATTGGGAAAGGCCGTGGCACCGCCGGGAATCGAACCCGGGACCACTGGGGATAGTAGTCAGGCGCCTTACCCCTAGACTACCGAGGCCCAACCCTTGCAATCCGTAGCGTGGCAGTAACATCAAAGGAAACAAGCCATTTGAGCGAATGTGGGGTGTGGACGGGCATCGAAGTTTAACCAACGATTGACAGACTCGAAGGCCGAAATTTTAAGAATTTGACGTTTATGGATTTTGTTGCATTTTATAGAAGCTTTCGTTTCTTATTCCTTAATGTTTCATTAAGGTATATGAAACTAGATATAATGATTTCTTCGTCGTCATCCATAGCCCTCTTCGATGCAACTAAACCGAATACCCGTTCCAACGAACGTTTGCTAAACCAACAAATGCCTATGGACGTATCTTCGAACGCGAACGAACGTGAGGTAGTCAACGTCGAATGTCGTTGTTGGCCTTCGTTGGGCCGGTGTGTACGCAGCATAAGTGAGAGAACAAAACAAAGCTATACCTATAGCGTTAGTGATGTGATAACCCCGCGCGAACGCGTAATTTATTTATTTTTTCTAATAATAACGGTTTCTAATAAATTTATTGCACTTTATCGGGACGTTTAGTGTCCCGATCAGGTGCAAATCGGGACGCGTCCCCAGACCCTGAAAATCGGGACGTCCCGCATAAATCGGGACACCTGGCAAGACTAGCTGTAACTGAAAACGCAATGAGACTTTTTTGAAATTGACTCGATTAGTTCTTTTGATAATACGCTAAAAAAAATATATAGGACAAGAGAAATACCTAGAGTTTTCTTCATATAGTTTTAAATATGTCAGTAGTAACCCAGTTTGTATACGAAAAATCCAAATATCTATAATAATATTCTAGTTAATAATAATATAATAAAAATGATATTTTTTTACTAATTCTTATATTCCCTTCTATTTAAGTTTTTATCAACTGCTAAATCCACGGCCAACAAAAAAAAGTTGTACTTTGTATGTCAGTCACTATTGCGTTTTCCTGTTTCTATCACGAAATATCTTAAGAAGTTGCCCTTGATTTTTTTTTATATATTTATTTTAGTTTTCAAAATTCTAAACTTTCGCACGCTTATTACGTAATTGGCGAAAAACTGAAAAAACATTTATATGTTTTGTGTTCAAAGAAATACCTTGCCTTTTTTTAAAAACATCTAGAAAGTCATGATATGGGTCAACAAGTTTTCTTGGACATGGTTTTTTCCAGCCAATAATGTTGTTGCTCTTTGAAATTTAAGAAAAGAAATTTCATGCAAAACCTTCACTCCATTCATTTTTCCTGTTCTATAAAGCAAGCACACGCAACTGAGAAGTTTCGTATTTAATATTCCTGTTTTTTTTTTTTTCAAATATTTTATAAAGAAGTTTGTTATATAGTAAAGTAACAAGTTACTATCTATCCAAGATTATCATATGGAAAATATAAATATAGATGCTTAATGAAAAATGATGCTTTTTTTGTTTTTTTATTATTATTATTTATTTGGCGTTACAGTATAGGCGGGGGGAAAACGAATTAAACTTTGAAATTAAGAATAATTCATTTTGTATTCGAGATAATTGCAAAAAAAAAATGAAGAAAAAAAATGTGTCATTGACATATCACCCACCGCGTATGACATGACGACCATATAATCATCACCCCCATGTATGAACAAAGTTCAAAAAAATATGAACGACTTTTGGAATTTGATATTGAGACGAGAGATGGGTGATAAATATTATTATGCATTTAATTAAATGTGATTAAGACGACAAGGAAACAATATTTCCACATTTGATTAGTCACGTCTTCTTTGTCTAGAATGTGGAGCCAGTCTTTAGGAAATAAATACAAGATAATTTCCATGACACAAGAACTAATCAATCATTTATTATTTATATTCTTAAGGAAGTATATTTAACAAATTAGTAGAATATTATTCGAAATTCGGTAAATCTGTCTCCAGTATTCATATAATATGCAAATTTTTATTCAGAAAACAAAAACAGCAAAACCCGATAAACATTGTATAAATATATAGTTTGAAGACTTGATTTCGAGTAGAGTATTTATATTTATATTATTATAAAAATAAATATTAACAAATTATAGCAAATTAGTGCAAATATCATCACGAAAATAATCTTTTTTAATCGCCAATCAGAAAAAGTCAAATGGCATCTAGAACACAATAAAAAAACAAAGCTAGAAGAAACTCACCACAGATGAGAGCTGCAAATCTGTCAGAAGCTGTTCTCACGGCGCGCTAGAGGTTATCACTTTTCCTTGAGAAAATCGATACACGCGAGATCTCACACACGCACGTTTGAGTGGAGACAAAACAGAACGCGCGGGCAGGACACTAAACAACGATTCACCTTTTTTTTTATTTTCTTTATCACAGTTATTAATAATTATATCTATTAAAAATCATTGAGCACAAAATCTTAATATCACTCGTTAATTACTTTTTGCAGGCGCCCACTCGATGCCAAGAAAAAAACAACAACAAATTGAGAACACCTTTGCGTGCCACGAGAGATCTCTGCACTTCGCTGTGTTGTTTGGCTCTGTTACAGTACCCCTTCGTCTTTTCTAATATTTCATTATCGAAGGTAGCACACACGACAGCACAGCCACAACTCCTGCAATACTATATGCGAGCGATATTAATAAGTTTAATAATTAATATAAAAATGAAAAATCAAACGCGATCGCAATTCGACAAAAATGTTAAAGCCAAACACCTCATTGCCCGCTGCCCATCTCAATCGAACTGCCTAAATTCGACTGTATCTGGTCGTGTTTATACTGAGAAGATTGCAGCCGGTTGCCGCCGCTCTCGAAGAAAATATACTGCGTCAATGTTTTTGTTAATTCGTACGCTTGTAATAATCTATTAATTGCGCCTACTGCTAATTATATTATTATAATATTGGATATCGTAATTAAAATTTCCCTTAATTCAAAGGCAAGGTATATATATATATATATATGTATAAACAATGAAAACTCGCGATTTCATTGTATATATATGCAAGGTGACGCCATCTTCTTGCTGGGGGGACTCTGTTTCAGTCACAAAATTCATATTGGCCTGAGATAAAGCAGAGGATGGGATGTTTTGTGGCTGTTTTAAAGATCTTGAGAAAGTACAGAGATGCATTATACCCAAGACCATATGTTTATGACAGCGGCAACTCTTACATTTAAAAAAATCGAATAAAATGAGAAGTAATGCACAAAAACAAGAAAAAAAACGCAAAGAAGCATATGTATCTGAAACACTTTATTTTAAAAAGTTTCGAATTAAGTTGGAAATACAATGTGGCGCTGGCGCTCTTTTTGATGCTTGCGCGTTCTTTGGCGCGCGCCATGTAAATACAATGCCGTGGCGCTAAGTAGTCTTGTCAAAATAAATATTTTACAATTTTTCGAGTGAAATTAGTTGGAAAGATATATACATTTGTATATTGTGATGATTTATGCGCCATCTGTTCTTTAAAAAGCTAAATCAACTATTGTCGTTAACGACTGCGGTTGTTGTCTGAACTAATGATTTATGTACTAAATTAAAATTAGAACTAGCGATAATTGAAGACAACTTCAAGCTGCTTACCGAAAAGGAAAGAACATACCACTAGGCGCTAAAAAAAGGGCGAAGGTTCAAGAAGTTAGATAAAGGTGGAGCTTGGATATATAAAAGCAGCTTGCAGGCACTGAGGGAGTCAGTTTTGATTTGAAAGGTGAATTTATCAACGGCCATTTACAATCGTCCATATTTTCTGGGGTAATTTTGACTGCAACGCCCTCATTTATCAAAATTCCCAACTGGCTGGTGTACTGGCGCGCACCAAAAGTAGAAAGTTGGCAAAAGTGAGCTACAGCGCACCACGTGCCAGCGCCAGCTACACATTGTAGCCGCACTTCGGGTGGACTACGTTTTTTTACTTTTGACAGTTTGCGCTAGAGTGCCAACGCCACATTTTATTCCAGCCTTTAAGGCAGGGAGACTCTGGGATCCCGGGATTTACTAAAGAAACAAAAAGTGTGTTCGATGACTACTTAAAAATTTCAGAGCAGAGCTAAGCAGCTCAATTGGGAGCAGCTGTCTAATTGATGTCAGAGCAGAAAATATCAGAAAATAGCAACAATCTCAAAAAACACTTTTCCGCTCAACTTTGCTCCAAATTGCGTTTTAGAGGTTATAGGGGTATTCATGATCTGTGTTATTTGTGTTATTCATGTTAAACAAATGTCATTTACTATGAGTTTTATTTTCGATTTAGTATAAATAACACGAATAACACAAATAACACAGATCATGAATACCCCTTATATATGATTGAACTAATAACTTTCAACTTAATAAAAAAGGACATAGAAAAATTCGATTAAATAAAAATAAAACTGAATAATATATCGGCATGTGACAAGGCGCCAAAAATGCGTATTAAAGTAAAATGACAATAAAATTAGACAATGTAGAAATTTGGTACTTAGACTACTGCGCCGCCAGTGATCTATTCAAGAACTACTTCAAAGTCGAACGATATCGATCACACTTCACTCTATGGGATGGTATATGGAGTTCGCAGACCTGTCTATACGACCGTGTATGTAGGTTTGCTCCAGTACTTTTCCTACTAAAACTTGTTGGGCAAAAACTTACATGAATGGTGGGGATAATTTAGTCAAAAATCCACAAAGTAAAGAAACACTTTTTGGGCAATTTCTTGCAAATCAAGAAGAAGATAACATAAATATCGTTTATGTATGTGTATGCCGCTTTTTAAGATACCCACATCATTACAAAAAATTGTTAATTGACAACTTGTATGAAATCGCAGGATCAAAAACCGGCTAATTCCTGCACTAGGAGAAGTGAAAATTTCCCCGTTTTTTCTTGCATGAGAACACTGACATATAATAATGGACTGCTCATCTGAAATTATTCCATACAAATCGATGGCACCCAAAAGTATAGTTGTCGCACTCATCCATAGACCCCCAAACTGACAGAAGCACTCAGACCTGATTTTATATTTTCCTTTTTGCACTAGTGATGTTTATATCTTTTGCTCTTTTCCCCATAGACCCCCGGATTTTGACATACAGAATGTCAGTTGCTAAAACAGGCGCTAAGAACTTAAATCAGATACACATAAAATTTGGAAATTAATGAAAAAAAGGCATTTTAAAAGGTGAAAAAGTGAAAATAGTGTTTATTAATTTTTTTAAACAAAATATTTGTGTTGTTTTAATGTTTTAAGTACGTATTTAAAAAAATGTAAATTTCAAAAGTGATTCCGGTGTTTACATGGAGTGAAAAAAGGTTTGTAGCCTATGGAACAAATTGGTGCCATGCAAAATTCCTCATGAGCTGTCCATTCTATATGTCAGTGCATGAGAACGTAAAAACACAAATTGGGTGAATTCGTGCTCCCGCGGGATCCCACATTCGAGTTCTGGAACAAAGCTTATGTGTATTGCCCAAAGCAGATGTCACTCTAACCAAATGTCATATGTTTTGTCGGCCCCGGCAAAATAAGTTTGTTTTAAAACATACGGTATTTAAAAATCGCGTTAAACGCATAGTTATATATATTTTATTTAGTTAAAAACGAATTTTACGAATGCTTCCTAAATTTCACTTGTTTATAAGAAAATCGCTGACAAGAACCGCAGAATCTTTAATCAGAGTAAATAAAATGTCCTCTGTTTGCCCAACGGACAACAAGCCTTTGGCAGCCATTTGCCACATGAGAGCCACAAATGATAAAATAGACAATCTTAAACAAGTCAGCGATATTGTTGAAAAAGCTAAGAGCCTCAATGCGGCAGTAAGGCATTCTATACAGCATATGCTAAATGAATAATTTTAATCGTAATTTTGCAGGTTGTCTTTTTGCCAGAATGTTGCGATTTTGTTGGAGAACATCGAAAACAAACATTGGAGCTCGCCGAGCCACTAACTGGGCCAACTATGGACGCATATAAGCAATTAGCTAAAGATAATAATATTTGGTTATCGTTGGGAGGCTTGCACGAATCCATTTTAGATGAAGTGTTTTAAAAATAAAATACAAGCAGCAATCTCTGTAATACTAAACAAAATTTTCGTTATAGACGGGAAACAAGACTGATAAAATAAACAATTCTCATGTTCTGATAAACGAATGTGGTGAAATTGTGGCTGTTTATAGAAAACTACATTTATTTGATGTTGATACAGCGGATTTTAAGTTTAGGGAATCAGAGGTTGTGTGCCCTGGCAAGCAAATCGTTGCGCCCATCGAAACGCCAATTGGAAACCTTGGCATGTTAATCGTGATATTATTTATTAAATAAGTAAATCTATAATTTTCATTCAATCAAGTACTTTTTTAAACAGTGTTACGATTTGCGTTTTGGTGAGGCATCTACGATTTTACGAAAAAGAGGAGCACAAGTATTGACCTATCCGTCAGCATTTGCTTATATAACAGGGAAAGCACATTGGGAAGTCTTATTAAGAGGACGTGCTATAGAGAATCAATGTTATGTGATAGCTTCTGCTCAAACGGGATTTCATAACAAAAAACGCCAAAGCTATGGCCACGCAATGGTACATTAATAAAATATATATAGGCACTAACAACTTCTTATTGCCCCATTAGATAATAGGTCCCTGGGGGGAAATTGTCACGCAATGCAAAGATTTGGACCTAGACGTTTCTGTTGGTGAAATTGATTTACATTGTGTAGATAATGTCCGTCTTAGTATGCCGTGCTTTGATCATAAACGAAATGACGTATACTCTTTAACGCCTTATCATATAAATGAGGTATTAGACGCGAAAGACATGAATTTCGGCGGCAATATAATTCCAGCTGATACAATTTTTTATACGTCCGAACATTGTTTCGCTTTTACAAATATGAGATGCGTCGTTAAGGGACGTAAGTGCGAAATTTCCATACATAATAAAACACAAAATACATTTTTTTTATATATCAATTTAGATGTTCTTGTCGCTACTAAAAGATCAGCGAAACGTCTTGAAGAGCTAACAGCTGAAGAATTATCCAATCTTATTCAAACAACCGTAAAAGTTCAACAATATATTGAAGCATTCTATAATTCTTCGGCGTCAACTCTTAATATACAAGATGGCAAGGAGGCGGGCCAAACCGTTTTGGTAAATTTTTAAAAAATAAAATTTCATTATATGTATGTATTAACAAGAATGTTTTCCTTAGCATGTCCATTTCCATGTGATGCCGCGTAGAGCTGGTGATTTTAACATTAACGACGAAATATATGCTGAACTTCATAAACATGATCATGGATGTGAAGAAGAGCGTCGTCCTTTAGCAGAAATGATTGATGAAGCCGCCGGATATCGAGAATTTATAAAACAAATGTAAAATGTAACGTTTACGGGACAAAATTAATAAAAACGTTTTTTTTTTTAAAACGATGACATAAAATGTGTTAACGTTGATCAAATATTAAATCCTTATATTGAAAGGGGGAATGATTCTGATTCAACACGGGCGTACGCGTACGACACGACAAGTACTAAATTTACCCTAAGTTTACTCAGATTAAGCTCCCATGTGCAGAAATAATTCAGCTAGATGCAGCAACAGCGTAACCTCCTGGTCGAAGCTGAATAGATACAAAATGGCATTAAGGAAGCCAAACGCACCTCCTGGGCCACCTTTTGCAGCAATATAGATTCCACAACGGAAGCCTCAAGGCTACGTAAAATACTAAGTAAAGCGCCAATAATGCTTAGTTACTTACGCAAAGAAAACGGCGATTGGACAGACTCAGGCAGAGAATCTCTCACACTACTCATAGACACTTCCCGAGTAGTACCACGACTAAGAAAACCATCGCCTTTGACCCTCCGGCCTCACCACAGCTTGTCAAATCTATCATAAACAGAGCGAGAATTGAATGGGCTGTAAGCACCTCCCAGCCCTATAAATCACCAGGCCCTGACGGCATAGTGCCGGCACTACAACGCACGGTTAGTCATATCATGCCCTGGTTGCAGGCCATGTTTTCCGGGTGCCTTCAGACCAACTGTATTCCTTCTAGCTGGAAAGAGGTAAAAGTGGTCTTTATACCCAAGGCAGGGAAAGCCTCCCATACAACACCCAAAGACTACAGGCCAATCAGCCTATCATCCTTTTTATTGAAAACTCTAGAAAGGCTAATTGAAATATATCTGAGGCAGACCATACCAACCTCGGAACTCTCTGGCGCGCAGCATGCCTACCCAAAGGGTAGATCCACGGATACTGCCCTTCACTCATTGGTTTCAACCATAAAAAAATCACTCCAAGTCAAAGAATACACATTGGTAACTTTCCTTGACAGCGTTTGGGAGGGAGCGTTTAATAACTTGCTCCCGAACGCCATTACCCTGGCCTTGGCGAAACTGGGGATCGAGGCACCGCTGGTGTCTATTATACATCAAATGCTTACCGGCAGGATCGTGAGCTCAAACCTTGGCGACTGCTCGGTCCGAAGGGCCGTCAACAGAGGTACCCCGCAAGAGGAGTACCTTCTCCACTTCTATGGGTCGTGACTGTGAACCAGCTGCTGCGACGCATGGAGGCAGTGGGACACCGTGTACTGGCGTACGCGGATGACATTGTTATCATCATAAAAGGAAATTTCCACAAGTCCTCTGTGATCTCATGGAGAGACGACTGGAAAATTAAACTGACTGACCCTGGCTCCATCATGAACCATTTTGCACTGACTAAAAAATTGACTAAGCTCCATAACATTAAAAAAAATGTGTATTTAAAAATAATGATAACATAATAAAATCTTTATTTTGTTCTTGGATAAAAATATCGGTAGATGCTCAAGCTATGCCTTTTAAAATATGATCCCCAGCCCTCTTTAGGCATACTTGTTGATCTATTATGTGAGATCATTTTCTCAATTTCAGTGATTGCTTTATTATTGTTCTTAACTTTATTATGTATGTCTACTAAATAGTCAGATTTTATTACATCCAGCTCTAGCTTAAAATTGTTATTTATATCTGCTTTGATTTTTTTAATAAGGGAATCAATTTTAGTATTGTGATAATAAAACCCTAAAGTGGAAATTATTAGTGAAACAAAAGAACCAACTAGCGTTCCAACAAGACCCCACATTTTTAAGGTATTTGAGTGGATTTTCTCCTTCTCGTAGATATCGTTTATAGCATAGGATAGATTATTAAAACTCTGTCTTTCTAATGAATCAACTTCGCTCAGTTCTAGCTGGATTTTATTCTCCATTTGTAAAAGCTAAAATAGAAGTTAAAATAGTAATTGAAAAATATGGATTTATGTGTGCGATCTTACAGACATTTCCTCCTTCACTAAATCTACGTATCTTTGTGTGCCTCTGCCTATATTACAAGCTTCTGTATGACATTTTTGTAAATCACTTCTAACTTTATTGAGCTCAAGAAGTATTTCACGCTTCCGATCGCCGGATTTTTGTAGTTCATTCTGTAATTATGTTTGTATAAAAATGAGTAATTCACATTTCTTAGCTTTAATATAATTTTATGTACACAAAAATACCCTACGTTCTTGTGGTGGGCTATATGATATGCAAAAGTTAACACTATTTTCAAACTTTATATTTTATACCTTTATATTCATCACTTTAAGTTGTGATTTCCTCATATCGGACATGTAGAATAAATCTTCTACAAATGATCTGAATTCAGAAATTCTTTTCTGAAATAAAGGCCGGTAGTCTTTTTCTGACATATTCGATTGAGCCCCACTTTTTATGCGGGACTTTGGACACAAACTTATATGCAGCTCTCTTGTTTTTATCCGATAGAAACATAATATTGGATTAGTGAGACCATTTCGACCAATTTTTGTTATATAAATTCGGCCGGTCCACATACTTAATAAAGATAAAAAATAATACGATATGCCCTTCCTCTTGGCTATAAATACAGAAAAATGACTGGAAATGTCAATTTCGTTAGCCCTTTCCAAAAACCGAAACGTTCCAGCTTATATATGAATATGATTATCTATTCCCACACAACACACATAACTTTTCATTGTTGATTAAATGTATTAAAATAAAATTATAATTATTACAAATGAAATAAAATAATTAAGAAAATAACGCTTAGACTTGGACATCTTCAAATCATCGGTATTTTCAGAAGTGCGCTACCAAAATTTTGAGCAAATGGAACAAAATATGGCATTACTAATAAAATATAATCAAAATAGGAATGAAATGGAATGTTAAAAAATTGAATATTTCCCTTTAAGAAATTCTGAATGGTGCGAGTAAATTGATAATTTAAAAAAAAAAATAAAAAACATTCAAAAATACCGAAAGAAATACTGCTCTAGCATAATTTAATTGTTAACTTCATCCATAATTCCATTCCATTTCAGCTACTGCTCAAATCAAGTTAATTGCATAAAAATAATGAAAACTCTACACCATAGAAAATTAATATGTTTTTGTCCAATCAGAAAATTACATTTTGAGCAAAATGTATTCGGATAACCGAATATTGGACATATGTGTTGGTGAACACAGTATTACAATTTCGACAGGGTAAGAATTTTTCATCGCCAATCGTCTTCAGAAAGCGTTGGATCGCGGTTAAATATTGTTTAATATACCGTCAAATAAATATGTTCTCCGCGGTACGGGCTGCCTCTAAGGCAGATAAAATTATTTCTTTTGTGAATAATTACAGTGAGTATTTAATATTTTGTTAAAGTTAAATAATTAAGAGGAAAAATTGTGTGTCTACATGCGGTGTTTTAGAATTTTTAAACGTGTGTGCCCGTCGTCCTCATGCCCTGCCTTTGCTACCGGTTACATAATGTGAAAAAAATCGATCCAATTTTTATTAATTAGAATAAACTCATGTTTTTTGTACATTATGCTGTTTAATTAATAATATTCAGTTAACTTGGGGGCATTTTCTCAATATATTTATTATTTGGCTGAAGAAAATGTCGACCAATACACCACCACCAATGTTTGCACTAAAAAGTCTCGTGTCAAATTGTCGGACATTTTTTAAAATCACCCGATAAATATTTATAACGTGAAACTCAAATTAAAATACTTCTGTTAAAGTTACGCTTTCATATAATATTAAAATCACCTGTAAAATAGTAGGTCTTATCTAGGGATCTTGTACGCCTTGAACCTGTTATGTAACGTTATATTTTATTGTAAAATTTTGCCGATTAGGGTTAACACTTTTTTTTATATTAGATATTGAGGCCTAATAAGCCTTACATAAGCATTGTAGCTGGTTTTAGAATTAATCAAAGTTTATGGATTTAATATCGATGATTGGCAACTTAAAATAAAAACCCAAAAAACGATGCTATTCATACATACAACTAAAACTTTTAAATATACATATATGTACACACATAGGCGCGGCGGGTGATACTAATTAGTAGGAAAACTTGACAGAATTTTGTATTTTTTCAGGACCATTTATTATTAATATTGATTTTCTATTCATATTATGTAATTTAATTGATTAATCAATCAAATTTTTTTCAGACCGTGGATATGCAGCCAAAGCCGCTACTAAAACTGCTGCCGCCGCACAAGGCAAGGTAAGCAGAAGCACATATCACAATTATTCCACCTTTATGGCGATGTATTATTAACAAAAAAATCATATTTCACTTCCCTATCCAGATTGTTGCAGTCATCGGTGCCGTCGTGGACGTCCAATTCGACGATGAACTTCCATTCATTTTAAACGCTCTTGAAGTTGCTAACCGATCCCCAAGATTAGTTCTTGAAGTCGCCCAGCATTTAGGTGAAGGTACTGTCAGAACCATTGCTATGGATGGTACTGAAGGTCTTATCCGTGGCCAAAAAGTTGTCGATACTGGATTCCCAATTCGTATCCCTGTTGGCGTTGAGACATTAGGCCGTATCATGAATGTTATTGGTAACTTTAATCTACTATATATATATATATTTAAATAAGACCTTAACTAATTAATTAATTTAGGTGAACCAATTGATGAACGTGGTCCAATTCCAACCGATTTACGTGCCTCTATTCATGCTGAGGCTCCTGCATTCGTCGACATGAGTGTCGAGCAAGAAATCTTGGTAACTGGCATTAAAGTTGTCGATTTATTAGCTCCTTATGCCAAGGGTGGCAAAATTGGATTATTCGGTGGTGCCGGCGTCGGTAAAACCGTACTTATTATGGAACTTATTAACAACGTCGCTAAAGCTCATGGTGGTTACTCAGTATTTGCTGGTGTAGGAGAACGCACCCGTGAGGGAAACGATTTATATAATGAAATGATTGAATCCGGTGTTATTTCCCTTAAGGATAAGACATCTAAAGTAGCGCTTGTATATGGACAGATGAACGAACCCCCAGGCGCCCGTGCTCGTGTAGCTCTTACTGGATTGACTGTTGCTGAATATTTCCGCGATCAAGAAGGCCAAGATGTGTTGCTGTTTATTGATAACATTTTCCGATTCACTCAGGCTGGTTCAGAGGTATCCGCCTTGTTAGGTCGTATTCCATCGGCTGTAGGTTATCAACCAACATTAGCAACTGACATGGGTACTATGCAGGAACGTATTACAACAACCAAGAAAGGATCAATTACATCAGTACAAGCCATTTATGTACCAGCTGATGATTTGACTGATCCAGCCCCTGCCACAACATTCGCTCACTTGGACGCTACAACTGTACTGTCTCGTGCTATTGCTGAATTGGGAATTTACCCAGCTGTAGATCCTCTTGATTCTACATCCCGTATCATGGATCCCAACATTATTGGACCAGAGCATTACAATATTGCTCGTGGTGTGCAAAAGATTTTGCAAGATTATAAATCCCTACAGGATATTATTGCTATCTTGGGTATGGATGAATTGTCTGAAGAGGATAAAATAACTGTAGCTCGTGCCCGTAAAATCCAACGTTTCTTGTCACAACCATTCCAGGTAGCAGAAGTCTTCACCGGACATGCTGGAAAATTGGTACCACTTGAAGAAACCATTAAGGGATTTACAAAGATATTGGCTGGTGATTATGATCATTTGCCAGAAGTAGCCTTTTATATGGTTGGTCCTATTGAGGAGGTCGTCGAGAAGGCAGAACGTTTAGCTAAAGAATCAGGATAAATCGATCTCTAAATCTTAAGAACATTTTTTTTTTTCAAAAAAGATTTTTTAATAGAAATCATCTCGGTATTTCAGCGTTCTACTACTAATTAAGTGAAAAGTTTTCCTCCCCTGTTTACTAAAAATCTATGGGTTTCTTATGGAAATATGTAGAGCCAAAAATTGATAAATAAAAATACAAATTAAGAGAGTTGACTGTTTTTTTGAAGTTATACTTCTTTAGGCGCGTTTTGAAAATATTATGAGTAAATTTTGAGGAACTTGCAACACAGGAATCCGAGAAGGTTTAGCACTGAGGATATGGGCGAAGGGGTGGAGGCAACGAAGGGCAAGCATTTGAGTGAAATTACACGGCCATTCACTTGGGACTCACGTCAAACCTGGCTGTGTAAAATTTGAGTATTACACGGTGCATTTAAATTTCTGCCTCTTTTCCGTGTAACAATTCTATTGTCTATGTGGTTGTGCACAAAACAACAAAAATTCTTATAATTATCGCAGTCCCAGCGAAGAAAGTTATGCTTGTGTTAGTGTAATTTGCTGTGAGACTGAAATTTTTCTTGGATTCACAAGTGAGACCAACACATGCACTTCCCTGCGCCCCCTTGTCTAACAAACCGGTTTATTGGAAGTGATTGGAAAGTGAGTCTGGGAAAGTGATAGGTCGTGTAATTTGGCTCTTTCAATTCCCATTCTTCGTAATTCGACTGAAACGTCACTTTCTTCAACTCAAACGAATTGTCACATTACACGACTCAACTTTCAGCACAGGGGCCTGTATTTGCCCGAAACTCTTCGTATGATAAATGAAAGACATATATATAATTTATTACGAAAATTTTAGAACATATATTTCAGTTTTTTTTTGTTACATTTAGTTTCAACGATATTCTAATATAAAAAGTGCAGTGACAAAGAAATTTCCAAATTTACTTGTATATAACTAAATTTGATGTTGTTGTAAGTAGGGTATCCAACCCCGCGAATGCGGGGTCCGCAACATTTTTGCGGGACTCGCGGGATTTGAGCAGTAGAATCACCTGTTATAAGAACCGTGACTTTAAAGAGAAATAGTAACAATATCGCAACGAATTATTAAGAATAGAGTTAGGCCCTCCGAACACGGGCCGACTGATTTACAATGCCAGCTGCACCCGCAACTGTTTCATGGTCTTGCCCGTGTACGGAAGTGGGAATCCATAGTTTTAACTGCTTTCGTGCGACTGTTCTTGCCGGTCGGAAGCGATTTTAGTTGCGTGGTTCTATTTCATCTGAGGCCCCTATTGCGAGTGTCGATTAACGATCGACTCGACTATAGTCGATTGCTTCAATTAATTTTCTTTTTGGCATTGTGTAACCCAATCGACAAATATTTGGACTACTCTGATTTAAAAAATTATTTTTGTTGTCAAAACTCCTAGCAAATTTTGTCGTGAGCAAAAAAGCAATCGATAAAAGTCGACTGTCAAATCGACAATTTTCGATTACAATCGACATTCGCAATATCAAACTAAATAATCGACAGTCTATAATCGATAATTGTCGCTTGTCGATTAGGTATCGACACTCGCAATAGGGGCCTGAGCTACTTGACATTTTTAAAAAACTTTGTGGAGAAGACCTATCTGGGCGCAGAACGCCAATTGATCCAAAAGCAGTTTTGTTAGTATGTGGAGGTTTCATTTTGTTTGCAAAATGGTTGTGCGCTTGATTACTATGGTATTGCAAATCAGTCGACTCGTGTGCGGAGGGACCTTACACTCCACAAAATATTTAAATTCTGCCTACTAAGCAATAGAGTAATAACACAAAATCGTCTAAGTAAGTATATTTATGTGCGTGTATCCGAACGTTATCAATTACTGAGTTTCCATGCAGAGTTTACCCTAGAATAACCCAGAGTAAGCGTCCATCACTGGAGTTTCCATGAGATTTCAACCAGAGTTGAACCCGAGTTATACGTTATGGCAACAGACACAGTTAACGAGTTTTCGTTAAAGATTTTCAACTCTGCTCAACTCAACGACAATGGGTATGTTGAACAGAGTTCATACACACAACTAAAAACGGTACACTGGCAAAGGTACAAAAAGAGCAAATGTCGCGCCTCGCCTCGTCGTTGAGTTAAAGTGTTATTTCATATCAACCACTAACTAAAATGGACTCCCATGGAAATGCGGGTTCAGTTAAGTTTCGGTAAATCCAAGAAAACTCTACGAAACATGTTGGATTAAGCTGGGTTTTGCATTTTTGTTTATATAAGTGCGTTTACTACACATTATATCTACGGAATCCCGACGTAAAATTGCTTATCTGTCACTTCAACCAAGAACCGTCATGGAAATAGCCAGGGAGACTATTATACCTATATAGTCTCCCTAGAAACAGCATCGAGTGTTAACTTGAGGGAAAAGCTTTTGTAAACTCAACGAATACTCTACCCTGGCTCATGGCAAACACAGTAAATGTCAAATTACCCTACGCCTACGACAGGTGATTCCCACTTACTTGGATTGTACGTGGATTGCCCTCGCGGCTAATTGTACTGAGTCACTCAACCGAAGTTTTCTTCAGGCCAATTCTAAACTACGCTGGATTAATTTCGCTGGAATATTCTTACAGCGGTAGTATAAACTCTACTGTAACGTAGAGTAATTTCGAAATTACCAAGCATGAAAATTCCAGCGGAATCAATTCCAGCGTCAGCGCCGGCCCTAGGGTAGAGCGAGCGGAGCATGGTGCTGCGTGAATGTTCTGCGGATACCAGACGGGGCATTTTCGAGAATTCACCATGGTAGCTACCAGTCGAACCAGAAGTTAATTTACCACCATCCTGTTAGTGAGACTCTGGTTACCTTACCGGTGAATAGTAGAACATGTTGAGTGGTGACTTATGGCAAGTAATCAATTTTCGAACGTGGTAGATTACCTTCTGGTTCGACTGGTAGCTACCATGGTGAATTCTCGAAAATGCCCACGAGCTTCGGTTTGAATTAGCTTTCTATTGGTGATACGGAACTCTGCCATGGGCGACCGTCCTTTCTCGCCAAGCTCGTGGTATCAATATGAAAAACTTTTGAGAAGATGGAGCACTTCTTAACGCACCAAACCTTTCTGGGGCTCCCACAGCTTCCAAAAGAACGACCTGCAAGGCCAGTTAAATATTTTTGGATCCATGCTTCAAGGTGTCGAATGAGGTCCCAGTGAAGGAAAGTTTTCGGGATTCTTCTTCAGGGAGGGCAGTCTAAGCCCGTAAACCCAGGGATGGAGTACGTTGAGATCACTCTTTCATTGGGAGATAGGGCACCTAATCGGAGAGGCGACTCGAAAAAACGACCGCTTTCAGAAGACGGTGTGGCGCAGCCCGAAAACGTTTTATGCGATATCAGCAAGCTGGCTACTCTCGTGTAGAGACTGCTAAGGTCTGCGTGGCCCCCGAGAAAGAAAGGGATACCGGTTTTCTTAATAAGAAGAGGGTTAGATCATCTGGATGTTCTCTAGGGCATAATAACCCGGCGAAAAGGGCGAAGGCTTTGGCCATACGGTTTGAAAAGCCTTCAGAAAAGTTGGACTCTAAAGCCGACCTTCAATCAAATAGCGGAAAGTGTCAGAATTTGCGTGTTTGCGACTAACAATCCGGAGACTCTTCTGACCACGAAAGAACTAGTTACCGTGCAAGGAAGTCTTCTGGAGGAGGTAGGCGAATTGGCTCAGTGGGTCGGTGCGCCCTCTATAATGGGCCGCCTTAAGCCTAGGAAGGAGCAAGCCTTGTTGCTGTAGACGGGAACAAGCTGCCGCGCAGCCTGTTTGTAATCGGGTACTTTCCGGCAGCAACAGAAGACCACACTGGCATTATGTTGAAAGGGTAGGGGTCCAAAAGAAGACCCTGACGGTGTAGGATTGGCGAATAATCCACAAAGTGCACCGCATAAAATTCACAGAGATGACGTTGTCAGGATGGTGAACACTGCAATTTTGGGCTGATGGCAGTAGAAGCCTCTTTTAACGAGAAAGTGACTCCCCCCACCATCTCAAACTTACTAGCTGGGGCAAGCCCTAATGCTCAACCATGCAACACAAACAACCAAATAGCCTCCAAAGAAGGTGGTGCTGTTGGCGAAACGTCGGGGAAGCTGCTCTGAGATACTTCTTCTATTGCCGCTACAGGTGAGGCTGTGACCCTAAAACCACCATCGAAATCCTTATAGGGCCCCCATGCCCGTAAAGACTTGCAAAAGGGGAGATATAATCCCGTAAAGAAATGACAGGCAGGCAGTACTAGAAAAAAGTTTTATCTAGCACAACTGGAAATACAATTTATGTGAAGTGAAAGCGTCTAACAAAGGGCGCCGAAAGACAATCCCACTCCACCCTCAACAAGGGCTAGGGCCGACGCTGCCCAGCGTAGTTTGGCCGGAATTGGCTCTTATGTTTTTTTTTATATAAATTCATGAATATCACTACTTAGAATAAAATCTATGACTTTTTTTGCAGTCCCGCGAATCCCGCGAATCCGCGGGATTGTTGACCTGGATCCCGCAAGCTTGTGGGATTGAGATTTTGATGCGGGAGAGGATTCCCTAGTTGTAAGCAATGCTTATGAATACTTCTACTTAGTTATTTATTTGTTTTTTTTTTAAATTATAAAATATGTACACCGAAAAAGTGTTTTGTGCATATTAATTTGAGGTCACTGTTTACAAAATAGTATATTAAAATGGGTAAGAAACATTCAACACTGTTTTCTGCTAATCTAATTTACATATAAATAATCTAATAATTCCTTTTTTTGATTTTTCTTCTTTTTTTGCAACAACTTTTTTAGTTTTTTGATTCCATTGATATTTAATTAAACTTTCTTATTTATATTTAAACTCTGTGTGTTCGGCCCCTGTGCTGAAAGTCGAGTCGTGATTCGTGACAATTTTTTTGTGTTGAAGAAACTGACGTTTCAGTCGAATTGCGACTTTCAGCATAGGGGGGGGGGGCTAAACTCGAACTTAGCACTTCCACTCTAGGCCATTAGGCTGAAAATCGTAACTCGATTGAAACGTCACTTGCTTCAACTCCAAAAACTTGTCACGAATCACGACTCGACTTTCAGCACAGGGGCCTTCGTCTGATGTTTTTTTTTGACGATGGCGTTTACAACTATATTTTACTAAAATAATACCGATTACACTGCTACACAACATATTTTATTCTTATATTAGATACCGCGCGGTGTGCCTTTAGTTTTTTAAACATGTATTTTTTTTATATACATTTATAATCTTTTTGTGAGAATGAATAATGTTCTTAGAGTTTTTATTATTTTTTTTTATAACGTTTGCGACTGCGCTGCTGTTGGGGGTTTCTTTTTGTTATTAGTTTGTTTGTTTTTTTTTTATATGAAAATGGCAAAACCTGACTTAGGAAGCACTTATGTATATATAAAAAAAATGATAAACTATATTACAGCTACATGTTGATATAAAAGCTATTTCAATACAATTGAAGTCAAAATTTATAAACTAACTTTTACATAAACTAAATTAAAATATTTTTATTTATATATATATTCTTCAAAATGTTAAAATTTTTTTTTTTAAGCAAAATGATAAAACACTCATGGAGACAATATATTATTTTTTACTAGCTAGTCCTCATTATTACTGTCCCCATGAATTATTTTTCACTTGTATTTAGATTTTTTCTTGGAATACTTAAGTTTCAATCGAGGCACTTTCTTTTGTGAAACATCGGATCATTGATTCAGTGAATGTGTAAAAGTGTCATCCTTAACTGATGATGGATTAATATAGTTAATTTTCGAGCAATTTTTATGCATTGTATTTTTTAGTCCAGTAAATACTTCGGCATCACCAACAGCCAAAGGATCTGGCGGTATTACAACATTTCTTTCGGTATTTTTAATTGTGTAATTATTACTAAGCCTCTTTCTACTATTCTTTTCTGTTCCTGATGAGCCAGCAGTTGAACGTGATGGATTTGTTCTTTTCGTATCGGTTTGTTGTAGATATGCAGCTATACCTGGTGATGAGCTGCGATCTCTTGGACCAGGATTATTACCAGATGAAAGTCCTCCTCCGTTACCGTTGCTATCTTGTTCCTCAATAAATCTATCCATATAATCTGTTAAGCCTGGATGAAGGCTATATTTCTTTTTATCGAGGCGTGCTTTATTTGCAAAAACATCATGACGTTCGGTTTTCTTCCATAAGTAATAAAATTGCACCAATTCCCCAACAGATCTTGTTTTAACCTGTAAAATTAATATGCAGAGATTATATAAAGTATCAATTGTAGTTCAGATTTGTCAATTGTAATTCAGAAAAATTGAAGTTTGAAAAGTTGAATGTTGATTCAACCAATTGCAGCAATTTTTGCAACATGCATTTTTTGTATTGAACGCAGAAGATTTTAATTTGCTTCACAGTTAGCCTAAATATTCGCTTTACATCGTTTGCACGAAATGGGTTATCAACTGAGAGACTTTTAGAGATTACGTCATATAACACAACTTAGCATTGAAACAGTAATAATAGGACGATATCATGCATGATGGTGTCACAACACTAATAAGGGCCTGTCCCACTATATGGTTCGGAAGTGTGGACATTGAAAACCCCAGACGAGCATTGGTAGGAAGATTCGAAATGAAAATCCTTCGTTGGATCTACAAAGGAATACAGGAGGAGAAGATACAACTCAGAGTTGTATGATATCAGTAAGATTCCAAACGTTGTTACAGTGATCAAAATAAACAGACTACGATGGATTGGTCATGTCCAACGAGGTGGGGAACGGAACCCGACAAAGATAATGCTGGGGAAAGTACCGCCAAGAAAACGGAGACCAGGTCGTCAAAGAATAGATACATAGATGACGTCGAGGATGACTTGAGACAGTTGAATATAAGAATCTGTAAAAGTCGGGCCAGGTTTGAGAATCATGGAGGCGAATGTTGGAGGAATCCAAGGCCAACAATAGGCTGTGGAGCTCCTGATGATGATCATGCATGATGTGGCTAGGAGAATATTTATTCTGAAATGAAAGAAATTATTTGGTCAATTTACTGCATCAATGAGATGAATATTGAAATTTTCTGAATTACAATTGGAAAAGGTGTAGTAGTAAACGTTTTTTTTTATATATAAATTTTTAATTTTCAATACCTTTGCTTGTTTTATAGTGTGAAAATCTTTTCCATACAATCTTAATCCGCTCTCGAAGTTGCGACATTCCTCTTCAGACCAAATGCTCATTTGTTCAATAGATGGTACAACATTAATCCGCTGCCGCCGTAGTGCCTCTTCAGCATTATGACCGCATTGTAAAAGTATATATAAAGCCTTTTGCCAATTAATTTTTTCCATATACACACACACGCATTAACGTGACTGACATATATATATATATTTATTTATTACCTGTTCATCATCTCTTAAGTGATTTCCGCATTGCATTGCATCAATCCCAGTTAAATTTTGTGATTTCGATTGCTGCACTTTTTGTAAATAATCTTCAGTTTGTTTTTCACTTAAACTTCGGGGATCCCACAGTAGTTTGTCGACATTTTCATAAGGTAATGCATCATCATATTTAATAAATCCTACTGGAATAACTGCTTGGAAATCACCTCCCACCATAATCGTCTGTGAATTATTATTATTAAATAAAATAGATATATACTGGGTAGAAACGTGAATACCTTTTTAAATTCATCTTCGTCTGGACTGTAGTCACCATCATCTTCCTCTTCTGATTGCCTCGAAAGGGCTAAAATTATATTAATATAAAAATAAATATTATAGCTAACTCTAAAGATTGTGTGTAACAACTTCTCAATAAACGTTTCTCTCCAGAGCTTCCATATGTTTCTGGATACAATTTACGTAGTTGAGACTGTTCCTTTGATTCCGTATCGTCATCCTCATCGTCATCATCGAACTCCTCTTCCTCATCATCATCATCGTCATCCCTACAGCCGTCCGATCTTGATGCAGAACTGGTTGATGTACTTTTTTTTTTAGATTTGCCAGATACATCATCTTTTGTAAATCGATTCATATTTGATGGTGGTGGTGCACAGTTATACAAGGCCAATAGCTCTTCAATTGGCATATCACTCTCCTTCTGTAAGCTAGACAGTTCTGCAACTGGATCCTCTGATTCCGTTGCCGCTAATGCTTCTTCTTCTTCAAGTGTTTGCTCGTCATCAAAATCATTTACCATCATATCAATAGTTGGCTCAAACGTTGTATCACCATTCTTCTTGGATGTAGAAGATGATGATGATGGCGATCCGGGTGATATGAACGGCTGAGCTAGAGATTGATGTGATACCTCTTCCGTTGATCCTCTTGTTGGCATATGTCCGGTATTTCCTCCACTAGAACTTCTTACATTTAAACCAGTATTTGCATCGTAGCTTGTAGCGGTCATTCTAGGTTAACGTGCTAAAAATTATGATTATTATAAAATAAATTTAATGATTCAAAACTGAAATATAGAAATATATATATGTGGGTGTACATGTGTGTGTGTGACATACTGGAAACCAAACAATTTTCAAGCCACTGACTGGGATCTGTGTTTCCGTGATGCCAGTGCGAGCTATGCCGCTCTATGTATAACTAAAATTATACGGGCTGGAATGCGCTTATCCATTCCTCATTCTACCAAATCTATAAAGGCAAGGCCGAATAGATGGTTTAATGGGGAATGCATGGACGCAATTAAAGCTAAAGAAGCCGCTTACAGACAGACACTCCCCAAGTGAGTCCCTTCATCGTGAGTATATCAAATTAAGAAATTCCTGTAATTTCACCATCAGGAAGGTTAAATCGTCATTTGACGACAAATTGAGAAACAAGATTCTCAACGCAAATGCAGGCAGCAAAAACTTCTGGGCCTTGGTAGCTTCCATCAAGAAGAATTTTACCTCTTCCTCAACCCCTCCATTCATCAATGGAAAGGAGGTGATAACAGAAAGCAAATCCAAGGCCGATGTATTGGCATCTCTGTTCGCCTCAAATTCTTCTCTACCCGAATCTGATACATCACCACCGGTCCTCGATCGCATCGCCCATTCAATGGGCGGGATTTTCTTCAGGACACGTGAGGTGTATAAATGTCTCAAGGAGCTTGACATCAACAAATCCACTGGCCCCGATAATATTCCCCCTATGGTACTCAAAAAATGTGCCTCACCTTTGGCTAAACCCCTGCGCAAACTTTTTAAACTCTCCGGAGTTTATCCCAACTCTTGGAAACTCAGCTCATGTTCAGCCCATCCTCAAAAAAGGTGAAGCCAGCGACCCTTTAAACTGCCGCCAAATAGCAATCATTCATTCATCATCATTGCGCTCCTTTAATCCCTCATGGGACATAGGGCGGAAACAGTTGCCCTCCAGCGGACTCTGTTTTGCGCGACAGCTCTCAGCTCCGACCAGGATCTCCCAGTTGTTGCGGCTTCTGCTAGTAGGGTTCTCCTCCACGTTGTTCTAGGTCTTCCGACTCGACGGGATCCTTGCGGATTCCAGTCGAGGGCCTGTTTGGCTAGATTTTCGTTTTCGCGTCGCAAGGTGTGGCCAACCCAATTCCATTTCCTTCGTCTGATTTGGTCGTCTATCCTTTCTTGGCCGGCACGGCGCCATAGTTCTTCGTTTGAAATTCTATCCTGCCAGCGGATTTTTAGGATACGACGCAGGCATCTGTTGATGAAGACTTGTAGGCGCCCTGTGATGAATTGGGTGACTTTCCATGTTTCGCAGCCGTACAAAAGTACTGCCTTAACGTTGGAGTTGAACAGCCGCAATTTGGTGTTAGTTGAGATCTCCGTTGATCAAATAGCAATAACTTCTGTTTTCTTCAAAATCATGGAGACAATAATTAATAGAAAGCTGATACAATATTTATAATCTAACCAAATCATACACGACGACAGTACTCTGCTTTACTCTTACGCCAACGTTAGACAAGCAAGTGCCAGACCTTTCTCTTAGACCGCGAACTCATGTCCAGCTCTCTTAACGCGGACATCGAGCTCATTCTTGACTGGAGCCGCAAGAATCGGGTCGAATTTAACGCATCAAAAACAAAGTACTGCCTTATCTCCACCAAAACCTGTACCGGCTTTTCCTCTATTTTAGTGGACAAGGATAACCTAACACCTGACCCATCTTTTAACATCCTGGGAATGGCTCTATCCAATGATATGCAATGGAATGGTCACATATTCCAAATCGCCAAACTAGCGTATCAATGCCTCGGATTCCTTAAGAGATGCAAGTTCCTCCTTCAGCCAGCTGCTCTAGCCACAATCTACAAGTTCTACATTCGACCCCACCTTGAATACAACTCGTATATCTGCGCTCTTAAAACCACCTTGGCTTGGCTGGACAAGGTGCAAAATCGCGCCATCAAACTCATTGGTGATAGCACCCTTTGCTCCTCCATCGACCCTTTAAGCCACCGTAGGAATATGTAGCAGCACTCAGCACGTTTTATCGCTATTATTACGGCGACTGCTCCACTGAAATAAAGAACCTCCTGGCTACACGGCAACTTTTTTCCCGCAACACAAGATTAGCCAATTCGGCTCACCTCCACACACTACAGCCCTCCTCTTCGCGCACATTACGATTTAGTAGTTCGTTTATAAATAGAACAACTCGACTGTGTAACTGTCTTCAGAGTTCAAACGCAAGGTTCATCGAAACCTACTCATGCACCATCCAGACCCCTAACCTATCCTTTCTATTATATCCTTCAGAGCAAGCTTACTACTATACATTGCACCATGACTCGAACGACATGACGGACTAGTAGTACCACGGCCGGATTAACCCTATCAGGGCCCCTAGGCAATTCAATTCTCGAGGCCGCTTTCCTTTATCCTTTTCTTACTTTTTAAAATACATTTTTTCTATCACAAAAGTCGAGTTGATCAGATGGTCTCCAAATTTGGTATCCTGTAACTTTAATGTTTTATGTGATATTACAACAACATGGTTACCTTGACTTGATGGTACAGCATCACCTCACATGCCTGACTCATTGCGCTTTTTGCTTTCATTGAAATAATCTTAATGAATTGGTTATAGGTATGGATAAGTGATGATCCAGGTATCATCATGGAGCAGGAAAGAAAAATGAGACGCGACGCGGTTATTTTAAATGTAATCTTGGTAAATGCAATAAAATACAACAAACGAAATAAAATAGTTTTGTGAAGTACAATAAGTTTAAATATCAACCATTCTCAGAGGCGACAATTCTGCATGAAGTATGCCAAGTATAGGCAAATATGTTGCAATCTTTAACTTCTCTCTTCCCCTGACCACAACTTCTTCTGCAAATCCGTCAGCTTATGAGTGATGTAAATCAGCGATGGAGGGTCAAAGGTCACGAAAATCTATTTTTCAGAAATATTTATTCTTTAGTTTTGCAAAATGTACTAAAATTAGATAGAAAAATTCCAGTTGCATTTTTTTCGAGGCTCATGGGTAACATGCAGAATATAGAAAAGTAGGGTTGCCTTGTTCCGTAGCTTATGGCTTTTGTCGGGACCCGTCGTGTCTCAATTCGATGTCCGAGGATACCACCATTGAAACTGAGTTGAACGATGGTAACCCCGACCACATTTAGTTATTTTCCTCTGGGATAAGTGTTGATGAAGTTGCCAGTATGAAAGAAGTGGAAATAGAAGAGATATCTTGCAACCTTTGGACTAGGCCTACTGGGGATACCACATAAAAACGCTGCTTGAATTCTACTTCAAAAGTGGTGCGGAAAAGAATGCAGCGCGATGCCCGAGTTTTCCTAGACCCATAGCTCAAAAACCATTGGTTCTACGTAAATTTCGTATAATCTTTACTTAGCCAAAAATTGCATAAAACCTATAATTTACGAGATGTTTGAGAAAAATGAAAATGATTTTCGTTACCTTTGACCTTCCATAACTCGAGTAGCCGGTCAGTTGGCTTTATGGACTTTTGGAAAACTATTTTTGAGCTCAAAATAAATAGAATCCCGCTGATAAATCTCCAGTTGCATTTTTTCAGAGGTGCATGTATAAAGTTACTGGGCTATAATCAGTGTCTGCATCTATTCTCGGTGCGTTGCACTATTCTCATGGAATTGAATTCTATGCGATACATTTTTTCAATCAGAAAATCCTATTTGAAATTGCGATTGGTTTATAACTCTACCAAAAAGAACACATGGAAAACAGTCAGCCTTATTCTCGTTGTCGGGTGACGTGACAAATGTGTCACTTCGACTTTAAATTGGTATTCTCATTGTCAATCTAACAGATTTCCGGCAAACAAATCGACTAAATTCGTATTTAATTGCCGCAAAGTAGCGTGTGAAGCGACGTTTTCCTCGATACGCGTGACGGCATCGATAGTTTCATTCCACCGGGTCCCTCGCAGTCACGTCACTCGCCAACGAGAATACCACCTAGTATACTTTTCCAGTAGATGGCGAATACATGAGCCACTTTCGTTTAATTTTACCATCACTTATATGTATCCGAAAAACATTGATTGAGAAAAAAAAATTTGCTAGGGAAGGAAATGAATGTTGAGAGTGACGTCTGTATTGCAACATTGAAACGCAACCCCTCCCACTCCTCGTAGCTATTTTGCTTCGGACAACGTATAATGTTACGGTGATGTCTGTTGCTGGAACTCGACAAAAGTTGTCATGCTCTAGCCAGCTACATTTATGCTGGCTAGCGAAAATGTTGACTTGGGACACCATTTTACGCAGCGACTGGGCATCTGTCTTTTACTTATCTGTGCTAATAGTCATCAGCCGACCGCCGGCTGCGTTCCGAATTAACGCTTACTTACCTATATCGTCAAATACTGCTATTTTTAGTTCTACTATGTATGAAGTATTTCATCAACTGGCAACATGCGTCGAAAAGGAATAATATTGTTATTGAGGAAGTATATATAAATATTCAAAAAAAAATTCGTTCGATGAAACGTTTTTTTCTTGGTGGGTGCACGGGGCCCCTAGTCGATGCGGGGCCCTTAGGCCGTTGCCTAATCCGCCTTATGGATAATCCGGCCCTGAGTAGTACAAAGGGTGACTCCCAAGCTTCATCGTACCACAAAAAAAAATTAAACATCGGGTATCTTCGAAAATGCATCACTGCGGTATTACTGCAATATTCAGCAATTAGAACTCTGTGGCTGAATATTGCAGTGATACCGCAGTGATGCATTTTCGAAGCCACCCATCCCGTCTTCAGAGGATTCTCACTTTTTTTTTTATATACAGCTTTTCTTGCAATATATAATACTGGACTTCATATGAACTATAAGAATTTTATTCTTTTGATTTATAAATTTATGAAATGTTTTTTTCCATAATAAAGAATATTAAGCCCAGTGCTAGTCCTTAAAATGTGTGCTATTCCCGCTTTTTCCCCCGCGATGCGTTTACAGATATAAAACATCGTTTCAGGGTCACAAGTTGCACAAACATATATTATATGTATTTAAGTCTTATATATATGCTAAATATATTTAAGTTTAAAATGCTTTACAATAATTAACAAATATTTTTACCTTAAATTAAAATAAAATTACGTACTTGACTTATTAGGCACTTCTCTAAACTGTGAATTGCCTCCTTCCTTTCAATATATTACAATTTACAAGCAAGAGATCTCCATTTAACTAGCTTTTTAAAGGATTTCTACTCACTTTTATGCAATTTAATTAAATGAATTTTCAAAAGTGTACATTTTATTGTCTTGAAGATGGTATTATAGGTTGTAGGTAGCTTTGACACTCATTCCTTTTTTTTCAGTAATTTCTCGCGTTAAAAGGCAATCGCCTTTAGTTTTTAATATTATTTTGTTTAAATTATAATAAATCTTAGATATTATAAAGTTTATTATCGATTAGAATTGTATTTTTTAGAGCCTTTTAACTGCTTTTAATTTTTTGATTAAGATATTTTGATCACACTTCCTTTATTTTGCTTGGATTAAATATGACTGACACTTCTCACAAAAACAAGGTTTTGGTTAGATATTTTTCCGGTAGATGGATGTAATAGAGTACTATGAAAACACTAATCCGTTTATAAATAACTTTATATAATAAAAACAATTATATTTTTAACGTTTATTTTTACAATTGAAAGATTAATTTTAAATTCATTTTTTTTTTAATAAATATAAATTGTTATAAATTGCTTAATCCAATACTTAGCAGATAACTATTGTCATACTATGTATATATATATAAGATAAATAACCTTGCAATGCTATGCATATGTGTGTGTGGCTACTGGTGGCTTTTTCGACTTCAATGGAACGGAAAGTATATTCTGTGAAATTTTAACGTTAAAATACGTCGATATAAGCGGTAAAAGAGTTAAGTGATAACGACATTCTTAAATCTGGCATCATAATTTGTAACTATGTAAGGATTTTTTAAAATGTTGATTGGGAAAAATTTCCAAACATCCGAGAGATTTGTGTAGTCATTATTTTAGGTCTTTTCCCCCTATTTCTATATAATCGCAATTAATCTGAAACTTGGCATTTTTTTTATTAATATAAAGAGATCCCAAATACATAGTGCTATATCTCTTTACAAAAACATGATTAGAAAATTTTAATTTAATTATTATTTTACAAATAAAATTTATTTATCGAAGTTTTTAAATGCATATAGGAATAACTTTGTTTTTGAGCGCTGTCATTAAAGGTTGACTCGTATAAGAAAAAAAAAGAAGCAATATATGCTTTTTATCTTGTTCTAATAAGTGCTAAATAGATCTAAATGCAGCTTTTAGAAAAGGGACAGAATTATATATACTACACATATGCTGTTCACGTTAAGTTTTCAGATTTTTGACAGCTGCAGAATCACACACAGATTCTATTAAATTTTTTGAGAGAAAAATTTTTGCCGGTAATTTTTTCCCCGATTTTAATCTTCAGTAGTAAAGATATCGTATGTGATGCTAGTTGTATTATTCACAAAATATTATTCTATCGATTAAATTATTGAAAATTGCTGCTTCGCTTACTAATTGAATTAAAAATATATATATTTCACGGTGTGTGCGTTAATGAAGGCGTCGGAATGACAAACATTTGATATATATTTTATTTTTTTTTGTTCGTCGTCAATTTTAAAGCAATATAAAACAAGAAAGCAATAAAAATTATTAATAAATATAATTGCAATAAAATACGCTTTTTTCCGTAGTTTTCTAATATATAGGTGTTTAGATATAGATATATAAATATAATATTGCCACCAATCATCATATGTTTTGATATACACCATCATTTCGCCGCCTAATGCCATGGGATTAATTTTGATTAATTTAGCCAAATTGCTACCGTCCTATAACTAATTCATTAGTATCTATAGCTACCCGCTAACTAGAGGTATTTTTATTAAACAAATCATGTTTGCCCATATAATCATATATAAATATAATCGATCATAACCTCACATTAAGAACAAGCAAATTGTTTAATAATTTTTGAAATAATAATAATTCTTTATATACCATTATTGCAGATAGTCATCAATAAAAGTCATCTATATTATAATTATACAAAGGTTTTAAGGATAAAAGCGAAATAAAAGTGTATATATATGAATATATTATAATCCAATCAACGAATAAGAGCATAATCAGCAATAAATAAAAGCAAATAATTAATATTAATATTTATAAACGTCTATAAGACAACAACAAAAAAATAATCAGATAGGATTTAAGTAAGATATAAGAAATATGGCTGCCCTGCCAAGACGAATAATCAAAGAAACACAACGTCTGCTGCAGGAACCAGTACCAGGTATAAGTGCTGTACCAGATGAATCAAATGCTAGATATTTTCATGTAATTGTAACCGGGCCAGAAGATTCACCATTTGAAGGTGGTCTATTTAAATTGGAATTATTTTTACCAGAAGATTATCCGATGTCAGCGCCAAAAGTACGTTTTATAACAAAAATTTATCATCCAAATATCGATCGTTTAGGTAGAATATGTCTAGATATATTGAAAGATAAATGGAGTCCAGCACTACAAATTCGTACAGTATTGCTATCAATTCAAGCCTTACTAAGTGCCCCAAATCCAGATGATCCGCTTGCTAATGATGTCGCTGAATTATGGAAAGTGAATGAGGCTGAAGCAATTAGAAATGCACGTGAATGGACTCAGAGATATGCAATGGATAATTGAATTTTATTTCTATTTCTTTTTTTTTTAAATAAGAAAAAACGTATCTTTTAAAAAAAAAATAATAAAAAAACATGTGAAATCCATGATCAGTTTGTTGCCTAATTTTTTAAACTTAATAATTTTTAAAAACAGATAAATATTAAAAAAAAACTGAATTGGAAACTCTCTTCAAATATTTACTATATGAACACTTTTCGGTTAATTGTGGCTTTATTATCGTTTTGTATATTTTCACAAATATTAAAATTGAATATTTTCTTTATTTAAAAAAAAAAAACAAAAAAACAAAAAATAAAAACAAAGAATTAAAAAAAACTGAGTGCTTACGGCTCAAAACACCCTATATTCACAATATTTTGCGTCAAAATAGAGTTGTTCACAAGTGTGCCCAATATACAAATAAGTCTTTCCTTTAAAAAAAAATAAATAAATTGTGAGGTAAAAGAAATAATAATAAAAAATTTGCCCATTTTCTAATTCTGTATAACTTAAAAGATTATTAAAAAAAAAAAAAACAAAACAAAATGGTTCCATTTTAAAAACTCATTTTCTATTTATTGATCTGACTGAATGTTTGAGAAGCAAATTATATAATTTCTATTGAATATAAATTTTTATTAAGGCTTACAGAATTATTTTACAGGAAGGGGAAAGGGGGATTTGAAGTTACAAATAATATAATAATTAATATTGAGGTAGAATGTGAGTTTTTGGAACTGGGCCCAAGCAAATTTTTGTATATTTATTCCTTTCACAATAAATATGTAGCTATCTTAGATATTATATATTGTGTTTTTTTGTTAAAGTAATTTGTATTTATTTAAAAAAGTTAAAAAAAATTAGAATTCGAATTTATTTTTGGTTTTTTTAAGCGTTCAGTATATATATAGTATATCACCTTCAGGATAAATCCGCGCTATATTTATTTACTCTGGCAGTTTTTTTTTTTATAGCAAGTTTATTCTCTTTAAAATATAATTGTGTTGAAAAAGGTTTTAATTTTTGGGCAATTTATAAAAAAAAAAAAATAATGTGTAGTCAGCCTACAAAAAATCTTGAAGTTATAAAATAATAAAAGCTCGAAATTACTTGAATTAATTAGGTTTGTTTTATTGTTTTGTTTTTTACTATTATTAATATAATAAGCAGTTCATCCTTAACTGTTTGTTGATCGTCACTGTGTGACGCAAGGCTTTAAAAAAATTGTGGGTTTCCTACCTACTACAAAATTTGGTATTATAGCACATTTTATGGGACAACCTGAAAGATTCTTGATGTTGCTAAAAATGAGAATAATTATTATTATTTATTATTATTATTAGACTAGGATTACAAATACATTTTTTTACATCATTATTTTTTACTTTTTCAACATCCCCACTCAGTTAGCGAAGCTAGTATGAGAGTTGGGGAGCCCTCATTCGTCAGTAAATATCACAATTAAAAGCTTAGAAGTGCTATTAACAAGATGTTTATCACAAAACAATAATAAAGAAAAAGAGAAAAAAAGAAAACTATAAAAGTTAGAAAGAAGTAAATAGAAATTATTAAATAAAAAAATAAAAATTTATAAATTAAAATTAACACGAATAAAAATGCAAAGAGAGATTTACGAAACTAGATTCGACAATAACGTTGAACCTCTTGTATAAAATATTTCTTCAGACTTTTCGTGTATGATACTAAAGACGGAGTCGATTTGATATAGCCCGCGGCAGAGTGTTGTGAATTTCCGCCGCGCAATATTTAGCAAACCCTTTCTCCGTCCTCTCCGTTCTAGGTTGCGTTGGTCTAAAGTTGTCCCTGTTTCTTGTAAAGGTGGTCATAGACGTCGTTCTTTTTTGGCAGTTTTAACCGCACGGGTAAAACTGTACGGATAAACGCGAACAACGACAATATCCACACACTAGGCGTTGCTTCGTTCAGTTTTTTCTGAAATCGTGGCTTTATCATCATCATCTGATCTGCTATGATGGATCTATTAACATCAAAACAAAGCTATGAGGAGGTCGAAACTGTCAAAATCCGTCCTTTTTAACTGCGTCGTCACACACACGAGCCGACTTGAACGAACACGATTGAAAACGGACGGTTAAAATCAAGCTGCAGCAGATATTTTTGAACGCCGGCAAAAAGCATATGGTTTTTGGTCACACACCGACCGTTTTACCCGTGCGGTTAAAACTGCCAAAAAAGAACGACGTCTATGGCCACCTTAACGTAGTCGTGTATGCTTGAGTATTGCACAATTACTAAGTTTGATCTCTAGAAGTTTTTCTTTCAACTTATACACGAACTTTGCTTTTTCCATTCGGATAATCTGGTCCAATGTTAATTGACCCGTGAGCCGGCAAACAAACTTCTTCAGTGGCTGTACTCCATGTGGAAGTCCATATAGTGCATTCAGCGCCCGATTTAACAGTATTTTCACATCTGTTCACACTCTTTGAGAGCACTGCGACCAGGTTAAGGATACTAAATCGAATCCTAGATAGGATATGCGCATTATAAACCTGGAGCGCTATTTTCTCCTGCAGCTTGGGGTATTCTTTTGAGAACTCCTATTAGAGGGGTGAGGATTTTTGCTATTTTTCCTATGTGTTTCCTTCATTTCAGTTTATCATCAATTAACAGTCCTAGGTAGGCAATTAAAGTTGCCCTAGCTATTTTTTCTTCGCCTATCTTGACCGTAATTCTGATATCTGGCTTATTTTTCTAATGGAATATTATGTACTTAGTCTTTTTTTCATTTATCTTTAATTTATTTCCATCCGTTCACTCCTTGAAGATTTTTAGGTCACTGTTCATGCTATTTTCTAGCTCTTCCGCAGTTCTAGCTCGATATATCAGGTTAGTATCATCTGCAAATATATGGTATTCTCCACTGAGCCTTGAGTATTTGATGTTATTGATGTAGAGCAAATATAGAAGTGGTCCTAGTATGGAGCCTTGAGGAACTCCCGTCGTGAGCACTAGCTGGTCACTCGAGACACCATTAACTCTAGTTGACATGTGCCTCCCAGTGAGATAGTTCCTCAGCAGATCATTCGACGTGCCCCTTATTCCAAGGTTGTAGAGGATACTTAGTAGGACGTCATGATGCACCGTGTCAAATGCCTTTTTAAGATCGATGAATACTGCCCCTGCATAGTAACCCATATCAAGATAACTGTTTATTAGGTTAAGGGTTTCCGAAGTAGCCAGTTCAGCGCTGCTGCCTTCTTGAAAACCGAACTGCCGAACTGTCTAGACCTCCATTTCTAGCGATAAATTTTCATATTCTTTTCTCGAAGATTTTTTCATAAATTTTTCCCACATTGCTTATTAGTGCTATGGGCCTGTAATTGTTCATGTCAGCCGAGTCTCCTCCTTTCAGAATAGGTATTACTATCGTATCTTTGAGGCAGCTAGGGAAAGTTCCAGTACTCATTGCCTCATTTATAAGTTTAGAGAGGGGTTTCTTAAGAATGTCTATAACATCAACTATGTCTTCAGTGGAGATTACATCCTTTCCAGAAGCTGCATTATTTTTTTTAAATTCAGGGCGACGCGTTCTACCTCGTCCATGCTGGTAGGAGCCATTGGTGTATCTACAGGTAGCCTGGTAGGTATATCCACCTGGATAGACTTACCAAATTCCATTAAAGTAGGTGTTGAAGCAAGTTGCAATGTCAACCGCACTTTCAACTGTCTTGCCATTTACTATGATTTTCTGTAGATCACTTTTCGATTTTGTTTCTTGCTTGTTTATTATGTCCTTGTTTATTACTTTCCTTAGCTTTCTGGTGTCCCTCCCCGCATGTCTACAGTACACAGCCAGAAGTGTCTAAGTGCAATGTTGACGATTTTGAGTTTATTGCATTTTTGTATTCAGTATTTTATTCTTAATCATTGTTATAATTCTTGTCTTAAACTAAGCTGTGGCTGCAGAGTTATACGACCGTCAAAAGTCATTTTGTGAACAATTCTGTACATATCTAAAAAAATCTTTGAGGGCGATTTTCTCGAAACACATATTTTGCACTTAAGCACTTCTGGCTGTGTACTGTAGATGTGATATTCTATCATTTATGTAATTCTCCTTGGCTGCTATTAATGTAAGATAAATATATTTTCAATGTAAGATAAATATAAATCTTATATTTTTGACGTTTTGAAAGCAATATATCAAAATGAACCCCACATTATGGATCCCAATTAAAAATAACAGTACTTAGTACGACATCTTATGAAATTTGATGATCATTAATTTATGGCCTCGCTTAGGATATGTTAATGTGTGAAAAATTGGTAGAAGAGATTTTTTCTTTTATTATTTCATTTAAAATAAAAAAAAAATCAGTAGAAAAAAAAACTCAGTGACTTAACAAAGATCGTCTTCTGAATTGCCCCTATCCGCGCATACAAAAAAACAAGATCCATGTTTTGCGAACACCTCACCAATACTACTGCATGCTCAGTGCGTATACACATGTGTGGCAAGCCATTTTATGTTCAGAAATTCGAAGCCGCTGCGCTGGCTGACGGGTCCCATTTTATATAGTTTAGTTTTTAAAGTTTTTCTGATATTTATTTTTATTGATTTTTGTTAATAAATTAAGTTCCATAAAATAATTAGTTATATTATGCATAATTATTTAAAAATCGTGTAAATATAAAAAGTCTGAAACGGTGTAAGCAATACGAGTGTGCGCCTTTCTTGTGTGGGGTTCCATATTGGGGTTTCTGAACGAAAGTTTTGACAAAGTGCCTTCAAACAAACAAACAAAAACAAAAAAAAGCATTCTAATAATGAAAGTGTAGTTATTTTAATGATTTTAATTATGAGTGAGTTTAAAAGCAAATTTAAAAAAGAAGAAATTTGCAATAGAGAGTGAGATTTTAATGTACGGAATTAAGTGACAACGAATTCAGTTAGCAACGCATAATGAGATCACAGGGAAGTTCAATGATGCAGACGCAGAATAACCTAGAAACAACAAGTGATCAACAAAATACAATTAGCAGGAATAATCAAGATACCATTTGGAGTAAAATTCAAGCTTTAAAATTAAGAAAATTTGAACTAGAGAAATTACTAAATGAAAAATCCTTATTACTTCAGCAAATACAAAATCAGGTGTGATTGATCTTGAGAGACCTCCCTAATTCAAAGGTACTAACATGTTTGTTTTTTTTTTGGTTTTGTTGTTTTCAGGAAGCACAAATTATCAGCGGAAATATCAATTTAGAAATCACAAGCAATATAGAATCGGGAAATGCATCTCTCAGAAGAAAAATTGGGACTAGTCTCAAAGTTCCAAAATACATGATAAATAATAAGGAGGTAAGTGAATATTTTAATTAATCCTATAGTCTGAAAATGCACGCGCTTTTATATAAACTTGCTTTATTCTACAGTTCAATGTGAATCACTTACTATCTTTTAACTATAGCGATAAATATCTATTATCATAAGGTACACTTTAATACATTAATTACTATTAATCGTTGTGCTCTAGTAGAAAGTCCTGTGCTTTTCTCTTTTGTAGTGTTTTGATATTTAATTGAATTAAATCAGATAACTGCCAAAGTTAAAATAAATACTCGTAAACATATTTTCGTATTATGAATATTTCACAATTAAACACTGGCTTGTTTATATTTAATATCTACATACTTAGTAAGGGATCGCCCATAAATTACGTGAGACGTCGAGCCTTGCTTTCTCTATCGCATTTCTCCAACGACCCCCCTTGCAGCATGTCTCTAGTTCCGAATGCTGAACATTATCAATTCAAGGAATTCACGTTGGCTGCTTTCTTAGATATTGAAGGTGCTTTCAACAATGTTGAACCTTCTGCGGTCACGAGGGCACTCCAGCGTCTGAATGTTGATGGGTGCCCTAGGTCCTTTATAGAGCTGGGGTGCAGGGTCATAAAGTCTAGCCTGGGGCTTTCGGAAGAAGTCAGACGGGTTAGAAGAGGCACACCACAAGGTGGGGTCTTATCGCCGCTCCTTTGGAATATGACAGTCAATGAAGTGCTGATAACTCTAAAGGAGTCTGGGTGCACCACGGTGGCCTATGCTGATGATATTGTGTTGGTGGTGACCGGCAAGTACATCTCAACAATAAGAGTTATAATGCAACAAGCATTGGATACTCTTGCTCATTGGGCTACTACAAATCGTCAACCCAGCCAAGACTGAAGTAGTGCTCTTTACAAAGAAGCATTGACTTCCTAATTTTCCTTCTTTAAGACTTTGCAATGAAACACTGCATCTAAAGGAGGATGCGAAATTTCTAGGTCTCGTACTCGATAGGAAACAAACGTGGAGGCCGAATCTTTTAGAAAGAGCAAATAAGGCTAAAACAGCTCTCTTCTTATGTCAGAGAACGATCGGAGTCAACTGGGGCCTTAAACCCCGCATCGTCCACTGGCTCTATACAGCCGTAAACAGACCTATACTTATGCATGGCATATCGGTATGGTGGACTGCATTACAGAAGATTACGTATCGTAAGATACTGGAAAGGGTCCAAAGAACAGCTGAGCTGGGTATCAGTGGTGCAATGAGAAGCACCCCTACAGCTGCGCTGGATGTCTTATTGCATCTTACTCCTTTGGACATACACGCCGAGCAAATGGCAGCCTGGGCGGCTGCCAGGACAAAGGCTTCTCTTGGATGGACTCCATACTCATGGCCACTCATCCATCCTTAGAAAGTTCGCCACCGTTGCGAACAACCTAGATTATACCACACCTACGTGGACCTTGGAGAAAGGTTTCAATACCATCATTCCGGCCAGAGATGACTGGACAGATGGTGTTTTCCCAACTGGGTCATTATGTATCTTCACAGATGGCTCAAAAATTAGGGACAGTGTAGGCTCTGGTATTTTTTCCGAGGCATTAGATATAAATACCTCTCTTCGTCTGCCCGACCACTGCAGCGTCTTCCAAGCGGAAGTCACTGCGATCTGGGAGGCTCTCGAATGGTTGAAGATAAATAATATATCTCATTACAATATATGCATTCTATCGGATAGCCAAGCGGCCCTCAAGGCTCTTAATTCTGTCGTCACTGCATCCACGACTCTGTCGCAGGTCTCTGTGTGAGACTGCCACTCAGTTTGATATAACACTGTGTTGCGTTCTTGGACACAGTGGGATTAGGGGAAACTGTAGGGCAGATGAGCTTGCTAGACAGGGAACCGAAGTGGAAAGGACACCCCACTTAACCCGAATGGGGATGCCCTTAGCCACCTATAAACTAGCTGTGAGAAAAATCAGCTTAGCTCGAACTGGGCTGAGATGGACCACAGCAACGGTTTGTCGCACTCTCCATTCAATGTGGCCAACTTTGGACGCAAAGTGTTCAAAATCTCTTGTTCAGTTGAACAAAAAGGAGATAAGCCATGTGGTAAAGGTGCTGACTGGTCACTGTCCCTTTGGCCCACACTCCGAAAGATTAGGACTTCCCACGACTTATGCAGAAGTTCTGGTAATGAAGAAGAGCAAGTCTCCCATCTTCTCTGTACATGTCCCGCACTAGCAAGGAAAAGAGGGACCTCCCTTGGTGTCTCTAAACTCTGTCGCTTTATCATAAGCTCAAAATGGTTTGAAATGGCCTGAACTATGTCCCAACACTGGAATGGCATCACAATGGGCCCAATGGCGTGCCTAAGTGGGCTCCCTAGTGGGGGCAGCCATTTCAATCTAACCTAACCTAATCCACTTCACACCAGCATCTCTGATACCCGCAGCATGCGGTTTCTTGCCAGTTTTAGCTTATCTATATCGTATTTAGGTTGTTTTTATGCCCTCTATGCGTGTTTTGCTTGTTATCGGGGCTCTCAAATTTACCTTGACTACATAGTTGTCCGAGGCGCAGCATGCCCCTCTCATCGTTCTTATGTCCAATATACTCGTGGCCCCTCTTCTCTCAATTTTGGACATGGTCAATTTGGTTATTTGTTACCATGTCGACTGTCAGGCCATCTTCGCAATTTTCATTCTGTTGCAAAAGATTTCTCGACATTTGCCGCAAGATCCCCTTCTCCCCCTTAAATGCCTCACGTAATTAATGGACGACCCCTAATGACTACCCGCACATAGTTTTATTGCTATTGGAATAATTTTTGGTGATGGTTGTTTTATTTAATCCTTCTACTAATTGTATGTGGAACTAGCATAGCTAACAATTCATCTATCATCTCATAAATGATCAGCTATCTTGCATCGGGTAAACCGAAAATGGATTAGTTCTTTAGTTCCATATATATTTTTTAGTTTGTGTTTAATTTAATGAATTGTTTATCAAGAAAAATGAAACAGAAAAGCTAATTTTTAAGAAAAAGTTTCAGCAAGAAATATCCAATGTTTCACTGAAAACAGGCAATGATTCAAATTTATCTAAGGTGAGTTTATATTATTTATATATAATTTACACTTTTGTTAAAATTATTTATTTGTAGCTAACATGTCACTCACATAAGACTGAATACGATACCTCTTCCTCACAAAAAGCTCTTCCTATAGCTCAAAATTTGTCTATAAATAAGAAACATCAAATACTGGCAACTAGCACAATAAATCCATCATCATCATCATCATCGCCAACAATGCATAATTATATAGCGATGACGAATTCAAGCTTAAATAAAATTGCATTACAGCAACACAACTCGGGCAATACCGAATTTTGCATTAAACAATGTAATAATGATAATTCAAATAATTTAGTAGGAGTTAATAAATATGGCAGCAATAGTAGTGTTAACAATTTATATAAAGCCGAACGAAGGAATTCTGTTAAATCGACGGTTATGCATGCAACAACGAAAATGTCAGAAGATTTTATGGAACGATCAATAATTAAAAATCACCGCGAAGATTATGATATTAATCATTTAGTACCTGCTGCATCAAAAGATATTTCTCGCATGAACAATAATTCATTATCACCTAGCAATTATGTTGGTTTATTATATAAGAACTTTGCTCAACAACAACAACAGCAAAATATCGAAGATTTGGATAATTTTAATAAAATGCAAAATGATATATCCGAAGGAGGCTACTATAGTTACAGTAACAACAACAATAATAATAATAATAGTAATAATAATTTAAATTTAAAACCTTCAAATAATTCGTTTATCGATAAATATTATTTATTAAATCAATATGACGAAAGTGGGAAGCAAAACACAAAAGAAATGTATTATCTATGTGATAGTAACACTGGTGGAGAAGAGCAAGGTTTAGTTGGCCTATTAATTGAGAAGAATAACATGTATAGCCCTCATGGCGGTAGATTATCAAAAAATCAATATGATACTGTTGATACAATTTCCCTTTCACCATCGACAATTGATAGCCTACAGGATTCTCAGCAATCTGGTTTAGGTGGATATTGGAGGGCTTTACCGAATAATGAAAGGATATGGTGTACTGTTGAAAATAGGTAATTAAACACACTTTTTTCTTGTTAGTTTTAGTTTTTAAAAAGCATTTCTATTTAATTCCTTACTATTTATCTTATTATAAATTTAACTAAACGCTTAAAGTTAATCATTCCAGCCTATTCTAATCTATCTAACTTACTGGCCCTCAGCAGGCACTCTAAATTAATCTATGTCTTAAATTTATCTGATATTTAATTTGATTTTATAAAAAAATAAGGAGATCATTATATTTTAAACTCTAAGAAAAATTTCCAAAAAAAACTTAGATACTATATTTATTTTATATAAAAATAATCTTAAAACTATCTTAATCTACTTACTCTTATCCTAACACTATCTGGGCGGAGGGCAGCGGAGAAAAAATCTTCTCGGGTGACCTCCACCCAGGCGACGGGCTTCCATCTACAAAAGTTCGAGGGAACCCGCTCCCTTACCCTAAGCTTACTTAAATCTAAATGTATTATTAAGTAAAAACTAGAACTAGATCCTATTTAAGCCCTAAGATAATCATTAAATCACTAAATTTCAAACTAAACTATATCTGGGGTTCGTAGGGCGAATACGCAACAATTGCTCGTCCTCCAACCACCAGAACCAAGCGCTGGCATTGGACGCATCATTTACCTAGTTTATAGCAGAAAAATTAAATCGATTTAACTCAAAGTTACATCCAAATTTCGAATTAGCGTATAAACGGGTATTAAATACATTCTTATAACTATGGCTTAAGCCGAAATATTTCGGTTTAAGCCATAATTCGAATTACCTCGTTTATAGGGTAAAAAATTTTGGATGATACATAATTCGAATTATTTTTGGAGTAGCTATAAACTAGGTAATTTTTATCTCTTTTTGAAATTCTTGTGCTGAACCTCAAGAGATCCTGAACATTTATTATCCTCTTCGCTAAAAGTGAATCGCTTGTCACATGCCTATGGCACGTTACGGCAGCGCCGGCCCTAGCCCTTGTTGAGGTTGGAGCGAGATCGTCTTTCGGCGCCCTTTGTTCGACGTTTTCACTTTACATAAATTGTATTTCCAGTTTTCCTAGATAAAACTTTTTTCGAGTACTACCGGCCTGCCATTTCCTTACGGGGCTATATCTTCCCTTTTGCAAGCCTTTATGGACAGGGGGCTCCATAAGGATTTCGATGGTGGTTTCAGCGTCATAGTTCCGCCTGTGACGGCAATAGAGGAAGTACGTTTTCTCAGAGTTGCTTCCGCGACGTTTCGCTAACAGTACCATATTCTTTGGAGGCTATTTGGTTGGTTGTAATGCATGGTTGGGCATTAGGGCTTGCCCCAGGTAGTAAGGTTGAGATGGTGGAGAGAGTCACATTCTCGTTAAAGGAAGCTTTTCCTGCCATCAGCCCAAAGTTGCAGTGTTCACCATCCTGACAACGTCATCTCTGTGAATTTTATACGGTGCACTTTGTGGAGTATTCTCCACTCCTACACCCTTAGGGTCTTCTTTTGGACCCATATCCTTTCAACATAATGCCAGTGGGGTCTTCTGCTGGGTGGGACCTTGTTCCCGTCTACAGCAACAAGGCTTGCTCCTTCCAAGGCATAAGGCGGCCCATCATAGAGGGCGCACCGACCCGTACTGACCTGGGCTGTTCTGAGCCCTAAGCCAATTCGGTTACCGCCTCCAGAAGACTTCCTTGCACGATAACTAGTTGTTTCGTGGTCAGAAGTCTCTGGATTGTTACTCGCAAGCACGCCAATTCTGACACTTTCCGCTTGACAGAAGGTCGGCTTTGGAGTCATTCTAGACTTCATTATGGGTGCGTCCGACTTTTCTGAAGGCATAAAATGTTTTCGGGCTACTCCACCCCGTCTTCTGAAAGCGGTCGTTTTTTCGAGTCGCCTCTCCGATTATGTGCCCTTACTTCCGCAGGAGATCTAAGGAGATCTCCCAATAAAGGAGTGATCTCAACGTACTCCATCCCTGGGCTTACGGGCTCAAACTGCTCTCCCTGAAGAAGAATCCCGAAAACTTTCCTTCACTGGGACCTCATTCGACACCTTTAAGCATGGATCCTAAAATATCTAACTGGCCTTGCAGGTCGTTCTCTTGAGCGTTAAGAAGTGCTCCATCTTCAAAAGGTTTTTTAACGTAATTTTATATTGATACCACGAGCTTGGCGAGAAAGGACAGAGCTCCGTATCGCCAATGGAAGGCTAATTCAAACCAAAGTTCGCCTGGTATCGGCAGAACGTTTACGCAGTACCATTCATAACTTCAGCACGATTGTTCACATATTAGGATTGCGGTTTTTATCGAGTTTAGATCCGCCGTATTCAGTCTGCCCCATGGATCTAGAGCAGGATGTGGCCTAAGGCCATGTACGATCGGTCTTGTAGCCAGTGCTCCCTGCTTGTGCCGTGTTCGAGTCATATTGATGAGTACATAGACTTGGCTAGCTACAAACAACGCCCTCAAAAAGTGCCATCAAAATTTTATTTTTTGCTCGAAATTGTTTTTCGCATTCATTTTGGCGCCCCTTACCACCTGGCGCCTAGAGCGACCGCTCCACTCGCTCTACCCTGGGGCCGGCGCTGCGTTACGGAGACTTAGGTTTTATGGTAGTCTTTTATCATCGTCTATTCGGCTCAAGCTTATTAAAGCTCTTATTGCTCCACACATCCTCTCTACTCTAAAAGATGTAAATCTTGTGTACTTTCCTGTTAATATAATAAATAATAATAATGTATTTTCTTTTTAGCTATGATAATAGCAATATACAACAACAGCAAAGGTTAAAGAAGAATAAAGCTATTGCATTAGTAAGTTTATTATTTTTTTATTTAAGAAAATGCTACTATGATTTCGTTTCAGCCTATTAAGGCATCGTCTTTGGGCAATTTTGACATAATTACAGCAAAAGATGAGGCAGTTGATCAGGTTTCAATATCGTCAATGAATAGCGAATCGAACAAAAAGCCAAAAGAAAAACAATGGTATATATTTTTGTTAATATATTTGTTTTTATATATCTATATATATCGTATCATTTTATATCTATATATATTCATTATTATTAAATTATGTAACAGGTTAGAAACATCTTTGGATGGACCATTAATAAGGAATAAAATAGCAACGAATGAAAATATCTCTGTGTCATTGCCTTTATATAGTTTCAATTCAACAAATTCAAATCATAAATCTACATTATCACCAACACTTAATCAGTACAATGTGCATTTAGTTAGAAATCATTTGCACCCACATAGATATAATCATAGAGAACGATCCAGACTTTCATCACATTCTATGTCAAATAATAGTTACCATCCAGTTGTTACAAAGCTCGAGGATCAAATTTATCTATCACATTCAACATCAGTACTAAATAATGATAAATATAATGAGAAAATCTTAATCATGAATGAAACATTAGATCTCCATTCAAATATATTAAATATTCCATCAAATGATTTTAATTCAATTAAAGTTCCATGCAGCGATATTAGCAATCAAACATATAAAGCAATGAAGGCTCGAAGTCCGATATTATCTAATATTAATAAAACATCCGATATAAGAGTGGAGTCACCAAAAAACATGACTGTTATTCAACCAGCTACATTTATGCCATACAAAGAAGTAACTAAACCTTTTGAAATGTCCGACTTTTATAAATATTCGACAAAATTCCGGCAAAAGGAGGCCAAACAGCAAACTATAGAATCATCATCTCTGGTTAGTGGTGATACTAAATGATTTAAATATTGCACTTGAAAAGTGCATGTTTGTCAAATGTATATATATATAGAATAACATTTGAGTCTATATTATTAAAATGTTTTAAAAACAAATTAGTATCCACAGCGCCGGCCCTAGCCTTTATTGAGGGTGGAGCGGGAGTGTCTTTCGGCGCCTTTTGGTCGACGCTTTCACATATATTGTATTTAGGTTTGTCCTAGATAAACCTTTTTTCGAGGCCTACCGAGGCAGGCAGTGATGGTGTTTTATCTTGACAAGCTTCCTATTGGAACCAGTCTTCATTTCCTTAAGGGATTGTGCCTTTTAATAAATAATAATTTAGGGTCACAGTATAACAGGGCATTAGAGCAAGTATTTCTTCCCAAAGTAACGGTGTTTCGCCAGCTACGTCAGCCTCTCTGGCGGGTATGTGGTTATTTGTGTTGTGCTGTGTTGTGACTCCGGCAAAACTTCAGTTGGTTACCTCGGGGTTTCTGCTTCCTTGGTGATCGGAGCGGAAATGATCGTGGTTGGTCGTTAGGTGCTGGCGGTCGATGAGGGGACAATGTAAGTTTGGCTGGGGGCAGTTTTGGACATGGGATTTTCCTGATCCAAGCTGTGCCCAACCAAACTTGCCGCCAATATGGCCACCAGTCCGCCTCAGCTCGTCAATAGATCTTTGGTTCACAGAGAACTCTCCACTCCTACATCGTTAAGGTCGTTTTTTGTATCTCTAAGGTTTTCAACAAAATGTATCCGCACGGAAATACCAGACTACAACATAGCTTCGCGACAGCTTTCCCTCGTCTACAGCGACAAGGCTTGCTCTTTTCAGGACTTAAGGTGGTCCATCACAGGGCGCGCAGCAACCCCAACGAATCTGGGCTATTCTGACCCCTACCCAACTCGGAAATCCCCTCCAGAAAACTCCTTTGCACGGCAATTAGCTGTTCTGTGGTCAGAAGATTCTCCGGATATACATATAGCAAGGGCGTCCATTCTGACACTTTCTGCCATTTGGTCTGACTTCTTTTCTGAAGGGTTTTCACTCGGATTTCTAAACCGTATGGCCGGAGCCTTCACCTTTTCGCCGAGTTATTGTGGCCTGAGGGAGGAGATCCAGAGGATCTAACTATCTTCTTATTAAGTAAATCGGCATTCTTCTCTTCCTCGAGGGCCATGCAGAGCCCAGCAGCTTCTACACGGACCAAACTTCCAGAAATCGTCTAAAACGTTTTTTGGATGCACCATTCCGTCGTCTAAAGCGGTTGCTATCTTGGGTCGCCTCTCCGATGGAGCAAAAGGTGCCCGCACTTCCGCAAGTGGGCCTTTAAGGAGATCTTCCAATGAATGAGTGATCTATGCGTACTCCACCGCGGTAGGTGGACTCAGCCTGCCTTCCTTGAAGAGGTATCCCGAAAATTTCCCTTCACTTGAGCCACATTCGGCACCCTGCTCCATGGGTTCAGAAATATTCAACTGGCCTTGCAGGTCCTCCTGTTAGGGGCTATGAAAGTGTTTGGAACTTTGAGAGGTGCTAAGGTTTTTCGAAGGTATATATACATATTAATCCAATGAGTTGCCCAAGAAAGAACGGCCGTCCATTCCAGAGCTCCGCATTACCATGGGAGGGGTAATTTAAACCGAAGGTCACTTGCTGTCTAGAGTCCATCATTAATATTACATTTACGCAATACCATTCATCACTTCAGCACGATTGCTTACACGTACGATCGGTCTTGGAGTCAGTACATACTTGACTGGCTACAAACAATGCAAGTATGTTCCAGCGCCTGCCCCCCTCCCGGCGCGCGATTATCAAAAGGCGCCATCAAAATTTTATTTTTTTGCTCGAAATTGTTTTTCGCATTCATTTTGGCGCCCCTTACCACCCGGCGCCTAGAGCGACCGCTCCATTCACTCTACCCTTGGGCCGGCGCTGAGTATCCACCTTTTAGTAGAACCCGGCAGACTTGTATAATAGTTGCAGTATTTAAAGTTTACCGAGCCATTCATTATTTTTATTAGAATTAGTCATTTGTGATGTTTAATGTAAGCAAAATACAGGCAGGAAAACGATTGTTCATAGTAAATTATATAGAAAATATTAGAATTCTGTTAAATTTAATGTTTACTCATAATAAATTTGCTTATTACATTGAAAAACGCATTTTAATTTTTAATCTAGTCCAAGAAAAGATGTTGGGGAAAAAGAGCAAGACGAAGAAGGACTACATCTCGCAGTGAATCGAACCAGAGACGTTGTTGCCAAGGACGTTTAGTAACAGCTAGATATCTATAAATATCTTTAAAATAGTTACAGCAGGTTTCGATTGTCCGAACCCCAGCTAATCCGAATGCACCCCGACTGCAGACCTAATTTATAACACTGATGAATCAGGTATTTACTGGAAAATAATACCAGATAAAACATTTGGCTTCCGGACTAGAGAGTCCCAGGGTCCAAAGAATTGAAGGATAGGATTACATGTTCGCCGGAACGCACAAGCTGTTATTGCTGGTTGCTGACAAAAGCACAAAAGCTACGTGTTGCAACAGTCAAAAAGTTTCCTGTTCATTACATCATCATCATCATCATTGCGCTCCTTTAATCCCTCATGGGACATAGGGCGGAAACAGCTGCCCTCCAGCGGACTCTGTTTTGCGCGACAGCTCTCAGCTCCGACCAGGATCTCCCAGTTGTTGCGGCTTCTGCTAGTAGGGTTCTCCTCCACGTTGTTCTAGGTCTTCCGACTCGACGGGATCCTTGCGGATTCCAGTCAAGGGCCTGTTTGGCAAGATTTTCGTTTTCGCGTCGCAAGATGTGGCCAAGCCAATTCCATTTCCTTCGCCTGATTTGGTCGTCTATCCTTTCTTGGCCATAGTTCTTCGTTTGAAATTCTATCTTGCCAGCGGATTTTTAGGATACGACGCAGGCATTTGTTGATGAAGACTTGTAGGTGCCCTGTGATGAATTGGGTGACTTTCCATGTTTCGCAACCGTACAAATGTACTGCCTTAACGTTGGAGTTGAACAGCCGCAGTTTGGTGTTAGTTGAGATCTCCGTTGATCTTCATATGCGGAACAGGCATGCATATGCGCCTCGTGCTTTATTCATTCTGGAACTGACGTCTTCTTCTGCCCCACAATTTTCGGTAATAATACTACTGAGGCAGCAGAATTTATCTACCAGTTCCACGTCACGGTTATTCAGCGCTGTCCGTTCAATGGTGTTCGCATTTCTTTAGTTTTAGTCGGATTTAGCCTTAAGCCTGCTGGACTACTTTCTGTTGCCAAATTGTTGAACATGTTTTTGAGGTCCTGGTGTCTGTGGGCCAGCAAACAGATATCATCGGCGTAGTCGAGATCCTTAAGGCGGTCTAGCAAACCCCATTGTATGTCGCCTGTTCTACTATCTAGAGCGCCGTCAAGGAATTCATGTATTACTATAAGAAATAGTAATGGCGAAAGTAGGCATCCTTGTCGTACTCCTGAGCTCACCGCAAAGTTGTCGGATAGTTTTCCATTATGGAGAACTCTGCATTTGGAATTGTTTTATAGGACTTTTACCAATTCTATTATTATATCAGGCAGTCCACGTCGCCGTAGTGCCTGCCATATAAAGCTCCTATTGACCGAGTCGAACGCTTTCTCATAATCTACGAAAGCAAGGTAAAGGGGGGATCGGAATTCAGTGGACTGCTCCACTAGGGCATTTTCGAGAATTCACCATGGTAGCTACCAGTCGAACCAGAAGTTAATCTACCATCGATTACTTACCGTCTAATTCTGTTGGTGAGACCCTGGTTACCTTACCGGTGAATAGTAGAACGTGTTGAGTGGTGACTTATGGCAAGTAATCAATTTTTGAACGTGGTAGATTAACCTCTGGTTCGACTGGTAGCTACCATGGTGAATTCTCGAAAATGCCCCTATTATTCTCAAGGTGTTAATATGATCAATACATGAGCGGCCCTTCCTGAATCCGGCCTGCTGCCTCCTAAGCGTTCGGTCTACTGCCTCACTTATCCTAAATAGTAATATATGGGACAAAATTTTGCCCACTGTAGATAGTAAACAGATGCCTCTCCAGTTGTCGCACATTGTTAGGTCCGCCTTTTTTGGTATTTAAACTATGATACCTTCCGTCCAATCCTCCAGAAAGGTCCAGGTGTTCCATGCTATTTCCAGGATTGGCTGAAGCGCATATGCTATGAGGCTTGAATCGGCTTTCAACAATTCCAGCTGCTTTACCATTGGCCATCGCATGAATTACGGTTACTATTTCCGTCTTGGATGGGGCCCGGGTGGTGATTCTTATTGGCTGTGCATTGTTGTTGGTTTCCTGAGGTTCCTGTGCAAGTGAACCACTCAGGGCGGCGAAGAAGTAATCTCTCCATCTTTGGAGTTGCTCCTCGTCGCTGCACAGCAGCCTTCCATTCGCACTCTTAACGGCATGCTTTTTAGTAGAGTGCTTTCCCGAGAGCTATTTAGTGATTTGGTACAGCACCTTACTGTTGCCTGTGTTTGCCGCGTTTCCGCTTTTTCTGCGAGCTTGTTTATCTGCTGCCTTTTATCACACTTCTCTTTACCTCCCGGTGTAATTGGGAGTATTCCCGTCTAGTTGGTGACGTCTTTCCGGGTCGCTTGTCGAGTTTACGTTATTTTTGAGGGCTCTCCTGCGTTCTATTTTTTGCCAGGTTGTGTCCGAGATCCAGTGTTGCTGGTTTTTTTTGGACATAACCGATGCTCGTTTCCACAGCCGTCAATATTGCGTCCTTTGTCGTACTACACAGCTCTTCACTATTTATGTCGTCAGAAACGGTTTGCTGGTTTAATATTTGTTGCAGGTTTCCAGCAAACTCTCGCTTTTTAACGCTCTCTCGCAGAAGATCTACGTTGAACCGTCTACGGTTTATAGCATCGCGTTGTACGTTTCTGATTGCGGCGATTTTAAGGCGAATAGTTGCTACTATGAAATGGTGGTCGCTTCCAGTGTCGGCTCCCCTGAAACTCCTGACATCCTCCAGAATAGTTCTCCATCTGCGGCTGACGGCCACATGATCTATCTGATTTCTCGTTCTACCATCGGGCGATACCCAGGTCTCTTTGTGTATCTTCTTGTGACAAAAGTAAGTTCCACCTACCATGAGTTGGTGGGAGCTACGTAAGTCAACGAAAAGCTCACCAGGACTACCGTAGTACTTCTTAGTCTGGTACGCAGGCGCACGGTAATAATCCTCTCGGAAACTGGTGACCAGCTAATGAGGCTGGACCTGGCTGGACCTCGCCAACGCCACTCCTACGGCTTTCAGTTTCGTTTCTCCCAGAATATAAAAAGGACTCACCGTTTGGGCAGATATGTTCCTCCGCATCGGGCCATCTGGTCTCGCTAAGTCCCATGATCTTGATTTTATATCGATTCATCTCGTTGAGGACTTCATCCAGCCGTCCCTCAGCAAGCAGTGTTCTCACATTCCATGATCCGATTCGTGTCCTTGTTCGAAAAGTAAAGGTCGTCGTCGTGTTGTCCATCCGGTTCCGAGGTATTGTTTGCCGATTCGTAGCAATGGTATTTCTTATGGGAGCGGGTTGCTAACCCTCAGCCCAACCGACTTAAAGCTCTGTTTTGTGGCGCAGAGAACTCGCCATTCGCCCGTCTCTCGTTAGCTCCTTCCGAAGAAGTACCCCAGGGGGCACCGCGGGGAGGTGGGATTAGGACTTACTAGGTCTGCTAGGTGTTCGTCTGCAGTGACTTTTCTCGGGTATTGGCAGAGGTGACAAATCGGGTGCCACCCCCTTCCGAGGTCTTTGTTAGCCGTTTGCCCTCCGTACATCTGAACGGGGGGGGTGTAAATTTTATGCGGTTCGGACTATTGAGGCCCCCGCCGAATAAGAAAACTCATCCAATTTTTAAATACTTAACAACATATATTTTCCAATAAAGAAAAAAATGGTACAAATACAATTTTGTTTAAAAATATACATATATTTAATTAAATACATTTAAAAAACTATATTTATAAAAAAATTGTAGCCGAATTTTGGCCTAATCAAACAATTCCCTATGGCAAGTGTTAAATGAATTTTTATAAAAAAAAAATTAAGGAAAATCCTCGTAATGATATATATTCGTTAAATAAAACAAAATAATATCTTTTTAAATGTTTCTCTCATTAATGCAGCGCTTTAAAACCAAGAAGTTTGAAATAAAATATTCTGCGCAAATGAGCAACTAATTTTGCGCAAATGAGCAAATAAACTGAATATCAGATGTTAACAGCAACAGCTTTTTATGGAATGCCTTTTATTATTATTTTGACATTAATAATGTTAAAATATAAATTAATTTATTTTAAATTGCAAATCTTAATAAAACAACTATTTATAACAACAAAGTGTATCTCTATTTTATATATATATGATAAAATTAAGAGAAAAATTTATAATAGCACATATTTGTAACAATGACATGGGATTTATATTTTTTTCTAAGGCAACAAGAAAATAACGTTTTTTTTTTGTTTAAAAGAGAGAGCAATTATACTGGGGTTGTTTTGGGAGAGTAATATTAAAGAGCGTTAGTAGTAAATATTATTTCAACAGTTATCTTGTTTATTTCCCACATTCTCATTTCCGCGAAATCATGATAGTCAGAACTGGTCCTGAATCGAACAGGATTTGCCTAGCCTCTGCTAAACTAATTTTATTAAAATCAAATCCATCTACATCAAGAATCTTGTCATTAGTACGTAATAGTGAAGCTGCTGATGTATTCGGAACGATAATACTGGTAAAAATCCCCTTTAAATGAAAAATATTACAACAATATTATATTTATTTTGTGTATTAGAAAGCGTAAATTATAAAGCCTGAAACAGAATCTCAAGCAGTGTGCAGTGTTTTTACTGCTTGTCAAAAATTACGGCACTGCGTCTTATAACGAGTGCAGTGTTTGTCAAATCAAGTCAAACGTCAAATTTGTTGTTAATTTCGAAAACATGGCGCGGAGAAATTTAAGAAATATTTTGTTATTGGCGGCTTAAACAGTTTATAAAAATAATTTATTCTTACTGGCACACTACCACCGTTATGAAAATTTGAAGATTCATTTTCTAACTTCACACTGCAGAGCAAATTTAGAATTTAGCCTAAACCTGCAGTGCAGTAGTCTGCTGCTTACTGCGCTAAATGCAATTGTGTGTCGAGTAATAGAAAAGCACAAAACCAAACTTTGACAGGCAGTGCAGTATACTGCACTGCATTGATTCTGTTTCAGGCTTAAGTCAAGTATTACTAGTAAGAAAGACTTTACCTGATTGGGAATTTCTTTAATTTCAAATCCAAGAACTGGGTCCTTTTTTATTAGCACCTGCCTCTGAAATTAAACAGATAATAATAATAATTTATTTTGGTAGTTGTACACAAGATTTACATCTTTTTTAGTACCTATATATGTACATATTTTGAATTATAAATCTAAGCTTATGATCAGGGGCGGCGCTTTCATAGGTGCAAATGGTGCACTTGCCCCGGGCGCAGTTGCACCGGGCGTAATTAGATTTTTCATATATTAAAGCAGAGTGTTTCTGTCTTTTTCCATTGTCGTTTGCAAGGTGTAGCCAACCAATTCCATTTCGTTCACCTGTTTTCGTCGCCTATCCTTGGCCGGCACGGTGCCATAGTTCTTGTTTTGCAGTTCCTACCAGTTGTACAATTATAGATCAATAATTCGGCGAGAGACACCTGGATCGCTTCTATTCTGAAGTTGTTGAATGCGCTAGGCTATACAGTGAAAACTAATACATGCGGTTCAGTGACCACCGATTATATCTTGAAATATGAAGGCTGGGAGAATGACATAGGGACCTTTATTATTGTCTATGGATTTGCGGAGCCCAGGATTCTGCTTGAAACAGCTAGGGACGTATACCGAATACCATACTGGAGCAGAAGATGAGGTTGGTCGATATGTGAAGAATGGTGGCAGTTACGCCCAAGGCCATCTACCAGAAGCTTTAGCAGTACGAAGCTTAAAGTAGCAGCATTAGCGGAAGAGTTTTGTAAAGTTTAAGCGCAAGCAAACCTAGCATAAAAGCGAGATCGCAAAGCAAATTCTGATTGGACACAGGCTTTCATAGGTGCAAATGGTGCACTTGCACCGGGGGCAATTTCAGATATCAAAATTTTAAGAAAAAAATTTAAAACTTCGAAAAAAAATTAGTGTTCCCGTCCCTTCATTTTCATATATTAAAATAACTTCAGAGATCGTTTGTGCTTTTCACATTGTTCTTCACTGCTATAAAAAAATGAACAGTTGATGGGGGCGCAATATGGCATACTGCACCGGGCGCAAAAAATCAAGCGCCGGCCCTGCTTATGATAATCTAGTTTCTATATCTAATTAGCAAAATTAAGAGAGAAAAAAACAAGAACTTCAAGTAATATTATAGAACACCAGAAAGGACAAAAGGTAAAGGAAGTAAATGTGGAAATAAAGGAGAGCGAAAGATAGAGATAAGAAATACTAGGTAGAAGAAGAGGAGGATGATAGAAAGAGAGAAGCTTGTCTTCTGAAAGCTCTGGCTGTGCCTATTCTTTGAATATAGTTCGGAAGATTATTCCAGAGTCTGAGGGAGTGCACAAAGAAAGAACGACTACCAATTAGGGAATGATGTGCGATTGGAGAGGCGTGAGGAAGTCAGGAATTTAGAAAGGGCTCTTGGCGTAGAAAGCTTTATGCAGGAGGACCAAAGCCATGATATCAATAAAGCGAAAGAGGCCACAACTCAACAAGGAGTTTTGGAAACCAGACACATGATCAGATCTTCTAAGTTGTAAATGAACCTTAAGCAATCATTAAATGCAACTTTGATACGCTGACGACAGGATGAGTCAAACGATATGTATATGAGAGACCCGTAGAGAAAGTGTGGCAGGATTAGGGACTTAACAAGCTTGAACCGGATAGATGAGGATAAAAGACTGGAATAGAGCCAAAGTTTGCGTAATGTTCCATATATCTTCGAGAGCATAAGTGAAACGTGTTTGCAACAAGAAAGTTTGGAGTTAATAACAATTCCAAGATTATTGACACAGTCAACAATGGGAAGCGAAATATTATTGAGTAGAAAAGATGAAGCGTTTCCAAGGGACAGAGAGCGACGAGTAAGGAACAGAACTTGGGATTTATTAGGATTTAATTTAAGGAAATTTAAGGAGCACCATTCATTAATTCGGGATAATATGCTATTGAATTCCGAAATACATTGTTCGATTTGGTTAGGATTACATGAAGTATACAGCTGGAGATCGTCAGCACAAAGCTGGAAGGAACAATTATGGATAACAGCAGGAAGATCATTAACATACAGCGAAAAGAGAAGGGGATCAAGTACAGAGCCTTGCGGAACTACAAGGGACACAGGTAGGAATGAGGATACAACATTGTTAAGGCGTTAAGGATACAACATTGTTAACATTGAAGCCTATTAAGGAGAAAAGAAGCGAAGAGTCGAATGCCAGAAGAGAAAAAGTCATAGAGTCGGTTAAGTTTGGAGAGCACAAGCGAGTGAACCACAGAATCAAATGCCTTAGAGAAATCTAAAAGGACCAGTACGGCAATGTCACCAATGTCGAGCGCAGAATGCAAATCACTCGTTACCTTTAATACTGCCGTTTCACAACTATGGGATCTACGGAAGCCAGACTGGTATTTAGAGAGGAGGTTGTTAAACTCGAGATATCGTAGTACTTCTTCCAAAGCGACAGAACTTGAGAAGTTGTCAAGCAGTAATTGAAGATATGCGTTATAGTTTCTGCTTTCAAGGATCAAGGTGTGGAACCAGATCATTCAGTCACAACCCGCCTTAGGGTACCTTGGAGTGATGATTGACCGCAGGCTAATTTTTAAAGCACACTTGGAGGGTTTCGCGAGTAAACCGCCCGCTATTTGTGCAGCACTCTCAAGATTGCTGCCTAACTTGCGGCTCTAGATCGAGTCGTCTGATGCCGAAGTGATAAGCTCAGCCCTGCTTTACGAAGCGCTAGTGTTAGCAGTAGCGTTGAATAAGACAGCTAACAATAGAAAATGAAGGGCCGCATACATACTAAGCGCCTTCACGCGTTTTTCACCTGTATCACGTGTAACGATGTATCATGTGTGATAACGCGGATGATCCCAATAACCTACTAGCGAGAGAAGGCATGCGTATCTATGATCCAGAATATGTTAAATACATTGTGGCGGCAGATGAAACAAAGCGAGTAACAGACTGACAAGGATAGTGGGGCGAGTCTGTTTAGGGTCGGTGGAGCCACACAATTATCCCAAAACGGGGTTGGCGGGTTACGAGGGAGCGTGGGAAAAAGAATTACAACTTCACGCATTCCTTGAGTGGGCATAAGAGAAAATAGCAAATTCTTGTATCATTTCGAGTACTCACCGCTGTGCTTGGTATACTGTGGTATCCGGGATAAAGTAAAGCACGTCTTCGGTGGTTGTGCGAGGTTCAGCGAAATGTAGCGAAGTTAACTCAGCAAGGATAATCTCCGTATTCGATATAGCAGTCACAACGCAATCACAAGTGTTCGGTGAGTCTCTCATTCTGAAGTAACTTCTACTAAATGAAAAGTCGAAGTGAAGTAGACGTAACTTCTGGCCACAAAGCCATGGAAACGAAAATAAGAAGTGAGCACGAGCCGCCAAAAATTGTGACTGACTAAATTATGACTGTTGACAATTTTAGAATGGGGGGTAAGAATCTCCGCCTTTTTATATCTTCTAGGAATATATAAATTGAGTATAGTGAAGCTTGAAGTGAGCTATTCAATAATTGTACAATTTGAAAAATATAAAGATCATGTCACACGCTTGGTTACTCACAAATTCCGGGTGGATATTTTACCACCCTGGAATTTTTCAGATGGGTATTGCTACCTACCACACGCACACCCACATTATCCGCCGACTATGCGAGAGTTGGTTAATTTTTAACGCAGCACTGTATTTAATTTTGATATCTTTTGAGTGATTTTCTATTGCTCAACATTTAACTAAAATCTGATCTGAAAGGTCGTGCAATTTTCTTATACAATAAATGAATATGAAAATAGAAAAACATAACTCACCACAGTAGGATTTTTATGAAGGCCAAACAACCATTGATGATGTTGTACTTTCTGTGGACCTTTAATACTATTGTTACATTGATTATATTGAAAATTATCTTCTTCCAGCCCGTTATGTGGATTATGTATTGTACCATTATTAGGAAAATTTTGCATTGAATGTTGTGGATAACCTCCTTTGTCAGAAAAATTGTCATCATTCTTTATTTCTGTATCAACAAAAAAACTATTGTTATTATTGCAAATAACTTTATTACAATCATTGCCGCCGCCGCCTTCGCCAATATCTATGTTAAAATTATCATCAATATTACTTCTTGCAACAGATACATTATCTGCATAATCATTATCACGGGATGAGCTATTATATTCAGTTTGATTTCGCAATGAATCATAATTAAGTAAATCTTCGCGGGATTTTTTTGTGTATGCCTTAGCGATATGATATGGCGGGGGCTGTCGATGTGGGAAATCTGTTCTTGGTACTTGCTGATAGGATTTTTGTGTAAAATTTAATTGCGCGGGTTCTGGCAACCGTACATCATATGCAGAATCTCCCCAGTTTTGTATTTCCGCAACAAACATGGCATTGTTGTATCCTGGAGGATATCTGTCATATTGTTGTTGTGCAGCATTTTGTTGCTTATTGTTTGTAATGTGCGACATATGACTATCAATTGTATCGTATGATGAGCCACGTTGAAGATTGATATAATTACCAGTGTTATTATCGATATTTTTAAATGTATTATATAAGAAGTTAGTTTGTGCGGTAGATATATCACAGTTATTAATTTGCATAGTATTTTCATCATAATTATCATTTGGGCTATACTTTACTCCGCCTGGATTTGATAATACTTTAGCTTCTTTAATCCTTAAGCTAGCTAGCAATTCATTTTGTTTATTTATTTCGCGCTGATTTGCCATTGTTGGCGGCGAAACCATTTCAACGTGGCCCTTGTTATTATAACTTTGGTTTAAATTTTTAACATATTTAGCCATTAAGCGTAGATCTTTTGGATACGGGGTCGGTGATCGCATTAGCCGTGTCGTTATAGCATCATTTGTTTTTGTACTAGCTTCATCAGCAAAACATATTCGCCTTGATGGACTACTAGCTGAAATTGGTGGCGAATCTCCAAGCTGTTGTTGTTGAACTGTAAGTGAATGCTTCTGTTGAATTTGTTGATTATTTGGCCATGAGCTTCCAGTTCGTTCATTTGATTGATATGTTGTCAAATTGTGCTGCTGCTGCTGTTGCGCCTTTGTACTGCCATTTAATCCAGCTTGCGGTAGCATAAAGCAAGTTAATGCTGATTTTGTATCCGTATCAATATACTGTAGTGGAACTAATGGCTGAGATTGATTGTCACTTATCCAAAGTGCAGTTAACTGTGTTAGATTTAATATAGATACGGGAAGATAAGATACTGAATTGTTAACTATATTTAGGACTTTTAAATTAATTAAATGCCCAATATCACGTGGCAATTCAATTAATTTATTGCCACGAAGGCTTAAAACTGTTAGTTCTGTACAACTGCAAGTTTCATCTGGCAATTTTCTTAATAAATTTTCATCAGCTGCTAGAAATCGCAATTTTCTTAACAAACCAATTGTGCTAGGTATACGCATAATAAAATTATGATTGATAACCATTTCTTCTAAATTATCTAAATGACATATGGAATCTGGTAGCTCACGCAATGAATTCGAGTCGCATTTTAATGTTATTAAATTTTTTAACATCCCAATACTAAATGGCAATAGCTCTAAATCGTTTGTTGATAATGAGAGCACCTCTAGCTTCTTCCAATGACTTATTTCATTTGGCAGCGAACTTAATTGATTGTTATTTGCTTCAAAATGTACTAATTCATTTAAATTGGATATGTTTGCAGATATTGTACGAATTTTGTTGTAATCAATCCATAATTCTTTTAATAGCGTTAACTGTCCAATTATTTCAGGCTATAATATAAAAAAAAACAATTAGTTAAGCGCAATTCAATTGTACAAGTTTTATATTTTTTACTAACCAGTTCCGTAAATTCATTTGCGCCAATATCAATTCTTACTAAACCGGTTAAACGTGACATAGACTTTGGTAATGTAATTAAGTTATTCGAGCGCAGCTCTAAAATCTTTAAATTTGTTAAACGTCCAAAATTTGCTGGTAAAAATTCTAAATATGTTTCATTCAAATAAAGCTCCTGAAGTGATATCAAATTTGTTATAGCATCGGGAAGACGTTGCAAATTATTTAAACTTAAATCTAAATGCGTTAAATATTTGCACGTTTTTATATTCTCCGGAATGTACGTTAGCGCTGAAATTGATTTTATTCTAATTTGTTTAAAAATCATAAAAGTAAATAATTCTGTAAACTTATAATTATGTGGATGTAGCTAAATAATATATGATTATGCCTATATTCGACATTCGACAATCAGAAATAAAGAAGCCGAGCTTACAAGAGCTCCCCGAACGAATCGCTCCGTGCAGAGTATATAAAACTAAGAAATTCTTGTAAACCTCTGCGCAAACTTTTGCCCTATCATACTCTTCCGGAGTTTACCCAGACTCTTGGAAACTTGCCCATGTGCAGCCAATACCGAAAAAAGGTGACTCCAGCCTTCCCTCCAACTACCGCCCAATAGCAATTACTTCTATCCTCTCCAAAACCATGGAGACGATAATTAACAAAAAGCTTATGGATATCTAGAATCCAACCAACTTATCAACGACAAACAATACGGCTTCCGACAGAAAAGATCCACTGGTGATCTTTTAGTTTGCCTTACAGAACACCTCAACCGAAGTTTGCATGGATCTGGTTAATCTAGTTTGGTTGCTTTGGATATCTCCAAGGCTTTTGATAGAGTATGGCACTCAGCCTTGTTAGCTAAACTCAAAGCTATTGGAATTGACTCGCTTCTCTATAAGTGGGTTGAGAGTTTCCTTTCCGGCCGTTCAATTAAGGTAGTTTTGCATGGCGTCAAATCTGAATCTCATCCCATCTCTGCGGGGGTCCCCCAGGGTTCAATTTTATCACCGGCCCTATTTCTCATTTTTATAAATGACCTACTTTCAATTCCCTCCAATTCACTTCTCAGCTTCGCTGACGACGGTACTCTACATTACTCCTACAGCTTCGATACAAGACAGACTCATGCCAGATTCTGTCTTGATGATCGCGAACTAATGTCCAACTCTATTAATAACGACATTGAACTTATTCTAGAGTGGGGAAGCAAGAATCGTGTTGAATTCAACCCCGCCAAAAACAAGTATTGTCTTATTTTAAAGAAAAAGATTAACAGTTCTCCATCCTTGAGAGTAAAGTTGAACTAATGGCCGACCCATCCCTTCACATCTTAGGCGTGACATTAGCCAAAGACTTGCGATGGAATGACCACATATTCCAAATCGCCAAACAAGCATCCCAGTGCTTGGGATTTCTTAAGAGGTGCAAGTTGCTCCTCCAGTCATCGGCCCGTGCTGTTATTTATAAATCCTACATTCGGCCTCTTCTCGAATACAACTCCCTCCTTTGGGGCGGCGCTCCAATAACCACCTTAGCATGGTTAGATAAGATCCAAAAAAGGGCCCTTAAGTTAATTAATGACGATACCGCTTGCTCCACCATCGACCCCCTAAGCCACCGTAGGAATGTAGCAGCACTGACAAAATTTTATCGCTACTATCATAGTGACTGTTCCTCCGAGTTAAACGCTCTTCGGCCTCCACGGCAATCTTATACCCGCAAAACTAGATTAGTCCACTCGTCCCATTCCCTGCACCTGCAACTCCCCCTTTCACGCACTCAACAAGATATGAATTCGTTTGTAAATAGAACAACTCGAATGTGGAATAATCTCTCGCAGTCAGTATTTCCGAGCTCATAAAACATCCAAGAGTTCAAACGCAAGGTTCATCACCACCTTCTTCAATACCCCCCCCCCCCCCGTACCTTTATAATCCTCCACCTATTTCCCCCCTTCCCCGTACTAAGCTTACTGCTAGACATTGCACCATGACGTGACAAATGACATGACGGACTAGTAGTACAAAGGGTGACTCCTGAGCTTAGCACTACCACATAAAAAAAAATTTTGCTAGAGCGATAGGATATAAAGCTCGCTCGCTCGCTTGACATCGGAATCCGGACAAAAATCCAATTCTTGAAATAGCTTGTATCGGTAAAGTGATAATTTTCCAAGGTACATAATTGAAGGCTAGACGAGGAATCGAACCTATTTTGTTCCCCTGCACCAATCGTTTTTTTTGTGGTAAGATGAATCTTAGGAGTCACCCTTTGTACTACTAGTCTGTCATGTCTTACAAGTCATGGTGCAATGTATAGTAGTCAGTGCCGGCCCTGGGGTAGAGCGAGAGGAGCGGTCGCTCTAGGCGCCAGGTGGCAAGGGGCGCCAAAATAAATTCGAAGATCAATTTAGAGTGAAAAATACAATTTTCATGGCCTTTTTAAGGGAGCGGTAGGGCGGGCAGTCGGCGGATCACACTTGCATTATTTCTACCCAGCCAAGGGTATGTGCTCATCAATATGACTCGAACACGCCACAAACAGGAAGTGCTGACTCCAAGACCTGTATATGGCCTTACGCCACATCCTACCGGAGGTGCCCGTGCCTGTGCATGAAGCAGACCGAATACGGCGGATCTAGAGACAACAAACGCGATAAAACTCACAATCTCGAGGCATGAACCATAGTGTTGAAGGATCAATATAGATACCTTTAAAGAAACTTGAGGATGGAGCACCTCTCAAAACTTTTGGGGCTCCCATAGTCGCAACAGGACGACCTACGAGGATAGTTGGACATTCCATGCATCACATAAGGGTGCCGAATCCATGCAGCAGGGTGCCGAATGTAGCCCCAGTGAAGGCTATAATTTTCGGGATCCCTCATCAATGAGGGCAGTCTAAGTTAGCAAGGCGCAGTTGAGCGTGCTGAGATCACGTCTGCATTAGAAGAAGATTTCCTTAGAGGCCGCTTGAAGAAGACGGGTGATGCAGCCCGAAAACATTTTAGACGATTTTGGAAGCTAACGCTTCCAATGCCAATGTTCTTAATAAGAAGAGGGTTAGATCCTCTGTATCTTCTCCAGGCTACAATAACTCGGCGAAAGGATGAAAGCTCCAGTCATACGATTTGAAAAGCATGCTGAAAAGCCTTCAGTTCGATGAGTTCGATGCACCCACAATAAAGCCTAGAACGGCTCAAAAGTCAACCTTCTGCCAAATGGCAAGCCGGGTCAGAATGGTCGTATAACAGAAGACCCCATTGACATTAAATAAAAGGATACGGGTCTTAAACAGGACCTTAGGATACAGGAGTGGAGAGAACTCCATAAAGTCTACCGCCCACGACCCACAGAGATGACGTTTGGTAGGGCACAGCTTAGGATCAGAGCGGCATAAAAGCCCATACTCAGCCCAACTTTCCCTGTTCCCTCAGCACCTCGTGAGCAACCACGACCTTTTCCGCCCCGAACACCAGGGAAGCAGGAACTCCTCCAAGGTTACCAACTGAAGCCTCGCAGCAGTCTGCTTTTGCATTTGGCGTGCTGGTAGTAGGGTGAGCCTCCTCTAACCATAACATCACTAACCTTGACCCTAAAACCAGCACATAAATCCTTAGCGGGGCAATCCCTCCATCCATCGCCAAGCTGCCTCTGCAATGCTCGAAAAAGGAAAATACAATTTATGTGATGTGAAAGCGTCTACCAAAGGGGGTCGAAAGATAATCTTGCTCTACCCTGAGCTTGGGCTAGGGCCGGTACTGATAGTAGTAAGCTTGATCTGAAGGAAAGATGAAAGAGGATAGGTTAGGATTCTGGAGGGTGCATGAGTAGATGTCGATGAACCTTGCGTTTGAACTCTGAGATGTTATATGAGCTCAGAAACACCAACTGCGGAAGAGAGTTCCACAATCGAGTTGTTCTATTTATAAACGAACTGCTAAACCGTAATGTGCGTGAAGTGGAGGGCTCCAGGGTGAAGGGGTGAGCCGAGTTGGCTAGTCTTGTGTTGCGGGAAAAAAATTGTCGTCGAGGCAGGAGGTTTTTGATTTCAGTAGAGCAGTCGCTATGATAATAGCGGTAAAACTTGCTGAACGCTGCTACATTCCTACGGTGCCTTAAAGGATCGATGCAAAGGGTGCTATCGCCAATGAGTTTGATGGCGCGGTTTTGCACCTTGTCTAGCCAAGTGAAGGTGGTTTTAGGGGCGCTCGCCAAGATATACGAGCTGTATTCAAGGCGGGGCCGAATGTAGGACTTGTAGATTATAGCCAAGGCAGGTGGATGAAGGAAAAACTTGCATCTCTTAAGGAAGTCGAGGAATTGATACGCTTGTTAGGTGACTTGGAGTATGTGATTATTCCATCACAGATCGTTGGATAAAGTCACGCCGAGGATGTTAAGATATGGATCAGCTGTTATATTATCCTCACCCACTGAAATGGAGGGAAGGTTGGTGCAGGTTTTAGTGGAGAATAGACAGTACTTGGTTTTGGTTTCATTAAACTCGACACGATTCTTGCGGCCCCAATCGAGAATGAGTTGAATGTCCGCGTTAAGAAAGTTGGACATTCTTTCACGTTCTAAGAGACAAGGTCTGGCACTTGCTTGTGCTATGTTGTCGGTATGAGTAACGCAAAGTACCGTCATCGGCAAAACTATGAAATGGATTTGAAGGGATTGAGAGCAATCATTAATGAATATAAGAAAGAGAGTAGGTGAGAGAATCGCCCCTTTGGAAACACCGGCCGAGGTTATCAAGGACCACAAGTTTTTACTGCCAGCACTGGTTTTACTTGTTGTCATGAATATGGCACCGTGTGAAGAAGCCCATTGACCCCTCGTTAATGGGGGCGCTTTATACATATATTGATTCTCTGTCCACATAATCGCAAGTCTAAACAATTTTTCAGGTCACTCACCATTTCGGCTTAAATCAAGCATTTGTAATTGACGTAAAGATCCGATTGCATTAGGAATAGTTTCCAATTCATTATCATTCAATTTTAATACTCGTATCCCTTGGCAGTAAAATAGCTCAGGAGGAAGATCTGTTATCTAAATATAAATTATTAATTATTAAATATATATATTGTAATATTTATTTAAGCTTACGCGATTGGAGGATAAGTACAATTCTTCCAGAGTTCTTTCAAATTGCGATACATCTGGCGGTACATCTGTAAGTGTGCCATTAGAATAATCTAGCTTTACTACATTGTCATCACTTGGAAACTTTAAACAAGAAAAGCACTTCCAAAATGGCATTTTGAAAAAATTTGTTTATAATTTTCCTTTTATGCTGGATGTATTTAGTGGTTTAGGTATTTTATTCAGCCATTTTTTTTTGTTATTTATTTTATTAAATTTGTCGTCAAAAACGTCTTATATTTTACAGATGTATATATAAAATGTTGACTATTTCTTTTTTGTTGTAATTACTTAGATTCCTTTTCTGTTATTGCAACAAAATTACAATATTTGAAAAAATGTGATTGGGAGATAATAAAAGGCACGAAGGGGAGGAGATGATTAGTCGCTTTTATTGTTATAGTTGTGTTTTTGTGCTCTTGTTTTTTATCAGTTTTGAATATTTATACCAAATTGGCCTTTTTATTTATCCATTATTCTTTTTTTGTTGATTCTTACGAAAGTATATCAGTCTTATAGAACAAAGGCGATAATAAAATATTTCCATCTGGAATAAGAGAAATAAATTCAGAAAATGTTTGCTAAGTTAATAGAATTTAAATAATAGAGCTTATTTACATGTACGATAGTAAATAATTATAATCTTATCAGCCTTAATCTTGTGGCTAGGGAAAGCGCCACCATCGCAGCCCTTAGAATAAAAGAATCTGATTTTTGGACCGGAATCAGGGGAGAACACACTAAGGTCCTGAACTCTGCTACCATCCCCACCAAAACGGACTTCTGCATACCCGAGATTATCTTCAAGTTGGTCTATGGGCTTACTAATATATAATTGCACGTCAACAGCATATAAATGATATTGGCCAAAGGTCAGGGAGCTAGTCAAATCATTAATAAACATTGAAAAGAATAAAGGCCCAAGTATGGATCCTTGGGGAACGCCACTGACAATATTGATAAAGTCGGACATTTTCTCACCCGAGCATACTCGTTGCCGACGGTCTTTAGATAAGATTTTATAAGTTGACAGGCATGGTTAGAGAAGTTCAAAAGAGATTTCATTTTATTGATTAACATAATATGGTTAACTCTGTCAAACGCCTTGGAGAAATCCAACAACACCAGCAAAGTAAGTTTGCCTTCTTCCATCGCTTGCCGGATATCTTCAGAAATTTTTAGCAGCGCAGAGCCGCAACTATGCTTAGCTCGAAATCCGAATTGATAAGTTGATAGAAAATGATTTCCCTCGATGTATTTCGGAAATCTGTTCGTGTATGAGTTTTTCGAACACTTTGGCAAAGAACAGAAGAATTGAAATAGGACGAAACTCCTGCTTACTTGACTTTTTAGGTATTGGGATAATTTTGGCCAGCTTCCACTTAGCGGGGAAAGTCGAAGACCATATTATAGCATTAAATAAATGAGTTAGATAAGGCAGTATCATTGGTAATATTATCTTTATGAACTTAGGATTAATGCCGTCAATTCCCATGGAGTCAGATTTAAGATTTAGCGCTGTCGCATATACTTCTTGCTGGGAAATATTAATAAACGAAAACCCTTGAAAAGGATCGCTGTGAGTGAGGCAGGTGTAATTAGGATTCCCATCATGTCCATTGGCACGCCGGTTTCCAGAGGAATGAGAGTACTCATGGTTGAGTTCGTTTAAGTCCCTGGCTATATCATTTGTTTCCGATTTGCCTAAATCTTAAATAGTTAATCTGCCTTCCTGGTTACCAAGATTATAAATTATAAAAATCAGATCATGTCTGGAGAAGCAAGGAAGAGAGATTTGGTTATTAAAGTGTACTAATTTGGGATCACTCACAGTAAAAAGATCCAAAAGTGTGGATGAAGTTTTTGTGAAATGGGTCGGAATGGAATTCACAACGGCTAAATCAAAGGACCGTAAGAAGTCTTTGAACTGGCTAGTTTTCGAACAATCAGCAAGATAATCCACATTAAAATCGCCACTAATTATTATGTGGGTTTATAGGTGTCCTATTTCAGCAAGAACTGTCTCTAAGGGACCAAAATTAGATATAGAGGGCGGTTTATATACTGTACCAAGCAGACATTTTTGCTTATTGAAGCAAATCTCAACAAATATATGTATATTCAATTACAGAGTTAGCCTCAGATTGAGCCACTAATTTACCATGGGCAGAATTATTTACAAATATAGCAACCCCACCACCAATCCTACCAACACGATCGTTTCTAAATACTTTAAACCCTTTTAGACTAATTAAGGAATCAGGAATAGAATTCCTTAGCCAAGTCTCGGAAACACAGATCACATCAACAGAAATATTATTGAAAATATGCCTGAACTCATCAATCTTGGGGAGAATACTCGGAACATTAAAATGACAGACTTTCAGATCACATAGGATATGATATTAGGCAGAAGCCGGATACCTACAAGGACTGTAGCGCCATTTAAAAAAAAAACCTAATAAGTCGAACTTTATATTACATTTTAATTTTAAAAGCAATTATAAGCAGCATTACTTATAAAAATGAAGCCAGGCTACTCCTATATTTAAGAAAAATCCTACATAACCTAAAAATGAAAAGATGCAAAAATATAGACAGAAACGATTTTCAGGTAGGAGAAGATTTATTCAATTAATTTCTTCTTACCTTTATTGACTAACAGAACATGTTCTATTTAACTTAAAGAGAGCAAACTTGAATATTTACCAAGCAGTTAGTTAAAAAATATATATTAATGTTTTTATTTTTTTTTTTTACTTTTGACAGGTAAGGAAAAAGGTGTTCGTTTAATTTCTCTTTTCGATTTAATATATAAGTATAAGAACTCGGTAATACTTTTTAAAACTGCATCTAAAACATATGATTAATGTAGTATATGATTTGTTTTATTAAACTTTATATATAGTCTTTGTAATTTTCGGATATTTTCCATAAAAAAAAACAGCGAAACCATGTCAAATTAAATGAGAAATATAATTCTCGCTACGAAGTTGTGTATTTTTTAATTTCAATATATTGTTTTTACACATTTCGATTATCTCAAAATCTCGCCGCTCTAAATTTGTTATGACGTATAGTTTTTATACTTATTTTTTCACCGAATTCAAAATTTTGTTTATGTTTTGTACATATTCCAGCCTATTGAGCAAGCCACGGATATGCTGTTTATTTTTGTAATAAATTTTGCTTACATTTTCCACAATTCATTTACAATTCACTGCATGGATTGACTGGAAGTATGTTGTTTGATTCATATTTTTACACACTGGAAAATTTGTGCTAAAAAATTAAAATTAGTAATTTCAGTTATAAAAGTTATTAGATATTTATAGTGAATGCTTTTGCACAATTTTATTACTTTAATTTTTTAATATAGAAAGCTTCAAATGACTCATATAATAAGAAAAATCCGTATAAAACTAGATACACCCTTTAGAGATATTTTCCAATAGCTTGTTCCACCCTGTACAAATGAATTTTTAGCCTGGATTCTGTGTAGTGAATTTATAACACAGTGACAGCTTTTTAACTTAATGGCCGCGCTTTACGTGGCCCGAAATCGAGTTAAGTGACTCGCATACTTTTACAAAGAGAATATATTCCCTATGTTTGTTTACAGTTGTTTAATTATTATTCCGCTTTAAAATTAAAAGTTCTGGGTTTGAAGAAAACGAGTTGTAAATATTTTTTTGTACTTCATACAGTTTTAATTAAATTATTAAGATTTTCTCTTAATTATTTCTTTCTTGCATATGCGTGAAATCATTCTTCCACTAACACACTAGAATGAATTGTGCTGAGAAATTGACAGGCGGTTCCTTGACGTGCATTTTTTGAAGTTTTTGAAGAAACAAAAGAATCTTTTATTTAGTTTATCTTATGAAAATTTAGTTAAAACTTTTTGGGCAATCATGGGTCTTACAATATCAAGTTTATTGACAAAACTGTTTGGCAAAAAGCAAATGAGAATTTTAATGGGTAAGTAAGTACTTAAAACAGTCGGTGTGTCATTTTCATTCTTAAAACTTTATTTCTGCCAGCCATGCACCTTCAGTAGTCTAGTATATATGGCTGTTATTTTCAATGTTTGTTTTTTGCAAGTACAAAGCATTTTTTTCTTTCTAGTTGGGCTAGATGCAGCGGGAAAAACAACTATTTTATACAAGTTAAAATTGGGCGAAATTGTAACCACAATCCCAACAATCGGCTTCAATGTTGAGACCGTCGAATACAGAAATATTTGCTTTACAGTTTGGGATGTCGGTGGTCAGGATAAAATTCGACCACTTTGGCGTCATTATTTCCAAAATACGCAAGGTCTCATATTCGTAGTTGATTCGAACGATAGAGATCGTATTACAGAGGCTGAAAAGGAACTTCAAAATATGGTTAACAGCAAATTCTAATAACACGTAAGTTAATTTCTAAAAAGTTTCATTTTATATAGCTCCAAGAAGATGAACTTCGTGATGCTGTGCTATTAGTCTTTGCCAATAAGCAAGATCTTCCGAACGCAATGAGCGCCGCTGAATTGACCGATAAACTAAAACTTAATCAATTGCGCCATAGACATGTAAGTAGAGAATCATCATTATACACAAATTGGGTAAAAGTAATGAGTGAGTGTTTTACAATCATTTATAGTGGTATATTCAAGCGACATGTGCGACACAAGGACATGGCCTTTATGAGGGACTTGACTGGTTATCAAACGAATTGGCTAAAAAATGATAAAAAATTGTCAAAGAAGTAAAAAAGAAAAACTATTGTAAGGTTTTTTTATATACATATATAACACATTTATTGAAAAATTCAATTAAATATCTTAAAAGAATAATGCACTATTGTATCATATAAAAAGGATACAAAAAAAAACAATTTTCTTGGCAACTTAGTTATATAAGCCGTTTTATTATTTCATTCTTTTTACAACTAATATGATCAAAAAGATTTTCTAAAGAAAATTCCATTTTTTATAAGATATTAGTTGAAAATCCAGGTATTTTACATATATAAATTAAGAAGAGGTCATTATTATTGCTTAGTTTGTATATTTGGATTTGTATATTTTGAAGTATGAACTTGGAATAAATGAATATGCAAATGTAAATCAAAAAATTGTCATTAATATATTTTTTAAACAGGTCATGTGTATTCCAGGTATACCCGAATATTTTTTTCTTTAGCAGGTGATGTATACACAGGCCCCTGTGCTGGAAGTCGAGTCGTGTGACAGTCGCCTGCAGATGTCGGTGTCGACTCGTCTTTTAGTTGGTGTGCTGAGAGTCGTGTGGCATGACAAGTCGTTTGAGTTGAAAAAAGCGACGTTTCAGTCAAATTGCGATTTTTAGTGCAGCATCTTCGTCACTAGAGCACCATACGTCGACTAAAAGTTAAAATAAAATTTCAATAAACACGACTGTCATGCTGTCCTTAAGATTTTAAACAACACAGGCACGACAAGAATCGACTATCAGCACATCATTCGACTAGCTTCACTTCATATGACAGAAAACACGACTTTCAGCACAGGGGCCACAGTAAATTAAACAAATTAAAAATCTCTCAAAAATTAAGATTTGTATTTTTATTTATTTCATTTGGGTTTGATAGCTGAGAGTTTTCATCTGTTTATCGTTGCCAAATAATGGATTCCTTTTATTTTTAGTGTAAATTATATATGGAGCAGATCACCAAAGCCATAGTATCATCACTCGACGCACAACATAATTAGCGGGAACAGTGACTGAAGGAATCATCATGGCTGACAGTGGATTGGCCAACGAAAGTGGTAATTTCAAATTGTTTGCTTGGTTCTTCAAAATAATTAAATTCTTTTTAATTTCTAGTGCAATAAATTAGTGATGGAGATCACCTACTAAGATAAGGGATGGAGCGCCTACGACCAACGCAAGTTAACCAACGATCACCGGGAATATCTGGGAAACCACATCGGCCACCGAAACATGTGAAATGTGGTTGTTGCCTTCGCTATGTGTCAAATATCAGCCAGAATAAAAAGCAATTAAGAAGTTAAGAAGTTTTTAAATTTTTAATAAAAATCACGCGCGAAAGATTTGTTGTATTATTTGTTATAAGTATTTAAAGTAAATAAAAATATTGAGGCATTAATTGGCCAAGGCCTAAGGCGGCTCTCGTGTAAATGAGAAATTGCATAGTTGTAGGAGTCGAATTTATTTATAATCGGTAGTTATAACGCACGTTTTTTGATGAGCGCAGGGATCCTGTATGATATGTCACCGATTACAATGCGAAGTGTTGAAGCTCTTCCATACAACTGCGCATTGTAAATTTATCCATTAGATAGAGGATCCGTGCGTTTACCAAAAAAGTTCGAATGTAACCGTAGATTAGAAATAAACACCCTTGCAAATATGCAATTTTTTTCACTTTCGCGTTTGATCATTTGAAAAGTTAATTTTATTGATATTTATTAAATTAATAAATAAAAAATGGTTAAATTATGCTTTTTAATAATTAAAAATATTATATAACTTGTAACAAATAAGTATTTATTAATAACAGGCCTAAACAACGATTATTGATGATCAACGCAAAATTGGCCTAAAATCTGAGTTTTTATCATTACGATTCTTGTGGACTTCATTGAGATTTTAGGAATCAAAAATTTTCATTTTTTGATTATTTCTTGAATTTAACTAGCTAATTTAATGTTTTTAAGGTTTATTTAAGTAAATTTATGTTTGGTATTTTTTTTGCTTTGGAGATATGTTTTTTTGGTTTAAAACTATTTTTTGCTGTCATAGCGGATTAGATGGGTCAAGGTTTACAGTTTCGTTTTAACGGCTCTACAACCGGGATCCGGTCCTGGCCCCTCGCAACTGTTCTCTCCGCCGGTCTCGATTCTGAGCCGATGTCTTCTAGTTTGGCATCGCTAAGTTCTGAGCGTCCTGGCCTACGCCATCCTTCCAGCGAAGGTTGGTTCTCCCTCGCTGCCACACCCCATAGGTATTACCGCAGAGAAGGTGTACAGTACCTGATTTTAATTATCTTTGGAATTAAATAATTATCCATAGCCACGTCATGTTTTTCTGTTTTTTTTGTATAGGAGTCTTAATATTTTTTTTACTGTGTGAGATATTGGGTCCATAGGTACTGCGGCCATTAATTTGGCCTATTGTACTACAGCCCATACACCTCATGTTTGTAGGCCAGACCGCTTGAACAAGTTCAGTAGTCTGCCTAGTGGGTTGTCGCTTAGAATTGAGTGTTTGAGTAGGGACTCCTCGAACACAGAGACCCTGCTCCTCGCTATTGCGGAGCACTCACAGAGAATGTGGAGGGCAGACTCATCCTCTTCCAGGCAAAGCCTACATGTAGGGTCCTTCGCCGTTCCTATCCTCCATAAGTGGTAATTTAGTGCACAGTGTCCGGTAATCAAGCCAACAAGTGTCCTGACATCACCTGCTGCGCCATAACAATTCCTTGGCCGTCTTAGGGGACGGCACAGGAAGTAACCGCTTAGAGTTGGCCAGTCCAGGCGCGGACCTCCAGCGTTCAGTATGTTTCATCAAATCCCGATTTCCCAGGGCCCTTTGCAGCAAGCTGGAAGGTGCCCCAATAGCCGGCTCTGGACCAATGAATGCTATATCAGAGCCCTGTTTAGCCAGGGCCTCCGCACTTTCGTTGCCTTTGAAGCCCCGGTGACCCGGGACCCAGACAAGGGTAATTTGATTGAGAACGCCCAACTCACGAAGAGCACGTTGGCAGTCCCAAACTAATTTCGACTTGGTCCTACGGCACCTTATCGCTCTAATTGCCGCTTGGCTATCAGAGAAGATAAAAATCCGTTTATTTTGGTAGGCCCTTCTTAAGTTCTCATGAGTGCATGCCAGAATATCGTACACCTCCCGAAAAGCCCTTTAATAAAGCTTTGCGGATTTTTGCTGAGTCTCGAATGTCATCGATACTCTTGCAGAAATTCCTCCAGCTATTTCTTTTTGCTCGTCTGATCGCCCTGTTATAGCTGGTTAGCGAGCTTTTATACCTCTCCCAGTTGCCGCTCTTCTTGGCTGCGTTGAATAATTTCCTCGTAGCGGATCTCAACTTGGAGAGCTCGTTATTCCACCATGGAGTTTTCCTGTTACGCGTCCTCATCAGAACGGGGCAGTTATTGTTGTAAGCAGCAGTAACCGCCTCCCTAAGGAAGTCCGCGGATAGTTCTACATCCATCGCAGATTTGATTGAGTGCATGGAACCTTTCAATAGGCTACTGAGTTCGCCCCGAAAGTCTGTCCAGTTCGTATATCTAGCATTCCTATATGCACTCACTTTTTCCAAAGACTCACCCACCATAAAGTTAATGTGTCTATGGTCTGCGTACGATGGCTCACCTGAGACCCGCCAGTCACTCACGTAAGTGGCAAAGTGTTCCGTGGCTAGCGTGATGTCTGCGAGAGGAAAGCAGTTGGTGTTTTTATTGTAAACTGCACTGGTCCCAGGGTCGCCGTCCACATCACTGCATGCAATGCTGTAGCCGGCTGCCCGCAAGCCCTGTATAGCACCGTTACTTACCCATGGCTCTTGCACAAAAGCCACGTCAATAGCTTGGGTGGCCAGCACCCTGCAAAGGACTGCCGAGGCAGCCCTACTGTGTTGCAGGTTGCACTGTACCACACGCATCTTGGGGTTGTTCCTTCTGCCAGCAGAGTCTACTTTTTTGAGCCAATCTCCTTAACTCTGTTTCTGCCGAAGCCGTAGAAAAGGGACATTCACTGCACTTTAAGCTGCATGAGCGACCTCTCGTCAATGCTAAGGGCAAGAGTTTGACCATTCTGGTCCACCTTCCTACCCATCACTTGCCAAGAGGTCACCTCAATTGGCTGGTTCTGAATTTCCAGCATGCGGAGCACCTGTTCCGGTTCCCTAACATCATTAGGAACCCAGACCCTCATTAGAACCCGCTTGAATTTGGGAAGGTCCTTTTCCTCGATGAGTTTGAGGTTGGACCCTTCCCAGACCTGCAGCCTGTCTTCTTCTTTATACTCCTTTAATCCCTCATGGGACATAGGGCGGAAACAGTTGCCCTCCAGCGGACTCTGTTTTGCGCGACAGCTCTTAGCTCCGACCAGGATCTCCCAGTTGTTGCGGCTTCTTCTAGTAGGGTTCTCCTCCACGTTGTTCTAGGTCTTCCTACTCGACGGGAACCTTGCGGATTCCAGTCAAGGGCCTGTTTGGCTAGATTTTCGTTTTCGCGTCGCAAGGTGTGGCCAACCCAATTCCATTTCCTTCGCCTGATTTGATCGTCTATCCTTTCTTGGCCGGCACGGCGCCATAGTTCTTCGTTTGAAATTCTATCTTGCCAGCGGATTTTTAGGATACGACGAAGGCATCTGTTGATGAAGACTTGTAGGCGCCCTGTGATGAATTGGGTGACTTTCCATGTTTCGCAACCATACAAAAGAACTGCCTTAACGTTGGAGTTGAACAGCCGCAATTTGGTGTTAGTGGAAATCACCGTTGATCTCCATATGTGGGACAGGCATGCATAAGCGCCTCGTGCTTTATTTATTCTGGAACTGACGTCTTCTTCTGCCCCGCCATTTTCGGTAATAATGCTACCGAGGTAGCAGAATTTATTTACCAGTTCCACGTCACGGTTATTCAGCGCTGTTCGTTCGTTGGTGTTTGCATTTATCCGCATTTCTTTAGTTTTAGTCGGATTTAGCCTTAAGCCTGCTGGACTACTTTCTGTTGCCAAATTGTTTAACATGTTTTTGAGGTCCTGGTGTCTGTGGGCCAGCAAACAGATATCATCGGCGTAGTCGAGATCCTTAAGGCGGTCTAACAAACCCCATTGTATGCCGCCTGTTCTACTATCTAGAGCGCCGACAAGGATGTCATTTATTACTATAAGAAATAGTAAAGGCGAGAGTAGGCATCCTTGTCGTACTCCTGAGCTCACCTCGAAGCTGTCGGATAATTTTCCATTATGGAGAACTCTGCATTTGGAATTGTTATATAGGGCTTTTATCAATTCTATTATTTTATCAGGCAGTCCACGTCGCCGTAGTGCCTGCCATATAAAGCTCCTATTGACCGAGTCGAACGCTTTCTCATAATCTACGAAAGCAAGGTAAAGGGGGGATCGGAATTCAGTAGACTGCTCCACTATTATTCGTAAGGTGTTGATATGATCAATACATGAGCGGCCCTTCCTGAATCCGGCCTGCTGTCTCCTAAGCGTTCGGTCTACTGCCTCACTTATCCTAGATAGTAATATATGGGACAAAATTTTGCCCACAGTAGATAGTAAACAGATGCCTCTCCAGTTGTCGCATATTGTTAGGTCCCCCTTTTTTGGTATTTTGACTATGATACCTTCCGTCCAATCCTCCGGAAAGGTACAGGTGATCCATGCTATTTGTAGGATTGGCTGAAGCGCATCTGCTATGAGGCTTGAGTCGGCTTTCAACAATTCTGGCGGGATGCCATCTTTCCCAGCTGCTTTACCATTGGCCATCGCATGAATTGCGGTTACTATTTCCGTCTTGGATGGGGCCCGGGTGGTGATTCGAATTGGCTGTGCATTGTTGCTGGTTTCCTGAGGTTCCTGTGTAAATGAACCATTCAGGGCGGCGAAGAAGTAATCTCTCCATCTTTGGAGCTGCTCCTCGTCGCTGCACAGCAGCCTTCCATCCGCACTCTTAACGGCATGCTTTTTAGTAGAGTGCTTTCCCGAGAGCTGTTTAGTGATTTGGTACAGCACCTTACTGTTGCCTGTGTTTGCCGCGTTTTCCGCTTTTTCTGCGAGCTCATTTATCTGCTGCCTTTTATCACGCCGGACACTTCTCTTTACCTCCCGGTGTAATTGGGAGTATTCCCGTTCCAGTTGATAACGTATTTCAGGGTCGCTTGTAGAGTTTACTTTATTTTTGAGGGCTCTCCTGCGTTCTATTTTTTGCCAGGTTGTGTCCGAGATCCAGTGTTGCTGGTTTCTTTGGACATAACCGATGCTTGTTTCCGCAGCCGTCAATATTGCGCCCTTTGTTCTACTCCACAGCTCTTCAATATTTGTGTCGTCAGAAACGTTGTGCTGGTTTAGTATTAGTTGTAGATTTCCAGCAAATTCCCGCTTTTTAACGCTCTCCCGCAGAAGATCTACGTTGAATCGTCTACGGTTTATAGCATCGCGTTGTACGTTTCTGATTGCGGCGATTTTAAGGCGAATAGTTGCTACAACCAAATGGTGGTCGCTTCCAGTGTCTGCTCCCCTGAAACTCCTGACATCCTCAAGGATAGTTCTCCATCTGCGGCTGACGGCCACATGATCTATCTGATTTCTCGTCCTACCATCGGGCGATACCCAGGTCTCTTTGTGTATCTTCTTGTGACAAAAGTAAGTTCCACCTACCATAAGTTGGTGGGAGCTACAGAAGTCAACGAAAAGCTCACCATTGTTATTGGTAACTTGGCTTAGACCTTGATTTCCAATTGTTTGTTCAAGGCCGGTGTTGTCACGGCCGATCTGTGCGTTTAAGTCACCCATTAATACAATGAAGTCTCCCCTTGGAATAGAGCGAAAAACCTCATTCAGCCGCAAATAGAACTCGTCTTTGATGTCATCTTCAGCGTCCTCAGTTGGAGCATAGCATTGGACTACCGTAGTACTTCTTAGTCTGGTACGCAGGCGCACGGTAATAATCCTTTCAGAAACTGGTGACCAGCTAATGAGGCTGGACCTGGCTTCTTTGGTGAGTATTACACCAACGCCACTCCTACGGCTTTCAGTTTCGTTTCTCCCAGAATATAAAAAGGACTCACCATTTGGGCAGATATGTTCCCCCGCATCGGGCCATCTGGTCTCGCTAAGTCCCATGATCTTGATTTTATATCGATTCATCTCGTTGAGGACTTCATCCAGCCGTCCCTCAGCCAGCAGTGTTCTCACATTCCATGGTCCGATTCGTGTCCTTGTTCGAAAAGCAAAGGTCGTCGTCGTGTTGTCCATCCGGTTCCGAGGCATTGTTTGCCGATTCGTAGCAATGGTGTTTTTTATGGGAGCGGGTTGCTAACCCTCAGCCCAACCGACTTAAAACTCTGTTTTGTGGCGCAGAGAGTTCGCCATTCGCCCGTCTCCCGTTAGCTCCTTCCGAAGAAGTACCCCAGGGGGCACCGCGGGGAGGTGGGATTAGGACTTGCTAACAGGTCTGCTAGGTGTTTGTCTGCAGTGACTTTTCTCGGGTTTTGGCAGAGGTGGCAAATCGGGTACCACCACTTTCCGAGGTCTTTGTTAGCCGTTTGCCTGGCGACAGCATTTTTCAGCCATTGGATGGTAGGTACGTTGGCGCATGTGATCTTTGGGTCCGGCATGCGACATATACCCCTAGAAATTGTAGGAGTTGATGCTACCAATTCTCTGGTGGGTGCAGAAACTTCGGGCAGTACAGCGGCTGTCCGGGTTCACTTCTCGAAGCCCTCCGATGACCTGACCACTGCCCTGCCTTTGGTTTGTTTGGAAGGAAGGAAAAAAGGGAGTTCCACTCGGGTGTGCTCCGTGGAGCTCCCCAATTCTGCTTAACTTCTTCTATGCTTGGTGGCGGCAGCATAGCATTATCATCAGATATTGGTGGAGCCTCCGTATCCTCAGTTAGTTCGCCATTTAGCAATTCATGAAAGTGCTCTTCCCATCGCTCCAAGATGCCTTTAGGATCGCTGATCAAATTCTCTTCTTTGTTCTTGCCCTTGTCTGTGAATTCAATCCCACCCCGGGCTGACCAGTATTTCCCGAGATAATGGCCATTTCGCAACCTTCCTTTGGCCAATCACAAAAGAGGCCATAACTCCCGAACCCCTTGTAATTTCTGGACCAAATCAAGTGCGCTGAACTCGGGGGAGCGAGCCCTTTCCAACGATACCCCATTCATTAAGATCCCAACACTTTCGTGAAATCGACCAAAAATATCCCAAGGGGTACCCCTTTGAAAATTTTCCGGTTTTGGGAAAATTCTGGAGTGGCCCTTTTTTGGATGGGAAATTGTTAGGGACCTCCCAGGGAGGCTGTGAATTATATCCCACCCAGGGCTGAGCAGTATTTCCCGAGATAATGGTGCATTCTGCAGCCCTCCTTGGGGAAATCACAAAAGAGGGGATAACACCCGAACCCCTTGGAATTTCTGGACCAAATCAAGTGCGCTGAACTCGGGGGAGCGAGCCCTTTCCAACGATACCCCATTCATTAAGATCCCAGAACTTTCGTGAAATCGACCAAAAATATCCCAAGGGGTACCCCTTTGAAAATTTTCCGGTTTTGGGAAAATTCTGGAGTGGCCCTTTTTTGGATGGGAAATTGTTAGGGACCTCCCAGGGAGGCTGTGAATTCAATCCCACCCCGGGCTGACCAGTATTTCCCGAGATAATGGGCATTCTGCAGCCCCCCTTGGGGAAATCACAAAAAAGGGGATAACTCCCGAACCCCTTGGAATTTCTGGACCAAATCAAGTGCGCTGAACTCGGGGGAGCGAGCCCTTTCCAACGATACCCCATTCATTAAGATCCCAGAACTTTCGTGAAATCGACCAAAAATATCCCAAGGGGTACCCCTTTGAAAATTTTCCGGTTTTGGGAAAATTCTGGAGTGGCCCTTTTTTGGATGGGAAATTGTTAGGGACCTCCCAGGGAGGCTGTGAATTATATCCCACCCAGGGCTGAGCAGTATTTCCCGAGATAATGGTGCATTCTGCAGCCCTCCTTGGGGAAATCACAAAAGAGGGGATAACACCCGAACCCCTTGGAATTTCTGGACCAAATCAAGTGCGCTGAACTCGGGGGAGCGAGCCCTTTCCAACGATACCCCATTCATTAAGATCCCAGAACTTTCGTGAAATCGACCAAAAATATCCCAAGGGGTACCCCTTTGAAAATTTTCCGGTTTTGGGAAAATTCTGGAGTGGCCCTTTTTTGGATGGGAAATTGTTAGGGACCTCCCAGGGAGGCTGTGAATTCAATCCCACCCCGGGCTGACCAGTGTTTCCCGAGATAATGGGCATTCTGCAGCCCCCCTTGGGGAAATCACAAAAGAGGGGATAACTCCCGAACCCCTTGGAATTTCTGGACCAAATCAAGTGCGCTGAACTCGGGGGAGAGAGCCCTTTCCAACGATACCCCATTCATTAAGATCCCAGAACTTTCGTGAAATCGACCAAAAATATCCCAAGGGGTACCCCTTTGCAAAATTTCCGGTTTTGGGAAAATTCTGGAGTGGCCCTTTTTTGGATGGGAAATTGTTAGGGACCTCCCAGGGAGGCTGTGAATTCAATCCCACCCCGGGCTGACCAGTATTTCCCGAGATAATGGGCATTCTGCAGCCCCCCTTGGGGAAATCACAAAAAAGGGGATAACTCCCGAACCCCTTGGAATTTCTGGACCAAATCAAGTGCGCTGAACTCGGGGGAGCGAGCCCTTTCCAACGATACCCCATTCATTAAGATCCCAGAACTTTCGTGAAATCGACCAAAAATATCCCAAGGGGTACCCCTTTGAAAATTTTCCGGTTTTGGGAAAATTCTGGAGTGGCCCTTTTTTGGATGGGAAATTGTTAGGGACCTCCCAGGGAGGCTGTGAATTATATCCCACCCAGGGCTGAGCAGTATTTCCCGAGATAATGGTGCATTCTGCAGCCCTCCTTGGGGAAATCACAAAAGAGGGGATAACACCCGAACCCCTTGGAATTTCTGGACCAAATCAAGTGCGCTGAACTCGGGGGAGCGAGCCCTTTCCAACGATACCCCATTCATTAAGATCCCAGAACTTTCGTGAAATCGACCAAAAATATCCCAAGGGGTACCCCTTTGAAAATTTTCCGGTTTTGGGAAAATTCTGGAGTGGCCCTTTTTTGGATGGGAAATTGTTAGGGACCTCCCAGGGAGGCTGTGAATTCAATCCCACCCCGGGCTGACCAGTATTTCCCGAGATAATGGGCATTCTGCAGCCCCCCTTGGGGAAATCACAAAAAAGGGGATAACTCCCGAACCCCTTGGAATTTCTGGACCAAATCAAGTGCGCTGAACTCGGGGGAGCGAGCCCTTTCCAACGATACCCCATTCATTAAGATCCCAGAACTTTCGTGAAATCGACCAAAAATATCCCAAGGGGTACCCCTTTGAAAATTTTCCGGTTTTGGGAAAATTCTGGAGTGGCCCTTTTTTGGATGGGAAATTGTTAGGGACCTCCCAGGGAGGCTGTGAATTCAATCCCACCCCGGGCTGACCAGTATTTCCCGAGATAATGGGCATTCTGCAGCCCCCCTTGGGGAAATCACAAAAAAGGGGATAACTCCCGAACCCCTTGGAATTTCTGGACCAAATCAAGTGCGCTGAACTCGGGGGAGCGAGCCCTTTCCAACGATACCCCATTCATTAAGATCCCAGAACTTTCGTGAAATCGACCAAAAATATCCCAAGGGGTACCCCTTTGAAAATTTTCCGGTTTTGGGAAAATTCTGGAGTGGCCCTTTTTTGGATGGGAAATTGTTAGGGACCTCCCAGGGAGGCTGTGAATTCAATCCCACCCCGGGCTGACCAGTATTTCCCGAGATAATGGGCATTCTGCAGCCCCCCTTGGGGAAATCACAAAAAAGGGGATAACTCCCGAACCCCTTGGAATTTCTGGACCAAATCAAGTGCGCTGAACTCGGGGGAGCGAGCCCTTTCCAACGATACCCCATTCATTAAGATCCCAGAACTTTCGTGAAATCGACCAAAAATATCCCAAGGGGTACCCCTTTGCAAAATTTCCGGTTTTGGGAAAATTCTGGAGTGGCCCTTTTTTGGATGGGAAATTGTTAGGGACCTCCCAGGGAGGCTGTGAATTCAATCCCTCCCCGGGCTGACCAGTATTTCCCGAGATAATGGGCATTCTGCAGCCCCCCTTGGGGAAATCACAAAAAAGGGGATAACTCCCGAACCCCTTGGAATTTCTGGACCAAATCAAGTGCGCTGAACTCGGGGGAGCGAGCCCTTTCCAACGATACCCCATTCATTAAGATCCCAGCACTTTCGTGAAATCGACCAAAAATATCCCAAGGGGTACCCCTTTGCAAAATTTCCGGTTTTGGGAGTGGCCCTTTTTTGGATGGGAAATTGTTAGGGACCTCCCAGGGAGGCTGTGAATTCAATCCCTCCCCGGGCTGACCAGTATTTCCCGAGATAATGGGCATTCTGCAGCCCCCCTTGGGGAAATCACAAAAAAGGGGATAACTCCCGAACCCCTTGGAATTTCTGGACCAAATCAAGTGCGCTGAACTCGGGGGAGCGAGCCCTTTCCAACGATACCCCATTCATTAAGATCCCAGCACTTTCGTGAAATCGACCAAAAATATCCCAAGGGGTACCCCTTTGCAAAATTTCCGGTTTTGGGAGTGGCCCTTTTTTGGATGGGAAATTGTTAGGGACCTCCCAGGGAGTCTGTGAATTCAATCCCACCCCGGGCTGACCAGTATTTCCCGAGATAATGGGCATTCTGCAGCCCCCCTTGGGGAAATCACAAAAGAGGGGATAACTCCCGAACCCCTTGGAATTTGTGGACCAAATCAAGTGCGCTGAACTCGGGGGAGCGAGCCCTTTCCAACGATACCCCATTCATTAAGATCCCAGCACTTTCGTGAAATCGACCAAAAATATCCCAAGGGGTACCCCTTTGCAAAATTTCCGGTTTTGGGAAAATTCTGGAGTGGCCCTTTTTTGGATGGGAAATTGTTAGGGACCTCCCAGGGAGTCTTTGAATTCAATCCCACCCCGGGCTGACCAGTATTTCCCGAGATAATGGGCATTCTGCAGCCCCCCTTGGGGAAATCACAAAAGAGGGGATAACTCCCGAACCCCTTGGAATTTGTGGACCAAATCAAGTGCGCTGAACTCGGGGGAGCGAGCCCTTTCCAACGATACCCCATTCATTAAGATCCCAGCACTTTCGTGAAATCGACCAAAAATATCCCAAGGGGTACCCCTTTGCAAAATTTCCGGTTTTGGGAGTGGCCCTTTTTTGGATGGGAAATTGTTAGGGAGCTCCCAGGGAGGCTGTGAATTCAATCCCACCCCGGGCTGACCAGTATTTCCCGAGATAATGGGCATTCTGCAGCCCCCCTTGGGGAAATCACAAAAGAGGGGATAACTCCCGAACCCCTTGGAATTTCTGGACCAAATCAAGTGCGCTGAACTCGGGGGAGCGAGCCCTTTCCAACGATACCCCATTCATTAAGATCCCAGCACTTTCGTGAAATCGACCAAAAATATCCCAAGGGGTACCCCTTTGCAAAATTTCCGGTTTTGGGAAAATTCTGGAGTGGCCCTTTTTTGGATGGGAAATTGTTAGGGACCTCCCAGGGAGTCTGTGAATTCAATCCCACCCCGGGCTGACCAGTATTTCCCGAGATAATGGGCATTCTGCAGCCCCCCTTGGGGAAATCACAAAAGAGGGGATAACTCCCGAACCCCTTGGAATTTGTGGACCAAATCAAGTGCGCTGAACTCGGGGGAGCGAGCCCTTTCCAACGATACCCCATTCATTAAGATCCCAGCACTTTCGTGAAATCGACCAAAAATATCCCAAGGGGTACCCCTTTGCAAAATTTCCGGTTTTGGGAAAATTCTGGAGTGGCCCTTTTTTGGATGGGAAATTGTTAGGGACCTCCCAGGGAGTCTGTGAATTCAATCCCACCCCGGGCTGACCAGTATTTCCCGAGATAATGGGCATTCTGCAGCCCCCCTTGGGGAAATCACAAAAGAGGGGATAACTCCCGAACCCCTTGGAATTTCTGGACCAAATCAAGTGCGCTGAACTCGGGGGAGCGAGCCCTTTCCAACGATACCCCATTCATTAAGATCCCAGCACTTTCGTGAAATCGACCAAAAATATCCCAAGGGGTACCCCTTTGAAAATTTTCCGGTTTTGGGAAAATTCTGGAGTGGCCCTTTTTTGGATGGGAAATTGTTAGGGAGCTCCCAGGGAGGCTGTGAATTCAATCCCACCCCGGGGTGACCAGTATTTCCCGAGATAATGGGCATTCTGCAGCCCCCCTTGGGGAAATCACAAAAGAGGGGATAACTCCCGAACCCCTTGGAATTTCTGGACCAAATCAAGTGCGCTGAACTCGGGGGAGCGAGCCCTTTCCAACGATACCCCATTCATTAAGATCCCAGCACTTTCGTGAAATCGACCAAAAATATCCCAAGGGGTACCCCTTTGCAAAATTTCCGGTTTTGGGAAAATTCTGGAGTGGCCCTTTTTTGGATGGGAAATTGTTAGGGAGCTCCCAGGGAGGCTGTGGTCTGGAGTGGCCCTTTTTTGGATGGGAAATTGTTAGGGACCTCCCAGGGAGGCTGTGAATTCAATCCCACCCCGGGCTGACCAGTATTTCCCGAGATAATGGGCATTCTGCAGCCCCCCTTGGGGAAATCACAAAAGAGGGGATAACTCCCGAACCCCTTGGAATTTCTGGACCAAATCAAGTGCGCTGAACTCGGGGGAGCGAGCCCTTTCCAACGATACCCCATTCATTAAGATCCCAGAACTTTCGTGAAATCGACCAAAAATATCCCAAGGGGTACCCCTTTGAAAATTTTCCGGTTTTGGGAAAATTCTGGAGTGGCCCTTTTTTGGATGGGAAATTGTTAGGGAGCTCCCAGGGAGGCTGTGAATTCAATCCCACCCCGGGCTGACCAGTATTTCCCGAGATAATGGGCATTCTGCAGCCCCCCTTGGGGAAATCACAAAAGAGGGGATAACTCCCGAACCCCTTGGAATTTCTGGACCAAATCAAGTGCGCTGAACTCGGGGGAGAGAGCCCTTTCCAACGATACCCCATTCATTAAGATCCCAGAACTTTCGTGAAATCGACCAAAAATATCCCAAGGGGTACCCCTTTGAAAATTTTCCGGTTTTGGGAAAATTCTGGAGTGGCCCTTTTTTGGATGGGAAATTGTTAGGGAGCTCCCAGGGAGGCTGTGAATTCAATCCCACCCCGGGCTGACCAGTATTTCCCGAGATAATGGGCATTCTGCAGCCCCCCTTGGGGAAATCACAAAAGAGGGGATAACTCCCGAACCCCTTGGAATTTCTGGACCAAATCAAGTGCGCTGAACTCGGGGGAGCGAGCCCTTTCCAACGATACCCCATTCATTAAGATCCCAGAACTTTCGTGAAATCGACCAAAAATATCCCAAGGGGTACCCCTTTGAAAATTTTCCGGTTTTGGGAAAATTCTGGAGTGGCCCTTTTTTGGATGGGAAATTGTTAGGGAGCTCCCAGGGAGGCTGTGAATTCAATCCCACCCCGGGCTGACCAGTATTTCCCGAGATAATGGGCATTCTGCAGCCCCCCTTGGGGAAATCACAAAAGAGGGGATAACTCCCGAACCCCTTGGAATTTCTGGACCAAATCAAGTGCGCTGAACTCGGGGGAGCGAGCCCTTTCCAACGATACCCCATTCATTAAGATCCCAGAACTTTCGTGAAATCGACCAAAAATATCCCAAGGGGTACCCCTTTGAAAATTTTCCGGTTTTGGGAAAATTCTGGAGTGGCCCTTTTTTGGATGGGAAATTGTTAGGGAGCTCCCAGGGAGGCTGTGAATTCAATCCCACCCCGGGCTGACCAGTATTTCCCGAGATAATGGGCATTCTGCAGCCCCCCTTGGGGAAATCACAAAAGAGGGGATAACTCCCGAACCCCTTGGAATTTCTGGACCAAATCAAGTGCGCTGAACTCGGGGGAGCGAGCCCTTTCCAACGATACCCCATTCATTAAGATCCCAGAACTTTCGTGAAATCGACCAAAAATATCCCAAGGGGTACCCCTTTGAAAATTTTCCGGTTTTGGGAAAATTCTGGAGTGGCCCTTTTTTGGATGGGAAATTGTTAGGGAGCTCCCAGGGAGGCTGTGAATTCAATCCCACCCCGGGCTGACCAGTATTTCCCGAGATAATGGGCATTCTGCAGCCCCCCTTGGGGAAATCACAAAAGAGGGGATAACTCCCGAACCCCTTGGAATTTCTGGACCAAATCAAGTGCGCTGAACTCGGGGGAGCGAGCCCTTTCCAACGATACCCCATTCATTAAGATCCCAGAACTTTCGTGAAATCGACCAAAAATATCCCAAGGGGTACCCCTTTGAAAATTTTCCGGTTTTGGGAAAATTCTGGAGTGGCCCTTTTTTGGATGGGAAATTGTTAGGGAGCTCCCAGGGAGGCTGTGAATTCAATCCCACCCCGGGCTGACCAGTATTTCCCGAGATAATGGGCATTCTGCAGCCCCCCTTGGGGAAATCACAAAAGAGGGGATAACTCCCGAACCCCTTGGAATTTCTGGACCAAATCAAGTGCGCTGAACTCGGGGGAGCGAGCCCTTTCCAACGATACCCCATTCATTAAGATCCCAGAACTTTCGTGAAATCGACCAAAAATATCCCAAGGGGTACCCCTTTGAAAATTTTCCGGTTTTGGGAAAATTCTGGAGTGGCCCTTTTTTGGATGGGAAATTGTTAGGGAGCTCCCAGGGAGGCTGTGAATTCAATCCCACCCCGGGCTGACCAGTATTTCCCGAGATAATGGGCATTCTGCAGCCCCCCTTGGGGAAATCACAAAAGAGGGGATAACTCCCGAACCCCTTGGAATTTCTGGACCAAATCAAGTGCGCTGAACTCGGGGGAGCGAGCCCTTTCCAACGATACCCCATTCATTAAGATCCCAGCACTTTCGTGAAATCGACCAAAAATATCCCAAGGGGTACCCCTTTGAAAATTTTCCGGTTTTGGGAAAATTCTGGAGTGGCCCTTTTTTGGATGGGAAATTGTTAGGGAGCTCCCAGGGAGGCTGTGAATTCAATCCCACCCCGGGGTGACCAGTATTTCCCGAGATAATGGGCATTCTGCAGCCCCCCTTGGGGAAATCACAAAAGAGGGGATAACTCCCGAACCCCTTGGAATTTCTGGACCAAATCAAGTGCGCTGAACTCGGGGGAGCGAGCCCTTTCCAACGATACCCCATTCATTAAGATCCCAGCACTTTCGTGAAATCGACCAAAAATATCCCAAGGGGTACCCCTTTGCAAAATTTCCGGTTTTGGGAAAATTCTGGAGTGGCCCTTTTTTGGATGGGAAATTGTTAGGGAGCTCCCAGGGAGGCTGTGGTCTGGAGTGGCCCTTTTTTGGATGGGAAATTGTTAGGGACCTCCCAGGGAGGCTGTGAATTCAATCCCACCCCGGGCTGACCAGTATTTCCCGAGATAATGGGCATTCTGCAGCCCCCCTTGGGGAAATCACAAAAGAGGGGATAACTCCCGAACCCCTTGGAATTTCTGGACCAAATCAAGTGCGCTGAACTCGGGGGAGCGAGCCCTTTCCAACGATACCCCATTCATTAAGATCCCAGCACTTTCGTGAAATCGACCAAAAATATCCCAAGGGGTACCCCTTTGCAAAATTTCCGGTTTTGGGAAAATTCTGGAGTGGCCCTTTTTTGGATGGGAAATTGTTAGGGACCTCCCAGGGAGTCTGTGAATTCAATCCCACCCCGGGCTGACCAGTATTTCCCGAGATAATGGGCATTCTGCAGCCCCCTTGGGGAAATCACAAAAGAGGGGATAACTCCCGAACCCCTTGGAATTTCTGGACCAAATCAAGTGCGCTGAACTCGGGGGAGCGAGCCCTTTCCAACGATACCCCATTCATTTAGATGCCAGCACTTTCGTGAAATCGACCAAAAATATCCCAAGGGGTACCCCTTTGCAAAATTTCCGGTTTTGGGAAAATTCTGGAGTGGCCCGTTTTTGGATGGGAAATTGTTAGGGAGCTCCCAGGGAGGCTGTGAATTCAATCCCACCCCGGGCTGACCAGTATTTCCCGAGATAATGGGCATCCTGCAGCCCCCCTTGGGGAAATCACAAAAGAGGGGATAACTCCCGAACCCCTTGTTATTTCTGGACCAAATAAAGTGCGCTGAACTCGGGGGAGCGAGCCCTTTCCAACGATACCCCATTCATTAAGATCCCAGCACTTTCGTGAAATCGACCAAAAATATCCCAAGGGGTACCCCTTTGCAAATTTTCCGGTTTTGGGAAAATTCTGGAGTGGCCCTTTTTTGGATGGGAAATTGTTAGGGGCCTCCCAGGGAGGCTGTGAATGCAATCCCACCCCGGGCTGACCAGTATTTCCCGAGATAATGGGCATTCTGCAGCCCCCCTTGGGGAAATCACAAAAGAGGGGATAACTCCCGAACCCCTTGGAATTTCTGGACCAAATAAAGTGCGCTGAACTCGGGGAAGCGAGCCCTTTCCAACGATACCCCATTCATTAAGATCCCAGCACTTTCGTGAAATCGACCAAAAATATCCCAAGGGAAATTTTCCGGTTTTGGGAAAATTCTGGAGTGGCCCTTTTTTGGATGGGAAATTGTTAGGGAGCTCCCAGGGAGGCTGTGAATTCAATCCCACCCCGGGCTGACCAGTATTTCCCGAGATAATGGGCATTCTGCAGCCCCCCTTGGGGAAATCACAAAAGAGGGGATAACTCCCGAACCCCTTGTTATTTCTGGACCAAATAAAGTGCGCTGAACTTGGGGGAGCGAGCCCTTTCCAACGATACCCCATTCATTAAGATCCCAGCACTTTCGTGAAATCGACCAAAAATATCCCAAGGGAAATTTTCCGGTTTTGGGAAAATTCTGGAGTGGCCCTTTTTTGCATGGGAAATTGTTAGGGACCTCCCAGGGAGGCCGTGAATTCAATCCCACCCCGGGCTGACCAGTATTTCCCGAGAGGCATCCTGCAGCCCCCCTTGGGGAAATCACAAAAGAGGGGATAACTCCCGAACCCCTTGTTATTTCTGGACCAAATAAAGTGCGCTGAACTCGGGGGAGCGAGCCCTTTCCAACGATACCCCATTCATTAAGATCCCAGCACTTTCGTGAAATCGACCAAAAATATCCCAAGGGAAATTTTCCGGTTTTGGGAAAATTCTGGAGTGGCCCTTTTTTGGATGGGAAATTGTTAGGGGCCTCCCAGGGAGGCTGTGAATGCAATCCCACCCCGGGCTGACCAGTATTTCCCGAGATAATGGGCATTCTGCAGCCCCCTTGGGGAAATCACAAAAGAGGGGATAACTCCCGAACCCCTTGGAATTTCTGGACCAAATCAAGTGCGCTGAACTCGGGGGAGCGAGCCCTTTCCAACGATACCCCATTCATTAAGATCCCAGCACTTTCGTGAAATCGACCAAAAATATCCCAAGGGGTACCCCTTTGCAAAATTTCCGGTTTTGGAAAAATTCTGGAGTGGCCCTTTTTTGGATGGGAAATTGTTAGGGACCTCCCAGGGAGGCCGTGAATTCAATCCCACCCCGGGCTGACCAGTATTTCCCGAGATAATGGGCATCCTGCAGCCCCCCTTGGGGAAATCACAAAAGAGGGGATAACTCCCGAACCCCTTGGAATTTCTGGACCAAATCAAGTGCGCTGAACTCGGGGGAGCGAGCCCTTTCCAACGATACCCTATTCATTAAGATCCCAGCACTTTCGTGAAATCGACCAAAAATATCCCAAGGGAAATTTTCCGGTTTTGGGAAAATTCTGGAGTGGCCCATTTTTGGATGGGAAATTGTTAGGGACCTCCCAGGGAGGATGTGAATTCAATCCCACCCCGGGCTGACCAGTATTTCCCGAGATAATGGGCATTCTGCAGCCCCCCTTGGGGAAATCACAAAAGAGGGGATAACTCCCGAACCCCTTGGAATTTCTGGACCAAATAAAGTGCGCTGAGCTCGGGGGAGCGAGCCCTTTCCAACGATACCCCATTCATTAAGATCCCAGCACTTTCGTGAAATCGACCAAAAATATCCCAAGGGAAATTTTCCGGTTTTGGGAAAATTCTGGAGTGGCCTTTTTTTGGATGGGAAATTGTTAGGGGCCTCCCAGGGAGGCTGTGAATGCAATCCCACCCCGGGCTGACCAGTATTTCCCGAGATAATGGGCATTCTGCAGCCCCCTTGGGGAAATCACAAAAGAGGGGATAACTCCCGAACCCCTTGGAATTTCTGGACCAAATCAAGTGCGCTGAACTTGGGGGAGCGAGCCCTTTCCAACGATACCCCATTCATTAAGATCCCAGCACTTTCGTGAAATCGACCAAAAATATCCCAAGGGGTTCCCCTTTGCAAAATTTCCGGTTTTGGAAAAATTCTGGAGTGGCCCTTTTTTGCATGGGAAATTGTTAGGGACCTCCCAGGGAGGCCGTGAATTCAATCCCACCCCGGGCTGACCAGTATTTCCCGAGATAATGGGCATTCTGCAGCCCCCTTGGGGAAATCACAAAAGAGGGGATAACTCCCGAACCCCTTGGAATTTCTGGACGAAATCAAGTGCGCTGAGCTCGGGGGAGCGAGCCCTTTCCAACGACACCCCATTCATTAAGATCCCAGCACTTTCGTGAAATCGACCAAAAATATCCCAAGGGAAATTTTCCGGTTTTGGGAAAATTCTGGAGTGGCCCTTTTTTGGATGGGAAATTGTTAGGGGCCTCCCAGGGAGGCTGTGAATGCAATCCCACCCCGGGCTGACCAGTATTTCCCGAGATAATGGGCATTCTGCAGCCCCCTTGGGGAAATCACAAAAGAGGGGATAACTCCCGAACCCCTTGGAATTTCTGGACCAAATCAAGTGCGCTGAACTTGGGGGAGCGAGCCCTTTCCAACGATACCCCATTCATTAAGATCCCAGCACTTTCGTGAAATCGACCAAAAATATCCCAAGGGGTACCCCTTTGCAAAATTTCCGGTTTTGGAAAAATTCTGGAGTGGCCCTTTTTTGGATGGGAAATTGTTAGGGACCTCCCAGGGAGGCCGTGAATTCAATCCCACCCCGGGCTGACCAGTATTTCCCGAGATAATGGGCATCCTGCAGCCCCCCTTGGGGAAATCACAAAAGAGGGGATAACTCCCGAACCCCTTGGAATTTCTGGACCAAATCAAGTGCGCTGAACTCGGGGGAGCGAGCCCTTTCCAACGATACCCCATTCATTAAGATCCCAGCACTTTCGTGAAATCGACCAAAAATATCCCAAGGGAAATTTTCCGGTTTTGGGAAAATTCTGGAGTGGCCCATTTTTGGATGGGAAATTGTTAGGGACCTCCCAGGGAGGCTGTGAATTCAATCCCACCCCGGGCTGACCAGTATTTCCCGAGATAATGGGCATCCTGCAGCCCCCCTTGGGGAAATCACAAAAGAGGGGATAACTCCCGAACCCCTTGTTATTTCTGGACCAAATAAAGTGCGCTGAACTCGGGGGAGCGAGCCCTTTCCAACGATACCCCATTCATTAAGATCCCAGCACTTTCGTGAAATCGACCAAAAATATCCCAAGGGGTACCCCTTTGCAAAATTTCCGGTTTTGGGAAAATTCTGGAGTGGCCCTTTTTTGGATGGGAAATTGTTAGGGACCTCCCAGGGAGTCTGTGAATACAATCCCACCCCGGGCTGACCAGTATTTCCCGAGATAATGGGCATCCTGCAGCCCCCCTTGGGGAAATCACAAAAGAGGGGATAACTCCCGAACCCCTTGGAATATCTGGACCAAATCAAGTGCGCTGAACTCGGGGGAGCGAGCCCTTTCCAACGATACCCTATTCATTAAGATCCCAGCACTTTCGTGAAATCGACCAAAAATATCCCAAGGGAAATTTTCCGGTTTTGGGAAAATTCTGGAGTGGCCCATTTTTGGATGGGAAATTGTTAGGGACCTCCCAGGGAGGCTGTGAATTCAATCCCACCCCGGGCTGACCAGTATTTCCCGAGATAATGGGCATTCTGCAGCCCCCCTTGGGGAAATCACAAAAGAGGGGATAACTCCCGAACCCCTTGGAATTTCTGGACCAAATAAAGTGCGCTGAACTCGGGGGAGCGAGCCCTTTCCAACGATACCCCATTCATTAAGATCCCAGCACTTTCGTGAAATCGACCAAAAATATCCCAAGGGAAATTTTCCGGTTTTGGGAAAATTCTGGAGTGGCCCTTTTTTGGATGGGAAATTGTTAGGGGCCTCCCAGGGAGGCTGTGAATGCAATCCCACCCCGGGCTGACCAGTATTTCCCGAGATAATGGGCATTCTGAAGCCCCCTTGGGGAAATCACAAAAGAGGGGATAACTCCCGAACCCCTTGGAATTTCTGGACCAAATCAAGTGCGCTGAACTTGGGGGAGCGAGCCCTTTCCAACGATACCCCATTCATTAAGATCCCAGCACTTTCGTGAAATCGACCAAAAATATCCCAAGGGGTACCCCTTTGCAAAATTTCCGGTTTTGGAAAAATTCTGGAGTGGCCCTTTTTTGCATGGGAAATTGTTAGGGACCTCCCAGGGAGGCCGTGAATTCAATCCCACCCCGGGCTGACCAGTATTTCCCGAGATAATGGGCATCCTGCAGCCCCCCTTGGGGAAATCACAAAAGAGGGGATAACTCCCGAACCCCTTGTTATTTCTGGACCAAATAAAGTGCGCTGAACTCGGGGGAGCGAGCCCTTTCCAACGATACCCCATTCATTAAGATCCCAGCACTTTCGTGAAATCGACCAAAAATATCCCAAGGGAAATTTTCCGGTTTTGGGAAAATTCTGGAGTGGCCTTTTTTTGGATGGGAAATTGTTAGGGGCCTCCCAGGGAGGCTGTGAATGCAATCCCACCCCGGGCTGACCAGTATTTCCCGAGATAATGGGCATTCTGCAGCCCCCTTGGGGAAATCACAAAAGAGGGGATAACTCCCGAACCCCTTGGAATTTCTGGACCAAATCAAGTGCGCTGAACTTGGGGGAGCGAGCCCTTTCCAACGATACCCCATTCATTAAGATCCCAGCACTTTCGTGAAATCGACCAAAAATATCCCAAGGGGTTCCCCTTTGCAAAATTTCCGGTTTTGGAAAAATTCTGGAGTGGCCCTTTTTTGCATGGGAAATTGTTAGGGACCTCCCAGGGAGGCCGTGAATTCAATCCCACCCCGGGCTGACCAGTATTTCCCGAGATAATGGGCATCCTGCAGCCCCCCTTGGGGAAATCACAAAAGAGGGGATAACTCCCGAACCCCTTGTTATTTCTGGACCAAATAAAGTGCGCTGAACTCGGGGGAGCGAGCCCTTTCCAACGATACCCCATTCATTAAGATCCCAGCACTTTCGTGAAATCGACCAAAAATATCCCAAGGGAAATTTTCCGGTTTTGGGAAAATTCTGGAGTGGCCTTTTTTTGGATGGGAAATTGTTAGGGGCCTCCCAGGGAGGCTGTGAATGCAATCCCACCCCGGGCTGACCAGTATTTCCCGAGATAATGGGCATTCTGCAGCCCCCTTGGGGAAATCACAAAAGAGGGGATAACTCCCGAACCCCTTGGAATTTCTGGACGAAATCAAGTGCGCTGAGCTCGGGGGAGCGAGCCCTTTCCAACGACACCCCATTCATTAAGATCCCAGCACTTTCGTGAAATCGACCAAAAATATCCCAAGGGGTACCCCTTTGCAAAATTTCCGGTTTTGGAAAAATTCTGGAGTGGCCCTTTTTTGGATGGGAAATTGTTAGGGACCTCCCAGGGAGGCCGTGAATTCAATCCCACCCCGGGCTGACCAGTATTTCCCGAGATAATGGGCATCCTGCAGCCCCCCTTGGGGAAATCACAAAAGAGGGGATAACTCCCGAACCCCTTGGAATTTCTGGACCAAATCAAGTGCGCTGAACTCGGGGGAGCGAGCCCTTTCCAACGATACCCCATTCATTAAGATCCCAGCACTTTCGTGAAATCGACCAAAAATATCCCAAGGGAAATTTTCCGGTTTTGGGAAAATTCTGGAGTGGCCCATTTTTGGATGGGAAATTGTTAGGGACCTCCCAGGGAGGCTGTGAATTCAATCCCACCCCGGGCTGACCAGTATTTCCCGAGATAATGGGCATCCTGCAGCCCCCCTTGGGGAAATCACAAAAGAGGGGATAACTCCCGAACCCCTTGTTATTTCTGGACCAAATAAAGTGCGCTGAACTCGGGGGAGCGAGCCCTTTCCAACGATACCCCATTCATTAAGATCCCAGCACTTTCGTGAAATCGACCAAAAATATCCCAAGGGGAACCCCTTTGCAAAATTTCCGGTTTTGGGAAAATTCTGGAGTGGCCCTTTTTTGGATGGGAAATTGTTAGGGACCTCCCAGGGAGTCTGTGAATACAATCCCACCCCGGGCTGACCAGTATTTCCCGAGATAATGGGCATCCTGCAGCCCCCCTTGGGGAAATCACAAAAGAGGGGATAACTCCCGAACCCCTTGGAATATCTGGACCAAATCAAGTGCGCTGAACTCGGGGGAGCGAGCCCTTTCCAACGATACCCTATTCATTAAGATCCCAGCACTTTCGTGAAATCGACCAAAAATATCCCAAGGGAAATTTTCCGGTTTTGGGAAAATTCTGGAGTGGCCCATTTTTGGATGGGAAATTGTTAGGGACCTCCCAGGGAGGCTGTGAATTCAATCCCACCCCGGGCTGACCAGTATTTCCCGAGATAATGGGCATTCTGCAGCCCCCCTTGGGGAAATCACAAAAGAGGGGATAACTCCCGAACCCCTTGGAATTTCTGGACCAAATAAAGTGCGCTGAACTCGGGGGAGCGAGCCCTTTCCAACGATACCCCATTCATTAAGATCCCAGCACTTTCGTGAAATCGACCAAAAATATCCCAAGGGAAATTTTCCGGTTTTGGGAAAATTCTGGAGTGGCCCTTTTTTGGATGGGAAATTGTTAGGGGCCTCCCAGGGAGGCTGTGAATGCAATCCCACCCCGGGCTGACCAGTATTTCCCGAGATAATGGGCATTCTGAAGCCCCCTTGGGGAAATCACAAAAGAGGGGATAACTCCCGAACCCCTTGGAATTTCTGGACCAAATCAAGTGCGCTGAACTTGGGGGAGCGAGCCCTTTCCAACGATACCCCATTCATTAAGATCCCAGCACTTTCGTGAAATCGACCAAAAATATCCCAAGGGGTACCCCTTTGCAAAATTTCCGGTTTTGGAAAAATTCTGGAGTGGCCCTTTTTTGCATGGGAAATTGTTAGGGACCTCCCAGGGAGGCCGTGAATTCAATCCCACCCCGGGCTGACCAGTATTTCCCGAGATAATGGGCATCCTGCAGCCCCCCTTGGGGAAATCACAAAAGAGGGGATAACTCCCGAACCCCTTGTTATTTCTGGACCAAATAAAGTGCGCTGAACTCGGGGGAGCGAGCCCTTTCCAACGATACCCCATTCATTAAGATCCCAGCACTTTCGTGAAATCGACCAAAAATATCCCAAGGGAAATTTTCCGGTTTTGGGAAAATTCTGGAGTGGCCTTTTTTTGGATGGGAAATTGTTAGGGGCCTCCCAGGGAGGCTGTGAATGCAATCCCACCCCGGGCTGACCAGTATTTCCCGAGATAATGGGCATTCTGCAGCCCCCTTGGGGAAATCACAAAAGAGGGGATAACTCCCGAACCCCTTGGAATTTCTGGACCAAATCAAGTGCGCTGAACTTGGGGGAGCGAGCCCTTTCCAACGATACCCCATTCATTAAGATCCCAGCACTTTCGTGAAATCGACCAAAAATATCCCAAGGGGTTCCCCTTTGCAAAATTTCCGGTTTTGGAAAAATTCTGGAGTGGCCCTTTTTTGCATGGGAAATTGTTAGGGACCTCCCAGGGAGGCCGTGAATTCAATCCCACCCCGGGCTGACCAGTATTTCCCGAGATAATGGGCATCCTGCAGCCCCCCTTGGGGAAATCACAAAAGAGGGGATAACTCCCGAACCCCTTGTTATTTCTGGACCAAATAAAGTGCGCTGAACTCGGGGGAGCGAGCCCTTTCCAACGATACCCCATTCATTAAGATCCCAGCACTTTCGTGAAATCGACCAAAAATATCCCAAGGGAAATTTTCCGGTTTTGGGAAAATTCTGGAGTGGCCTTTTTTTGGATGGGAAATTGTTAGGGGCCTCCCAGGGAGGCTGTGAATGCAATCCCACCCCGGGCTGACCAGTATTTCCCGAGATAATGGGCATTCTGCAGCCCCCTTGGGGAAATCACAAAAGAGGGGATAACTCCCGAACCCCTTGGAATTTCTGGACGAAATCAAGTGCGCTGAGCTCGGGGGAGCGAGCCCTTTCCAACGACACCCCATTCATTAAGATCCCAGCACTTTCGTGAAATCGACCAAAAATATCCCAAGGGAAATTTTCCGGTTTTGGGAAAATTCTGGAGTGGCCCTTTTTTGGATGGGAAATTGTTAGGGGCCTCCCAGGGAGGCTGTGAATGCAATCCCACCCCGGGCTGACCAGTATTTCCCGAGATAATGGGCATTCTGCAGCCCCCTTGGGGAAATCACAAAAGAGGGGATAACTCCCGAACCCCTTGGAATTTCTGGACCAAATCAAGTGCGCTGAACTTGGGGGAGCGAGCCCTTTCCAACGATACCCCATTCATTAAGATCCCAGCACTTTCGTGAAATCGACCAAAAATATCCCAAGGGGTACCCCTTTGCAAAATTTCCGGTTTTGGAAAAATTCTGGAGTGGCCCTTTTTTGGATGGGAAATTGTTAGGGACCTCCCAGGGAGGCCGTGAATTCAATCCCACCCCGGGCTGACCAGTATTTCCCGAGATAATGGGCATCCTGCAGCCCCCCTTGGGGAAATCACAAAAGAGGGGATAACTCCCGAACCCCTTGGAATTTCTGGACCAAATCAAGTGCGCTGAACTCGGGGGAGCGAGCCCTTTCCAACGATACCCCATTCATTAAGATCCCAGCACTTTCGTGAAATCGACCAAAAATATCCCAAGGGGTACCCCTTTGCAAAATTTCCGGTTTTGGGAAAATTCTGGAGTGGCCCTTTTTTGGATGGGAAATTGTTAGGGACCTCCCAGGGAGTCTGTGAATACAATCCCACCCCGGGCTGACCAGTATTTCCCGAGATAATGGGCATCCTGCAGCCCCCCTTGGGGAAATCACAAAAGAGGGGATAACTCCCGAACCCCTTGGAATATCTGGACCAAATCAAGTGCGCTGAACTCGGGGGAGCGAGCCCTTTCCAACGATACCCTATTCATTAAGATCCCAGCACTTTCGTGAAATCGACCAAAAATATCCCAAGGGAAATTTTCCGGTTTTGGGAAAATTCTGGAGTGGCCCATTTTTGGATGGGAAATTTTTAGGGACCTCCCAGGGAGGCTGTGAATTCAATCCCACCCCGGGCTGACCAGTATTTCCCGAGATAATGGGCATTCTGCAGCCCCCCTTGGGGAAATCACAAAAGAGGGGATAACTCCCGAACCCCTTGGAATTTCTGGACCAAATAAAGTGCGCTGAACTCGGGGGAGCGAGCCCTTTCCAACGATACCCCATTCATTAAGATCCCAGCACTTTCGTGAAATCGACCAAAAATATCCCAAGGGAAATTTTCCGGTTTTGGGAACATTCTGGAGTGGCCCTTTTTTGGATGGGAAATTGTTAGGGGCCTCCCAGGGAGGCTGTGAATGCAATCCCACCCCGGGCTGACCAGTATTTCCCGAGATAATGGGCATTCTGCAGCCCCCTTGGGGAAATCACAAAAGAGGGGATAACTCCCGAACCCCTTGGAATTTCTGGACCAAATCAAGTGCGCTGAACTTGGGGGAGCGAGCCCTTTCCAACGATACCCCATTCATTAAGATCCCAGCACTTTCGTGAAATCGACCAAAAATATCCCAAGGGGTACCCCTTTGCAAAATTTCCGGTTTTGGAAAAATTCTGGAGTGGCCCTTTTTTGCATGGGAAATTGTTAGGGACCTCCCAGGGAGGCCGTGAATTCAATCCCACCCCGGGCTGACCAGTATTTCCCGAGATAATGGGCATCCTGCAGCCCCCCTTGGGGAAATCACAAAAGAGGGGATAACTCCCGAACCCCTTGGAATTTCTGGACCAAATCAAGTGCGCTGAACTCGGGGGAGCGAGCCCTTTCCAACGATACCCTATTCATTAAGATCCCAGCACTTTCGTGAAATCGACCAAAAATATCCCAAGGGAAATTTTCCGGTTTTGGGAAAATTCTGGAGTGGCCCATTTTTGGATGGGAAATTGTTAGGGACCTCCCAGGGAGGCTGTGAATTCAATCCCACCCCGGGCTGACCAGTATTTCCCGAGATAATGGGCATTCTGCAGCCCCCTTGGGGAAATCACAAAAGAGGGGATAACTCCCGAACCCCTTGGAATTTCTGGACCAAATCAAGTGCGCTGAACTCGGGAGAGCGGGGCCTTTCCAACGATACCCCATTCATTAAGATCCCAGCACTTTCGTGAAATCGACCAAAAATATCCCAAGGGGTACCCCTTTGAAAATTTTCCGGTTTTGGGAAACTTCTGGAGTGGCCCTTTTTTGGATGGGAAATTGTTAGGGACCTCCCAGAGAGGCTGTGAATTCAATCTCACCCCGGGCTGACCAGTATTTCCCGAGATAATGGGCATTCTGCAGCCCCCCTTGGGGAAATCACAAAAGAGGGGATAACTCCCGAACCCCTTGGAATTTCTGGACCAAATAAAGTGCGCTGAACTCGGGGGAGCGAGCCCTTTCCAACGATACCCCATTCATCAAGATCCCAGCACTTTCGTGAAATCGACCAAAAATATCCCAAGGGGTACCCCTTTGCAAAATTTCCGGTTTTGGGAAAATTCTGGAGTGGCCCTTTTTTGGATGGGAAATTGTTAGGGACCTCCCAGGGAGGCTGTGAATTCAATCCCACCCAGGGCTGACCAGTATTTCCCGAGATAATGGGCATTCTGCAGCCCCCCTTGGGGAAATCACAAAAGAGGGGATAACTCCCGAACCCCTTGGAATTTCTGGACCAAATAAAGTGCGCTGAACTCGGGGGAGCGAGCCCTTTCCAACGATACCCCATTCATCAAGATCCCAGCACTTTCGTGAAATCGACCAAAAATATCCCAAGGGGTACCCCTTTGCAAAATTTCCGGTTTTGGAAAAATTCTGGAGTGGCCCTTTTTTGGATGGGAAATTGTTAGGGACCTCCCAGGGAGGCTGTGAATTCAATCCCACCCAGGGCTGACCAGTATTTCCCGAGATAATGGGCATTCTGCAGCCCCCCTTGGGGAAATCACAAAAGAGGGGATAACTCCCGAACCCCTTGGAATTTCTGGACCAAATAAAGTGCGCTGAACTCGGGGGAGCGAGCCCTTTCCAACGATACCCCATTCATTAAGATCCCAGCACTTTCGTGAAATCGACCAAAAATATCCCAAGGGAAATTTTCCGGTTTTGGGAAAATTCTGGAGTGGCCCATTTTTGGATGGGAAATTGTTAGGGACCTCCCAGGGAGGCTGTGAATTCAATCCCACACCGGGCTGACCAGTATTTCCCGAGATAATGGGCATTCTGCAGCCCCCCTTGGGGAAATCACAAAAGAGGGGATAACTCCCGAACCCCTTGGAATTTCTGGACCAAATAAAGTGCGCTGAACTCGGGGGAGCGAGCCCTTTCCAACGATACCCCATTCATCAAGATCCCAGCACTTTCGTGAAATCGACCAAAAATATCCCAAGGGGTACCCCTTTGCAAAATTTCCGGTTTTGGAAAAATTCTGGAGTGGCCCTTTTTTGGATGGGAAATTGTTAGGGACCTCCCAGGGAGGCCGTGAATTCAATCCCACCCCGGGCTGACCAGTATTTCCCGAGATAATGGGCATCCTGCAGCCCCCCTTGGGGAAATCACAAAAGAGGGGATAACTCCCGAACCCCTTGTTATTTCTGGACCAAATAAAGTGCGCTGAACTCGGGCGAGCGAGCCCTTTCCAACGATACCCCATTCATTAAGATCCCAGCACTTTCGTGAAATCGACCAAAAATATCCCAAGGGAAATTTTCCGGTTTTGGAAAAATTCTGGAGTGGCCCATTTTTGGATGGGAAATTGTTAGGGACCTCCCAGGGAGGCTGTGAATTCAATCCCACCCCGGGCTGACCAGTATTTCCCGAGATAATGGGCATTCTGCAGCCCCCCTTGGGGAAATCACAAAAGAGGGGATAACTCCCGAACCCCTTGGAATTTCTGGACCAAATAAAGTGCGCTGAACTCGGGGGAGCGAGCCCTTTCCAACGATACCCCATTCATCAATATCCCAGCACTTTCGTGAAATCGACCAAAAATATCCCAAGGGGTACCCCTTTGCAAAATTTCCGGTTTTGGGAAAATTCTGGAGTGGCCCTTTTTTGGATGGGAAATTGTTAGGGACCTCCCAGGGAGGCTGTGAATTCAATCCCACCCAGGGCTGACCAGTATTTCCCGAGATAATGGGCATTCTGCAGCCCCCCTTGGGGAAATCACAAAAGAGGGGATAACTCCCGAACCCCTTGGAATTTCTGGACCAAATAAAGTGCGCTGAACTCGGGGGAGCGAGCCCTTTCCAACGATACCCCATTCATCAAGATCCCAGCACTTTCGTGAAATCGACCAAAAATATCCCAAGGGAAATTTTCCGGTTTTGGGAAAATTCTGGAGTGGCCCTTTTTTGGATGGGAAATTGTTAGGGACCTCCCAGGGAGGCTGTGAATTCAATCCCACCCAGGGCTGACCAGTATTTCCCGAGATAATGGGCATTCTGCAGCCCCCCTTGGGGAAATCACAAAAGAGGGGATAACTCCCGAACCCCTTGGAATTTCTGGACCAAATAAAGTGCGCTGAACTCGGGGGAGCGAGCCCTTTCCAACGATACCCCATTCATCAAGATCCCAGCACTTTCGTGAAATCGACCAAAAATATCCCAAGGGGTACCCCTTTGCAAAATTTCCGGTTTTGGAAAAATTCTGGAGTGGCCCTTTTTTGGATGGGAAATTGTTAGGGACCTCCCAGGGAGGCTGTGAATTCAATCCCACCCAGGGCTGACCAGTATTTCCCGAGATAATGGGCATTCTGCAGCCCCCCTTGGGGAAATCACAAAAGAGGGGATAACTCCCGAACCCCTTGGAATTTCTGGACCAAATAAAGTGCGCTGAACTCGGGGGAGCGAGCCCTTTCCAACGATACCCCATTCATTAAGATCCCAGCACTTTCGTGAAATCGACCAAAAATATCCCAAGGGAAATTTTCCGGTTTTGGGAAAATTCTGGAGTGGCCCATTTTTGGATGGGAAATTGTTAGGGACCTCCCAGGGAGGCTGTGAATTCAATCCCACACCGGGCTAACCAGTATTTCCCGAGATAATGGGCATTCTGCAGCCCCCCTTGGGGAAATCACAAAAGAGGGGATAACTCCCGAACCCCTTGGAATTTCTGGACCAAATCAAGTGCGCTGAACTCGGGGAAGCGAGCCCTTTCCAACGATACCCCACTCATTAAGATCCCAGCACTTTCGTGAAATCGACCAAAAATATCCCAAGGGGTACCCCTTTGCAAAATTTCCGGTTTTGGGAAAATTCTGGAGTGGCCCTTTTTTGGATGGGAAATTGTTAGGGACCTCCCAGGGAGGCTGTGAATTCAATCCCACCCCGGGCTGACCAGTATTTCCCGAGATAATGGGCATTCTGCAGCCCCCTTGGGGAAATCACAAAAGAGGGGATAACTCCCGAACCCCTTGGAATTTCTGGACCAAATCAAGTGCGCTGAACTCGGGGGAGCGAGCCCTTTCCAACGATACCCCATTCATTAAGATCCCAGCACTTTCGTGAAATCGACTAAAAATATCCCAAGGGGCACCCCTTTGCAAAATTTCCGGTTTTGGGAAAATTCTGGAGTGGCCCTTTTTTGGATGGGAAATTGTTAGGGACCTCCCAGGGAGGCTGTGAATTCAATCCCACCCCGGGCTGACCAGTATTTCCCGAGATAATGGGCATTCTGCAGCCCCCCTTGGGGAAATCACAAAAAAGGGGATAACTCCCGAACCCCTTGGAATTTCTGGACCAAATCAAGTGCGCTGAACTCGGGGGAGCGAGCCCTTTCCAACGATACCCCATTCATTAAGATCCCAGCACTTTCGTGAAATCGACCAAAAATATGCCAAGGGGTACCCCTTTGCAAAATTTCCGGTTTTGGGAAAATTCTGGAGTGGCCTTTTTTCGGATGGGAAATTGTTAGGGACCTCCCAGGGAAGCTGTGAATTCAATCCCACCCCGGGCTGACCAGTATTTCCCGAGATAATGGGCATTCTGCAGCCCCCTTGGGGAAATCACAAAAGAGGGGATAACTCCCGAACCCCTTGGAATTTCTGGACCAAATCAAGTGCGCTGAACTCGGGGGAGCGAGCCCTTTCCAACGATACCCCATTCATTAAGATCCCAGCACTTTCGTGAAATCGACCAAAAATATCCCAAGGGGTACCCCTTTGCAAAATTTCCGGTTTTGGGAAAATTCTGGAGTGGCCTTTTTTCGGATGGGAAATTGTTAGGGACCTCCCAGGGAGGCTGTGAATTCAATCCCACCCCGGGCTGACCAGTATTTCCCGAGATAATGGGCATTCTGCAGCCCCCCTTGGGGAAATCACAAAAGAGGGGATAACTCCCGAACCCCTTGGAATTTCTGGACCAAATCAAGTGCGCTGAACTCGGGGGAGCGAGCCCTTTCCAACGATACCCCATTCATTAAGATCCCAGCACTTTCGTGAAATCGACCAAAAATATCCCAAGGGGTACCCCTTTGCAAAATTTCCGGTTTTGGGAAAATTCTGGAGTGGCCCTTTTTTGGATGGGAAATTGTTAGGGACCTCCCAGGGAGGCTGTGAATTCAATCCCACCCCGGGCTGACCAGTATTTCCCGAGATAATGGGCATTCTGCAGCCCCCCTTGGGGAAATCACAAAAAAGGGGATAACTCCCGAACCCCTTGGAATTTCTGGACCAAATCAAGTGCGCTGAACTCGGGGGAGCGAGCCCTTTCCAACGATACCCCATTCATTAAGATCCCAGCACTTTCGTGAAATCGACCAAAAATATCCCAAGGGGTACCCCTTTGCAAAATTTCCGGTTTTGGGAAAATTCTGGAGTGGCCTTTTTTCGGATGGGAAATTGTTAGGGACCTCCCAGGGAAGCTGTGAATTCAATCCCACCCCGGGCTGACCAGTATTTCCCGAGATAATGGGCATTCTGCAGCCCCCCTTGGGGAAATCACAAAAGAGGGGATAACTCCCGAACCCCTTGGAATTTCTGGACCAAATCAAGTGCGCTGAACTCGGGGGAGCGAGCCCTTTCCAACGATACCCCATTCATTAAGATCCCAGCACTTTCGTGAAATCGACCAAAAATATCCCAAGGGGTACCCCTTTGCAAAATTTCCGGTTTTGGGAAAATTCTGGAGTGGCCTTTTTTCGGATGGGAAATTGTTAGGGACCTCCCAGGGAGGCTGTGAATTCAATCCCACCCCGGGCTGACCAGTATTTCCCGAGATAATGGGCATTCTGCAGCCCCCCTTGGGGAAATCACAAAAGAGGGGATAACTCCCGAACCCCTTGGAATTTCTGGACCAAATCAAGTGCGCTGAACTCGGGGGAGCGAGCCCTTTCCAACGATACCCCATTCATTAAGATCCCAGCACTTTCGTGAAATCGACCAAAAATATCCCAAGGGGTACCCCTTTGCAAAATTTCCGGTTTTGGGAAAATTCTGGAGTGGCCTTTTTTCGGATGGGAAATTGTTAGGGACCTCCCAGGGAAGCTGTGAATTCAATCCCACCCCGGGCTGACCAGTATTTCCCGAGATAATGGGCATTCTGCAGCCCCCCTTGGGGAAATCACAAAAGAGGGGATAACTCCCGAACCCCTTGGAATTTCTGGACCAAATCAAGTGCGCTGAACTCGGGGGAGCGAGCCCTTTCCAACGATACCCCATTCATTAAGATCCCAGCACTTTCGTGAAATCGACCAAAAATATCCCAAGGGGTACCCCTTTGCAAAATTTCCGGTTTTGGGAAAATTCTGGAGTGGCCTTTTTTCGGATGGGAAATTGTTAGGGACCTCCCAGGGAAGCTGTGAATTCAATCCCACCCCGGGCTGACCAGTATTTCCCGAGATAATGGGCATTCTGCAGCCCCCCTTGGGGAAATCACAAAAGAGGGGATAACTCCCGAACCCCTTGGAATTTCTGGACCAAATCAAGTGCGCTGAACTCGGGGGAGCGAGCCCTTTCCAACGATACCCCATTCATTAAGATCCCAGCACTTTCGTGAAATCGACCAAAAATATCCCAAGGGGTACCCCTTTGCAAAATTTCCGGTTTTGGGAAAATTCTGGAGTGGCCTTTTTTCGGATGGGAAATTGTTAGGGACCTCCCAGGGAAGCTGTGAATTCAATCCCACCCCGGGCTGACCAGTATTTCCCGAGATAATGGGCATTCTGCAGCCCCCCTTGGGGAAATCACAAAAGAGGGGATAACTCCCGAACCCCTTGGAATTTCTGGACCAAATCAAGTGCGCTGAACTCGGGGGAGCGAGCCCTTTCCAACGATACCCCATTCATTAAGATCCCAGCACTTTCGTGAAATCGACCAAAAATATCCCAAGGGGTACCCCTTTGCAAAATTTCCGGTTTTGGGAAAATTCTGGAGTGGCCTTTTTTCGGATGGGAAATTGTTAGGGACCTCCCAGGGAAGCTGTGAATTCAATCCCACCCCGGGCTGACCAGTATTTCCCGAGATAATGGGCATTCTGCAGCCCCCCTTGGGGAAATCACAAAAGAGGGGATAACTCCCGAACCCCTTGGAATTTCTGGACCAAATCAAGTGCGCTGAACTCGGGGGAGCGAGCCCTTTCCAACGATACCCCATTCATTAAGATCCCAGCACTTTCGTGAAATCGACCAAAAATATCCCAAGGGGTACCCCTTTGCAAAATTTCCGGTTTTGGGAAAATTCTGGAGTGGCCTTTTTTCGGATGGGAAATTGTTAGGGACCTCCCAGGGAGGCTGTGAATTCAATCCCACCCCGGGCTGACCAGTATTTCCCGAGATAATGGGCATTCTGCAGCCCCCCTTGGGGAAATCACAAAAGAGGGGATAACTCCCGAACCCCTTGGAATTTCTGGACCAAATCAAGTGCGCTGAACTCGGGGGAGCGAGCCCTTTCCAACGATACCCCATTCATTAAGATCCCAGCACTTTCGTGAAATCGACCAAAAATATCCCAAGGGGTACCCCTTTGCAAAATTTCCGGTTTTGGGAAAATTCTGGAGTGGCCTTTTTTCGGATGGGAAATTGTTAGGGACCTCCCAGGGAGGCTGTGAATTCAATCCCACCCCGGGCTGACCAGTATTTCCCGAGATAATGGGCATTCTGCAGCCCCCTTGGGGAAACCACAAAAGAGGGGATAACTCCCGAACCCCTTGGAATTTCTGGACCAAATCAAGTGCGCTGAACTCGGGGGAGCGAGCCCTTTCCAACGATACCCCATTCATTAAGATCCCAGAACTTTCGTGAAATCGACCAAAAATATCCCAAGGGGTACCCCTTTGAAAATTTTCCGGTTTTGGGAAAATTCTGGAGTGGCCCTTTTTTGGATGGGAAATTGTTAGGGACCTCCCAGGGAGGCTGTGAATTCAATCCCACCCCGGGCTGACCAGTATTTCCCGAGATAATGGGCATTCTGCAGCCCCCCTTGGGGAAATCACAAAAGTGGGGATAACTCCCGAACCCCTTGGAATTTCTGGACCAAATCAAGTGCGCTGAACTCGGGGAAGCGAGCCCTTTCCAACGATACCCCATTCATTAAGATCCCAGCACTTTCGTGAAAGTGTACCCCTTTGCAAAATTTCCGGTTTTGGGAAAATTCTGGAGTGGCCCTTTTTTGGATGGGAAATTGTTAGGGACCTCCCAGGGAGGCTGTGAATTCAATCCCACCCCAGGCTGACCAGTATTTCCCGAGATAATGGGCATTCTGCAGCCCCCTTGGGGAAACCACAAAAGAGGGGATAACTCCCGAACCCCTTGGAATTTCTGGACCAAATCAAGTGCGCTGAACTCGGGGGAGCGAGCCCTTTCCAACGATACCCCATTCATTAAGATCCCAGAACTTTCGTGAAATCGACCAAAAATATCCCAAGGGGTACCCCTTTGAAAATTTTCCGGTTTTGGGAAAATTCTGGAGTGGCCCTTTTTTGGATGGGAAATTGTTAGGGACCTCCCAGGGAGGCTGTGAATTCAATCCCACCCCGGGCTGACCAGTATTTCCCGAGATAATGGGCATTCTGCAGCCCCCTTTGGGAAACCACAAAAGAGGGGATAACTCCCGAACCCCTTGGAATTTCTGGACCAAATCAAGTGCGCTGAACTCGGGGGAGCGAGCCCTTTCCAACGATACCCCATTCATTAAGATCCCAGAACTTTCGTGAAATCGACCAAAAATATCCCAAGGGGTACCCCTTTGAAAATTTGCCGGTTTTGGGAAAATTCTGGAGTGGCCCTTTTTTGGATGGGAAATTGTTAGGGACCTCCCAGGGAGGCTGTGAATTCAATCCCACCCGGGCTGACCAGTATTTCCCGAGATAATGGGCATTCTGCAGCCCCCCTTGGGGAAATCACAAAAGAGGGGATAACTCCCGAACCCCTTGGAATTTCTGGACCAAATCAAGTGCGCTGAACTCGGGGGAGCGAGCCCTTTCCAACGATATCCTATTCATTAAGATCCCAGAACTTTCGTGAAATCGACCAAAAATATCCCAAGGGGTACCCCTTTGAAAATTTTCCGGTTTTGGGAAAATTCTGGAGTGGCCCTTTTTTGGATGGGAAATTGTTAGGGACCTCCCAGGGAGGCTGTGAATTCAATCCCACCCCGGGCTGACCAGTATATCCCGAGATAATGGGCATTCTGCAGCCCCCTTGGGGAAACCACAAAAGAGGGGATAACTCCCGAACCCCTTGGAATTTCTGGACCAAATCAAGTGCGCTGAACTCGGGGGAGCGAGCCCTTTCCAACGATACCCCATTCATTAAGATCCCAGAACTTTCGTGAAATCGACCAAAAATATCCCAAGGGGTACCCCTTTGAAAATTTTCCGGTTTTGGGAAAATTCTGGAGTGGCCCTTTTTTGGATGGGAAATTGTTAGGGACCTCCCAGGGAGGCTGTGAATTCAATCCCACCCCGGGCTGACCAGTATTTCCCGAGATAATGGGCATTCTGCAGCCCCCTTTGGGAAACCACAAAAGAGGGGATAACTCCCGAACCCCTTGGAATTTCTGGACCAAATCAAGTGCGCTGAACTCGGGGGAGCGAGCCCTTTCCAACGATACCCCATTCATTAAGATCCCAGAACTTTCGTGAAATCGACCAAAAATATCCCAAGGGGTACCCCTTTGAAAATTTTCCGGTTTTGGGAAAATTCTGGAGTGGCCCTTTTTTGGATGGGAAATTGTTAGGGACCTCCCAGGGAGGCTGTGAATTCAATCCCACCCGGGCTGACCAGTATTTCCCGAGATAATGGGCATTCTGCAGCCCCCCTTGGGGAAATCACAAAAGAGGGGATAACTCCCGAACCCCTTGGAATTTCTGGACCAAATCAAGTGCGCTGAACTCGGGGGAGCGAGCCCTTTCCAACGATACCCCATTCATTAAGATCCCAGAACTTTCGTGAAATCGACCAAAAATATCCCAAGGGGTACCCCTTTGAAAATTTTCCGGTTTTGGGAAAATTCTGGAGTGGCCCTTTTTTGGATGGGAAATTGTTAGGGACCTCCCAGGGAGGCTGTGAATTCAATCCCACCCCGGGCTGACCAGTATTTCCCGAGATAATGGGCATTCTGCAGCCCCCCTTGGGGAAATCACAAAAGAGGGGATAACTCCCGAACTCCTTGGAATTTCTGGACCAAATCAAGTGCGCTGAACTCGGGGGAGCGAGCCCTTTCCAACGATACCCTATTCATTAAGATCCCAGAACTTTCGTGAAATCGACCAAAAATATCCCAAGGGGTACCCCTTTGAAAATTTTCCGGTTTTGGGAAAATTCTGGAGTGGCCCAATTTTGGATGGGAAATTGTTAGGGACCTCCCAGGGAGGCTGTGAATTCAATCCCACCCGGGCTGACCAGTATTTCCCGAGATAATGGGCATTCTGCAGCCCCCCTTGGGGAAATCACAAAAGAGGGGATAACTCCCGAACCCCTTGGAATTTCTGGACCAAATCAAGTGCGCTGAACTCGGGGGAGCGAGCCCTTTCCAACGATACCCCATTCATTAAGATCCCAGAACTTTCGTGAAATCGACCAAAAATATCCCAAGGGGTACCCCTTTGAAAATTTTCCGGTTTTGGGAAAATTCTGGAGTGGCCCAATTTTGGATGGGAAATTGTTAGGGACCTCCCAGGGAGGCTGTGAATTCAATCCCACCCGGGCTGACCAGTATTTCCCGAGATAATGGGCATTCTGCAGCCCCCCTTGGGGAAATCACAAAAGAGGGGATAACTCCCGAACCCCTTGGAATTTCTGGACCAAATCAAGTGCGCTGAACTCGGGGGAGCGAGCCCTTTCCAACGATACCCCATTCATTAAGATCCCAGAACTTTCGTGAAATCGACCAAAAATATCCCAAGGGGTACCCCTTTGAAAATTTTCCGGTTTTGGGAAAATTCTGGAGTGGCCCAATTTTGGATGGGAAATTGTTAGGGACCTCCCAGGGAGGCTGTGAATTCAATCCCACCCGGGCTGACCAGTATTTCCCGAGATAATGGGCATTCTGCAGCCCCCCTTGGGGAAATCACAAAAGAGGGGATAACTCCCGAACTCCTTGGAATTTCTGGACCAAATCAAGTGCGCTGAACTCGGGGGAGCGAGCCCTTTCCAACGATACCCCATTCATTAAGATCCCAGAACTTTCGTGAAATCGACCAAAAATATCCCAAGGGGTACCCCTTTGAAAATTTTCCGGTTTTGGGAAAATTCTGGAGTGGCCCTTTTTTGGATGGGAAATTGTTAGGGACCTCCCAGGGAGGCTGTGAATTCAATCCCACCCCGGGCTGACCAGTATTTCCCGAGATAATGGGCATTCTGCAGCCCCCTTGGGGAAACCACAAAAGAGGGGATAACTCCCGAACCCCTTGGAATTTCTGGACCAAATCAAGTGCGCTGAACTCGGGGGAGCGAGCCCTTTCCAACGATACCCCATTCATTAAGATCCCAGAACTTTCGTGAAATCGACCAAAAATATCCCAAGGGGTACCCCTTTGAAAATTTTCCGGTTTTGGGAAAATTCTGGAGTGGCCCTTTTTTGGATGGGAAATTGTTAGGGACCTCCCAGGGAAGCTGTGAATTCAATCCCACCCCGGGCTGACCAGTATTTCCCGAGATAATGGGCATTCTGCAGCCCCCTTGGGGAAACCACAAAAGAGGGGATAACTCCCGAACCCCTTGGAATTTCTGGACCAAATCAAGTGCGCTGAACTCGGGGAAGCGAGCCCTTTCCAACGATACCCCATTCATCAAGATCCCAGCACTTTCGTGAAATCGACCAAAAATATCCCAAGGGGTACCCCTTTGCAAAATTTCCGGTTTTGGAAAAATTCTGGAGTGGCCCTTTTTTGGATGGGAAATTGTTAGGGACCTCCCAGGGAGGCCGTGAATTCAATCCCACCCCGGGCTGACCAGTATTTCCCGAGATAATGGGCATCCTGCAGCCCCCCTTGGGGAAATCACAAAAGAGGGGATAACTCCCGAACCCCTTGTTATTTCTGGACCAAATAAAGTGCGCTGAACTCGGGCGAGCGAGCCCTTTCCAACGATACCCCATTCATTAAGATCCCAGCACTTTCGTGAAATCGACCAAAAATATCCCAAGGGAAATTTTCCGGTTTTGGAAAAATTCTGGAGTGGCCCATTTTTGGATGGGAAATTGTTAGGGACCTCCCAGGGAGGCTGTGAATTCAATCCCACCCCGGGCTGACCAGTATTTCCCGAGATAATGGGCATTCTGCAGCCCCCCTTGGGGAAATCACCAAAGAGGGGATAACTCCCGAACCCCTTGGAATTTCTGGACCAAATCAAGTGCGCTGAACTCGGGGAAGCGAGCCCTTTCCAACGATACCCCATTCATCAAGATCCCAGCACTTTCGTGAAATCGACCAAAAATATCCCAAGGGGTACCTTGAAAATTTTCCGGTTTTGGGAAAATTCTGGAGTGGCCCTTTTTTGGATGGGAAATTGTTAGGGACCTCCCAGGGAGGCTGTGAATTCAATCCCACCCAGGGCTGACCAGTATTTCCCGAGATAATGGGCATTCTGCAGCCCCCCTTGGGGAAATCACAAAAGAGGGGATAACTCCCGAACCCCTTGGAATTTCTGGACCAAATAAAGTGCGCTGAACTCGGGGGAGCGAGCCCTTTCCAACGATACCCCATTCATCAAGATCCCAGCACTTTCGTGAAATCGACCAAAAATATCCCAAGGGGTACCCCTTTGCAAAATTTCCGGTTTTGGGAAAATTCTGGAGTGGCCCTTTTTTGGATGGGAAATTGTTAGGGACCTCCCAGGGAGGCTGTGAATTCAATCCCACCCAGGGCTGACCAGTATTTCCCGAGATAATGGGCATTCTGCAGCCCCCCTTGGGGAAATCACAAAAGAGGGGATAACTCCCGAACCCCTTGGAATTTCTGGACCAAATAAAGTGCGCTGAACTCGGGGGAGCGAGCCCTTTCCAACGATACCCCATTCATCAAGATCCCAGCACTTTCGTGAAATCGACCAAAAATATCCCAAGGGGTACCCCTTTGCAAAATTTCCGGTTTTGGAAAAATTCTGGAGTGGCCCTTTTTTGGATGGGAAATTGTTAGGGACCTCCCAGGGAGGCTGTGAATTCAATCCCACCCAGGGCTGACCAGTATTTCCCGAGATAATGGGCATTCTGCAGCCCCCCTTGGGGAAATCACAAAAGAGGGGATAACTCCCGAACCCCTTGGAATTTCTGGACCAAATAAAGTGCGCTGAACTCGGGGGAGCGAGCCCTTTCCAACGATACCCCATTCATTAAGATCCCAGCACTTTCGTGAAATCGACCAAAAATATCCCAAGGGAAATTTTCCGGTTTTGGGAAAATTCTGGAGTGGCCCATTTTTGGATGGGAAATTGTTAGGGACCTCCCAGGGAGGCTGTGAATTCAATCCCACACCGGGCTGACCAGTATTTCCCGAGATAATGGGCATTCTGCAGCCCCCCTTGGGGAAATCACAAAAGAGGGGATAACTCCCGAACCCCTTGGAATTTCTGGACCAAATCAAGTGCGCTGAACTCGGGGAAGCGAGCCCTTTCCAACGATACCCCACTCATTAAGATCCCAGCACTTTCGTGAAATCGACCAAAAATATCCCAAGGGGTACCCCTTTGCAAAATTTCCGGTTTTGGGAAAATTCTGGAGTGGCCCTTTTTTGGATGGGAAATTGTTAGGGACCTCCCAGGGAGGCTGTGAATTCAATCCCACCCCGGGCTGACCAGTATTTCCCGAGATAATGGGCATTCTGCAGCCCCCTTGGGGAAATCACAAAAGAGGGGATAACTCCCGAACCCCTTGGAATTTCTGGACCAAATCAAGTGCGCTGAACTCGGGGGAGCGAGCCCTTTCCAACGATACCCCATTCATTAAGATCCCAGCACTTTCGTGAAATCGACTAAAAATATCCCAAGGGGCACCCCTTTGCAAAATTTCCGGTTTTGGGAAAATTCTGGAGTGGCCCTTTTTTGGATGGGAAATTGTTAGGGACCTCCCAGGGAGGCTGTGAATTCAATCCCACCCCGGGCTGACCAGTATTTCCCGAGATAATGGGCATTCTGCAGCCCCCCTTGGGGAAATCACAAAAAAGGGGATAACTCCCGAACCCCTTGGAATTTCTGGACCAAATCAAGTGCGCTGAACTCGGGGGAGCGAGCCCTTTCCAACGATACCCCATTCATTAAGATCCCAGCACTTTCGTGAAATCGACCAAAAATATCCCAAGGGGTACCCCTTTGCAAAATTTCCGGTTTTGGGAAAATTCTGGAGTGGCCTTTTTTCGGATGGGAAATTGTTAGGGACCTCCCAGGGAAGCTGTGAATTCAATCCCACCCCGGGCTGACCAGTATTTCCCGAGATAATGGGCATTCTGCAGCCCCCCTTGGGGAAATCACAAAAGAGGGGATAACTCCCGAACCCCTTGGAATTTCTGGACCAAATCAAGTGCGCTGAACTCGGGGGAGCGAGCCCTTTCCAACGATACCCCATTCATTAAGATCCCAGCACTTTCGTGAAATCGACCAAAAATATCCCAAGGGGTACCCCTTTGCAAAATTTCCGGTTTTGGGAAAATTCTGGAGTGGCCTTTTTTCGGATGGGAAATTGTTAGGGACCTCCCAGGGAGGCTGTGAATTCAATCCCACCCCGGGCTGACCAGTATTTCCCGAGATAATGGGCATTCTGCAGCCCCCCTTGGGGAAATCACAAAAGAGGGGATAACTCCCGAACCCCTTGGAATTTCTGGACCAAATCAAGTGCGCTGAACTCGGGGGAGCGAGCCCTTTCCAACGATACCCCATTCATTAAGATCCCAGCACTTTCGTGAAATCGACCAAAAATATCCCAAGGGGTACCCCTTTGCAAAATTTCCGGTTTTGGGAAAATTCTGGAGTGGCCCTTTTTTGGATGGGAAATTGTTAGGGACCTCCCAGGGAGGCTGTGAATTCAATCCCACCCCGGGCTGACCAGTATTTCCCGAGATAATGGGCATTCTGCAGCCCCCCTTGGGGAAATCACAAAAAAGGGGATAACTCCCGAACCCCTTGGAATTTCTGGACCAAATCAAGTGCGCTGAACTCGGGGGAGCGAGCCCTTTCCAACGATACCCCATTCATTAAGATCCCAGCACTTTCGTGAAATCGACCAAAAATATCCCAAGGGGTACCCCTTTGCAAAATTTCCGGTTTTGGGAAAATTCTGGAGTGGCCTTTTTTCGGATGGGAAATTGTTAGGGACCTCCCAGGGAAGCTGTGAATTCAATCCCACCCCGGGCTGACCAGTATTTCCCGAGATAATGGGCATTCTGCAGCCCCCCTTGGGGAAATCACAAAAGAGGGGATAACTCCCGAACCCCTTGGAATTTCTGGACCAAATCAAGTGCGCTGAACTCGGGGGAGCGAGCCCTTTCCAACGATACCCCATTCATTAAGATCCCAGCACTTTCGTGAAATCGACCAAAAATATCCCAAGGGGTACCCCTTTGAAAATTTTCCGGTTTTGGGAAAATTCTGGAGTGGCCTTTTTTCGGATGGGAAATTGTTAGGGACCTCCCAGGGAAGCTGTGAATTCAATCCCACCCCGGGCTGACCAGTATTTCCCGAGATAATGGGCATTCTGCAGCCCCCCTTGGGGAAATCACAAAAGAGGGGATAACTCCCGAACCCCTTGGAATTTCTGGACCAAATCAAGTGCGCTGAACTCGGGGGAGCGAGCCCTTTCCAACGATACCCCATTCATTAAGATCCCAGCACTTTCGTGAAATCGACCAAAAATATCCCAAGGGGTACCCCTTTGCAAAATTTCCGGTTTTGGGAAAATTCTGGAGTGGCCTTTTTTCGGATGGGAAATTGTTAGGGACCTCCCAGGGAGGCTGTGAATTCAATCCCACCCCGGGCTGACCAGTATTTCCCGAGATAATGGGCATTCTGCAGCCCCCCTTGGGGAAATCACAAAAGTGGGGATAACTCCCGAACCCCTTGGAATTTCTGGACCAAATCAAGTGCGCTGAACTCGGGGAAGCGAGCCCTTTCCAACGATACCCCATTCATTAAGATCCCAGCACTTTCGTGAAAGTGTACCCCTTTGCAAAATTTCCGGTTTTGGGAAAATTCTGGAGTGGCCCTTTTTTGGATGGGAAATTGTTAGGGACCTCCCAGGGAGGCTGTGAATTCAATCCCACCCCAGGCTGACCAGTATTTCCCGAGATAATGGGCATTCTGCAGCCCCCTTGGGGAAACCACAAAAGAGGGGATAACTCCCGAACCCCTTGGAATTTCTGGACCAAATCAAGTGCGCTGAACTCGGGGGAGCGAGCCCTTTCCAACGATATCCTATTCATTAAGATCCCAGAACTTTCGTGAAATCGACCAAAAATATCCCAAGGGGTACCCCTTTGAAAATTTGCCGGTTTTGGGAAAATTCTGGAGTGGCCCTTTTTTGGATGGGAAATTGTTAGGGACCTCCCAGGGAGGCTGTGAATTCAATCCCACCCGGGCTGACCAGTATTTCCCGAGATAATGGGCATTCTGCAGCCCCCCTTGGGGAAATCACAAAAGAGGGGATAACTCCCGAACCCCTTGGAATTTCTGGACCAAATCAAGTGCGCTGAACTCGGGGGAGCGAGCCCTTTCCAACGATACCCCATTCATTAAGATCCCAGAACTTTCGTGAAATCGACCAAAAATATCCCAAGGGGTACCCCTTTGAAAATTTTCCGGTTTTGGGAAAATTCTGGAGTGGCCCTTTTTTGGATGGGAAATTGTTAGGGACCTCCCAGGGAGGCTGTGAATTCAATCCCACCCCGGGCTGACCAGTATATCCCGAGATAATGGGCATTCTGCAGCCCCCTTGGGGAAACCACAAAAGAGGGGATAACTCCCGAACCCCTTGGAATTTCTGGACCAAATCAAGTGCGCTGAACTCGGGGGAGCGAGCCCTTTCCAACGATACCCCATTCATTAAGATCCCAGAACTTTCGTGAAATCGACCAAAAATATCCCAAGGGGTACCCCTTTGAAAATTTTCCGGTTTTGGGAAAATTCTGGAGTGGCCCTTTTTTGGATGGGAAATTGTTAGGGACCTCCCAGGGAGGCTGTGAATTCAATCCCACCCCGGGCTGACCAGTATTTCCCGAGATAATGGGCATTCTGCAGCCCCCTTGGGGAAACCACAAAAGAGGGGATAACTCCCGAACCCCTTGGAATTTCTGGACCAAATCAAGTGCGCTGAGCTCGGGGGAGCGAGCCCTTTCCAACGATACCCCATTCATTAAGATCCCAGAACTTTCGTGAAATCGACCAAAAATATCCCAAGGGGTACCCCTTTGAAAATTTGCCGGTTTTGGGAAAATTCTGGAGTGGCCCTTTTTTGGATGGGAAATTGTGAGGGACCTCCCAGGGAGGCTGTGAATTCAATCCCACCCGGGCTGACCAGTATTTCCCGAGATAATGGGCATTCTGCAGCCCCCCTTGGGGAAATCACAAAAGAGGGGATAACTCCCGAACCCCTTGGAATTTCTGGACCAAATCAAGTGCGCTGAACTCGGGGGAGCGAGCCCTTTCCAACGATACCCCATTCATTAAGATCCCAGAACTTTCGTGAAATCGACCAAAAATATCCCAAGGGGTACCCCTTTGAAAATTTTCCGGTTTTGGGAAAATTCTGGAGTGGCCCTTTTTTGGATGGGAAATTGTTAGGGACCTCCCAGGGAGGCTGTGAATTCAATCCCACCCCGGGCTGACCAGTATATCCCGAGATAATGGGCATTCTGCAGCCCCCTTGGGGAAACCACAAAAGAGGGGATAACTCCCGAACCCCTTGGAATTTCTGGACCAAATCAAGTGCGCTGAACTCGGGGGAGCGAGCCCTTTCCAACGATACCCCATTCATTAAGATCCCAGAACTTTCGTGAAATCGACCAAAAATATCCCAAGGGGTACCCCTTTGAAAATTTTCCGGTTTTGGGAAAATTCTGGAGTGGCCCTTTTTTGGATGGGAAATTGTTAGGGACCTCCCAGGGAGGCTGTGAATTCAATCCCACCCCGGGCTGACCAGTATTTCCCGAGATAATGGGCATTCTGCAGCCCCCTTGGGGAAACCACAAAAGAGGGGATAACTCCCGAACCCCTTGGAATTTCTGGACCAAATCAAGTGCGCTGAACTCGGGGGAGCGAGCCCTTTCCAACGATACCCCATTCATTAAGATCCCAGAACTTTCGTGAAATCGACCAAAAATATCCCAAGGGGTACCCCTTTGAAAATTTTCCGGTTTTGGGAAAATTCTGGAGTGGCCCTTTTTTGGATGGGAAATTGTTAGGGACCTCCCAGGGAGGCTGTGAATTCAATCCCACCCCGGGCTGACCAGTATATCCCGAGATAATGGGCATTCTGCAGCCCCCTTGGGGAAACCACAAAAGAGGGGATAACTCCCGAACCCCTTGGAATTTCTGGACCAAATCAAGTGCGCTGAACTCGGGGGAGCGAGCCCTTTCCAACGATACCCCATTCATTAAGATCCCAGAACTTTCGTGAAATCGACCAAAAATATCCCAAGGGGTACCCCTTTGAAAATTTTCCGGTTTTGGGAAAATTCTGGAGTGGCCCTTTTTTGGATGGGAAATTGTTAGGGACCTCCCAGGGAGGCTGTGAATTCAATCCCACCCCGGGCTGACCAGTATTTCCCGAGATAATGGGCATTCTGCAGCCCCCCTTGGGGAAATCACAAAAGAGGGGATAACTCCCGAACTCCTTGGAATTTCTGGACCAAATCAAGTGCGCTGAACTCGGGGGAGCGAGCCCTTTCCAACGATACCCTATTCATTAAGATCCCAGAACTTTCGTGAAATCGACCAAAAATATCCCAAGGGGTACCCCTTTGAAAATTTTCCGGTTTTGGGAAAATTCTGGAGTGGCCCAATTTTGGATGGGAAATTGTTAGGGACCTCCCAGGGAGGCTGTGAATTCAATCCCACCCCGGGCTGACCAGTATTTCCCGAGATAATGGGCATTCTGCAGCCCCCCTTGGGGAAATCACAAAAGAGGGGATAACTCCCGAACTCCTTGGAATTTCTGGACCAAATCAAGTGCGCTGAACTCGGGGGAGCGAGCCCTTTCCAACGATACCCCATTCA